>CM056575.1:53432500-54632500 GCA_029721435.1 Gymnothorax reevesii
CTGTCAGAGTACGTCGAATTCTAGCCAAAAATAGGCTTCATAAAAAGCTCAAAATCGCCACCGTGTGCCTTTAAGTAGGAGGTGCAACTGAAAATTTCAACTAATTCGGGACATCACCGATAACTCAGATGTAGGTCATAGCCTACTGCACTCACTTCACTGCTGAGGGATATCGGTCAACACCAATTTCAAGCACGCGCCACGGTACCAGGGACAGTAACGTTAGTAACCGAGGATGATATTAAAACGTTGAATTCCTCAAATCAGAAACAAGCTAGAGTGATCACAATTATGCTCAGCGATATTCCCTCATTGCTTCAAAAATGAGCTACCCTGAAACTCCAAAAGCCACCAATAGAAGTATTTCTTTTCAGGTCAAATGTAAATTTTCTGACAGACGAATCGTTCTGCATATTGTCTGAGATTAAATGTCGAGGAATCCTGGCAGATAATGTTAGAATCGTTGTTTTTTTAAAGAAGAAATAAACAGAGATTGTTCAAATGGGGCAATATCGTGGCTGGTGTTGCTGTGACAGTTGTAACACTTTGTTACGACCGTCTTGAACCAATTATTTTCATTTATGTTTTGAAATTCTAAAGGCTGACATGAACTACAAACCCATTTCCAAAAAGTTGGGATGCTGTGTAAAATGTAAATCAAACAGAATGCAATGATTTGCAAATCAAGTAAAAGCATATATTTAACTGAAATGGGACAGAGAGACAACACATGAAATGTTAAATTGAAATGTTAAACATTTTATTGTTTTTTTGAAAAATATATATATCTGCTCATTTTGAATTTGATGACAGCAACACGTTAGTAAAAAGTTCGGATGGGACAATAGAAGACTGGAAAACTTGCATAATGCTAAGACAACTGTCAGAACATCTCACAGCTAGTTAGATTATTTAGCAACAGGTCAGTAACATGATTGGGTATGAAAACGATTTCATTTGTAAACATGGTGAGGGCTTAACCACTCTGAGTGACTGCATGAGGAAATAGTTCAACACTTTCAGAATATGGTAACATCTTCGACTTAAAATTGCAAAGAATTTGGAGATTTTATCCTCCATTTATCCTCTATGGTGCTTAATATCATTAAAAGATCCCAAAAAATTCTCTGTATATATGGGAAAAGGCCAAAATTCAATTTTAAATGACTGTGATTTTCAGGTCCTCAGGCAGCACTTCATTAAAAACAGGTAGGGTTCTGTAGTAGAAATCACTGCATGGACTCAGGAACACCTCTGTAAATCATTGTCAGTAAACTCAGTTTGTCTCTGCATCCACAAATGCAAGTTAAAACTCTGCCATGTAGAGATGAAACCATGTATAAACAATTTCCAGAAACAGTCTTCTTCTCTGGGCCTGACCCCAGAGAAGATGTCCTGAGAGAATGTCCTGAGGCGAAGTTGAAAACTGTGGTTTGACTAATCAAAATGTGACTTTTTTTTTCTCAAAATCATGGATGCCATGTCCTCTGGACTAAAGATGACGGGAGTATCCAGCTTCTTATCAGCAAACGATTCAAAAGCCAGCATCCATGTTAATATGGGGGTGCATTAGTTCACATGGCATGGGTTACTTGTTCATCCATGAAGACACCATTAATGGTGAATAATATATTCAGGTTTTAGTGCAACATTCACTGCCATCCAGATGCTTTTTTAAAGGAAGGCCTTGCTTATTTCTGCTATACAATGCCAAACACCAAACTCTCGCATGTATTACAACAACATGGCTCTGTAGTAAAAGAGTCTGGGTGCTAAAGTGGTCTGCCTGCAGTTCAGACCTGACACCCACAGACAATATTTGGTGCATTATGAAATTAAAATATGACAAAGGAGGCTGCAGAGTATTGAGCAGTAAATATGGGGGTTGTAGTTAATGATAATCTTGATAAATGATAAACTTAGTTAATGATAATCAGTTGCATAAAAATAGTCTGACGTGTATTTGCTTCCAACTCCAACATGTCATCAAAAAGAGGGAGACAGAAAGGGGAGTCCCATTTCCTTTGCGGGAGAGGGCCTCTGATTTATTTATTTCTAACTTTGTGTAATCTCTCATCAATAAATAACTTAATAAATCAATAAGCAAAACAGCTGTCATGACCGATTAGTCAAACAGCTGGGCTGAAAACCACTTGAAAAAAAAGATACTGTTGAAGTTATGTTATTAAGGCTGTTACTTAGAAAGCTGTCTGTTCTAGGCATAACTGATTTGCTAACCATCTGAGTTCAGTCAAGTTGCATTCAGGCCTGATCGGCCTGGGCCTTTTCGAGCAGGTGGCCCAAAAAGGTCTGAAATTTTACATGGGAAAATTTTTCAAAATGGTCCTAGAGCAATGCTATTTTTTTTTTTTAAAGATGCGTCATGAAATTCTGAACAAAAAAGTAACTGGCGATGAAGTGGTCACGTGGTTTAGCTGCCATCTTGGAGTTTTCGCATTTTCCCCTCCTGATGACCCTTCCATTTTCAAAAATCTTCTCTGTAAAAACTGCTCGTTGAAAAATTCTGAAAATGTCATATATGAACCTAGACACTCTCCTCAGCAAACGATCTCGAGCAGAATTTAAACGAGAAGCTTTTGAATTTCAATATGTATGAAAGATCTTTGAGCTTCGATAAAAAGGTCTTTCACTTTCGCTCTGGCGTTAAAAAAATATTTCCTTCCACTTCCATTGAAATAAATGTTGGAAGTTGGAGACGAAACCCTTTCTTTCTGTCGTGAATAAGATTACTGCCATTGGATGTGCACTGTAAACTATTACATTTTTAAGGCGTGTTGTGAATTTTTGTATTTTCTTTGAGCCACTTGGAAGGGTTGGCCTTTAGATATAATTTGCTTATTTGCCACCATCCTCGCATGTTTTTAACATCAACGTCAATTCTATTGCAGCCTCTCAGCCTCTGTGGGCAATTAGGTGAATGCTGGGCTTTTTGTACTCAGAATTTCAATTTTTTAAAGGCAAAAAGAGGTAGGTACTGATGTCTATATTTCTTTTAGTTGCATGTGCACATATTTGTATTAGTGTAAGTATAACCTTTAACATGTATTACTGCATCACATTTGAGTTGTGAATCATTTACAATTTGCTGCAATGGACGATGCAAGGCTCTAATGCTTACCATACCTGCAGCTTTGTTTTGACTGTTTTATCAGTAATTGTTGCTAGTAGAGTTTCATTAATGTGATGCATATGTTAAAAATGTTCCTTGTGTTCATATCGCAAGAATGTATATCAAAAAATTATTGCTAACCTAAATAATATGATGTGTTGAACATGTGTTTTAATACAGTTGTTGAAAACTGTAATAGGTGACTGCTTGAAGAGTGTGAGTTATTGAATTAACTGTTTCTTGTCATCAAACAAAAAAAAACCCCCACGATATTTACAGTGCCTAGTCGTGCTGTGGTGGCTTATGTGTCTCTTTGACCCTAAGGGCTATGCTGACCAGATTTTACACTCGTGGTAGGGACACCCACACTCTTAGAATGAATGTGTTGAAAAATAACACAAAAAGAAATGTGTTATCACGTTTAACACATTTTGTGTTGATTTCAACACAAAATATGCAAAAAAGTTAAAAAAAAAAAAACGCGAAATGTGTAGTCCTTAACTAGGCACACAGGTGTGTTAAAAATGACACATGTTGTGTTATTTTCAATTGATCTCTTTTGAGAGTGCTTGTCAGAAAGACCAATGGTTACAGACCCGACTAAATCTGTACAACTTTGAAGCAAAAACAAATTGATTTTAAATTCTAACATTTGGAAAATTTTCATTATGTTGTCTAGTGTCAAACCGGTCATCCTCATAGGTCCAGCGACTATGAGGAGACCGCACTTTTGCCCGCGGGCAAACGAAGCACTAGTTATTATTATTATTATTATTAATAATATAGCACCAAAATATTGATGCATTTGCTATAAAATGACGATTTTATCTTATTTAGTTATACTATTTTATCTTATCTCTGACATTATACGGTTATATGAGTGATCGCAGACTGCAAGATGTTCATTTATTTGTTATTGATTCAGGACGTCTGGGTCTGCATCGATGTGTCTTTCATAGATTTACCGTACTGTTGTCAAGAGTACATGACACAGTTGCCTTGGTTTCTGTAAACTACGCATGCGTATTTCTCATTTCTGAAGTCATGGCGGTGGACTCAGTAAACATAGCTAATGACATGAAAGAATAACGTTCAACTAACATATTGTTATTCCACGTCGGCGCTCTAAATAAAAGGGGGGATTAATGTGGTAACTGATGAACAGTGAAAAGGTAATTTCAGTTTTTGGATAGACTTCAAATACGCGACTACTGCTAACTTGTCGCGCTCAAATAGCTAGCTAGCTAATATTAAGCTGACGCTAGAAGCAGGCTAGCTGGCCAAAGATTTGGTTAGGTTAACGTTTAGCTAGCCCAGCTATATTTTAGCTCGTGACAATTTAATGTTACATTTTCAGTTTACGTTAATCAGAACGATTGGTAGCCTGGTAATGTTCATGAAAAGATGTTCTAATGTTAACTGTGCACCGTACTATAATAATATAAAATAAACTGAGACTGCGGATATTGACACTTCTACTGTAGCTGGTTGTCTTAAATAATAATAAAAATATATTATATTTTATATTTTAAAGACTGGTACTTTAGCTTGTCTGAGTAACTTAGCTGCAGTACAACACCTTGAATGAACACTGTTAAAGGAGTCATTCGGGGGACATTCTAAAACGCTTAACGTGGCTTAATGCACCTAAACAGCAACCAATAACCGCCTGATTCCTATCGGGCATTTCTGGTCAGGAGCACTTTCTCCAAACATAAAATTAAAACCGAAGTCCGAAGGAAACAGACGTTTTATCACATTATGCGTTTTCCCTCCATTGACGCGCATTATGAGGAAAAAGCTTGACGTGGTTTAATGCTCTAAAACATCGACCAAAAATCACCAAATTCCTCTCGGGCGTTCCTCGTCTGGAGTACTTGCTCCAATCCAAAAATTAAAACCGAAGATGTTAGTGAGGAATCTCCTAATTATTTGTCGCTGTTTTGGTACATTAAACTATATTAAGCTTTTTCCTCATAATGGAAGGGAAACGCTTTACGTGATGTAACTACCATATTCCTCAGTCTTCGGTTTTTTTTTTATTACCTCCGCCAAGGAGGTTATGTTTTTGCCGGGGTTTGTCTGTCTGTCTGTGCGTTTGTTAGTAACATAACTCAAAAAGTTATGGACGAATTTGGATGAAATTTTCAGGAAACATCGGAAATGGGACAAGGAAGAACTGATTAAACTGGGGGGACTCTACTGCTTGGGGGAGGTCTGCGCTCTCCGAGAGCTTTTCTAGTTGTAGAAAGTGATCCTGACAAGAAATGTTCGAGAGGAATTTGGTGATAATTAGTCGCTGTTTAAGAACATTAAACTACTTTTCCTCATAATGTATGTAAATGGAGGGGAAAACGCTTAACGTGATGTAACTACCATATTCCTCAGTCTTCGGTTTTCATTTTTTATTTGGAGAAAGTGCTCCTGACCCGAATTTCCGAGAGGAATTTATTGGGCGCTTATTGGTCGCTGTTTTGGTGCATTAAGCCATGTTGCGTTTTAGAATGTCCCGTCACTGAGAAATACTTGCAAAGTGGACATCGAAACCAAACGTTTCGAAAGAATGAATGGAGTCAGTGCTGCGGTCTGAATTATTTTAGTGTGATGTCAGTTTTGGCCTATTGTGGTGTTGTACAGAAACTTACGATGGAAGACACCTGGAAAACGGGTGATTTGGAAAAGTACATGAGGGTAAGTCCTACTTTTCCATGTCTTTTTTGGGATGCTGAAGGAACATCATACTGCTTTGTCATTCTGCTTTGATGCTTGTTTTCATCCATAAGAAATTTAAGTTACTGGGAAAAGACTATGGCACGTCCCAAATGAAAATAGCTTACAAGTTTCTGCAGGGGAATATTCGGACTGAAAGCATGATGTCTGCTCTTGGTACATAACTGTTTGGTTGGTATTTTATTTATGGTAAGAAAAGTTTATCTACTGGGGCATTCTCATTGCAAGTGAAATTTTGCGAAGTGAGACAAATCGCGAGGTTAGGGTGAAAGTTGCCTAGCAACCCTGCTAAAAGCCGCCTGAAACTTCGGAAGAAAAATTGCAAGCCAGAGTGCGAAGTTTCATGCTCTATGCGAAATTCGCAGGAAGTTTTGTAATGAGAGTTACAGAGTTGTAATGAGTGTTACTCAGCGTGCTGGTAATGCTTGAATGGTGTATGAGGGGCAGATTTTTTTTTTCGTATAAGTTTGGGAATCTCAGAAATATTCATGAGGAGCCGTCATCTGATTGGCCGATGAAGGCGCTACGTGACTAGCTGGTGCACTCACAGACAGCCCAGCTCATAGGGTAAGGTAAGGGTTAAAGGAGCAATATGTAAGAAATGTATGTTGATTAATCATGAAATGGCCCAGATATATCACCAGACAGTAAGGAATGATATTAATTTCAAATACTTATTTCACTGACAACAGCAGTCCAGCCAGAATATTCTCATTACAAAACCGAAGTTGCAGCCCACAACTAATGTTTATGTTTTCATTTTGTGTTTTGGCCTGTTGCGCTACCCTCCAACTATCTCCCAATCATGAAGCCAGTAGCGTTTCGGCATCCAGGTTGCCAGTTACCACTGAGCTGCTGCAACCAGCGTTTCAGAGTGCAAATGTCTGACGTTACCAAACCTAAAAGGCCTTGTTATGATTCCGAAACACGTCGTGACAAAGTCAGAAACAAAACAAGGATCTGTATAGGACATGCCTTTGAAAGATGGAGACGGCTCAAAGCAGAGAAGAATTGGAAGACCGGCGCCGAAGTTGCTAATTTTCTCCTGGGCTGGTAAGATTCGGCTCAGTTTGGCGAACTTAATTCTATTTAATGTGGGCACGGATATTTCAAATATTCTCTACCGGAGATGCCAAGTCTCACGCATTCAGCGTATTCTTGCGCATTTTTAGGCTTATTCGCCGAAGTCCGTAATTAGTCATTGAATGCTTAATGAGATTCTCATGCGGAATTAAAATCCTTGTGCAAAGAAGTTTCCATTTCACTTGCGTAAAGGTGCACCTCATCACAAGTAACATGGAAAGCGATTATCACTCCGGACTTCCCGTGCTTCTCTTTACTCAGGGATTGGAAACAATGCATGTGTTTCATGATCGTCTAAATTGTTATAATGAAATAAGACCATTTGAAATGTTTTTATGCAACTCCATTGCTTTTAATCCCTCAGTAAAGACAAGCCTGAGAATTACCGAGTGATAACAGATTTCCGTGTCATTAGTGGGGAAATGACTTATGACTTAAATTCCGCTGGTGAATTTCTTCAGTGCGCTTTGATTGAATAGTATTGCTGACTACGGCACAGAAACGTGAACGCCACTAAGAGGAGAAACTCACGCCTAAGACATAATGGCATCTCTGCTCTACCATCGAATAACGTTATGTGTGTTCGTTCATGGTACGTTAGTGCATATGCAGGTGGGTCTTCGAACTGACTAGGTAACAAATTGAGAAATAAAAACCGTGGCTTATGATTGGTCATTATAAGCGGAAAACTCACTGTAATATATTGCTAAACTGTAAAAATGTAAATAATTATGTATATATAATATATTGAAATAAATACATTGAAACTAATTAATACTGTTGTTGTCATTCCGTGACAATTTGCTTCTTGTAATTCCGTGACATTGACTTTTTGAAATTTCCTGCCCATAAAGCAGGGTTAAAGTCAATATTTGTTTCTATAACTTACAGTATTAACAAAAAACACTTTAAATATGAACATATTGAAGTTTCATAACTTAACTATGATAGGAACATCACTTTCTGGATAGTTAAACACAACATTAAAAAAACCACGTCAATTTTGTGTAATTCCGTGATGGAGTAGTTTTTGCTTGTTTCTTCTATGAAAATTTCTCAAAAAATATATTTTCAGTTAATAATATTAAAGAACAAGTTAATACCTTCAATATGACATATCACACTTGATTTTCTCTTATTTAGTTGTAGAGTTACAACCCAAAATGTAATGGGACTGTAATTCCGAGACATCTTGGCAGCCCCCTTTAGCAATGCATTATTAGTCCGTTTCGTAATATCGTAATAATATTACGATATAAAAATACGTAAGATCATACAAAAATTTGCAGTAAAAAAAACTAGGCTGAACACCATCCCAATTTTTCTGTCAGATGAAGTTGACAACTATAGCAATCTATGGTCAAGATTTAAAGGATGTGGTCAATTGCTCATATGGTTAACCATGGACTTCAATATTGCAATTTTTTCCGTAAAATGGAAAACGAGCAAATTTTTTTTTTTTTAATTCTCATTCCTGCCAAGATACAAACGAGATTAAAGTGGATTACCCATATCTGGAATGGTTACAAAAAATTTCAAGCTTGAATTGCCTAAACTTTTTGATCTGTAGCATATAAAAAGTACAGCAATTTTTGCTATTTTTGGCTTCTCGGCCAACTTTGGTGCCCTATCATGGAGCAATCAAGGTAGATACACCTAATCTGACCAGAAATTCTGATTCTAGGGGAAAGGTTGGCTTGAGAAACCAAAAATCTGATCTGTAGGTGAAATAATAGAGGAGCAGTGGAAGCCCAAAGTTGGACGCAACACAATTTAGTCAAAAAAAACTTAAAATTGTGACAGGCCATCATTTCAAAACTATTATGGATATTGGTCTAATACTTGGTATTATTTCATAAGTCCACCAGAGGTACCCATATTAATTTTTTGAGAAATTTCTGAGGGGGTCATCTGGAAGGGCCTGGATACTTAGATATGGACTGACCCCATAGTGAAATTTCAATGACTTCTATCATCAAAACTATTAAAGACAGAGCTTAGGTTTGTATTGCAGGAATATAGGAAGTCATGGATGAAGATTCATTTGAACTTGACCTTCAGTGACCTTGAATGCCCAAACTTCACAGTGAAATTTCAATGACTTCTATCACCAAAACTATTACAGATAGAGCTTTGGTTTGTATTGTGGCCATATAGGAAGTCAGGTATGAAGTTTCATTGGGTGACCTTGAACTTGACCTTGAGTGACCTTCAACGGCCAAACTATACGGTGAAATTTCAATGACTTGGATCAGCAAAATCGTTATAGATTGAGTGTAGGTTTGTATTGGTGACCTATAGGAAGTCATGCATGAACTTTCATTTGGTGATCTTCATTTTGACCTTCGAAGCTCTAACTTGACCTAGCGAAAATTCAATGACCTCTGTCACTGAAAAGGTCACAGATGGAGCCTAGGTTTGTGTTACTGACATAGGAAGTCACATATGAACTTTCATTTAGTGACATTCAGCTTGACTGTTGAAGAGATTTGAAGGTCAGACTTGATATAATACAATTACATTGACTTATATTGCCAAAACGTTCACAAATGGAGTCTTGGTTTGCATTAGAGACATAAGAAGTCAAATGTGAACTTTCATTTGATGACCTTCCTATTGACCTTCAAAGGTCAAATGTGATTCAGTTACTGTCATCACTAAAACGGTCACAGATGGAGCTTAGGTTTGTGTTACTGACATCTAGGAAGTCACATATGAACTTTCATTTAGTGACATTCAACTTGACTGTCAGTGACCTTTGAGGGTCAAACTCGACAGTGAAATTACAATGACTTGTATCACCAAAATGGTCACAGATTGAGCCAAGATTTGTACAGAGATATTTAGACAGTCGAATATTAAATCCATTTGCTGACCACAAATTGATATTCTGTGACCTTTAAAGTTCACAATTGACATAATAAATGCATATTGACATATTATAATGACTTGTATCACCGAAACTGCTTCAGAGCTTAGGATTGTATTACAGAAGGTCTGATATGTGAACTTTTATTTAATGACCTTGACATTGATTTTCATTGATTGAAATGTCAAACTTCACATGAAATTTTCATCACTTCTATCATCGCTGTAAGACTGCTTGCCGGTAAGCTACAGGACCCGTGGTCCTATTTTTTTGACTGTTCGGACGCAGCTCTAGTGTTTCATATATATGTATATCTATGGATATGCGCACTACTTCCTGAAACTTCGCAATTTTTTCTAACTTTGCAAGTTTTCGTACCAGTGGTGAAATTTTGCGACTTTTAACTTCGCGATTTTTTGCAATGAGAATGCACCTTACAACTCCAGTTTCAAAATAGTGGGCACATTATGGAAGCTGTTAACAAAATAAAAAAGGTGTGATTTGTGAAGTCTATTCACTCTCAACTACAGTGCCGTGAAAAAGTATTTGCCCCCTCCTGATTTCTTTTTTTTTTGCATTTTTGTCGCACTGAAATGTTTCAGATCATCAAACAAATTTTAATATGAGACAAAGACAACTGGAGTGAATACAAAATGCAGTTTTTAAATGATGATTTCATTATGAAACTGCCTGGCCCTATTTGAAAAAGCAATTGCCCCCTAAATCCAGGGCTCGACAGTGCGAGCACCTAGTCGCAAATTCTAGTAAAAAATAGTTCAGTGCGAATGGTGAAATTCAATTAGTAGCACGTGTGCGACTGCCGAATTTTACCTTTCAATAAATGTTGTAAGATACGTTTGGAGGTTGTGTCCGGTTGTGCACTTGAATGCAGCCTTAGCTGAAAAAAAAAAATCATGTGATTTACACGTAGTGAGCCGTGAGCGTGCTTGTCGACGTGCTGCGGAAGGCAGTTAAAGGCAGAGTATCTATGGTAACGAGACAAGCCAAACGAACGAAAACAGAACGTGTGAACCAAGAAGCGCATTCGCGATTATTTTAAAAGGGCGACATAGCCAGAAGCCGTGGACCCATAGCCTCCGTTGCAGACGTCTTATGGTGTTCGGTTAACTTCCCTCCCCCAACAACGTCTGCACACTCGAGCAAGGTTTTGTGTTCCGTGACGTAATGTGATTGTGTTTTGTGTTCCACCAATCAGAAACTAGCTCTTAAAATCCAGGAGCTAATTATATTTGCATAAACATATACATCCAAAATGGCGGACGGTGGCGAACATATTTTCTCTCGAGCTTTGGATAAAATCTGCAAAACCTTCAATTTTGAAAATATGAATAGCTTAGAAGAACAAGCAATGAACAACTTGCTTATCCAGAGGAAAGATGTCTACGTAAATTTGCCTACAGGATTTGGCCAATCGCTCATAAGCATTCTGATTGGCTCATCAAGCACAATCACATTACGTCACGAAACACAAAACCTCGCTCGAGTGTGCAGACGTTGTTGGGGGAGGGAAGTTAACCGAACACCATAAGACGTCTGCAACGGAGGCTAGTGGACCCACGCACCGAGGACGAAATTGACGCGGGCGAGGAAGAAGTGACTGAAGAAACCGAAGGAGCTGGTGATGACGCTACCATTCCCAGCCGTAAACGGTACAGGTTTAATGCTGACTGGCAGAAAACATTCCCGTGGCTCCTTTCAGAAAACGAATTAACGTATTGTACGTACTGCAAAGCGCAGAAGCAAGCAGCTGGAAAGTCCGTTTTTGTCACAGGCAACGCAAACTTCAAACGAGATAGTGTAGTGAAACGCAGTAAATTGCATTGGCACATCGTGTGCAGAGATGCATTCATAGATTACATAAGCTGCTGGGACGATATCCTTTGCGTTTAAAGAGACTGAGCAGACTTTGATTTTGCATTTAGAACTAATTGGGTTGTAACTAATTGGTAAATTTCATTTGAAATTCAAGGACATTGACCCCCTCCCCTCAAAATTCAAGCACCTTCTGTGAACACTGCTTGTTGTATGAATGGTTTTACAACACAGTTCAAATAAGCCTAGGTCTGTTGTCAGTACTTGTAACACTATTATTCTCTGCACTTTTTGGATAATTTTACTTGCTGTTTTGATACTGTCTTGGTTGCAGTGTGCACATATTTGCACCAATATAACTGGCAATATATTCTCTGTGCACTCTTTGGAAAATATAACTAAAACTGGAAAAGCTACAAATTGAATTGTTTTGCTTATAAATGCCTCATTGACCTCATATCCCTTTATTTAAGAAAAACGCATTATTTGGTAACTTTTCATCATGCCCCTAAAATTATTTGTGTTGTACTAGATTTTCCCATTTAGGAGCACATGTGCTTCTTGGGAAAATGCTAAGCGTCAAGCCCTGCCTAAATCCTAATGACTGGTTGAGCCATCCTCGGCAACAAGAACTGAAACATTTGCGATAACTGGCAATTAGTCTTTCACATCACTGAGGAAGAACTTTAGCCCGCTCTTCTTTGCAGAATTGTTTTAATTCAGCCACATTGGAGGGTTTTTGAGCATGAATGGCCTGTTTAAGGTCACTGCCACTGCATCTCAAGTGGATTTTACTGTGGACTTTGACTAAGCAACTCCAAAATCCTAATTTTTTTTTTTTATAAAGCCATTCAGAGGTGGACTTGCTGGTGCGTTCTTGGATCATTGTCCTGCTGCATAACCCAAGTGCGCTTGAGCTTCATTTGTCACCAAATGATGGTTGGACATTTTCCTTCAGGATTTTCCCGTAGAGAGCAGAATTCATGGTTCCATCAATTACGACAAGTTGTCCAAATCCTGAAGCAGCAAAGCATGCCCCAAACCATCACACTACCACTACCATCTTTGACTTTGGGTATGATTTTCTTTTCATGAAATGCTGTGTTAGTTTTACGCCTGATGTAACGGGACATACACCTTCCAGAAAGTTCAACTTTTGTCTCGTCATTCTACAGAATATTTTACCAAGAGTCTTGGGGATCGTCAAGATGTATTTTGGCAAATGTGAGAAGAGGCTTTGTGTTCTTTTTTTCACCAGTGATTTTTAACTTGGAACTCTCCCATGGATGCCATTTCTGCCCAGTCTCTTTCTTATTGTTGAATCATGAACACTGATTTTAACTGAGGCAAGCCAGGCCTGAAGTTCTTTAGATGTTCTTTAGGGTTCTTTTGTGACCTCTTGGATGAGTTGTCACTGTGCTCTAGGAGTAATTTTGGTGAGTTGCAGGGTGCGACATTAACGGATGCCCGAATGCCAGGTGCAACTTCAAAAAGCCGACGGGCAAGTAAAACTTGCAAGGACATGCCCGATCGGGCAAGAACTACTCTGGGTGTTTTATTCATCAATTTCATAATTTGCCTCTCGCTCTTGTTACTATAGAGTCCCCAAGTAGCCAGATACAGTGTGTCACTGCCTCCATTGGATGAGGGTGTCTGCTGAATAGATTTATATGTAGAACACTTAGATTGCTGACAGGGTATGCTCAAGTGAAGCATCTGTCCCAGGAGTGTACACTTTTAAATTATATTTTCAAAAACGCTTGCGTGTAAGTCGGTGTTATTTTGGTATCGTTGTGCAGAGCAACATTGTCTCCACAAATATGTGCTTTCTGGAGGATGGAAAGCGGCACACTTACTATTGCGAGGATCGAAATGTGACTCTGTGTCAATATTACAGTACGAGCAGAAAAGTTAACGTGACCAAGGCTTTTAATGACCCTCTGATAAGATAATTGCTAGGAAGTTATCGCTGTCATAAGAAACATCAGTGAATGTCAGTAGGCTATACATTATCAAATTACTCTCTGGTTTCCTCACTTCATTGTACCCTGGTTGACTATTTGCCGTCAACAGAATTGTTTACATTGATTCATGTGGCTATTGCCCGCGTTGATAAAAAGAAGCTAGTGAACTCTGGCTTCTCCTTTTCTAAGCTTAATCTTTTCCCATGTCCTGTTAAAATACTGCTCTCAAATGTGATCACTGCACAGCACAGATCAAGGGTGTGGATAAGTTTTCTCCTGATTTTGAACAGCCAAGCGTTTCCTTGTCTTTCGGAGCTCTATATAAACAGATAATGAACTAAATAAAAACAGAAGAAAAGCACCATTTTATACTTGCACGCGCCTTTCCGGACATTTATTCTGTGGATTTTGTTTTTTATGTGTGACTACCGTCACCACGTAATGGCACTAAAGCCCGCGAGTGCTTTATTGTAATTTCTGTTTTACACTGTCCTGATGCACAGGATAGCAGCTGGTGCTGTGTCCGATTTGGTTTCACTTTAAATAACATAGGCCTACCACCTAAAAACGCAAGCAATTTATAAAAGGCATATTATTTATAAATAATATTATTTATTATTTATAAAAGGCATATTCATAGAAATATTCATTGTATTCATAGAAAAATGCTATATATTTTCAACCCTGCTAAAAATTCCAGCTTTGACCAGCTTAGGATGGTCAGGCTGGTTTATACTGTTTTGGACAGTTTTAGCTGGTCAACCAGCCCTTCACCAGCTGACTCCAGCAGAAAATACCAGCTTAACCAGCTTTGACCTCCTTCATCAAGCTATAGAGACCAGCTACACCAGCTATGACCAGCTAAGAACACAGCTCAGACCATCTTAAACCAGCTTAGAATTCTAGCAGCAAGAATTCTAAGCTGGTTTAAGATGGTCTGAGTTGCGTTATTAGCTGGTCTAGCTGGTCTCTATAGCTTGGGGAAGGTGGTCAAAGCTGGTTAAGCTGGTATTTTCTGCTGGATTCAGCTGGTGAAGGGCTGGTTGACCAGCTAAAACTGTCCAAAACACGGCGTAAACCAGCCTGACCATCCTAGGCTGGTCAAAGCTGAAATTTTCAGCAGGGAAGGCATTTATGTACCATCAGTATTCCACAATGGAACTACAACCCCTGAAAAAAATGGAGTCACCACGCACGGAGGATGTTAATTTACCTTTTGCCCTTCATAACAAAGAAGCAAATAACACATGACAAAACAATTATTGTTTAATAGCTTGACATTCAGGCTAAACAATAAGCAAATGCGTGAATCGCAGGAGATGGTAGAGTAGCCTATTAGAATTTATCGCTTTTCGATGCGTCATCTCGTCTTTGATACCTTTCAACAGAACAAAATGCTTCATCAGCACCCGTAAAGTTAATTTCCGCGTAATTTTTTTAAGCTAGGGGCAGCATAATAACTTTTTCAAGAGGAATTAGGGGAACACCGTTGCTTCTAATTTCCCTACGAATAGGGTCACAGGGTTCCTATTTCGCATATGGCCAGGTAGGTTTGGATAACTTCTTCCCCTTAATAAATTAAATTGTCATTTAAAAACTGCATTTAGAATTTACTCGGGTTAGCTTTGTCTAATTTTAAAATTTGTTTGATGATCTGAAACATTTAAGTGTGAAAAATATGCAAAAAAAAAAAAAAAAAAGTAAGAAATCAGGAAGGGGGCAAATACTTTTTCACGGCACTGTATATTTAAAAATGACATAACACATGGTTTGATGCTTCAAATTGTGAATTCAATTGCCTATTGAAATATATTCTGATGACTGCAACAGAATCCAAAAATGTTGGGGGGCAGTTTCGGATTAATTCTGTGGACAATTTGCAAAATTTGAAACTGGTATGGTGGCGCTGTGGGTAGCAGAGCTGCCTCACAGCAGGAAGGTTCTGGGTTTGAATCGGTCCTTGGGCCTTTCTGTGAGGAGCTAGCATCTACTCCGCGTGTTTGCATGGGTTTCCTCTGGGTACTCTGGTTTCCTCCTACAGTCCGAAGAAATGAATATCAGGCTAATTGGAGACTCTTAAATTGCCCACAGGAAAAAGTGAGAGAGTGAATGGTGTGCAAATGGTGTTGTGCCCTGCCATTGATTGGCGAGCTGTCCAGGGTGTGTTCCTGCCTTTTGCCTACTGTCAGCTGGGCTAGGCTCCTGCTCCCCCACGACCCTAGTTTGGAAGAAGTGGAAGAGATAATGGATAGATAGTTGAAACAGCTGATGCTAATTAGGCAAGCTTATCATACAGTGCCCTCCATAATTATTGGCACCCCTGGTTGAGATATGTTAAAAGGCTTAAAATAAATTCTTTTTTTTTTTGCTGAAGCATACTCTCGCACTGAAAATTGTAGAAAAATGTAACCTTCAACTCAAGTGAATTTTAAGGGGGAAAAAAATCCCTGAGTAACAAATAATTATATTTCATAAAATCGCCTGTTCCACAATTATTGGCACGCCTAACAATTCCTGGGAATTGAATGTAATTGAAGTATTTCTGTCATTTCTACAGTAGTTTACAAACTTGATCTGAGTATCTAGGAACATTTAATTAGTAAAACATCACTTTCTGTTTCCCTGGGGTATAAATATGACTTGACACAGGGGCCATTTCTCTTATCCACTCTTCAACATGGGAAAGACAAAGGAACACACCATTCAAGTAAAGCAGATGTGTGTCGACCTTCACAAGTCAGGCAATGGCTACAGGAAAATAGCCACTCGCCTGCACCTGCCCATATCTACTGTCAGAGGAATCATTAAGAAGTTTAAAACAACTGGAACAGTGGTAAACAAGCCTGGACGAGGACGCAAGGTTATTTTGCCACCACGCACACTGAGGAGGATGGTAAGAGAAATAAATGCTCCAAAGCTCACTGTTAAAGAATTGGAACGAATGTAACATCTTGGGGTCACAAAGTCTCCAAAACAACCATCAGGCACTATCTTTATGCCAACAAGCTGTTTGGGAGGCATGCACGGAAAAAACATTTTCTCAGTCACAATCATAAACGCAAACATCTGGAGTTTGCTAAGCGGTACTGGGACTTCAACTGGGACCGTGTGCTTTGGTCAGATGAGACCAAGATAGAGCTTTTTGGCAACAAACACTCTAAGTGGGTCTGGCGGAACACAAATGATGAGTATGCAGAAAAGCACCTCATTTCCACTGTGAAGTATGGGGGAGGATCGGTGATACTGTGGGCCTCTTTCTCTTCTGGAGGCCCTGGGAACCTTGTTAGGGTGCATGGCATCATGAACGCTTTGAAATACCAGGACATTTTAAATCAAAATCTGGTGGCCTCTGCCTGAAAGCTGAAGATGGGTCGTCACCGGGTATTTCAGCAAGCTAATGACCCTAAACATGTGGCCAAATCTACACAGAAATGGTTCACCAGACACAGAATCAAGCTCCTCCCATGGCCATCTCAGTCCTCTGACCTCAACCCCATTGAAAACCTGTGGAGTGAGCTGAAGAGGAGAGTGCAGAGGCGAGGACCCAGGTTGCTTAATGATTTAGAGAGATTGTGCAAAGAGGAATGGTCGAAGATCCCTCTTTCTGTATTCTCCCATCTTGTGAAACATTATAGGAGAAGATTAGGTGCTGTTTTGTTGGCAAAAGGGGATTGTACAAAGTGTTAACATCAGGGGTGCTAATAATTGTGGCACCCATGATTTGATATAAGAATTATTTCTTAATGTGGATTTTTTTCCCACTGAATAAATGCACTTGAATTAAAGGTTGGATTTTCCACTTTTTTTCATTGTGGTCCGATATTATTCAGAAAAAAAACTGAATTTATTAGAAGCTAAAGAACGCATCTTAACCAGGGGTGCCAATTATTATGGAGGGCGCTTGACCAAGAGTAAAGATGCTGCGTGGATCACCAATTTGCCTGGAGATGCATAAGCTTACAATCCATCACTAAGAGTCCAATGTCCCCCCCCCCCCCCCCCCCCCAAAAAAAAACTGATAGGGCATTTCTGCAGTCATTCAAAGATGACTACATTGTAGAATCTCAGTGTGTCGGCCGTTGGCGAGAACATATACTGTATAAAAAAATTGATGTAGCCTCCAAGTTGGAAAAGGTAAGCCAGTGAAGAAGTTCCTTAATCCTAAATTAATTGTAATTTAGCAACTCCACTGGTTGCAAAAAGAGGTCTGATTGTATGGAAGTCTGTGAGAAAATGACCCTGCTTCTCACTTGATTTGTTGCCAGAGTAAACATTTCCCTCATGAGTTTATCGTCTCAGTTGCTATTTTCAAGTCTTCCCCAAGACAGCATGATGTTCATTTTGTAAATTATGGTCTGACTTAGAGTAAATAGATGATAAACTAGG
This sequence comes from Gymnothorax reevesii, assembly GCA_029721435.1. NCBI lineage: Eukaryota > Metazoa > Chordata > Actinopteri > Anguilliformes > Muraenidae > Gymnothorax > Gymnothorax reevesii. The sequence goes on from CM056575.1 coordinate 53,450,496, forward strand.
GTTTGCAGGGATAGACAAGCATTTTACTGCACTTGTCCAATGGGCAAGTAAGCGTGAAAGTTTAATTGTCCTACGGAAAGTTCTGGTTGTCCGGACAAGTGAGCGCCACCACTGCGAGCTGAGCATGGCATGTAGCAAAGAGCGCCAATTTTGTGAGTTAACTTGGGGGTACGGGGGCATGCCTCCCCGGGAAAATTTTAAGAAAATTGTGTGCATTCTGGTGCACTCTCAAAGCACATCTGTTGGCTTCATCACACCAGGGCCCGTATTCGCAAAGCATCTTATCTTACCGCAAAGAGTAATCCTAAGTTGTGCTAAAACATTTTATGTAGGAGTAAAATTTTAAAAGTTATTCACAAAGTCACTGAGAGCAACTTTTAGTTAGAAAACTGGTAACTCCAAGACTAGGAGTATCTCTGAGATAGGTGGGAGTAAATCGTTGCTATGGATGACATCAATTCTCATGCACAAGTGTTGGGACAATGAGCACGGTGATTGGTTGTTTGGTGACAGGGCGGCCCATTGAAAAAAATATCCCACATACAACCCATGGAGGAAAAAATGAGGAAATAGTCCAAGCGGCTGGTTTGTCCCATAAAATAATAACATGTTGAACTCTCCTGAAAATGCACTATGCACAGTCCCCCCATATCACGCTCTAGGCAAATAAACATACATGGGCCTGTCCACAGAAATGGGGTACATAAGTGTGACACACAAGACAAAAATAAAACAATAAAGGAGAAAAAAAGATTCAACCTAATAAGTCACTAAAGGGACCTTGAATAACTTTCTGCAGTCCTAAGGATAATATCAGCAAAGATGACTTTGGAACACACAGTTGAAATGGCCATAGCAACACCGATTTACGTGTGTTACAAGACAGATATTTCAACCTAAAGTCAACAAAAAAAAATGCTTATTAGAAGTAGGTGAAAACATTAATTTATTCTAAAAGTCATAAAAACAATAACACTGATAAAAAATACATTGAGTAGTATTAAAAATCAAGTTTTCTTCCAGATTTGCAATGTGTGGATTTCCCGCTTGCAAATTCTGGCATATAGTGTTTTTCAACACTCAAAGCAAACACCTTAAAAGGTTAAAAATTGAGCTAAATGAACTCCATTGAACATCAGTAGCATCAATCAATAAAAAAACCTTACATAAGTCAACACCACAACTAACAATATTCGTTTTCCAAAACTAGCTGAAAGGTATTACGTATGTAACAGGACAGATGAGATAAACTGCCGAGACATTTCCTCGAAAATAATATAATTTACTCCCACGTGGCATATTTAATGGTTTAAATATGCAAGACAGATTGCATTCAAATTCAACGCAAAGACGCAAATACGTGTGTTTCACGCGGATTCGCGTCTTTGCACTGACTTTGAATGTGATCTGTCGTGCGAAAAATTCGTTCGCGTCCAGTGTGAAAGCGGCTTTATTGTTAACATTCACAACGATATTTTCGGGTAAAGAAATAATTAAACAATTCAGAACGACGAAAACAAGGATTAAAAACATTTTGATGAACTTACATTCGGATTCAACATTTATAACAACATAACCATATGGAATAGGCCTATCTTATTTATTATGAAACGAGCAATCCGAGATTTCTGATCTCCGCCAAAGGATGAAATTGATACAAATGCAAATGCGGATCCGGATCATCACCAAAATTTAATGGGGTCGTCCCTGGACCAAGATCTATCTCTGGTAAAAATTTCATGAAGATCCATCCAGTAGTTTCCGAGTAATCTTGTCCACAGACAGACAAACGAACAGACAAATAAATAAATAAAATAACGGACCCGATCGCATTATCTCCTTGGCGGAGATAATAATTAATCGGAACAATGACACGGAATTAGAAAACAATTGGCCAGGGAGGTGCTGAACTTTTTTTCTGATTACCTTTTTATTTATTGGGGTGGCGAAGCATTTAGTCTAATCGTAATAGTTTGCACAGGTGACCTCCGTTTTCCTGGTGCAATTCCCACAGACGGGTCTGAAGCAATTGCAGCAGGTGACGCGTCTTATTTTGTGAGTCAGCTCCTGCGGACCTGGCACTGCCTCCGTTTTGGTGCCAGCGTATCCTGCTGCTGCTGGCTCAAACTTTTTGCCAGTGCTGCCCAATAAAATAAAATAATTCTAGACTACTCTACTCCACCAACTCTGACAGGGGCATCGGTTAGTTGCTAGGCAAACAAAAGATACATTTTTCGAAAAAAAAATTACAGCCGCAAAACTGTTCAGTCAGTGAGACCGCTAATGGCAGAAATAGGTAGATTTGGTGATATTTTATGCTCCGTAGGTGTAATCTATATAAAAAGCAGGCGAATTTGCTCCATGTTTGCAGTCCAATCTGAGACCTCAAAGTGCTTTATTCGCCCAAACTATTGTGTTGATTATGTTAAATAAATGATGTGATCATTGCTCATTTTCTATTACGTTCGTAACTGTACTTACATAAGTAATATTCGTGACAGATTCAGAGAAAATCATTCCAGCATTGCAGACGATGCTTGCATGACCTTCAAACAATGGCGTCAACGTCGAGGCGCACACGTATATTTAGTATTCAGCTGTGACTGAGTTCGCAGTCGTAGATTCGCATGAATTTTTCTTGTTTTGGTGGGGTTACGAACGTAACATTTTTTGGACAGACTCGCAACGAAAATTTTTTAACAATCATTGAAAGAAATCAGAAGGAAAGAAAACCGAAATCAATAATTATATCGTATATCAACAAATGGACTCTTACTTTTCGTACACGTATGGGTGGTTATTTCCGCAAATATATCCCAGTCTGACCCATTTTAATGTTCGTAACTGCAAGGACAGACGATGGTTACGAACGTAAGCTTTTCAAACAGGGTGTCATTAAATTACCCGTCATTAAATTTTTTCAGAAAACGAAGAGAAACTAAAAGAAACTAAGTTATTTATTCAAGCTGACAACTTTACTCAAAATATGGGTGCCCTTTGATGGCCTGAAACCGCCCTGAAATGAACTACATCTACAATGTCACAAACAATGTCAAAAACCAGTGTGGACATTTTCTTCTTTCTGCAAGTAAAAATAAAATGAGGCAAAGCATTACTTCAAAAATGTTCTTATTATATCTTTGTCATATGTATAACACAATAAACATATAATTCAGTGAATAGTCGAACACTGTAACATGTTATTTAACCGTTAATGTACCATGCCCCTTAGGTACCCCATTTCTGTGGACAGGCCCATATGGGAAAGAGATAGTTGTAAAAACGGCAATTGCATAGAACGAGTCAATAATAAAACGCGTCACTTGCCCCAATGATTCGCAATTTATTATCCAATGAGAATATATTGCAATCATGTAAATGTCGGGCTGTTCAAGTTTGTTTGCCCTAAACTGGATGAAAGTTCAAAAAGATGCGAAAGCCCAACTGGAGCCACGACCAGTTACTGCTGTTGCCCAGGTAGTGCTGGAGCGAAAGCATGTAATCAAGGGAATATTGGCTCGGGGGTGAACAGCAAATCCAAGCGGGATGCTTGGGATAATTACAGCCTACAGATCAATGCTGCATTCCCCCGGTGTCTCGGACAGCAGACGACTGCGAGAAGTGGTGGTATGGGCTGGGGAGGGAGGGGGGAGGTCTGAGATTGCAGTCTATAAATGGGACATTGTTCAAACAGGAAAGCATACTAAGCTTGGTTTGTAATTTATTACCTACAATTTAAGTATGCATAAAAAAATATGGCATGATCTATTGGTAACACTTTATCGTAAGGGGACATAAATCATGTAGTCATCATGCATTACTTCACTCATGATTTCATCATGATTTTGCATGATTTCATAAATAAATTCATCATGACTCATGAGTTAAAATGAATTCATGCTTACTCAAGTCTAAATTCATGAACTTAAGTTTTGAACTTACACTTATCGGTTGCCATAGGCAACGGGAGCTGTAGATACGCGCTACCAATGAAGTAAAAGTCAAAGAAATATGAACCAGGCAGCGGTGAAAGAAATTGCTCCCTATAGTGAAAAATTGAATAAAAATGCCAAGAAAAGGTATGTAGACCCATACGAGTTACCTGCGGCGGAAAACCAGGACTTGTTTGAGGCTAGCTAGGTAAGTTTAGGGGTTAATGTCATGCCAGGTGAACGTCAGGGCTTTAAAAGTCTCCAACATGAACACATTGAAAGACATTTATAGTTCTTACCTTCAAGGGGCCCTATTATCCTTCTTTTAATACATATAGGTAATGTTATAATGTTGGATGTCCATACTCAACCTCTGAAAAGTTTCTAAGCATAAGATACAGGCTTTTTGCCGTAATCCAAGAACATGATTTCGTGAACGTGATTTACTCTCTGAACAGCTCCTCCTGAGACCTTCACGAGATCTGGGCAAAACCTGACGTCAGGTTGTGCCTTCCAATTAGTACAGACCTGGCCAAAGCCAATCAAGTCACTGGACCTGTCCACACCGGAAACTATTCTAGCATACATGAACAACTGCGGATCATACTGTGCCTTAGTAGCATCTACTCTTCCAGAAATACAAAAGAAGCACCGCAGATCATTTGAGGTGCAGTTTTGTCAGTATCTCTCCCAAAGCTGCTCGTCCGTTTACTTTTTGACACAAAGAAAAGCACCTGTTTCTCTTCCGAAAGACAATGCCTCCAGAAATCAGTGGGTAGCTTTTTTGTTTGCTGGCGGCGAACAGCCACGTCCCAAAGGGAACGTTAGCTGTTTGTGCTCAGCATTTCACCAAAGACAGCTTTGTCAATAAAGCATAATTCGACACCGGATAAGCGTTTCAGCTGCCTCTCAAACCTGAAGCAGTTGCATCGATTAAGTGCTCAGAGCCGATAGCTGTGAGTAGCGATATAACAGCAAATAATATTAGTGAAGTTAACGAGCTACGGGAGGCTAGCAGGACCGCTAACGATAGTTAGCACTAACTGCTGGCCTCAAACGCAGGCTTTGTAAAATATCTGATGAAGCCTGTATCGGTGGCGACTCACAAGCTATGTTTCCATCTACTTGTCTTTCGAATTATCTGAAGTTCACCAAAAATATTCATGCGAGTAAAGCTGGTGAAAATACGTTTCCATCTAATGGCATTAAAGCGAATAAAAAGTTGTGCGTAATGACGTCACATACTGTTATGCGATCAAATCGGTGCATCGAATAGATTTCGAATCGAATAGACATCGAATAGACAGAATTCACTGTCTGTAAAACCTGTATTGTAGGTCTCTGTAGTTTTTATGACCACTCGGTTATCAGCTACTGCATGTTAGTTCCCGTGCTGTGCAAATTAAAATGCTCCTAGCAACTTATAGGCAGTAATTATGATCAGTATGCTTGTGTTACTTAGGTAAGCATCTATGTGGCAGTTCCATCATAACGTTGCCTGATTGTAGCCGCTACAGTTGAAGCTAACCGGAGAGATGCTATGTGTCTGCAGAGTTGGGCTGCGAAGGCTGCTTTTACACCAGACCTAGGTTTTGCAGAGCTTGGGGCGCTTTTTGGGTGCTTTCAAACAATCACTTTTCTTATCCATGACCGGGGTCAGCCTGATACTTGTCCAATATCTGGGCAAGCTCTCTCATGCTACCGGTGAAAGAAATAGGGAAGCACACAGGCTGTAATGTGTCTGGTATAACAAACGATTTCTCTTCATTGCGGTCAATTGAATATTAAATCGACAATTCAATAATAAATTCTTTCCTGTAAAAGTTATCGATTCGCTAGGTCCACATAAGCAACGGTTCAGGAAAATGGAATTTATGGTCTGTAAAACCTGTATAGGACTAGTTCTTGTTTACTAACATTGACGTCATATTCAGCCATGCATATTAGCGTGGTTGGCAAGAACAAGCGTAAATCAATACAACAAAATTGGGAAGTATGGCATCCTGCAGTTGTGGAACTGATTCGGCACTCTCTGAATATGTACAAAACCTTGGCAGTACCGCAAAGACAAGATATTTCTCTAAGCTTAAGTTCAACAAAGGTTTGTGTTGGCTTCCGGATCCTAACAGATTTTCCATCATCGAATCAAATTTATCATTAATATCGCGAATGCATAAACTGCACATTCCCTAGCCAGCTGGGGTGTTATCAGTAGCAGGGCTGCCGCCGTTACAGCTGCAGTAGACATTAAACTCTAAATATTCTTGACTGGGTGTACGATGGACGTCTTTACACACTCGAATGCTTCTTTGGGTACCCAAAAGTCAAGATAAGCCGAAAGTACTGATCTCAGTTCATACTGATGACGGTTGAAAATGGAATTATTTCCAATATGAATATCCTAACTGTCACTAACTCGCTACTGGAAAGCATAGGAACCATTCAAATTACCCAACACAAAAAGCAAGATCATTCCCTTGCTATGACCGAATAATAAAATGCGAAAATTTAGCAAAATGTCATGTTAGAAATTATGGAAAAGAACTGGCAACTTACCTGACAGAAAGTGAATTGCACAAACATGCGAGTGGGTCAATCGTCGAATTCAATTGATCCAAGCGGATTTTTAGGTTCTTGTGCAGGAGTACGAAGGAAACATATTCCTGAGCCCTTAATGAATCAGTTTGTGCAGTTAATTATGCTGCAACTAACTGGTATAATTACAGAAAGTGGAAGACAACTGTACTTCGCCTATTAAATCAATTGTAATGTTGATGCTTTCTGCCAACCACGCTAGTCAACAAACCCACGTGAATAGGTTTGTGACATCACGAGAACTACTGCTATTATGCTCATAACATTACCGGAGCTCTGTCTAGCTATCACGCACTTTCCATAGCGCGACCATTTTCAGCGAGGAAACACTGGTCATTGATGGGCAATTTCCGAAAAGGCAGTTTAGCCTGGAGATTTCACTGCTCCGTCATATACCAGCGCAGAAGCTGTTCGTTACTCCACGCTTACAACTCACCACAGTTATGCATACGAACCAGCTGGTCCTAATACATACCGGAGCTGTCAATCAGCTGTTGGTCCACTTTTAGCTGCTCCTCACTGTCCATGTGTCCCTTTAAGCTCAGACCCACCGGATTTCTATGGTCTACACTTGGGTATGTCGACCTGTTCTACAAATGTGTCTGTATGTGGTGGATTCTATCTTTCCCTGCATCCTAGCTATAGAGAAGAAAAACCGCTGTACTCTCCACTGTTGCCGTAGCAAGCTGTAGCCGATGGCAAATTCGAGCTTGAGCTGCCAGACTTTCGCACTGCGTCCTCCACTTTGGCCACTGCATTTATTAGAACAAGTTAATTTCATGAGCTCTATATTCAAGTATAGCATTAGATTTCGGAATTTCCTTGCCGATTCCTTATCAGATGGCAGACATTTCTCATGTTTCACTCTGGGGAGGCAGACGTGGAAAACTGCATTTTGCAGCCTCGTACCGCTCAACTCCACCCTCCACAGAGCTGGCCGGTCAGAAGAAAGTCGGCACACGAGGAGTCAGGACCATAGCGGAAGGGCCACCCCAATGAGGCGTTTCAGGCAGCGACTACAAATGGGGTTTTTTGAGGATGGCATGATTGTATGGTCTAAATAAGGACCCTGTTTTGGACTTGGAATGACCAGGAGTACTCTAGGACAGTCCAAGATCAAAATATAACCTTGGAAATATAGCAAAATGGGTCTCCTTTCATGAAAATGCTGTGAACACATTCTCATCCACCTGGGGATACTTTGGAAGGTAATATCCTTACATTTCTCGGCAGCCACCCAAGCCATCCGGCTTGGCCATACAGTATATAGTATAGTCTTAAAGTAATTTCTGCCAACATTTATATACTATAATGTCAAAAAAGGTTCTCTTCTCTAAATCTTCGGATTATGGTGGACACAGTGAATCTATTGATGTTTGGTTGTACCCTTTGTCCGGCCTCCCTCATGCACAAACCATGGACAATATATATATATGTGCCCTCACATCATTAGCCACAAGTGTGATCAATTTTGAGTTGTTGTGTTCAACCGGTGACACCTGCGCTTTAATTGTGTTTGACTTTTGCCACCTGTGCTCACCATTATGCAACACAGGTGCATCACAATGAAAATGTGTTGGCAAGTTGTGTCTAAACAGGTGAAAAGTGCTTATGGTTTTGCCAAAAGAGTGACTTATTAATTCAGTGGGTTCAGGCAACCGAGCATTTGGTCCAGACAATAGGGTTTAGTATTTTAGCAATTGAGAACAAGAGCAACGCAGAACGTGGCATATGCCCCCGCCTGTATGTTGATCAAGGGCATATTGAGATGGATGCTGTGGCGGCCATATTAGATATCGCACAACGCTGGTTTTCAAAAGGAACCTTCCCTAGCCACTCCCAATACGCCATTAAGAAATAGTATCAATTAGGGGTGGGTCGATTCTGAATCGCGATTTTTTTAAGGCGTAGTACCACCATCTGTTGCCGTGGGGCGAACATCCGAGCTTTCCCTCTTCCTTAATTAAACCAGACGCAGCCTTGAACGAAAGTGCCAAACATCAAAGGGCGTGAGAAATGCTTCCGGAAAAAACTTGACTGACATCATTATTTTTCGGCTACGTGCTGAAAGGAGCCAAGCAAATGAAAACAGAATCATCTCCTATTAACCAATTAGGCAACTCGAAGAAAGGTAAACCTGTTCCCGTTTACTTTGCTTGATTAGCGATCAAATGTGGATTCGTTTACTCTGTAAGTTGAATGAGTTGAGCTGTTTATTAAGACATGTTTGATTGCTGCATTTAGAAATTTAAATGGCACAGATTTGCATAAACACAATTGCCATGGCCACACCATTTCGTGCGAGTGTGATAATTCATAGCGATCTCACGTTCATGTTTCATCTGCTTTTCAGAGTTTTTCCAGCCTGTGTATTTTTTAGAATCCAGGGCGATCTTTACAAATCTGTTTTAAATTCATCTTGAATAATGTCCTAAAATGCTACAATGAGAGATGTAATTCAGAGGAAGATTTTTTTTCTAATTATTCAAATTATTGGCATTCTTTCAATCTAACAAGCCCAGTTAGGTTTTTCTGCTTTTCGCCATCACATCTTAATCTTTATAGGCTACTGAAATTGCTTGATTGTTATTTAAGCCAAGTACACGGGAGCAGATTTAGGGAAGGGAGGAGCGCCTGCAATTAGCGAAATCTAAACTCAGGCTTCTTCCCAACGGCATTTTAAATCGTTTAAGCCGCTTCAGGTGTGTGTTTCAAGAAATTATGTGGGACTGCCTACACACCCCATGACTGCAAGTGGTCTCATGACACTTTAAAAAGATCCTCGTCTTTTTAGAAGATCTATAATGATATAATAAAAATAAAGAAATTTATTTTCAGATCGCCCTGGATTTCAAGCATCAAAAAATACACAAGGTGGAAAACATTCTGCAATGCGGATGAAACGTGAATGGGAGAAATAAATTATGAAAATCATACCACAAAATGGTATGGCAATGGCAATCGTGTTCATGCTGTGCTGTTCTATGTCCATTTAAATTTCATAATGTGGCAATCAAACATGCTGCCTTAATAAAGAGCTCTAGTCATCCAGCAAAGTAAATAAGTGAATCCCATGTTTGATTGCTAATTGAGCAAAGTAAACAGGGACATGATTAAAGTAGCCCAATTAGTGAAAAGGAGACAGTTCTGTAGTCCTTTACTTGCTCCATGCAGCAAGTTTTTTTTTTTTTTTTTTTTTTTCCGGAAGCACTTCTCACGCCCTTTGATGTTTGGCACCTTCGTTCAAGGCTGCGTCTGGTTTAATAAAGGAAGAGGGAAAGCTCGTATGTTCACCCCACGGCAACAGGTGGTGGTACTACGCCTTAAAAAAATCGCGATTCAGAATCGACCCACCCCTAGTATCAATCCAACGAGGGATTCTATAGTTATCCCACAAAAACAAAAAGTTAACGGACGATGGACGGACACGGTGTCGACATAATGCCCCCTTTCCTCTTTGGAGGGGGGGGGGGGGGGGGGGCATAAAAACTGCAATTTACACTGATTCTAAAAACTCTACCGGAGATATCGCCAGGGCTCAGGTCAGCTATGCAAAAACTTTTTGTATAACTTCAGGAGTTGTAATTAAAGTAGTCCGGTAACAGCTGGAGCTATTCATTGGTTTAAATCTGCTCGTGAACAGAATCTGACAAATCGCAACGTGAGAAAGCTGTATTACAAGTGAGTAATATCAAACATATGAAATGGCTGAATTACGCCAATTTCTAATCATTTATGGGAAAAACAGAGGATCTCTGATGAGCAAGTCCGAAATATCAAATTCAACGAGAGTAGTAATTTTCATTTATTCCAAGCCTTCGGCGATATTTTGGGCTCGCGAATTTGAGATCCCATTTATTCCATTAATGTCAGTGTTGTATAATCTGGAAAATTAAAAAAAGGGCTAATTTATAGTTATAATCATAATTCGCAGCCTAGCTAGCATGCTAATGATTTTTTGCCGCTTCTGTCATTTTAAGCTGTTTCCATTCATTTTCGCACTGAATTGCAGAACCTTCAAGTGAACAAAAGTAGTTTGTTAGCCAACTAATTTAGCTGATTAGCCAAAATGGATTGCGTTTACCAACAAATGACGATAATTGCACAAGTTGTAGAATTGTAGTTTGTTAGCTAGCGATTTATCCATCCCACTGGCTACGTCCATTTTCTTTATACAGTTTATGACCAAAAACCACTTCTGCATGCATTTGACCTCCAATCCCACATATGTCACTGTCTGTCATGCAACTGTTGTGGATACTACTGTGTGAGCTTGGAAATACTTTGTTAAACCTCTATCTGTCAGCATTAATCACTGCTGCATCCACAGATGCTAGTTCAAGCTGTACTCTGCAAAGCTGAAGCCACACTACATTAACACTGTCTGAAAGTGCTGCCGACTTCTCTGGGATTGTCGTCTCAGAGGGAGAGTTGCAAGAGCTGATTGGTCTGAGGAGAGTTTTAGAGACAAGGGAAATTCCTGTCTCTAAACTTGACCAACTTGACCCAAATGCTCATTGAAAACGAATGGAAAAACTTGGTCATGTTATATTGTGGTAAACAGTGGACTGTGGAGAAGAGAAAAATACGCCTGCACACTTACTCCGAATTTGTATTTATTAAAATGGGACAATGTTTCGATCCAACTTGGATCTTCGTCTGGTCATCCTGTTTAAAAAGAGGGAACACACAGCCATATTTATATATTGTCCACACCAATAGGCTGGCAAAATTAATTATAATAGGTGTGGTTAACCCTCCAAAAATGCCCAAAAAGGTCAAGGAGAATAAAAATTCAACATGCAACAAGAAAGAAGCAAATGGGGAATACATACAAAAATCAATCAACAATTGACCAATCTAAAATACCAGCATACCAGATATCGAAAAAACGGTGGACTGTGCCTTTTTTGGGCTCTACTGCAGTCATCGCATTGGATATTTGAAATACCCAGTTAAATGCATGTTTGAACATCAAATAATGTGCTGTTATACTGCCTTCTATACAGTGCAGTTTGAATGGAAATTTCAGCTGAGTCCTTTCTGATTTCATTTTCATTTTTCATCCTTTGCCAACTTTTTGGCCCGCTTGGTCTCTAGGCCAGTCGGGCTTATGCTGTGGTTAGGTGCCTTTGTGGGTTTGTCATGCAGCCGTGCGTCCATAAACTTTTTGTCTTGTCAGCGCTCTAGCACCTTCAGTTTTTCATGGATCCTTTTCATATTGTGTATTCGTGTATATGGGATGAAAATCTGGGGCAAATTCAATTTTGGCAATGTTTGCCCAAGCGGGCACAGTGGCTTTGCCACTATTTTTTGGAATTGGGGTTGTTGATGTGATGTCTGTTCCAGAGAGGGGCCTATGATGAAGACAATACGCGGAGAAAAGAGAGGAGGAAAAGAGACGAAGAGGGGAAGAAGGACAGAAGAGGGGAATCTGAGCGATGGCAAAGAGATCATGAAAGGGAGGCACATAAAGAGAGGGACAGGCGCAGAGCGAGAGAGTCTTCTCATGAAAGAACAAAGCCCCGAGACCCAGACAGGGACAAGGGCCAGGCCAGGCACAGAGAAGGCCTGAGAGACAGAACAGGAGAATGGGATGAGAGGGACCGGGAGAGGAGGAGGGAACCTGTGAAAACAGGAGAGGGGAACTGGGCAAGAGATGGCAGCAGGACTCGGGGTAGAGGGCATGAAACCTGGGAAAAGCCTCAAGAAAGAGTAGAGGACAACAGAGACAGGGGAAAACTGCATGGAAGAGCAAACGAGAACAGAGATGAGAGGAGACGACACAGCAGAGCAGAAAAGGACCACAGAGAGGGGGAACTGAGGAGAGCAGAGCAAGACAGAGAGCGAGTCACAGAGATTGGGGAAAACGGGGATAGGGAACAAATCCGAGAATGGGAGAGAGAGAAAGACAGAGAGCATGATTATGAGAGGAGAACTGAGAAAGAAAAACACAGAGATAAAGAGAGTAGCCACCGCTCCAAACATGTGAAATACTTGAATGACATAAATAAGGATGAGCGTCTGGAAAAGTACAATGAATCACAGCGAGAAAATGAAAGAAGAGGAAGACACGGTGACAGAGTACATTCTGGAAGAAAGGAGGACAAAGGTAAACTTTATCTTGACATCATTTGACAAAATGGAAAAATGCTGTTGACCTTGAAATGTATTTCTGATGTATTTTGTTATTGTACGGTCTGTATTGACTTCACATATCAAGCGACATACATCTACAAAACCAGTATACACCCTCAAATTGACATAAACCCTCAAATTCCAGTATGCTGCAATGCAAAATACCAAAATTTGTGTTATTGAAAATATCTTTTCATTTGAAGTTGGGATAAGCTTTTTTTGTGTCATTGGGAGAAAAAAAATTCTGTAATATCCTTTCAGCATATATTCTAATTCAAGTGGTCTGAGATAGACTTTTATAGTCTTTTGCACCACCTCTTGGCTCTGTTTTCAGGCTTTATAGCTTGTGACGGTAGAATTTGGCCAGTCACAGGTCATTTCAGAGAGAGGCCAGAGGGCGTCACTATTGGATGTTCTACAAATGCATTAGTGTGTACTTCCTATGTGAAAGCCTGGATAGGCTCCCTGGTGGTCTCCTCTGGTCAAGCAGATGGATCAAGCTTTGCTGTGTGCGTGTATGAAGCCTGTGCATATGGCCGTGTTCACCTGGGGGAAGGAGGAAGAGCTGCAAGAGGAGGGCTTTAATTTATAGTTATGGCATTTATATATGTATTCATTCATTCATTTTTGTTTTTTTTCTCAGAGAACTGCAACTGCATACCCTAGATTTTAATGTTTGAACCATTCATTCATTGATTCATTCATTCATTCATCTTTAACCTTCAGAGTACCAAGAACAACGCAAAGAACAAGAGGAAAGGAGACACAGAGAGAATAAAGAGCACGTGAGTCTTCTATGCTACAAGCAACCAAAGAAAAAAACTCTTCCTTTTTCGAAGGTTCACGTAATGAAAGCAGCTGTGTTCCCTCTCACTCTTTATGATACTTATGAAAAATACTTTATGTGGTAATACCTTTTATATGATGGCAAATTTGTGGCTTGCAGCGATCCAAAGAGAGCAGGAGGCATGAAGCCAAGGAAAGAGATGGAGAGCGAGAGCGCAGGCATAAAGAGCACAGGCGTGGAGAGCACAGGTCCAGAGAGCACAGGGAGGAGCACCAGCATCACTCCTCTAGTCACAGCCATGACACAGACATAAGACCTCATGACCAGCCTGGCAACAGGAGGCCGACACAGGAAGTAGTGGGAGAGAGTGGCCTGTTTGACGCGACTTCTAAAGCAAATTTGGAAAGAGGCAGAGAGAGGACACAATCCAAAGAAACCAAGGTGAGAATGGGATTTGGTCACTATCCAGGAAAAAGATGGTCTCTATAGTATGTTGATTGGCACAGACCCAGAACATGTGACTTTGTTCCCATTGCTCCAATCCAACAGAGTCCAATGACAAATATTTCTGAAAGTCTGATCTGATTTTGGCATCTCTTATTCAGTTAAATTACAATTTCATTTATTTGAATAGAGCTTTTTACAATTGAGGTGCACTCTGTGATTTACATAAGGCGAGGCCCGAACCCCTCATTTAGAAATTTCTCTAACCTCTTCTGTATTTTTTTTTGTACATTGTACTGATGTTTCTTCATCTTTTTGGTGTAGAGCATGCTCTGAAAATTCCCAGGGCATATGCCACAAAAGGCATTTTAGTCTTGAATCATATTTTTTTTTCAGACTAGAAATATTATCTTGTCTGTTTCTTGTCAAGTTAATCCCTTAAAAACTAATTTTGCACTCAAGTCTTCCCTTAAAGGAGGAGTAGAATTCTTCAAGTGTCTAAAACGCCAAGCTTTGTAAATTTTAATTCAGAAATAATCCAGTGCGACGCATTTTAAAACCAAAATATCATGGGGCAGACATTTTCACGAGGGGAATCTTCTGATTTTGAATTTGATCTTCAGAAGCCTCACCTTTAAATGCTTACCAACCTAAACCTCTCGAGTTTACTTCTCCCGATTAGCCACTGTTGCTTGTACTGATGGGTACAATTGACGGCTGTCTAATTAGTTTTTGATGGCATTGTTATGCGTTGCACGATTAAATTATGAGATGTTTTCTTCCTCACATAAATGACAACGTAAAATATCAATATCTTTATAATTTATGTGCTCGTGTAGCTTAAAAAGCAGCACAGATTTGCGTAAATTGGTTTGTGAGGCTTATTGAGCAATAAGCCACAAGAATCCGTTCGATATTCTGAATTTAGTCACAGCTGAAGGGTGTTGTTAGAAGGAAGGAAAATTTTGAAAAATTGCACTTTAAATGGGGACTTCTGGTGAGTTTTTTGGGCAAATTACAATTTACCAAACAATCAACAGATTCAAGTTATCTGCTGACAATAGATACTGATTATAAAGCATGACCATAGTTGAACTTGAACTAGTCACAAAGTACCATTTTTGTATTGATTTTAAACTTTTCTTCGTAACAAAAGATACTTGCAAAATGGGGTGGCTTAACACAGAAATGTATTGAAGCCAATTTGACGTTGCCTGCCCTAAATTCCCTCACTAACCTTCACTCCTCCATGGTCTCCGTTCGCCTTTCTCTTTAACCAGTTTGACACTCATCTTAAAGCTATTCTTACCTTTCTGGAATTTGTACGCAAGATTCGCATCTTTGCATTGACTTGGAATGTAATCTGTCCTGCGAAAAGTTCGTTTCGCGTCTGGTGTGAAAGCAGCTTCATTCGCGCTGCTCACTATCTCACCGCACGCGTCAGGGGAGGGGAACCTCAGAGGTCAGGCAGGGGAAGAGGGTGGGACATTGGAGGGAGGCGGAGTTGTTCATGTTAAAATTTCTACTAAGTGCTGTGCCTCATGCCAGAAAGATAAGAATAGCTTTAAAATCGGATTAGTGTTTATTAACCTACTATCAGGATATGACTTGCGATCTTTTCATTTGGAAAACTTTCATCACAAGGTAGCTGGTGTAATACCAACATCGTTAATGTTGTAGGCCTAATCTACATTTTAACCTTACATTTAAGAACAGCTTACCCTATTAACAAAAGAGTAGGCCTAGTCACAGCTAGATCGACAGTATTAATTCTAACGTCAACTCATTCATAGACATTCACAATTGAAGTGGTCAGAGTGCACCGCAGCGAGCTAACTAGACAGATTCCTGAGTGTCTGCTAGCTAGCGAACCGCGTCAATAAACAAAGAATTACACTTCATTTATGATCAGGCTGAACGTTGCAATAGATAGGAAAGCTGTTACCATCAGTAATTTCCAAACTAGCCTGTCAGTCACTTTGTTACGAGCTGAAGAGATTTAGCAAGGCCTGTAGGGAATATCGCTCCCATAAAAATAAATAAGTAAATAAATTCTTCCCTCATACCGCTAACCTCTCCATAACGCCACAAAGGATGACCTACGTCTTTATAAAACATAATAATTATAAACACATGCAGTAAAACTCGCGTATAACGGATTCAATTGGACCAGCTCATTTTGTCCGTTATAAGCGGAATCCACTATATGCATAAAACGGACAAAATCCGTTGTACGCATAAAACAGATTATATCCGCTATAATCCTCAGACTGATTGGTGAACTGACAAGAATGTAATTTATTTTTTAAAGCCTTGTTTAACATTGCACTACGTAAATATACGGCATTTACTTCCGCACATCAATGACTATGGAAAATATCAATCGCCTACATCTTATTAATTTCTGGATTTGCGTAAATTAGTTTGCGAGGTTCATTTAGAAATAAGCCAGGAGAATCCGTTCTATTGTCTGAATGTAGTGACAGCTAAAGTGCGTTGTTAGGTACGATGCACAGCTGAGTGATAATGAAAATAACTGCTGCGAAGTCAGCGAAAGTTTCAGATTTTTTGCAGATTGTAATCCTTGCGGAGTCACATCAATTATATCAACATAGCCAATAGGTAATCGCTTTGTCATTAGCATTCCTTAATCATTATGTGCCATGCACTGGTGGTGGTGGTTCAGTTAATAAACTGTTTGATCGTTAATCAGGCAATCTTGATCGCAAACATTTTAAGAGCAATTATGCGAGAAAGGGTGATCACAGAAGGCCTTCCTGATATCTGATGGCACGTCACTGCGGCATAAGACTGTTGGCTTGAGAAGCTGTATCATTTATTAACTGACATTTTCTGTCAACTTACTGCTAATCCTTCTAAATCGCTGCTGCTCTGTTCGCTATCACCGACTTTCTCTTCCCGCTAACTGCCGTAAGGAGCTACGCCGTTACATTCACGTTACATTACCTGCGCTACTCGCTTTATAGACGGGTATAAGCTTGAACGTTACCTGTTACATAGATGTCCTAAGAGGGTCTGATAGGATTTGACGTGCTCGTTGATGACTCAAAACAAGTCCAAAATAATGTGTATTGTTGCGCTCACACAGTGTGAGTAAACATCATTCTTTGACGTTAATGATCATGTGAAATTTCAGCAGCGTCACTCGTAATCCGGCAGCGGCGCTGCGCCGCTGCTGAATGAATTTAGGGGAAACACTGCACTAAAGTGATTCAGGATGATTTGGATAGAATCCAGAATTGGCAGAAATGTGGCAAATGAAATTTAATGTTGTGATATGTAAAGTTGTTCATGTAGGTAATTAAAACATTAGGCAGGATCACCTCATGGGAGGTTTGAATGTGCTCCAGACGAGAAAGATCTGGGAGTGATTGTTGACCAAACCCTCACAGGCTCAACCTATTGAAGATCCTTAATCTCTTTAGTCCTAGGAAAAGGAGACTTGGGGGTGATCTGATTGAGGTCTTTAAATATGTTAAAGGGATTAAGAAAGCAAATTATGTAGGATTCCTTGGACCAAGTGTTGTTAGGAGAACTCGGGGTCACAAATGGAAGTTGACCACAGGTAAATTTAGTACTTATGTTTGAAAATATTTCTTCACTCAAAGAGTAATTTCGATGTGGAATAGCGTGCCTGACCATATTGTTGAGGCAGAGACCTTGAGAGTTTTCAAGACCAGGCCATGGTTAAAGGAATGAGTTTAACTGAGGTCACGAGCACTGGGGCACAGTCTAGTTAACTGGAGTTTCATTGGATAAAATTACTGTAGATACCCCAAGTGAAAATGTTTGCTCCGTGATATTGACGCCAATTTGAAGACTTGCTGGTTATAAAATGCATCGCACTGGATTATTACCAAAATGAAATGTATTCTGGGAGGCATTAAAAACACATAATAAAATACACTGTCTTAAGTAGTGTTAAATGGTTTTGGTTGTAGTTGCAAAACACGGTCTCGGGAAACTGTGCTTTTGGTAGTGAGACTTGCCCCCACTGTTATCATTACATTGGCAGTCAATTTAGCAGTGCTTATGCATTATCTGACTTGGCAGAAGACATTTTATGGAATGCATTTTTGTGGCGTCACAGATGAATCACTTTGTCGGGGATGACAGCTGACACATTTGGTCATTCTGTGTCATGCCTGCAGTCTGGATACAGTCATTTAATGGACATTAATGCGTCCAGAATCTTTTCTTTGAGACTGGGTATCATTCAACATTCAAAATGTCTGATTCTTCTGAGGTTCATTTCTTTGTGGCATTTGGAGTGGGAATGATGTGACTTTGTGTATGTGTTTTTTTTTTGGCCCTGATCTTCAACTTTTCATGTGCAAAATGTTTTCTCCCAATGTGATTCATGACCATGACCCAGGGAACTGTTCTGCATTTAGATAATAATGAGGTGTTAAACCAAGAAAGGATTCGAACTCGGACACGTGACATTTTACAAAGCTTACCATTCTTGATGGTCATCATGTCAATCAGCAAAAGGAAAAGTGATCAGTTTTCAAATTAGTCGATGAAAAACACTTTGCGTTTTTAATACCTCTCAGTATATAAAACTATGCGTTTTAGACACTTCTAGAATTCTCCTTTCCTTTGGAATATACTTTGGCGAGGTAAGGTTTCCTTCTTTAAGTGGGTTCAAAGTCAGAAAATGCATTCTTTTCATACTTTAGGACAATATTTCATACTCTGCATCTGCTGGTTGTGCCCATTTCAGAGAAATTGCATTGCACTTGTGTTGAGAAAAATATTTAAACCCTGGATGCCATGTTTTTATGGCCTCAGAATTACATCAAATTTAAAATATCCACATCTTGAATGTTATTTTTTACATATTTTGCTGTAATTTAGCAGGACATTGGGAAACCTTGGGATCTCCACTACAGTTTAAAATGAGTCTCAGGGTGCACTGCTTTGAATACAGCAGCTCTATTTGACGGACCATTGTATGGGTTCGTAGGTTTATGGGGTTAAATTTTCTGAATGATTCCAAATTAGATTCTAAATTAGCTTAGTTAGCATAGCTTGAAAGGAGTTACCTCATCTTGCCTCATCAGCAGTTTGCACTTTTTTAAGCAAAGAACTCTCAATATCGACCGGCGAGCGCTCAACCTAGGGCTCAGAGCACTACTAAAAGTATGTGCCCTACTGTTTTGCTGGATAGGAGGAAGATATTCTTATGAGCAATACTGAAGATCTTATTATTTTACTGATGCCTTCTTCACATAGCAGTCAGCAGAACATCCTGTTCTTATTTCATTTCTGTTTGTTTTTCTGTGCCTGTTTGGATGTCACTGTATAAGAGTACACCTTCCTCATCACTGCATCCTTCAGTCTCTGAAGTACAGAGGTGTTCTTTGGGTTGCTCTGACTTTAAAATGTTGATATTTCTGAGACTGTGAAGTAATTTAATGCATCTGAAAAATAATTTAAGTCTTCATGACTTAAATTAAAATAATCATGACATGTGTACATTATACTCTGCTGGAGCGTGAGTAAAATAAATGAATTATCCTGTCATTTTTTGGCAATGAAATGATAATTTCAATTGCGTTTGTATGTAGGATGAAAAGGAAGTTGAGCTTCAGAAGACTTCTGCTGAAGATCAGGAGGATGAGGATGGAGCTGCAGAATATGAGGACGACTTTGAGGTATGAAAAATAAAATGGAAAAATTCTGATTGTTTAATTTCTCTGTTTTTTTTTTAATTTTATTTTAGAAGCAATAAAACTTCATTTTGTTCTGGTTTTTTTCTTGTTTCTTTGATATCATTTTGCATGCTTGAAATGGATCATTGTTAAAGAAAATGGTAAGTTCGGACAACCTGCTTGATACAAACGTGTAATGATATCAGAGTTGGATTATTGGTATATTACAGTTCTCTTCATAAACAGAACGCTCATAGTGCCCCATAAGGGAAAACCACTGTGATTCATTTTATGTAACCAACACCTATGAGATATTTGCCCACTTGTGGCATTGTTTCAGTCTGTCTATTCATGAGACTGCATAAAAATATTTGAAAATAATCCAGTGCAGTGTAAATCCTGAAGAATCATTTGTTCAAATGAAAAATGGTCAAAAAGAGGAGGAACTAATTAGTTGATAAATTGAAAACAGAAATGGCTAACATTGACACAGTGCATTTTGAGATTGAGCCCTGGCCTGTACTGCCTTCTCCCAAAAGGATTATGAGGATGATTTTGATGAGGTTGATGAGAGTGGAAAGGAGGAAGATGATGATGGCCAGAAGAGTGCGAGAGGAAATGAGCAAGAGGAGCTATCCCCACAAAAAAGGAGGGAAATTGAGGAAATCAGGAGAGCCATGAATGCAGAAAATGATAGAGTGAGATCCTCTTCACAGCAGCGGCAGGCAGCAGAAGAGTCTGAAAGAATTAAAACAAGTAAGTTAAGCTAATAAATGGTCAGATTCATAAGCAGTTGGGTCACGACGCACAGTTTTTTGTAATTTTGGCTCTGTTAATGAGTAGAATTACATGCTGAAGCAAGCTCAGTCAACTGTTGAGACTGTCAAGTTAACAGTGTGAACTTCTAGTTGTAGTTTGGATTAATATACCATACTGTGAACTATAGAAATGACATCGATGTTTATTTGTAGCCCCTCAATTTTAGGGGCTGAGAGTTACTTGGATATCATAAAAAATTTAGTTGTAATTTTTGAGCCAATGACTGCCTGGAATCATAGGCAGAGTTTGCAGGGGGTCAAGGAGGGTAAGGCTCCCCCAGTGGCTGAAATCACTCACAGCAACAACCCTTGAATAAGACATAATTGCTCCTCTCTGCATTAGCATTTAAGGGGCATTCCTAGGTCCTAATGATTTTTCTTTTCTTTTCTTTTTTTCAATTTTTCTCTTCTTTTCCATTCAAGGTTCACTAAGATGCGTATTTAAAGAAAATCAAAACATTTTTTCATTAATTTCATCAATTCTGCTAAAAAATGAGTTTTTTCAAGCTCTATCAACTCAAATAATTTAATAAGTCAGCTAAAATCTGCTGGCTTTCAACACTTGTGGCGCTGATAACTGTTTTATGTTTCCACCAGATTGCCTCAAATTTTGACTGAAGACTTGTTCGTTATTTCTGCATGCAATCACATTGGTTTTGTCTGATGGGTTGAAGGTATCAATTCCATGGGAGTGTATGTGTCATCCAACTGACCCATTTGAGGAATTTTTTTTTAAAAACCACAAGAAAAAAAAAAACACAATATATAGAAAAATCCTCGTGTGATTGCACAGATATTCGTAATAACCTGAAATGTTTTTATTTAAATGCTAGAAGCATAAAAAATAAATTTCCAAAACTTGAGGCTGGTATGATTAGTGAGGGTCATTCCATAGTTGGGCTTACAGAGACATGGCTCAGTGAAGAGGATGGAGATGACTATAGTATAGAATGTTATAAGCTCTTGAGAGGATAGATGCAATCGGCGAGGAGGGGGTGTAGCACTCTATGTGAACGAGAACATAAATGTGCAGGAAATTCCTAAAATTGAGCATTCTTTGCCCTGTGACAATATCTGGGTCGGGCTCATTGGCAAACACGAAACATACGAGTATGCTATCGACTGCCACCTTTGGACAGTACTGTCAATGAAATGCTCTTTAAGAGGATTAGGCAAGCTTGTAGAGGAGGAGGGACTATTATTATGGGAGACTTCAATTACCCCGTTATCGATTGGGAAATGGTGAAAGGACAGGGTAAAGGGGAGGAAGAATTTGTAAATGTTATAAATGACAATTTTTGGTGCAGTATGTTAATAAACCTATGAGAGAAGGCAATTTTAGACTTGGTGCTCTCTAATGACCCAGATAGAATTAGTGTTGAGGTTCTGGAGCCACTTGGGACTAGTGATGACTCTATTGTTAATTTTGATGTCTCATGGGAAGTTAAAAAGGTGTCTTCTAAAACCAAAATTTTCAATTTTAGGCGAACAAATTTTGACAGGATGCACTCATATTAAAGCGAAATAAAATGGGAGACACTCCTGGACTGTGAGTTTGTAAATGAGATGTGGGAAAGATTTAAGGGGGTTTAACTTGATTCACAATGTTAATTCATACCAAAGGTGACCAAAACTAAGCTGAAAAAGCAGAATCCTCAGTGGATGACCACAGATATTTGTAGGAGTTCGAGAGAAAAGAGGAATCTTTATAAGATGTACATAAAAGATAACAATGAGAATGCTGAGGCTGAATTCTGCAAAATGCGGGCTGTGGTCAAAAAGGAGCTGAGGAATGCTAGAGGACTGTATGAAAGACAAATTGCGGAAAGGGCAAAAACTAACTCTAAGCACTTCTTTCAGTACTGTAGTAGAAAAAGGAAAGTCAAAGAGGAGGATAATTGTCTAAGGAATAAATCGCTGCTATATGGATCGCTGCTATATGATAACAAGGATATTGCAGATACCTTAAACATTTACTTTGCTGAGAATTTCACCTTGGAGCAGGTTTTTATTCAGCCAAAGGGTATGTCCAATGCTCAAGATTATATAGCGGAAATTGAAGGAAGGGATATTGAAGTATTAGACAAGTTGCATAAACTAAAGGTCGATAAGGCGTCGGGTCCTGTGCTCAGGGAGGGTAGTGAGTTCATCTTTAAACCGCTCTCCGCTATCCTCAGCCGGTCTTTAGAAACTGGAGAAATACCAAATGATTGGAAGCAGGGTAATATAAGACCAATATATAAGAAAGGGGTTCAAACTGAGTTTGGAAATTACAGGCCAGTCAGTTTAACTTGCATTGCATGCAAAATACTGAAATCTGTCATCAAGGACAAGCTGGATTCATTTCTTGAACGTAATAATTTCTTGAGAGATGGCCAACATGGTTGCTGTAAGGGAAGGTCATGCCTGACAAACCTGGAATTTTTTGAAGAGGCCACTAAGACTTGGATATATACATATACTTGGATTTTCAGAAAGCATTTGACACAGTACGCATAAGAGACTAATTTTTAAAATGATTTCCATTGGAGTTACAGGAGGTATTCTGGAGTGGATTCAAAACTGGTTACAGGATAGAACTCAAAGAGTGGTGGTCAGTGGAACCTCATCTGAATTAGGTATGGTGGGGAGTAGCGTCCCCCAGGGATCAGTGTTGGGACCCCTGCTGTCCCTCTTCTACATTAATGACCTTGACAGGAATATTGAGAGCAAATTGGTTAAATTTGCAGATGATACTAAATTGGGAGGTTTGGCATATAATCTTGAGTCCACTAAAGTGATTCAGAATGATTTGGATAGAATCCAGAATTGGACAGAAATGTGGCAAATGAAAAATAATGTAGCGAAATGTAAAGTTGTACATGTAGATAATAAAAACATTAGACAGGATTACTTCATGGGAGGTTTAAAACTGGAATGTGCTCCACATGAAAAAGATCTGGGAGTGATTGTTGACCATACTCTCACAGGCTGTAGCCATTGTGCCGTAGCAGTTAAAAAAGCCAATCTGATGCTGGGATACATTGCCAAAAGTATTGAGTACAAATCCAAAGAGGTCATATTTCTCTTGTACAACACATTTGTCAGACCACATCAGGAGTATTGTGTACAGTTCTGGGGTCCATAATTTAAGAAAGATATAGAGGCTCTCAAAATAGTTCAGAGAAGAGCCACTAAGCTAATTCCAGGCATAAAAGATGTAAGCTATGAGAAGAGGCTGAAGATCCTTAATCTTTTTAGTCTTAGGAAAAGGAGACTTAGGGGTGATCTGATTTAGGTCTTTAAATATGTTAAAGGGATTAACAAAGTGAATTAAATGGGATTCCTTCAGCCAAGTTCTGTTAGTATAACTCTGGGACACAAGTGGAAGTTGACCAAGGGTAAGTTTAGCACTGATATTAGGAAATAATTTTTCACCCAAAGATTAATTTCGATGTGGAATAGCTTGCCTGACCATATTTTTGAGGCAGAAATCTTGGGAATTTTCAAGATCAGTATGGGATTTTAAAGAGAGTTTGCTGTATTCCTCCGTACTTTTGTAAGTAGAAAAATCAATGCAGGCACGTCTTAGTTGCAAAATGGATAGTTTAATAGAGTAGAGAAACTAGTGGGTCTGTTCCCCAAGTACAGATGAACAAGAACCAACAACTGAGGGAAAATGTGAACACTTATAGCTGAAAGTTCAAAGGATGCAAAGGAACAAATGGTAATTTGCCTAAAGTGATAGGAGGTGGGGGGGGAGAGACATTCAAGGTGAGGGGAAATTGGGGTGTGGGCTGAGGTGTGATGAGGTTAACACACAAAGGGAATGATCAAGGAATTATATACAAGAAGCACTGGGGCCAGACAAGATTGTGTATTGGCCCTCCACAATGTGCAAAACTTCAGAGGGTCCATCTGCTATTGGCACCCACGTTTTCCAACAATCTGGCTTTACTTAAAGCTAGATACCATAGAGTCCTTGAGTATCTGAAGTGATATATTCACAATAGACCAAAAAAACACTTAAAAAAAAAAAACTAGCGAGCCTAGTTGGGCCGAATGGTCCATTCTCGCCACTCATGTTATGTTATATGACATATATCTAACAGGGAAAAAAGAATAAAGTGATTTGGTTGGGTGGTTCAGGAGTAAGGTTTGCCATAGTACGGACTGTGATTTGGCGTAATAACGTCAATTCCATGGTAACAATGTAAATAAAAACCAGTAGAATGGTACATTTTTGTGTTGAACTAATAAACTGTTGTGTTATTACACCCAATATATGGGCTGGAAGAAGGTAAATCAAATGAACCTGGGAAAGCCCCTTAATCCCAGGAAACAGAATTCCTGGAAAAACCCAAACAAAAAAAAAAACAACAGCATGGTGGCGATGTGATTAGCACTGATGCTTCAGCAAAAAGGTTGTGGGTTCAAATTCGGCCTGGGGCCTTTATGTGTGGAACACCGAAACACATAGGAACTGCCCTACCAGTTCCCCTGACCTAGGAACTGGCTTTAGAACTGGAATTGATCCACGGGCGCTGCTCTGTAGCTGCCCACTGCTCCTAACTATAGGAGGGGATAAATGCAGAGGATAAATTACCCCATGGGGTTCAATAAAGTGTATCTTTAAAAAAAGTATTGAGATACAGGTATCTTATTGCCACTGTAAATTAAAGAAAAAAAGGCTGTCTAGTTTAAGATGAGGAAGACTTGTCAACCTGAGTGATTACTGGTCCAGATGTCTTGTGAAAAAAAAAAATCCAATTTCTATCCCTGCATTGGCCTGTAAAACTGAAATTTCCAGGGGCCAGAATATTTGGAGAGGAGCCATTATATTTCTTTGGGAAAAAAGTGAAAAAGCGACAACAAAAACAAGCTTTGTTTGATTGCCCCAAATAATATCTCAATTTATTACATTTCAATTCACGCGTCATGGTAGATTGACAGTATTTCTTGTCACAAAGGAAGACTTTTAAATGTGTTTATTTCATTCCATTGGTAACACATTGCAGATAAATTCACACCTCTGAATAAAAATTAAATGCAAATGATACCATTCTTTGATTTACCACATGAAGTTTAATCCATAACCAACCTGGATGTGTAAATAGACAAATTAAATCATGGGTCACACTGAATGTGAAGTGTTGCTCACAAAGGCTTTATACAGCACGTATAATGCCTTCATAAATGAGACCTAATGTCTTCATAAATTATACATAAGCAAATGTCATACTTTGTAAAGGTTAAAATCACAAATCCTTCTTCAACATGTGACGCCAGCTGTGATATAACTGACAGTGTCAATTAGCTAGTAGCTAAATGTGATAAAGGCATTGTCAGCTAAGTGACATTGTCATTTTCACATCTGGCATCACATGCTGAAGAAGGATGTGTGATTTCCATTAATTCCACCCCAAATCAGCTTTCTGCATTCACGTAAGTGAGAAAACTAACTTGCTGTCCCCCTCCGTCTTGGTAGCGAGCAGAGCGGGGAACATGGTATTCATCTCTGTCTGTCCGTCCGTCACATCCCGTTTGTTGAGGACGCGATATCTCAAGAACGGTTTGACCAATTTCATTCATCTTTGGCTTCAATGTGTATTAGAGTGATATGCCGACCCCAGTCAATTTTTGAGACCTGGCGGGGGACATGGGCGCGTTTAGTGGCAACACTTGTTCTAAATGACTTTGGTGTTCAGGGTTACAAATCATCATTGAACAGTCAGTTAAAAACATTTTTTAAATTCAGCATTTTTTCAGTGTGGAGCATGGAATCACCCAAATGTGTTACACTTCACTTAAAACACCTTATCACGTCGACTTTGGTTGCCATGGAGACTGTATTGGCCGAATATTATGCAAATTAGTGGCAAAACATTGGGATTTCCTTTTAGATGAAGTACAGGCTGCAATTTCTGACCAATTACTTTCATATTCGGAATGGACATGTGTTACACTTCACTTATGACACCTATTGATTTCAGTTGGCATGGCAACAGTATTGACCGCATAATATGCAAATTAGTGGCTCAACAGCGATTTCCTTGTGGAAGCAGTACTGGCTGCAATTTTTGGCTGATTACTTTCATATTTGGTATAGACATGTGTTACACTTCACTCATGACACCGATAAATTTTGGTTGCCATGGCGACAGTATTGGCCGCGAATGCAAATTAGTGGCAAAACAGATTTCCTTGTGGACGCAGTACAGGCTACAATTTTGGACCGATTACTTTCATGTGGTATGGGAATGTCATATACTTCACTTTGAACGCCAATCAATTTCAGTTGCCATGGCTACAGAATCGGCAGAAAAATGCGCAAAAAAGGGGAGAAGTGGGCTTTCGGGGGCTACACCCATGCAGTCACAGCCGACTGGTTGTTTTTTTATTTTATTTATTTTCTTTTTTTTTATCTTTTTAGCCTAAGGGTGGCTTGCTTCACAGGCTGAGGTACATCTTGGGAATTCACATTAAGGGTTAACAGCAACAGATTCCAAATTCAGTGCCCTAATTGAAATCAGCTCCAGAGCCGTTTATCTGCATCTTTTAAATGAACAAATAAGTGAAAAGCACACATCTTGTCATTCATTATTAAATTACTATATTTATACACATTGAGCTCGGATTAATTATTTATTTTCTGCTTTATAACCTGAGGTCAGACTGCATAAATAACAATGAATTTGTCAACGTCCAAATATTTATGGACCTGGTTGTATGGTCTTTTGCTGATATGCCTTCTCAATGACAAATTTTACTTACTGTGGCTGTCTTGGATTCTTGGGAAAGAATTAAAACTGATTGAAATGGAATTTCATTGTTAGACTCTTGGCCGGAGCTAATTTCTGCCCCTGTTAGGCAGTGTTTCTTTGTGCTTAATTGTGTTCATGCGGAGAGGTGGTAATGGGACAGGCAAAAAACAGAACCATGCATCTGTTTTCCCTGAGGTAATTGGGAATGCACCTTTTTTGAGCATTTGATATTTTAACAAGCTGCCAGTTTCTTTAATGGCATCAGTATAATGATGATGCATTGTTTGTTGACAAGTAATCCTTCTGCAAGGATGGCTGTTTTCCTGATGTTCATTCTTTAATTATTATTCCCACAGCTGCTGATTCTCCTCAAAGAAAAAGCTCTCCGCATGGAAGGTTTATGGACTTTGTTGCAGCACAGCATAGGGAAGTTGGCAAGAAGATAGCCAGCAAGCAAAAGTAAATTTTGAATGCATGTTGATTTTTGTGAAGATTAAGGGCCCTATCTTATGCCAGAGCCTGTAAACCCATTATTTGGGGATTTAGCATTGCATTTTGTGGCTTTCCCCCGCAAAAGTTGCTATCTTGCACACCTGCCTATATTCCTAAAAAACCTCTGCTACCCTTCATATTATGCATAGGCGTGGTTTGGGCGTTACGCCAGTTAAACCAATCAGTGTGCCAGGGGCCATTGCCTTTAGGAGCAGGCTGCGCTATCCCAAATCCTCAAACCGAAACCCATGATGGAGAGAAGAAAGTCGCACGTCTCTCAGAAGACAACGTGAAATTGCTTATGCATGACGTCAAATCCAGAGAGGGGAGGATCTGTTTTTGTTATGAATTGTGTTATTATTATTATCCCCCGCCAACACGAAGTGGGAGGGGGATATAGGTTTGACCTCCGTCCGTCCGTGTGTCCGTCCGTCCGTCCGTCCGAGATAAAGGGGACAGCTTTACTCAGAAACTACTACAGATACAGTAACCAAATTTGGTGTGTAGCTTCAGACCATAAAGGCCTTGATTGAGTTTGAAAATGAGAAGCGCACGATTGGCGGGGGATGTTGTAGACCATGTCGACTTGTTGTTGTTGTTGCTGTTGTTGTTATTGTTATTATTTGACATTGACATATTGTTTAATATTTGCTATGTAATAAAAAAACATCAAGTCTACCCCTTTTGTTATGGAAACTTCAAAAAAAAAGAAAAAGAAAAAAATGTGTTTCGCTGTGCACTTCAACTCCCTCTCCCGTCTGAAATGAAGCATAGAACAAAATCCCATGTTAGAAAATAGCCTCAGCCAAATAAATGCCGACATTGACTGCAACCATTTACCCTTTTTTCTTTATAAAGTGACTTCAAGTCTTTAATAAAATGCTATATGAATTACATGTATTATTGCATTATTGGTAGCCTAATGATTGCACAAATTACTTACTAGGCAGGCTGTAGATGACATGACTAGCGGTGTTGCAGCTCCGATGCCAGCTGGTCCCTCATTGCCCCTGCTACTGCCGGCACTATATCAGCATTTGGAGTTGGCACCTGCACTTCAGCTTACCACCTTCTATAGTCCGGTAATAATCTGTCCTCAAACCCCAGCATCATTCCATGGCGAAGGGCAATGTTGTGCAGCACACAAAATCCCACAAAGAAAGATGCTACTTTCTGAGGATCATGCTGTAAGGCCCCACCTGACCTGTCCAAGCAGCGGAACCACATTTTCAGCACGCCAAATGTTCGCCCATTGACAACTTGTGCGCGTGAGTGTTTTCTATTGAAGGCAAACTCACGCACAATTGTTGGCTTAATGTATGGCACCATGCACCACATCTTTAATGGATATCCATTGTCACCCAACAGCCACCCATCCAGAGGGCGGTCCCTCTGGAAGACTGCAGGAATGACCCACTGTTCTTTATAAACCCACTTTTGCATTATAAAAGCATTGTGGCTACCTCCTGGATGATTTGCATATACATTCAAGATTTAACCCCATGCATCGCAATGCATCGCAACCTGGACGTTGATGGAATGGGTTCCCTTACGATTCACATAGGCGTCACTGTTCAGAGCCGGAGCCCGAATCAGAACATGTGTGCAGTCGACGGCATCCAGAACCCTAGGGAACTCATATCTTGCCAAAAATCCCACTTTACCCTGCGTTGTCACAGGGATGCCAGTGATGTGAGACTATGCTGGCAATGACTGCAGTTATAGCCGAGCTTACGGCAGATTGGGTCATGCCTCCAGTTGAGCTGAGTGGGTGTTGGAATGATCCAATACTATAGAAAAATAGTGCCACAGTAACCCTAGCAGCAACAGGCAAGGCATATGGACAGCTGGCAGCGGTGTCTACATCTTCTGCAACCAGATGACATAATTCCGTCACTGCCTGACGGGAGAAGCGCAGTTTTGTCATGCATTCTTGTTCTGTGGGAAATAACACTTGTATTGTATGATTATCATTTTTGAGTATAAAATATAATATATATCATTCATGTAAATTATATATAATAATTATATATTATTATAAAAGCAGAAAAAATGATTGATACAAACTACAAACAATATAGACTTACCTGAAAGGCCCAGGTAGCTGGTGCGCTGGCGGTACACGCATTCTGGGAATCTTCTATTATTTAACTGGCGATCAAGGCGAGTTGGTACTATCTCTGCCATTTTCTCAGGGGTTCAACTGAGGCTAAAGCAAGGTGGCTTTTTATAGGCAAGTTAATTTGGGAAGTGGAGCCGCATGTGCACGTCCACATGTGTCCAAGTGGACGCGCATTGAAGCCGCCTGGGTGCGCTCTTGTAAAACCCCAAATGGGTAGCGGGTGGTTTGAGGACCCGCTATATGCTTTCCCTAACGTGTGTGGTCAAGATAGCAATTGGAGGGAAAGTGCATAAACACGCCCACAGGCACACCTTCAGGCACAAATAAGGGAGTTGGCATAATGCATAGCGGGTAGTGTGGCCGCAAGATACCGTTTAGGGATAGTGGAAGCTGCTAAATGCATAATTCACGGGTAGCGGGTAGTGGCAACGGGTAGGGCAGCAGTGACGTGCGGTGGAGGTTGGTTTGGTGAGGCACAAACCTCCCCTTTGCTTGATTAGCAATCAGACGATTGACTAGTTTAGTAAGACAATTCGGCAGAATGACGGGCCAGTTTAAGTTTCCGCGGCACTATTACTCAGTACATCGAACCTGAAATGCTCAACAGCAGATTTGCGCGTACTTGCTTCCAGGAAGCCGAAGCAATGTCATCAAAAAATATTAACGCAGTTCGACTTATGCAGAGTTCAATGCTTAATCAATAGCCTATGATGTATTCTCCTTTAAATGCGCGCAGTTACACCCAAACAAAAAGCGGGCGTTTATTTTCAGTCTTCTTTCGTAATCCGATTAACAGAATGTTTAAATGATATACAGAATTACCGAGAGCTGAGACTTTTTTCCTAATTGATTATTCACATTTCCATCCTTGCAGTCCCGAATTGCAGCGTATACGTGAATGAAGTTATCTCTCTATCAGTATCAGGCTTCCATAAGGCTTGGTCTTAATTGTTATCACTGTCAATCAGGAATAGTACGTGGGAACAGGTTCACAAAATCCTGCGATAAATTTTGGGTCACTGCCTCACCTCTCGGCGCGTCTCCAGCTTCCTGTAAGCAAATACTTGCAAATTTGCAGTTTCATGAGCATTTTAAGTTCAATGTAGCCTACTGAATAATAACGCCGCGGAAACTTAATCTGGCCCGTCATTTTGCCGAATAGTCTTACTGAACTAGTTAATCGTCTGATTGCTAATCAGGCAAAGGGAAGGTTTCTGCCTCACCAAACTAACCTCCGACGGCACGTCACTGTAGGGCAGTGTGAAAGATAGGGTCCTAAGTGTAGTGTTACCATTTGTTTGGTTAAGGTTAAAACTGAAAAATACTCCCAAAATTCTTCAAATGCTGTTTCTAACAGTAGTGCCTTATTTTGAGTAGTAGAAGTCTGAGTGGCCTGTATTATTGTATGACTTTTGAATTACTTCAATTTATGTTTCTAACTGCATCATTATTGTGATCTATTCTAGAAAACGCAGCATGGAGTTGCTCAGATTGATTGATCTGGACTTTTCCGTAACATTTCCTCTGCTAGACTTGCCTCCAGTGAATGAATATGACATGTATATCAAAAGCTTTGGGACGACAAACACGAAACAGGTTTGTGTTGTGTTTTTGTATTTGTTGGTGTGTGTGTGTGTGAACACATTTCTTGAAAACCCACCCCAAGCACTCAGTTCAGTAGCATTTCACCCCCTGTTGACACATACGGTACACGAAAGAGCTCATAAAATATAAAGCACTGTCTTCTAGAACAAACGCTGTGAAATGACAATGGTATGTTAGGGATGGTTAATTTTTATTGCATTTGAACAAGTCACCAAAATATAGTCAGATAACACTACCCCTCTTCCCCGTCACCACCATCATCACAGCTGTGCTTTAATGAGACACAGCATTAATAGGAGCTTATAGGCAGGCCATGCTGATTTTCATTTTAACTCTGCTTGTAACAGTTTGTGTTTTTCATCTCCCCTCATTTTGAATTGCCTCAGTGTGCCTGCAGGTTTATTATTGTCATTCATTTCCACAACAATACTTTATCATTCAATTGCTCAATCATGATTGTATTGACACAATGTTTTCGTTCCCCCACGGCAGGCATATGTCCAATGTAATGAAGACAATACAGATAAAGATATTCAGACAGAGGAGATTGAGGTTGATGATAAATGGACACAGCACCCTGCAGATGGCCGCATGAACTCTGGAGGTATGGGGAAAAAATGGCCTCACGGCTGTGGAATCTTCTCTCGTGAAGATGCTTGTGTTATTTTAAAGAACTGTGACTACAAGTACATACTGTTTTCATACTCTTAAGTTTATTAATGGAAAAACAAATACGAATATAAAACTTTATTCCTGTGTTCCGGCATTCCTATTCTTGAAAATTCTTGAATTTTAATGTCATATTTTTAAAACCTCTTCCACTGTGGAGTTGCCATCGGAAGAATCCTGGCACTGCTCTCACCTCACCTTAAAGCACATTACATCTCCAAACCTGTTCCCATTTATGTTTCCTAATTACGAACTACAGTCAGTGTTAATTTGTTC
Source organism: Gymnothorax reevesii (assembly GCA_029721435.1). Classification (NCBI taxonomy): domain Eukaryota; kingdom Metazoa; phylum Chordata; class Actinopteri; order Anguilliformes; family Muraenidae; genus Gymnothorax; species Gymnothorax reevesii. The sequence goes on from CM056575.1 coordinate 53,482,795, forward strand.
AGTTGGGAGAATCAATCCGTATCCATTTCCCCGCAACTTGCATTGTTGTTCAATGCCGATTATCAAACATTTTCCTATCCCCATTAATGATAGACCTAACATAAAACGTCAATGTCTTGCGCAGCTTCTGAATTCCTGAAGCTCGCAAAACGTTTTTTTTTCTTGCAGTCACATCCGATCGGCTTGATACGCCTTCGAAAACATTTCTAAAAATGCAGTTTTGCTGACTCAGGACTGCGTGTTCATGTACAAATAAAACTCTATCTGCAACCAGTGACATTATCTTCGTGCAGGTTAACACTCAACCTTATTTCCAAGTAAGAATTGTGTAAGACATTCAATAACTTGCTGAGCAAATGGGCTGCATTGCCATTAACGATTAAGACAGAGCTTTGCGTCTACGGGGAAGGCTACAATACAGATTACATAGACAATAGTTTGCTGAAATTCCTTTAAATTCCTTCTTGAAGTAGAATGTAATCTAGTTAATGCTACGGAAGGTGGTATTTAGATAAGGTTTAGATTTTGTTTAATTGTAACTACCGGATGAAGTCGGGCAGCCTCAGTGGATTCACATGTGTCCTCTCCCCCACTGCGTTCATAGACACTTCCTTGTGGACACACTACAGGCTGTAATTTTTGACCAATTAATTTCATATGGCCGAATTATGCACAAACAGGGGAGAAGCGGGCTTTTGGGGGCTACACCCATGCAGTTGCTGGTTACCGGACTGTCTAGTTATGTAATTTACCACAGCTGTATGGTGCTGGAAAGTCTTTGAAATGCTCCTTGAAAAATGCTTGAACTTAACTTGAGAAAAGGTGTTGCACTTCTGTGATTGGTAAAGTGGACATTTTCCCTTGGCTTCACTGTAGAACTGCCTGCAGTAAAGGAAGCTTAGTGCAATAAAAAATGAATAGAACAATAACATTTCAAAATGTAGCTCCTGGGTTGCAGCAAAAATAGTGGTACCATTTAATGGCCTGCCATTCCCTATTATGATCTTAACAGCTTTGAGGACAAGATACCTGTTATTATCCCCCCGGCATAAAAATGCGGGGGGATATAGCCATTGCCTCGTTCGTCCGTCCAAGATCATTTTGTTTCCCGGCCAGAACTCGGAAACTATGCAAGATATCAGCACCAAACCTGGTACATGTATTCCATGTATAGTCTAAATGTGCCTTTTGCTCCTTTGGAAATTTTGGGATTCCTATTTTTGTTGTTTCCATGGAAACAAATCTGGACTGAGTGCAAATTAAACTGTTCGTTTACTGAGCAGGACTGAAAAACTATGTAAGATATCAGCACCAAACTTTTTACATCTATTCTATGTATAGTCTAGATGTGCCTTTTGCTACTTTGGAAACTTCAGAATTGCAATTTTAGCCATTTCCATGGAAATGAATCTGGACTTGATATACATCAGGCCTTTTTCATTTCCAGAGCACAACTCAAAAACCGTTCATTATATCTTTCTGAAACTTTGTATGTGCATTACCCAAGTACTGAAGTGGTGCCTTTTCATATTTTCAAATTTCTGAAATTATTTATTTTTTCCTTTCCATGGAAGCGAGTTGAATTTGGACTCTTCATCTTCTGATGACTCTTGTTATGTTTAATATTCTGTCATAACCTTTTACCCTGAGAAACCTGCAATGTCTTCTTAAAGGCACCATGATCTAAAGGGAAGCAGATTGCCAATGAAATAAGGAAGGAAAAATAATATTTTTAATTGCGGCCCATGGATGAATTTGGGCAATTCAGATTCATGGTTGTAGTCTCCGCTGCCGCCAGCGCTGCCCGTAGAGGTTTTCTTGTGAACATTCAAAGGCCGCAAATTTTAATCTATTTCTATGATATTTGGTGTGGACATAGGTTATGATTAACTCACGACGCTAGTCGATATTTTTTTCTGCCATGGAAATAGAATTGGTGGAATGAAGGGTAATTTTATGTTGTGCCCATTTCAGTGTGTGGTGTCTGAACACTCTAGAGGTCAGTGTTTTCAAGAGATGCTGTCACGGGTGACCGGATTGCCTTGTTTTTCCCAAGGGTTAAGTTTTTGGGATATCGAAATTGTTTGTGAGGTCATACATTAACTCAACCTCAAAATGATCATCATATCAGATTATTATTATTATTATTAGTGCCCAATCATGTACCAGGGAGGGGTCGAAATCATTCAGGTTTTCATTTCAACCAATCATTACACCTGGTGATTTCATCAATTAGTTCCCTCCTCTCTGCTTGAAGGTCAGCTAATCAGTAAAATCAGCAGGTAGAGCAGAGATGGAAACCTGTAATCCTCTTGGCCCTCCATGACACATGATTGGGCACCACTGCTTTAGAGGTATTAAACTTGCCATTATTTGCCATTCTTGTTGAACAGGTCCAAAACTGATCAACGGGGACTCTGATGAGTCCATGGCCAAAATGAACCTAGATTCTAAAGGACTGGCAGAATTTTTACTTTCAGCCTCTCAGGTGAAGTTTTTTTTTTATCCTATTGATCATGATTCGCAGCTCATGAGGTGTTGATCTTGAAAGTTTTGTCCCTCCAGAATGTTTTTAAAAGTCACTGACACAGTAATGGAAGTGTCCCAGGAAATATGCTCGCATTTATTGAAAGTCAGCACAGACTTTATGCTCAGCTTTCTCTTTGGAAAAAGCTGTGAATAATTTGAGGTGAAGCCATTCAAGGTCAGCTTTGAAACTGCAACTCCCTTTTTTCAGGTGGTAGCTGTTTTATTGGAAGAGGACAGGGCTGAAATGCATTCCCTGCGGAGGCTGAAATCCCAGGCACACAGCTTGTCCTGCTGTGATGGATGTCTACAGCTCAATACCAAGCTGCCATTTCTGCACGGTCAGACACGACAGGGTCTTATTCAGACCTATATGTATCCATTTTGCAGGCTACAGTGTCCAACAAGTGGTGCCAGTCACAACATACCCCTCCTGAGGGAGATGTTTTAGTGCTTAGGGTGTTAAATTACCTGGGATATCGGGTAACTCCAAGTCATAAGGTATGATGTCTGGGCCAGATTGGACATGAATTGACATGAATCAGACAAAATATGTTATGGCCCCAATTAGTTATTACATTTATGACATTAACGACAGCAAAGGATGACAGACAAAAATTTTAAAACTAAAACACATTTAATTAAACAAAGGCAACTAACAACAAACTACTCTACTCTACAGACCAAGATTGATTATGTACAAAAACAGAAATATTTACAGTCCCTTTGGTGGGTTGCTTGGTGATGTCCTGGGTGAGGAAAATGCTCTAACACAGGCAAAAATCCACTAAACGCTTCACAGGTCTTGAACAGAATGACAGGTCTGGTCACATGTATCCTTCTCCTTGCAATTTCTCCTACTACTTTACTGTCTCAATTTTACGCCTTATATACTCTTTTGCAGACCCCTCCCACCTTTTAGGCTTTTTTTATTTTTCTCTGGGACTTGTCCCAGACATGCCTAAAACATGCCCAAACCTATCTCCAGTCTGGGCATAACAAAAAAAAAGGTAAACACGGCCATCTAGTGGCCTCTATTCACATTACACCTCCATTCCAAAAGGGAAAAATTTTGACTCATAAAGGCAAAATTTTTCTTTTCAGTACAAAGTGGTTCAGTGGACACTTGTCTATATATACATGTAATACAATATTCGAATAAACTTGAGATATATATACATACTCAACCACGGGATAAGCAATCAGCAATTACATTGACAGTACCCATACATGCTTCATTTCCAAGTCAAGCTCCTGTAAAATCAAACTCCAATTCGACAATCTCTGATTCTTGTTTTTCGTCTTACTCAAAACCATTAACAGATTGTGGTCAGTGTACACCATCATTGGCTTTTGCCCTGTACAAACATAAACATCAAAGTGTTGTAAAGGAGCCAACAGCTCCTTCTCTATTGTGGAATAGTTACCTTGGTGGCGATTGAACTTCCTGGAGAAGTATGCCACGGGATGCTCAATGTCATTAGAGTCACTTCTCTGTAGGAGCACAGGTCCACAAGCTTGGTTGCTAGCATCGGCCGCGATGGAGAACGGTTTGTTGAAGTCAGGAGATTTGAGCACAGGGAAGTGACACAGCAGAGACTTCAGGCGATCGAAGGCTCTCTGGCATGCATCATCCCAAGTGAACTTTACGCCTTTCTTCAGTTGGATAGTGAGACTGAGAGCAATCTCAGCAAAGTTCTTGCAGAACTTGCAGTAGTGCCCGATCATTCCAAGGAAGCGGCGCAAAGCTTTTTTGTTGTCAGGAACTGGAAAGTCCATGATGGCTTGGACTTTAGCATTCATGGGTGCCACCTTACCCTGGCCTATGACGTAGCCAAGATAGGTGACAGTAGCACAACCAAAGTCACTCTTGTTCAGGTTAACAGTCAGGTTAGCCTGGGTCAGGTGCTGGAACAACGTCTCTACATCTTTTAGATGTTCTTCCCTGGAGTCACTCCATGTGATCAGGTCGTCGATGTACGCACCCATGTGTGGCAATTGGGCGATTATAGACTGTATCATCCATTGGAACGTGGCTGGGGCATTTTTCATGCCAAAGGGTAGGACTTCATACTGGTACAACCAAGATGGTGTGGCAAAAGCCGAGATGCTTTTGGCCCTCAGTTAAAGGCACACACCAATAACCCTTCAGTCAATCAATCTTGGTCAGAAACTTTACTTGCCCTACTCTATCAATACAATCATCAATCCTAGGTATTGGAAACACATCAGTTCTAGTTACAGCATTGACTTTGCGATAATCTGTACAGAATCTAGTAGTTCCATCAGGTTTTGGAACTAGCACACAGGGTGAACTCCAATCTGAGTTAGAGGGTTGGATAATATCATGTTCTAACATGTTCTCTATCTCTTTCTCAGCAATCTTTCTCTTTTCAGGATTCATCCGGTACGGATGCTGTTTTATTGGTTTGGCATCACCAACATCTACATCATGAGAGGCCTTAGAAACTCTCTTTGGAACATCAGGAAACAGATCCTCATATTTCTTGATCAACCTCTCAAACTGATCTTTCTGTGAGGGTTCTAAGTGCTGGAGTTTTACATCAAGATTTTGCAACACTTCATAGTTTTTTTACATGATTTATGTACAATTTACATGAAAGAACTTCAGCTTTAATTCTAGGTTCACCATCTTAAAACTCCCCCTCATCTTCACAAATCTCGGCCATTGGGGGATCTGAAGTGACAGCTGCAACCCTAGCATTTCTATCATGATAAGGCTTCAGCATGTTAATGTAACAAAGCTGTTTTGGATTTCTCCTATCTGGAGTCTTTACGATGTAATTGCGATCATTGAGTTTTGTCAGAATTTCATAAGGACCATGAAATCTAGCCAGCAATGGATTGGACTGCAAGGGAAACAACACAAGAACCTTGTCTCCCGGTTTAAACTCATGGCTTCTAGCCTTATGATCATACCAAGTTTTCATTTTTCCCTGACTTGATTTCAAGTTCTCTTTGGCTAGGTCACATGCTGCACGCAATCTGTCCTTGAACTTGCTAACATAGTCTAACAGACTGATGTGCGGCTCTTCCTCTTGCCATTGTTCACTCAACAATAGCAAAGGTCCTCTCACTTCATGGCCAAACACTAGCTCAAATGGACTGAATCCAGTAGACTCCTGCACTGCTTCTCTAGCTGCGAACAACAGCAAATGAACACCTTCATCCCAGTCATTCTCATGGTCATAACAATAAGTCCTCATCATTGTCTTGAGAGTGGAATGAAACCGCTCTAAGGCCCCCTGACTTTCTGCAAGATAGGCACTAGAAAGAGTCTGCTTTACACCTAGTTCATACACAACCGTCTGAAACAATCCGGAAGTGAAATTGCTACCTTGGTCTGACTGAATTTCCCTGGGAAGGCCAACCGACGTGAAGAACTTTATCAAAGCCTTTGAGATTGCAGTTGCCTTGATGTTGCGTAGAGGTATGGCTTCAGGGAATCTGGTAGATGCACACATCATTGTCAACAAGTATTGATTTCCAGATTTAGTCTTGGGTAATGGACCAACACAATGAAGAATGACCTTAGAGAAGGGCTCCCCAAATGCTGGGATAGGCTGCAATGGAGCTACAGGTGGGTCTACCTGGTGTTTTCCAACTACCAGACAAGTGTGACAGGTTTTGCAAAAGTTGGAAACATCTTTCCGAAGCCCAGGCCAGAAGAAGTGTTTCATGATCTTATCAACAGTCTTGTTAACACCAAGATGACCTCCTAAAGGTAAACTATGTGCCATTGTTAAAGGGGAACTCCGGTCAATTTCAAATGTATCTTTGTTGTTTGTGGTGAAGGAGTACTGTCAATAGCGAGACAAACGAAGAAATTTGGTTTTGCCTACACCGACTTATGCTCCTGCTAAAGTTCGCACCTAAGCGGCTCCAATGGGGCAGACTTTTAACGTGCTTTTAGCTTCTTAACACGATCGTGATGTAATTTCAGGTCCATAGCTATGTTCACCTAACCCTTCCAAGTGACCACAATGAATTTGACTACAGTAGCTGAACTAGAAATGTATAAAAATTGTGCTGATTTACTCAGTGCACGTACCTCTGTTTACTTCCTGTTTTCCGATGAAGTCAACAGTTGTCGATTGTCGAACTCGAAAAATCCAATATTTCAAAATGTAATTTTTCCACCAAAAAACATGCTTACGAACCGCTGTCGTTATGCCCATTGCGATGACTGTGTAGCAACATAGCTACACTGCAGCCTAACATCACAACTACATTTTAATACTCGTGCGCCGTGTCATTGGGAATTAGCACTACAGGTGAGTGTCGGCAACATCCACGGAGATCTGACAGCTGACGGACGAAGACGGAGCGTTGAAACGACAACGACATTTGTTCAGTATCTTGAAAATATTTGCTCTGATGGATAGTTCATCCGAATCCGATGTGGAACACGAGGAGTTTTTTTAGTTTGATGGCCGGGGTTACCTCTTCGAACCTGAATGTACGGACAAAGAGTTATTGGCACAAGATGTCGAGAGAGCGGCAGAAGCAGAGGAGCAGGCTGAGGCTGCTTCACGGCTACGAAGTGCGGAGACGTGGTGGTGCTCCTGTGGGTACTGCATCGCAATGACCACAGAGGAAGAAAGTCTGTGCTGTAAGGAGTGGGACCTCATACAGCCCGGTCTGGATGGCTCCTCGGATAATGGACATTGTTTCGCCAATACAGAGAGGTTTCCCCATTTAATCTACAAGGACGTTCTGGAAGCTTTTTTTTGTCCCGAAAGTAAACTGTAAGAATCGAGCTAAACCAGACGGACACGATGGTCAGCTGTCCAATGAGTAAGTACAGCTGGCTTCCTCGAATCTTTACTGGCCTAGTTACTTTTGCTTCGTTTTGCCTCAACTCTACACCTAGGCTACCACAAATTTTGCTAACACGTAATTGCACATTGAATATTCTCTCATACATCACACAAATAAAATGTAATATGCAAGATCAAAGCAGGCCAGAAACTTCAACTCAGAAACTAGATCGCTACACTGCAAACTCGTCTCATATCATCTCGCATGAAAACCCCCATATGCATGCATGTATGTTCAGAGGCTACCAAGGAACATCATCATGAGAAGTAAAGACATTACCTCCAAATTGTCTCCAGTTGGCCTTTTCGCTTTTGGAATGGCATTCACTTTCAGATGCCGGCACTTGTCGCTCTTTTCGGTGAAGTCGTCCTCTTCAAAATGTTCGCCGCAAACTCGTAAATCTCTTTGACGTGATGTTCGCAAAGGAGTTTGCACATCAAGTTGAAGTGCAACCAGCCGCAACGGCAAAGTCTCCCTGTTGCTGAGGGGTAGTCGGTGAGAGCTCTTGCCGAAATACCTGTTCATTTTGTTGCCGCAATTTGGAAAGGCACAAACTCGAACCATTTCCTCTGATATTCCTCCTGATCTAACTCCAAGCTCCATCTGTCAGCTGTCAGATCTCCGTGGATGTTGCCGACACTCACCTGTAGTGCTAATTCCCAATGACACGGCGCACGAGTATTAAAATGTAGTTGTGATGTTAGGCTGCAGTGTAGCTATGTTGCTACACAGTCATCGCAATGGGCATAACGACAGCGGTTCGTAAGCATGTTTTTTTGTGGAAAAATTACATTTTGGAATATTGGATTTTTCGAGTTGGACAATCGACAAGTGTGGACTTCATCGGAAAACAGGAAGTAAACAGAGGTACGTGCACTGAGTAAATCAGCACAATTTTTATACATTTCTAGTTCAGCTACTGTAGTCAAATTCATTGTGGTCACTTGGAAGGGTTAGGTGAACATGGCTATGGACCTGAAATTACATCACGATCGTGTTAAGACGCTAAAAGCACGTTAAAAGTCTGCCCCATTGGAGCCGCTTAGGTGCGAACTTTAGCAGGAGCATAACTCGGTGTAGGCAAAACCAAATTTCCTCGTTTGTCTAGCTATTGACAGTACTCCTTCACCACCAACAACAAGGATACGTGTTGAAATTGACCGGAGTTCCCCTTTAAGATCTTATTCCTGTAGACCTTCGGAATAACAATTTGCTTGACCACTGCCCAATCTGCATTGGCAGGAATATCAGGAGGGCGCCACTTCCGCAGCAACACACCATCCTTGAGATAATACCCAACTGGAACTGCGTCCATTTCTTTATCAGGAAGGGCTCTCCTCTTTAGTACACAAATTTCAGGATCATTAGTTTGCTCCTCAATCAACCGCTTTCTGGACAGAGACAAGTCTCCAGACACATCAGAATCACTAAACCCATCTGGCTGGCTGAACAAAGAACTGATAAAAGTATCTGATAAGTCCTCAAACGGAGAAACCATAGTAGGCTGAACAGAGTCATGAGCGAACCACCTGAGTCCTGACTATTCAATGTGCTGGAAGGCACCACATCATCTACTTCTTGAGCCTTCTTGGCCATAGCACGAGTCACTGCGCAAGAAGGATACAGAGATGGGTCCTCATCGCCATCTTCAGTGCTCGGCTGTGAAGTAAGATGTACAGGGGGAACTCTTTTGCCCCCAGCCAGGTCATTGCCTAGCAACAGAGAAACACCTTTGATAGGGAGACTTGACATAAGTCCCACCTTTACCTGTCCTGTAACTAAATCTGACTTCAAGAATATAGAGCGCAGGGGTACAGATACAGTCCTCCCTTCAATACCTTGTACAAGTATGAAATCCCCAGAAGCGGGCGCATCACGTAACTCCAAGGAGTCCATCAACAAAAGTGACTGGGAAGCTCCGGTATCCCTTAGGATATATATGGGGACAGGAGTTGTATGCTCATTCAGAGCCACAAATCTCTCTGACACAAATGGAAGAAATTCCTCCCTCACAAAGTCAGCAGTATCAGGCTTTTTAGCCCCACAAGAAGCAGGCAATTTAGCAGATCGGTTATCTACTACAGGGGTTTCTAACCTTGTTTTCACAAAGGCATTTGGTTTGGTATCCTTTTCTTTTTCTTTCTTGGCTTTAAGGAACCAACAGTTAGTTGTAGTTAGCATATCCCTGACATTTCACCTCAACCGCTTATGATGGTATTGACTTTGACCTACGAAGGTTGTCTGTTAGCTCTCCTTTTATTAAAGGAAGGGTCACATGCTTGTTCCTATGTCAATAATACAAATGGAGTTGTTAAATGCTTTGATTAATGAGTTATTGCCTCGTTAAATAATTGTATTTGTGATCTGCTTACATCTGACCCCTATAACCAGCGACTCTAATGAAGTCACGCCATTGGTTTGAAATAAACAAATGCCACCAACAAAGAATACCCCTCACCCTTAGTTGGGCAGAGTCAAAATGGCATTATGGCGTTGTAGTGTAAAGAACAAGGGTAGCGCATGTCAAAAGACCAACTAGGGCAGGGTTTTACACAATTGAAAATATTGAAATTGAAAATGTAAAGTGATGAAAAGTTGACATAACGAGCACGAAGTCCTTGCTTCCGGGGTCCAGGGCCCGCTTAAGGGTCCTGGAAGGTCTAAGGCTTCTAGAAACTCTCTGGTGCAATCTCGACCTATTTTTAAACATAAATATTGTAACGGTTTCTCTAATGAGCGGAGGCGGAGTCAGGGTCTGGAGTTTTTGCATCGCCCCAGAAGTGGAGCTTAGCTTTATTTTTTCTGTCATACTCATGTGATTGCTCCTCAAGATGGCACAACCTCTCAGAAACACAGTATATCACACACTACCTCAGGCCGCTGATCAGCCTGCTTATAAGTATCCCCGGTATCGCTGTGATTGGCTCCCACCAGAACGGAGTACTACAGCCAATCACAGCGACCCAAGGGAAAACAGAGCTAGTTTTTGCAGAACTCTGGTGAAATCGCCACAATATGTTGGATTAAGAATCAAGATTTGAGGAAATGATTTTGCAAATTCATGTATTTTTCCTCATTAAAATGTGATGCAATTAATTGCTTTCTTTCTGACTGATCAAATTTAATGTAAATGTGTGATTCACTCCTTGACAATAAGAAATAGATTCTTCAATAAATGATCAGAGATGGACTTATAGATTTCCCAGTAGTTCTGTCTTCCTAGTAGAATTTTTGATACATCAAGAATCAAGAGTTAGGCCGACTGTATGCGTGCATGGATTGGACTCGTAGATCTCTGGATCACGGTGCTCTATGGGTCAAATCTGGTCAAATGAACAGTCAGATCGAAATAATTTAAAAAGTACATGTTCACTGTACATATGCGTAGGTCAAGCTAGCTATTTAACTGCGCTAGCGTTCAGAATAACTCACCACGAATGCGACGCTACGAACGGGCTGTCTCTTTTCTCTTCAAGAACCCTGATGCAGCTTGGAGTACCAGCACAGTAGCATTCCAGTGCTTGACGTGTTCGGCTATCTTGTCGGCCACACGTCTGCTAACATGAATTGGAGCCCCGAGTTAAAGCATGCACATTTGTTGTCTCGATTTCTTTTGAATTTTTGTCACTTTTGTCTTACCCGACGTGACTGGAACTTAGCTGTATGTATTTTTGTATGTTATTATGGTTTTAGTATCATTTAATTGTGAAAATTTGCAAGCCAGACAGTGTTGATGATCTATTTAAAATCATTATTTTGTAACCTGTCGTTCATGATTTTGAACATGTCGCCAATTTTTTAAAGGTCACATAAAATTTCAAACCTCTCGCGCTTACTTGTTAAAAGTCGTTGTGGAAAATACTGAACTAGGGGCAGAATGTTGCGATTTAGTGCAATGCTGAGTGTTCAATTCACTTGAAAAAGTGCAATGTGTTTATATTTTATTTAAAATATGTTGCATTAATTTGTTAGTCAGTGCAACTCGGACATGTTGGGTCCATATTTTTTGGCCAGAACTACAGTGCGGTGAAAAAGTATTTGCCCCCTTCCTGATTTCTTATTTTTTTTAGATATTTGTCACACTTAAATTTTTCGGATCGTCAGTCAAATATTAATATTAGACGAAGATAACCCGAGTAAATACAAAATGCAGTTTTTAATTGATAATTTCATTTATTGAGGGAAAGAGCAATCTAAGCTACTCGAGCCACCCTCATCAACAACAACTGCAATCAAGCATTTGCAATTACTGCCAATGAGTCTTTTTTTTTTTTTTTTTTAAGGTCCCTTTCATGCCACCAGATGTACAGCTAATTAGCCATTATGAGCCAGATCAAAGTCTCCCCTACCTGACATCACAAGGGGGAGTGACCACCCTGAATAATGAAATCTTACTGCTTGGCTGAAGGTGACAAGTTCTTCTTGCATCTAGTTAGTTTCTTCCCCATGCAATGTAGACAGGGAAAAGATTTTGAAATGGCTTGTAATAACTAATTAGCTGTGCAACTGGTGACATTATAGGGGACCTTTAAGCCATTCAGAGGTGGACTTGCTGGTGTGTTTCAGATCATTGTCCTGCTGCATAACCCAAGTGCGCTTGAGCTTGAGGTCATGAACTGATGTTCGGATATTCTCCCTCAAGATTTCTGGTAGAGAGCAGAATTCATGGTTCCACCAATTACGGCAAGTCGTCCAGGTCCTAAAGCAGCCCCGGATTCATCACACGACCACCAGGGTGGTCCACCAGGGGTTTTGGTGTGTCGCTGTGACATGCTAAAATTTTTGCGCTTCATCCTAAAAAACCTGAAAAATTCTCAGCACCATGCCAAAAAGTGTCCGCAAATTTGCTAAGGATCTGGCTAAACCATCAAGCAGATTATTTGCACAACTCATGCATTTCGTTCCTGAGCAAACAAAAAAAAAAAAGGATTTCCGCACATGTGCAGGCTCATGAGACCAAGGGGGAATGAATGTGTAGGAACCAAGTCTACCTCAAGACTAGACTATGGATGGAACTTTGTGGAAAGCAGTCACCAGCACTGACCAGATATTGAATGGACCGTGACTGAGTTTGATTGGACGATAATGCCCGGATCAAAGATAAGCAGGTTTTTTTGCTCCTTCCGCTCCTTGGAGATGGCAGGTTTATTTAAAAAATAATAATAATCTATCGATAGTTAAACATGCAACTTCCTTCTCAATGCAGTGTTAAGGCGAGTAAATAAAAAAAGGTTTTATTCAATTGATGAAATAGGCTACTCTTTTCGAAATGAAATAAGCTACTAAGATTATCCACATTAATTTAGCATGTCCTGCAAAGCAGTTTAGCAAACCTGTCTTCATGATCCTTTTAGCAAAAGTATTTCACATCCAAATGAAGCGTTACATTTTTTGACTTCAGCTACCTCAAAGAAGCAAGTTTGCCACGCATGAAATAGCTGGATGTTCGAAGAGTTACCAAATCTTTAATCAATGAAAGTGATCGAAAATGGATGAGGCATACAATCCACCCTCCCAGCTGCAATGTTTTTTCCGTAGAGTTAATGTGTCGCTATTCTGGAATTCTGGTCCCCCCACGTGACTATCGTCCCATTATGCGCATCAGTTTGCATTACAACTACTCCAAAAAAATAAGGCTGCAGTTTGCGTACACTGTGATACTCGCTTGCGAGCTTAGTTGGCTACCTAGCTAGCAAACTAAACTAAAGTGATATTGAACTGTATGATGTTATAGCTAGCACGCCAATGTATTCAGCTAAATAGCCAACTGGCTAGAGTGCTAAAAAGGCTACAGTTCGCTTACAATGGAATTGGAATTCTGGTCCCCCCACGTGACTTTCTTCATAATGCGCGACAATTTGCATCATAATTACTCTGACAAAATAAGGCAGCAGTTTGCGTACACTGTCATACTCGCTAGTGAGCTAGTTGGTTACCCAGCCTGCTAGCTAAAGTGATATCGAACTGTATAATGTTAAAGCTAGCACGCCAGTGTACAAAATATTTAGCTACATAGCCAATTGGATAGCGAGCTAAAAAGGTTACAGTTCGCTACTATAAGGCCACAATTTGCGCAAACTCTCAGACTTGCTAGCAAGCTTAAGTGATATTGATCTGAATAATGACTTTCATCCCATGATGCACGTCACTTTGCGTCATAATTACTCCGATAAAATAAGGCTGCAGTTTGTGTACACTGTCATAATCGCTAGCGAACTAGTTGGCAACCTAGCTAGCAAGCTAAAGTGATCTCAAACTGTAAAATGTTATCGCTAGCATGCCAATGTATTTAGCTTCATAGCCAACTGGCGAGTAGCCAACTGGCTAGCGAGCTAGTTGGCTACCTAGCCAACAAACCTAAAGAGGTTGTGTGAAGTATCGTAGCAAAATGTTGAATAAATTTTTCAAGTGTAAAAGATGATAAATTAAAGGTATCAGGTAAAAAATGTATAAAGAGGTGGTCAGTAATGTGTTTTGGGGCTAAAATGCCAATTTTTGTAAGTCGATTCAAAGTTTCCTGTGATAGACGGCAAATCCGGAAGTCTGACGTCACATCAAGAATAACACAGTGAAAAAAATGGCAGAACAAGGAGAAGATTTTATGGAGAGCGAGTCAGAAACCTACGGAGCCTGGGAAGTGCTATGGCAAAAGAAAAAAATAATTAATGGTCACAAGATATAACTTGTTCCAACGAATGAGTTATTTTGTTCCCACAAGTTACTAACTTGTTCCCACGCATTAGTTATGCCGTTGCCACAAGATATAACTCGTTCCCATGAATTAGTTATGCTGTTGCCACAAGTCAGCAACTTCTTCCCTTGAATTGGTCATCTCATGGCCACAAAACATAAGTCATTCCCATAATTTAGCTATGCTGTGGCCACTAGATATAAGTCGTTCTCAAGACTTGCCACAAATAATCTCGAGGCGCGGACCTGTACTCCCCGGTTAGAAGATTTACGGTAACCAAGCACGCAAACATAAGTCAGATGCAAATGTGATTTACTTTTCTGGGGAATACCTCCAATTTGGGCTACATTACCATTCCTCCGGATGCAGTACGCTCCCTAGGGCTAGTTCACTTGAATCTGGTTGATTCATGGCTCCAGGCTAAAGTTGGAGCGCCTGCCTACGTTTTTGCAATGGTGAACAAAGTGATCAGTAACATTATTCTATCTATCACAATGTATTACATGAAAACCATGGCTAATGTCCTGATCCTCATTCAGTCGTTGTTTTCAATAAATTAGACTGGTCTGTGGCATTGTCAGTGTGCTTGTTCTGAAAATTGCTTCGGTCAGGCAGGCCATGGAATGGGTCGATCGGTAACAAATGCCGTCTGCTCTGGAGAGATGGAGGGGGTGTGGATTTATATTTTGTGGCCACGAGATAGCTAATTCGTGGGAACGAGTTACTAACTTGTGGCAACGACATAACTAGTTTGTGGGAACAAGTTACTAACTTGTGGGATTTAAATAACTGATTCGTGTGAACGAGTTATATCTTGTGGCCACAAGTTATTTTTTTTCCCTTGTCATTGCACTTCCCGGGCTCCGTAGAAACCTTCATTTCTGAGGTTTCTGAAGTTTCTAATGAGCCTTGAGTCTTTGAGGAGACTGATGAGGAAGAGGACAATGCAGTGATGTATGTTGGACCGTATATGTATGATCCAAAAGCCGTGGATAATCCCGAGTATGTTGCCTCTGAAAGACTGGATCCTCCATGGCTTGAGCAAGCGAGAGTGGGTGAATGGTAAGTCTTGCTGACCTATTTCATCTTAGGACTTTGTCTGTCGTTGATAAACATACATACAAATGTAACATTGACAACAAATTTATTGATGTTCATGTAAAAAGTCATATTTATCGTAAAAGAATACCCTGTATCTATGGTCATTTAGCAGTCGGCCTAATGCATGCGTATTCATGTACATATACACTCCTGATCAAAATCTTAAGACCAGTTAAAAAATTGCAAGAATTTGCATTTTGCACTGTTGTATCTTAAGAAGGTTCTAAGTAGAGTTTCAAAATGCAAAAAGAAGAAATGGGAACAAGAGACCAAATGTTTTGAGCAGGCAATTTATTGAAAAGAACAATTTAACTGAAATAGGCTGTTCATCAGCTGATCAAAAGTTTAAGACCACATCCTTTAAAAGCCCAAATCTGTGGAAAAAATTTGGATTCCATGTCATTTTCTGTCAAGTAATCACACTGTCAAGACCTCTTGATGGGAAAAGCAAAAAAACTCACTGCCTTCGAACGTGGCAGGATTGTTGAGCTGCATAGACAAGGCCTCTCACAGCGTGCCATCGCTGCTGAGGTTGGACGCAGCAAGACAGTCATTTTGCATTTCTTAAAAGATCCTGAGGTTTATGGAACAAAAAAATCAAGTGGTAGACCCAAAAAAATCTCACCGACTCTGAGCCGGAGGATCCGAATGGCTGTCCGTCAAGACACGGGACGATCCTCATCCCAAATTAAGGCCATTACTGGTGCTGACTGCAACCCAATAACCATCAGACAGCATCTGCAAAGGAACGGCTTCAAAAACAAAAAACGTCTTCAAAGGCCACGTCTCCTTCAACGCCACAAAATTGCCCGTTTGGCCTTTGCAAGGGAGCACCAAACATGGGACGTTCA
This sequence comes from Gymnothorax reevesii, assembly GCA_029721435.1. Classification (NCBI taxonomy): domain Eukaryota; kingdom Metazoa; phylum Chordata; class Actinopteri; order Anguilliformes; family Muraenidae; genus Gymnothorax; species Gymnothorax reevesii. The sequence goes on from CM056575.1 coordinate 53,498,806, forward strand.
AAGTTGGAAGAAAGTTTTATTCTCTGATGAGAAAAAATTTAACCTTGATGGTCCTGATGGCTTCCAACGCTACTGGCATGACAAGGAGATGCCACCTGAGATTTTTTCAACACGGCACAGCGGAGGGGGCGCCATCATGATCTGGGGTGCTTTTTCCTTCAATGGAACAATGGAGCTCCAGGTTGTGCAGGGGCGTCAAACAGCAGCTGGCTACGTGGAGATGTTGCAGCGGGCATCCCTCATGACTGAGGGCCCTCGTCTGTGTGGTGATGACTGGGTCTTTCAGCAGGACAATGCTGCAATTCACAATGCCCGTCTGACAAAGGATTTTTTTCAGGAGAATAACATCACTCTTTTGGATCATCCTGCATGTTCCCCTGATCTAAATCCAATTGAGAACATTTGGGGATAGATGGCAAGGGAAGTTTACAAAAATGGACATCAGTTCCAGACAGTGGATGCCCTTCGTGAAGCCATCTTCACCACTTGGAGCAACATTCCTACAAGCCTTTTGGAAACACTCGCATCAAGCATGCAAACACGAATTTTTGAAGTGATCAACAATTATGGTGGAGCTACTCATTACTGAGTCTGTTTTTGAGACTTTAATTTCTGTTTTAGGGGTTTTTTTGAGCTATGGTCTTAAACTTTTGATCAGCTGATGAACAGCCTATTTTAGTTAAATTGTTCTTTTCAATAAATTGCCTGCTCAAAACATTTAGTCTCTTGCTCACATTTCTTCTTTTTGCATTTTGAAACTTTACTTTGAACCTTCTTATGATACAACAGTGCAAAACGTAAACTCTTGCAATTTTTTAACTGGTCTTAAGATTTTGATCAGGAGTGTATGTATCGGTGCAAGTGGCGGCTCAGATGCACAAAATATGGCAAACTCATTGTCAGCAAGTGGCCACTCCATCTTGTCTCTCACAAAACGAAGACCGTTCGCAGTGGGTCTATGCACCACCCCTAGTCTTGCAGAACGCGACGGATCTTGGGGGGACAATCCCCAAAAAAACCCCAACATGCTGTTGGTATGCATCCCATCACATCTCTAGTCGTCTTGACGCCGTCTTGCCACTGGATCATGATATGAAGAGACAAGAGAGTGAGGCTGACGACCGGCGCAATCTCTTCCTCACTTAAATCCAATCCACGTGTAAGTCAAGACATCACACCTCACCAAAAGTCCTACAGCGATAGGCGAGTGGCGAAACAGCAGGTGAGGATACACCTGCTATGGAGCTCAGCAGCCCCCTGAGTGTCTTAGCAGCCCTCTTATAGGATCGCTCTGCTCACCTCCATGGCCTGAGGAAGGAGCAAGAAAAGGTGCCATAAACATAGCCTGCTTCATACTACCTTGGCCTGCTTGCCATGGCAGGCTGGGATCTCACCAGTGTGGTCGAAACAGGAAGAAGAAAACCGTGGTGACACTGCTCACTATCGGCACATGGAATGCACAGACTTTGATGGACAGTCCCAAAGCAGACAGACCTGAGCGATGGGCGGCTCTCGTTGCAAGAGAACATGACGATATAACGTCCATATCACTGCCCTGCGTGAGACCAGGCTCGCCAATGAGGGCCTGCTAACAGAAATGAAAGGTGGCTACACTTCCTTCTGGAGCGGTCTTGGTAGCGAAGATTGTCGCGAGTCAGTAGTTGGCTTTGCTGTCAAATCCTACTTGGCTAGAGACCTAGTCACCCTCCAAAGGAATTAACGATCGTCTCATGACCTTGCGGCTCCCCATCTGTGAAAGACACTTCGCCACCATCATTAGTGCTTATATTCCTACTATGACAAACCCTAAGAAGCTCAAAGAAAAGTTCTATGAGGACTTAGAGAATGACATTGAAGCCACACTATTGGAGGACAAACTTATTGCTTTGTGGGACTTTAACACTCACACTAGAGTTAGAAGAGACTATCAGACTTGGGTAGGAGCAATTGGGAAGAACGGGGTTGGTAAAGGCAACATCGGCCTACTTCTTCTGAGGACCTGTGCTCACACGATCTTTTGATCACCAACACAGTCTATTGTTTACTCATTCGTAATAAGACGTCTTGGATGCATCTACGTAGCAAGCACTGGCATTTGGATTAACTATGTCATGGTCAGGAGATGAGACTGGCAAGATGTTAGGGTGACGAAGGCTATGTGTGGTGCAGAATGTTGGACCGACCACAGGCTCATCATCTTGAAACTTAACATCCATGTCCAACCCAAGCAGTGCCCACAGTCACGCAAACGTCTCAATGTCTGGAAATTATAACAGCACTCCGTGCATCACAACATTTGCGCAGAGCTTGACAGCAATATTGGCCAGCTAGATGTCAGTGCACACGGGGTAGAAGAGCAGTAGGCAGCGTTCAGAGACACGTTGTACAGAGACAAGCAAACCCATCTGGGATTGCACGTGCGCAAACACCAGGACTTGTACCATGAGAAAGACAAAGAAATTCAGAGCTGCTTGAGGAGAAGTGTGTAAGGTACAAAGCGCTTCAGCAGGACATCAACTCAGCCTCAAAGAAAGCAGCCTACAACTCTATCAAGCACAAGATGCAGGCTAAACTTAGAGTGATGCACGACTCTTCGCTGAGCAAGAAGGCACATGAAATACAGCAGTATGCTGATAGCAACAGCACCAAATGCTTTTATGACACCCTGAAGACCATCTATGGGCCTCAGTCCCATGGAACATCACCTCTGCTTAGTGCAGATGGGTCCAAGCTACTGTTAGGAAAGAGCAATATCTTGGAAAGATGGGCGGAACACTTTGGTAGTGTTCTGAACAGGGCATCATCTGTCAACACTGAGGCAATTGCTCGCTAGCCCTAAGTGAAAATCAACCATTCTCTGGCAGAACTTCCAACAGAATCAGAGGTTCAGAAAGTGATCCAACTCCTTTTGAATGGCAAGGGGCCAGGTTGGGACTCCATCCCTGCGGAAATCTTCAAGGAAGGCAGACCTGTCCAGATTCAGAAGCTAATCAAACTCTTCCTGTCCATGTGGCAAGAGGAAGTGATTCCCCAATAACTCAATTATGCTTCTATTGTCCATCTGTATAAGAGAGAGTGCGACAGGCATTCTTGTGATAACCACCGCGGAATCTCTTTATTTGCAATTGCTGGTAATATCCAAGGAAGAGTACTCCTGAATCACCTTATCCAGCATTTGGAAGATGGCCACCTACATGAGACTCAGTGTGGCTTCAGAGAGGGTCGTGGTACCACAGACACGGTATTTGCTGCACGGCAAATGCAGGAGAAATGTCAAGAACAGCACAGAGATCTCTATTTGATGTTTGTAGATCTGACTAAGGCGTTGGACGCCGTTAATCACAACGGTTTGTGGCAGATCATGGCCAAGATTGGCTGCCCAGAAAAGTTCATCACTATCATGCGCCAATTCCATGACGGCATGCTTGCACGTATAATTGACAGTGGAGATGCATCAGCAGCTTTCCCAGTCAACAACAGAATTAAGCAAGGCTGCGTCCTAGCTCCGACACTGTTCAATATGATATTCACAGCCATGCTGTCTGACGCTTTCAGCAATGATGAAGGAAGTGGTGTCAGAATCCTATACAGGACTGATGGCAAACTTTTTAAATTGCTCCATCTTCAGGCAAAGACTAAGGTAGTTGAGGATACTGTGCGCGACTGTCTGTTTGCAGATGACTGCGCCCCCTCAGTCCTGCAACAGAAGCCCAAATGCTGCCTGCAAAAACTTTGGGCTTACAGTCCGTACCAAGAAGACTGAAGTCCTATATCAACCTGCTCCACGGAAGGCGTATTTTGAACCAGCTATCACCTTTCAAGGAGAAACCCTGAAGGCAGTGGACAAGTTCACATACCTTGGGAGCAGCCTTTCTACAACCCCAATTCCGAAATAGTTGGGACAAAGTGTCAAATCACACCAGCCAGTATTTTGTTCACAATAGATCAGAGATAAAATTTCAAATGTTGAAATGAGAAATTTTACAATTTTATCTACAAAATTAGATCATTTCAAATTTTAAAAAAAGTTGTTACTGGGGCCTGTTTACCATGGTGTAGCATCCTCTCTTTTTAACACTGAGCGGAGGCATCTGGGCATTGAGGGGACAAGTTTGTTGAGTTTTGCTATTGGAATTTGATCCCACTCTTGTCTAATACAGGCTTCCAGCTGCTGGAGACTTTTGGGTCTCCGTTGAAGGACATTTAATTTAATTATATGCCAAATATTCTCAATCATTGAAAGATCAGGACTGCAGGTAGGCCAGTTCAGCACACGGACTTTACTACAAAGCCATGCTTTTGTGATAGATGCAGTATGTGGTTTTGCATTGTCCTGCTGAAATACACAAGGCGTCTCTGATATACCTGTAGATGTCGTCTGGAAGGGAGCTTATGTTGCTCTCAAACCTTTATATACCTTTCAGCATTCATGGTGCTTTTTAAAACATGCAAGTGTCCCATATGCACTAATGCATCCCCATACCATTAGAGATGCTGGCTTTTGAACTGACTGCTGATAACAGAAGGGGTGATCTTTCTCCTCTTGAGCCTAGAGGACACGATGCCCATGATTACCTACAAGAATGTCAAATTTGGACTTGTCTGACCACAGGACACTTTGCTACAGTCCATTTTAAATGAGCCTTGACCCACAGAACGCGGCGGCGCCTCTAGATCATGCTCAACAATGGCTTCCTTTTTGCATGATTTTGCATGAGTTTTAGGCGGCATCTGTGGATGACATGGCGGACTGTGGTTTCTTGAAGAATTCCTGGGCCCATGTAGTAATGTCACTGACAGAATCATGCTGGTGAGTGATGCAGTGGCGTCTGAGGGCCTGAAGATCACGTGCATCCAGTAAAGCTTTTCGGCCTTGTCGCTTACGCACGGAGATTTTTCCAGTCTCTCTGAATCTTTTGATGATGTTATGCACTGTCGAAGATGAGACCTTTAAAGCCTTTGAAATTTTGATATTGAAGAACATTGTTTTTAATGTATTCCACAATTTTTTTTTTTTACGCAAGCCTTCGCAGGTTGGAAAGCCTCTAGCCATCTTTACTTCTGAGAGACTCAGCCTCTCTAAGACATCCCTTTTATAGACAATCATGTTACCCACCTGATGCCAGTTAACGTAATTACTTGCTAAATGTTCTTTCAGCAGATTCGCTTATATATTAATTGCTTTCTCAGTCCTTTTCTATGACTGTCCCAACTTTTTTGAGACTTGTTACAGCCAGAAAATTTAAAATAAGCTCATTTTGTGGATAAAAATGTAAATTGTCTCAGTTTCAACATTTGAAATGTTATTTGGGTTTTATTGTAAATAACATATTGGCTTGAGATCTGAAAGTCATCGCATTTCGATTTTATTCACAATTTACACTTCGTCCCAACTATGGACGAAGAGGTCAACTTACGCATTGCAAAGGCCAACTCAGGATTTGGACAGTTTTGTGAATCAGTCTGGGCAAGACGAGGCATTCGGCTAGCCACCAAACTAAAGGTGTTTAAGGCAGTTGAAGTTCTGCCCCTTTGGGACATGGACTGTGTACGAGCGTCATGCCAAAGTGCTCAATCGCTTCCACCTGAACTGCCTCAGAAAGTTGCTCAATATCACTTGGCACAACAAGGTTCCTGAAACCGAGGTCCTTTCTCGTGCCGACTTTCCCAGCTTCCACACCCTGCTCTGGAGAGTCCAGATCAGGTGGGCGGGCCACCTTTTCAGACTGCCTGACTCCCGTCTTCCCAAACAACTATTCTATTGCGAGCTAGTAGAATGCAAGCTCGCTCGAGAGTATTCCATTGTAAATGAACTGTAGCCTTTTTAACTCACTAGCCAGTTGGCTATGTAGTTAAATACATTGGTGTGCTAGCTACAACATTATACAGTTCAATATTACCCTAGTATGCTAGCTAGATAGCTAACTAGCTCGCTGGCAAGTGCAACAGTCTACATAAACTGTATTCTTATTGTAAGCGAACTGTAGCCTTTTTAGCTCGCTAGCCAATTGGCTATGTGGCTAAATACATTGGCGTGCTAGCTATAACATTATACAGTTCTACATCACTTTACTAGCTAGGTGGCCAACTAGTTCTCTAGCGAGTATGACAGTCTACGCAAACTGCAGCCTTATTTTGTCGGTGTAATTATGACACAAATTGATGCGCATTATGGGACGGAAGTCACGTAGCGGGACCATTGAGTGGATGTAGAACTCAATGGGGGGGACCAGAATTCCAGAACGGTACGGAAAAAATTATCATCTCCTGGCTTTTTGTTGAATAGCCACCAGTATAGACTCCCTCTATCGAGAAATGCATACACATGGAAAAGATGTATTTTGCGATGAATAATTAGGATCAATGTGTTAAAGTTGCTTCGGGGGGCGGGGGGGGGGGGGGGGGGATTGAAAGGAACACTGATTTATGAGATAAAATAGACATAGCCAAGGCAATACTATAGCCTGGGCTGTACTTTTCACTGTAGACTACATTGTAGACTAGGGCTAGTGCAAGGACTTTTATCGCTTTATAATTAACGGTATAGTTCTGTCGGGTCTGAATTTATGAATATGAACATGATTCTTGGTTGTATGAATAAAAGTTCAGAATTGTTGCTTCAGATTGTCTTTCTTAATAAAGGGGTTATCTTTGTTTGATATTAAAATTTGTTTGATGATCTGAAACATTGAAGTGTGACAAATAGGCAAAAAAAAGAAGAAATCAGGAGGGGAGCAAAGACTTTTTCACACCACTGTATGCCTTAGCATTCTGATGTAGTGCAATTTACCGTGTCTTTCTTCACAAGTGTTATTAGTTATTTAGTGAACCATGAAATCTTATTTTTTCTCTCGAGTAGAAAATATTTGGCTTGTTTAAGTCTGTTTGCAGAGTGAAATTTTTTTTACCATGTTGGCCATTGTAGAAATGAATCAAACAATCTCACATCTTCGGCAATATATTTTTTTCATTTACAAGAAAATTAGATGAAATTCTAAATATAGTATAGGAGACTAAAATCTTGTTGAGACTGATTTATTGACTTTCTGCACTACGTGTCTGTTCTCTCACAGGCCGGGAGGTAAGTATGCTCTGTTTCTCTCCAGTCCAAAGGCAGACTCTGCTGTCTGTCCACAGCCCTGCCTCTCAGCCCAGTGCAGCTTTACTGGACAACAAGACCATCCTCTGCATCTGGAACATCTGGGAGCCCTCCCGTCCTCAGAAAGTCCTCATCTACGAATCTCAGGTATATTCAGCCCTGCACTCTCTCTCATAGGTCTGTATTGTTGCTGTTCAGTACTGAGCGGTAGTCCGGTGAAATATCTCATATTAGAGAGAAAGATGCTGTGCAAAAGACTGTCATAAGTGGATCTCACTAAGCATATAAATATTGATACAAAACCTAATTTGATTATTTTTTGGTTAACCATGACAAAATAGTTGCCAATAGTAATAGTCAGGTCTGACCGTTCAGATTCAGGTCTGTATTTTTCAGTTTTAATTTATCCTGCTAATTCTTGCTACACAAGCAAAAAAAAGATTTAAGTAAGATATTTAGTCTCCTTGACTGCTGGTTTTACCAGAGTTAATTGCGCTGGCATATTCCTCTCTCTCGCCACTGAGCTACATGGTCATTTACTGTCGGAAAGTGGATTGAATAAATTGCCTGGGAGTACAGTAGCTGCACCCAAGCATGTGACGTGAATCTGGCTCAGCTGCGTCCAAATCAGCATGCTTGTCTCCTACTGAGTATACAAGCTGTGTCAAATGTGCATGCAACTTGAATACTCAGTGGTAGGCAAGCGCATGTCTGCTCCTCCTGATCTTGGCTCTGCACAGTAGAGTGCCACAGTGGACTCAGGTTTTCCCCTTGTACAGGTCCTTTGCTGCTGCTTCAGCCCTGGTAAGGCCACTCTGGTGTTCGCTGGCACGGCCGTGGGCTCTGTGGTGGTCTGGGACCTGCGAGAGCACACCAGCCTGCACCAGACTTTAACTATAGGGGAAGAGGACTGGACCCTTCGTCATCCCACCTTCTCCACAGGTGAGTGTGATTGTTTTCAATGTATTTTAATTTGTAGCCGTAAAGCAAAGACCTGTTCATCATAGTTCAGCGTGTTCCTATCTTAATCTGAATTTCTGTTTTGATTGCAAATCTATAGCCAGTAGAAGTATAGCCAGCCCCTCCTTGAATCGCCACCTTATCGTGGTGGAGGGGTTTGAGCACCTGGATGATCCTAGGAGCTATGTTGTCTGGGGCTTATTTGCCCCTGGTAGGGTCTCCCAGGCAAACAGGTCCTAGGTGACAGGTCAGACAAAGAGCGATTCGAAAACCCCGAATGAATGTCAAAAAATCAAGGAAGCTTCCGTCGCCCGGATTGGCGTCACCGGGACCCCACCCTGGAGCCAGGCCTGGGGTTAGGGTTGGTAGGCGAGCGCCTGGTGGTCGGGCCTCTGCTCACGGGACCCGCTCGGGCATAGCCCGAACGAGCGAAGTGGGCCCGCTTTCCCGTAGGCCCATCCCCCGCGGGAGGGTTCAGAAGGGGCTGATGCCTTGTGTTTTGGGTGGCAGTCGTGGGCGGGGGCCCCGGCGACCCAATCCTCGGACTCTGAATCTGGTTTTGGGGACATGGAATGTCACCTCACTGGGGGGGAAGGAGCCTGAGCTTGTGCGGGTGGCCGAGCCATACCGGCTAGAGATAGTCGGGCTCACCTCCACGCACAGTCTGGGCTCTGGAACCCAACTCCTTGAGAGAGGCTGGACTCTCTTCTACTCTGGAGTTGCCCGCGGTGAGAGGCAGCTGGCTGGTGTGGGTTTGCTCATAGCCCCCCAGCTTAGTCGTCAGGTGTTGGAGTTTTCCCCGGTGAACGAGAGGGTCGCTGCCCTGCGCCTTCGGGTTGGGGACAGGTGCCTCACTGTCATTTCGACTTATGGGCCGAATGGCAGTGCAGAGTACCCAACCTTCTTGGAGTCCGTAGGAAGGGTACTGGAAAGTGCTCCGACTGGGGACTCTATCGTTCTACTGGGGGACTTCAACGCCCACGTGGGTAGCAACAGTGTTACCTGGAGGGGCGTGATTGGGAGGAACGGCCTCCCCGATCTGAACCCGAGTGGTGCTCTGTTATTGGACTTCTGTGCTAGTCACGGTTTGTCCATAACGAACACCATGTTCAAGCATAAGGGTGTCCATCAGTGCACGTGGCACGAGGACACCCGAGGTCGGAGGTCGGAGGTCAATGATCGACTTTGTAGTCGTTTCATCTGACCTCCGGCCGTATGTCTTGGACACTCGGGTGAAGAGAGGGGCTGAGCTGTCCACTGATCACCACCTGGTGGTGAGTTGGATCCGCTGGCGGAGGAGGAAGCTGGACAGACTTGGTAGGCCCAAACGTGTTGTGAGGGTTTGTTGGGAACGTCTAGCGGAACCCTCTGCCAGAGGGGTTTTCAACTCTCACCTCCGGGAGAGCTTTGACCAGATCCCAAGGGAGGCTGGAGACATCTGAATGGAGTCTGAAAGGACCATGTTCTCCACCTCCATTATTGACGCGGCTGTTCGGAGCTGTGGCCGTAAGGTTTCCGGTGCCTGTCGTGGCGGCAATCCCCGAACCCGGTGGTGGACACCGGAAGTAAGGGATGCCGTCAAGCTGAAGAAGGAGTCTTACCGAGCTTGGCTAGCTTGCGGGACGCCTGAGGCAGCTGACCGGTACCAGCAGGCTAAGCGTGCTGCGGCCCGGGCGGTGGCGGAAGCAAAAACTTGGGTATGGGAAAAGTTCGGGGAGGCCATGGAGGAGGACTATCGGTCGGCCCCGAAGAAATTCTGGCAAACCGTTCTGCGCCTCAGGAGGGGAAAGCAGTACCCTGCCAACACTGTTTACAGTGGAGGTGGGGAACTGTTGACTTCAACTGGGGATATTGTCGGCCGGTGGAAGGAATACTTCGAGGACCTCCTCAATCCCGCTGTTACGCCTTCCGTAGAGGAAGCAGAGGCTGGGGACTCAGAGGCTGACTCATCCATCACTCGGGCTTAAGTCACTGAGGTAGTCCGGCAGCTCCTCGGTGGCAAGGCACCGGGGATGGATGACATCCGCCCTGAGTACCTCAAGTCTCTGGATGTAGTAGGGCTGTCTTGGTTGACACGCCTCTGCAGCATCGCGTGGCAGTCGGGGACAGTGCCTCTGGATTGGCAGACCGGGGTGGTGGTTCCTCTATTTAAAAAGGGGGACCAGAGGGTGTGCTCCAATTATAAGGGGAACACACTTCTCTGCCTCCCGGGTAAAGTCTATTCTAGGGTGCTGGAGAGGAGAATCCGGCCGATAGTCGAACCTCGGATTCAGGAGGAACAATGCGGTTTTCGTCCTGGTCGTGGAACACTGGACCAGCTCTATACCCTCCGCAGGGTGCTTGAGGGTGCATGGGAGTTTGCCCAACCTGTTCACATGTGTTTTGTGGACTTGGAGAAGGCATTCGACCGTGTCCCTCGTGGCATTCTGTGGGAGGTGCTTCGGGAGTATGGAGTCCGGGACCCTCTACTAAGGGCCGTGCGGTCTCTGTATGACCGGAGCAGGAGCTTAGTTCGCATTGCCGGCAGTAAGTCAGACCTGTTCCCGGTGCATGTTGGACTCCGGCAGGGCTGCCCTTTGTCACCGGTTCTGTTCATTATTTTTATGGACAGAATTTCTAGGCGCAGCCAGGGGGCGGAGGGAGTCCGGTTTGGGGACCACAGGATCTCACCTCTGCTTTTTGCGGATGATGTTGTCCTGTTGGCTCCTTCGAATCAGGACCTTCAGCATGCACTGGGGTGGTTTGCAGCCGAGTGCGAAGCGGCTGGGATGAGAATCAGCACCTCCAAGTCCGAGGCCATGGTTCTCGACCGGAAAAAGGTGATATGTTCCCTCTGGGTTGGAGGAGAGTTCTTGCCTCAAGTGGAGGAGTTCAAGTATCTTGGGGTCTTGTTCACGAGTGAGGGAAGGATGGAGCGTGAGATTGACAGACGGATCGGTGCAGCGGCAGCAGTAATGCGGTCGTTGTACCGATCTGTCATGGTGAAGAAGGAGCTGAGCCGAAAGGCAAAGCTCTCGATTTACCAGTCAATCTACGTTCCTACCCTCACCTATGGCCATGAACTCTGGGTCATGACCGAAAGAACGAGATCTCGGGTACAAGCGGCTGAAATGGGTTTCCTCCGCAGGGTGGCAGGCCGCTCCCTTAGAGATAGGGTGAGGAGCTCTGTCACCCGGGAGGAGCTCTGAGTAGAGCCGCTGCTCCTCCACGTCGAGAGGGGCCAGCTGAGGTGGCTCGGGCATCTTTATCGGATTCCCCCTGGACGCCTTCCTGGGAAGGTGTTCCGGGCATGCCCCACCGGGAGGAGGCCTCAGGGAAGGCCCAGGACACGCTGGAGGGACTATGTCTCTCGGCTGGCCTGGGAACGCCTCGGGATACCCCCGGAAGAACTGGAGGAAGTGTCCGGGGAGAGGTAAGTCTGGGCATCCCTACTTAGACTGCTGCCCCCGCGACCCGGCCCCGGATAAGCGGTTGAAAATGGATGGATGGATGGATCTATAGCCAGTGCATACAGGGTTGCCAAGTTTTGAATAAAATTCAGCTCTAACCTCACACATTGCACATTGTGTGGAGAATTGGAGCTTACCTTCCCCATAAATGTGTATTTGATGAGTGATATCCCTAAAAAAGCAACCAGCTGCATTGAGCATCTAGCCATAGCCAAGGGTCTTGCAGCATTCCCACAGTGGCACATGCACATCTGTGTGTCCTTGCAGATGCTGTCCTGTTGCCGCTGGGTCACTTGTCTTCTGTGAGGTCACTGGAACCCGTCCCAGCTGTGGTGGCTGAAGGCTCAAGGACAAAGCTCTCTCTGCTTTCATCACATTGCGGTAAAGTAACTATAGCACTCACATCTCCACGGGCTTACTGGATTATAAAGTACATTGTAGGCACCTTTCCTGCACTTCCTGGCCAGAAAAAAGTGTGGATTTAAATAGGCAAGTACTGATGCAGTGTGTAGCTTCTCATTTCTTAACCCCTTTGCGTAAAGGCCAAATATGGCAGTTTATGCGTAACTCTATTTATTTATAATTCAAGATTTGAGCCTCACAGAGAGGAGGGTTTTGGCTTAAATGAAACAAGACACTTGTAGCATCTAGAAATGCATCGTATTTCAGCTTCTTTTCTTTATTTTTGTTCAGAGTAAGGACCACATACACAAACAATCTTCATGAAAATTCAGCAATTAAATGATTTTTAAAAAACTGACTTAACTAGACTAAAAATTTTTTCAAATGGCTGGGAATTGAAACAATGCTTTTCTGGGATCATAAACTCCTTGACCACAAATGTACTTCATCTAACAGTGATTTTTTAAAATTATCTACCATTTAAAAGCCGAAAAAGATAGGTCTCCAAGTGGCGCCCCAAGCTCACTGAGCCCTCAAAATTAGGCACTGTCAAATCATAAAATAATCATTTGTTTAACACAAATCAACTTTTGAATCATGAACTTCAATGTGAAGTAATGATTTTCTAGTGGAATTTAGCATGAATTTATCAATATAGGAGGCACAGCTGGACATACCTCACCAAACCAAATACATGACTTTTCTCCGTGATAATGTTCAGAGTTATGTTCTTTTTTTTATTTTTTTTATTTTTTATTTTTTATTTTTTTTTACAAAGCTGCACCTTCAGGCACACATACTCAGTGGCGACTGGTCAGTAACCCACCTGGTGTCACCAGAAAGGACTGTTGGCAAATTACATTATTCATTCTCCAACATGATTGTATTATCTGATTAAATGTATTGTCTATAAATTTAGAATTTTCCTAAATTGCATGGAATTTGTGTTTGGATTTAAGTTGTTTATTGGTCTCTGTTTTGTTGCTTCAGGCCGATCTTCTGATCCATGTCCGCATGAATGGGGCTAGCCCCCCTTACGCAATGTAATGTTTACGATACGTGTGAAAATATCAGTACGTACAGAGTGTTGGCTGTATTAGTGGAGGTAGCACGAATTTGCTGGCATGTGGGGCTGAAGGCCCAATGCCCCACAACAGCGTCATTTCATTAGGCACCATAGGCATATATGTCGACGTTGCATGAGTGGTGGTGAGGCGTGCCTACCGGCGACCATGTTAGTACAGGATTAGAAGTATCAAACAATTTCTAGAACTCATTACTCGCTGAATTTTCGACCGATTTCCAAGTGATTTGATTAGTTATAAACATAACACATTTAGCTATGATCCAGGATGCCCCGATACTCCTACCAAAATACAACTTCGTATTCTCAACAGTCAAGCGCTAGAATCTACATCAAAGATGCCAGATTTTTGCGCAGTGTATGGATGCTGAATGAGATATCAATACCAGATCCCGTGGAATTACCTTTTGCTGGTAAGATTTAACGATAGATATTGGATATATTTGTGTATTGTAACATTATCTTGTGAGATACTTTAACTATTTGTCCTCCAGCGAAATGCTAACGTAGCTAGGCTAGACTAGCCCGAGTCATGGAAGCTGAGGCTTATAACAAATAAATCATAATTATAATGGATAGTTATCTGGGTATTTCTCCACACCGCCCAATTTTATTTCAATCGTATCTTTTCTTCTGAACCGCTAACAAAGAGGATGTGATTGCATTTCAAAGCTGGTTATTAAGGCTGCCAGGTCAGATCCTAACATTAGTATGAAGTTTATAAGATTGTTGTTGGCCCAGGTATTTTATACTGGTTGGATAAAAAGAAATGCTCTTTCTATTCACAATTTCTCTATAATTTTTATAATATTAAAAAGGCTTGAATCTACTATCAATTTAAATGATATTAAAGACTTGAAAAAATATGTTGCAGTTCATAGATATTTCTCATATGTATTTTATACATATTTCAATATGTTGCAACATTATGACAGTAAGACAACGGTATACTAATATACAATATAATATTTTGGCTGGATCGAGGCTAGATGGTGATGACAGAGTGTCACAAATCGAGGGCTGACTACAATAAACAGTTATGTCCAATATAAAACATCTGGACAACTGGTTATTGCAGTCAGCCCTCGATATATGCTTAAGGACAAGGTTGTCGTCATGATACTGTCATAGAATGGTTCGATCCTAATAAGTTGTCTATGCGTGCGGTTTGCTGTGGCACTTAGTGGTGTTGAGCGCTCTACTTTGTTTTTGGCCTTGAAGGCTCTGAGCGTTGTGCAGCAAAGGTGGCATATGGCTTTTAAACAAACGTCGATCCTCATATTGGTGAATGGCAGGTGCCTCTCACTAACTCGCTTGTGCTCTCTCCCCTCTTCGTCTCCTCTGTGTGTGTGCATGTGTGCGATAATGTTGACTTTTAACTAAAAGCTTGTAAGGTATAACAGCAGCAGACAAACTAATTTATCACAAATTGTTGTATAGAAATCACCCCATACCCCTCATTTACTGTAATCCCCCCCCCCCACCGCCCCTACCCCCAAACCTGAAATACATTCTTGCCCCACCAAGTTTTTACACTTAAAAACGCCACTGCATGTACTCATCAAAGGAACTGCTTATTTTACGGTCAGAAAGTTCACCCTGCGACAGAAAGCTTGCTATTTACAATTCTGATTATACAAATGAAACGCAAGCATGTATGAACGCTTTACTAGCCCTGTAAGGAGCAAGTATATCACAGTAACACAGTTATATCTGAAATATACCTTATATTAGGGTCATTCCATGTCAAATCAACCAATTTTCTCAAAAGTGAAAAAGTTGATGACTCAGAATTTCTTCAAATTTTAACCAGTTGTGAAGTGACCATATTTGAGAAAATCTGCAAATTTTTTGTAAGGGTTCGCACCCCTTATTTTGAACAGGTTTTCAGATGCCTGTAACTGGAAATATATACAACTTAGACGACTGAAATTTGGTAATCCCACAGATATTTTTGTAAAGAATACCTGGCCAAAATTTGGCAGAGTTTGATCAAATAAGTATGGTTATTTTGGCTGCCCCAAAATGGAAAAAAGGGCATTTTTACTTTTTCCAAGAACCATTTTGTTGGTCTCTTTTGGCCTGTTATATTTTACCTACATAGTTCAAATTGCTGCCATATATTGTCAGACACTCTGACTACCACTCTATAGTTCATGGAGCAAGTAACTATCATACTTTGTCTATTATTGACCCTTCAAATTTCGAATTTAGCCATTTTTGCTCAATTTTGGGGGCAAAACTGAAGATGTGGGACAGGTCCCAGGATCACCAAATTTGGCCTGTACACAGATCTTAAGTGTCGAAACAACATATTAAAATTCTAGGATGGTATTCTGTCCCACTCAGATTTTATTGCAAGTTGAAAATAGAGGTTTTTTTTTTTCAATAATCGTATTTGTAATATCTATCATTTATGCACTTTTCATACATTTCAAACCCCTGTCAACCACCGTTGACTGCAGATAATGTCCTGAATGGCATTTGCTACCCTGGCAGGGCTTCTACTATGATGATTCTGATATTAGGCCATTATGTCCCCATTGCTACACCATACAGTTTTGCACTTCTAGAAATAGCTGCTGACATCAGCACTAATCCACTGTGCAGTGTGGCCAGGTATTCTTTACAAAAATATCTGTGGGATTATCAAATTTCAGTTGTCTAAGTTGTATATCTTTCCAGTTACAGGCATTTGAAAACCTGTTCAGAATAAGGGGTGCAAATTTGGGCATGCACCCCCCTCTCATATTTATGGGTCTGAGGGTCACAATTTACATCAGAACCCTTAGAAAATTTGCAAATGTTCTCAAATATGGTCACTTCACAACTGGTTGAAATTTGAAGAAATTCTGAGACTTCAACTTTTCTGCCATTGGATGAATTGCCATGGAATGACCCTTTAACTAAACAGACAATCCACAATCAGGGCAAAGCAGGCAATACGATACTCTAGATTGAATCAAATCTGTTCAAGAACGTAGCAGTAAGCTCTGTTGCTCTGTTTACTTGGAGGAGGACAATGGTGAGAGTTTTACTACATTTTGAGTGAGAACAATGGAGTAATATGGAATGCTTATGGCTACCCAGCTAGCTGGCAGTTTTTTTTTTTTATTTAGTTTTTTTTTGCACTGCACTGTTTTTATTTTGCCACAGCCATGATGATAGATCATGTTTGCCACATTGGTTTGGATAAGTAATCGTTAGCCTGTCCTAGTAATTCTGTATCTGTATAAGCCTATTATAGCTGAACAGGTTGTAACAAAGGACTATTTTTTTTTTCTGGCACAAGAGATAATTTTTGTTAACTGCTGGATAGATACTTATCAAATTCAATGAGGGCTGCAGTAAACAATTATTTTAGTAATCTATTCTAGTGAATATTCTCACGATTAATCGGGTAATCTAATCAGTAATAGTGCATGCTTGGTCAGTTATTTTATTCAAGCGCAATATTAATATTTAAAAGGGAAAGTAAGACAGGTCTCTTAAATGGAAAGCCAATTTTTTTCACTATGTTTTTATATATACACTGTGTGTTTGTATTCTCTCGCTTGGATAGTACTTATTGTTATTG
The DNA here is from genome assembly GCA_029721435.1 of Gymnothorax reevesii. Taxonomy (NCBI): domain Eukaryota; kingdom Metazoa; phylum Chordata; class Actinopteri; order Anguilliformes; family Muraenidae; genus Gymnothorax; species Gymnothorax reevesii. Next base: position 53,515,377 of record CM056575.1, read on the forward strand.
CTTTTTTATTGGTGCTTATCTCACTTTTAAAATAAACTAAAGCCATGGTGTTTCAGGTGGAAAACATTTACGATTTTTCTTTTATCAAAGCTCTAAAATGGGTCAATCGACCCCTAAAAACAGGAATATGAAAAGGTTCATATTTGATATGATACATCCAACTTCAAACAACAGGAGTGTACTATCACACTTTTCCCTCATATCCTGCAGCGCCTGACAAACTGCAGGTCATTAGAAACAAAGGGCAGAATGAGAGGAGAGTGTATGCGAGAAGCCCGTACTTGAACAAATTCACTGCAGGGTTTTATTTTCTGTGGTTTGTTAATTTCTTGAACAAAACTTTGCTTATGTAGGGACACAGAGCCACCAAACTCATTTACATCTTCAGCCAGTCATTGCATATTGCCTTAACCAACTCGCAGTCTTTAATAGCCTTAATCACGACTAGACAAAACATTAACTTAAGTAAAATGCAACTGCTAACGTTTGTTACCTTGTTGTGCCGTTCCACTCAATGATCTGAACACATAGACTGGATGTTTTTGGTTTCTAGTGCTGCAACATTGATGAAGTGCTTTTGAGGCAAGCTAATTCCGTTTTACAGTATAGGCACTGCACTTTATTTTTTTCAACGTATTGTTATATATGAGTATTTTATGTAAAGTACTGTATATCATTTGTAAATGGAGATTTGTTACATACCATTTGTGCGGCCTAACTGGTCAGCTATTTGTTTATTTTTTTTCATCATTTAGCACCCTCTGGTGGTATGTCTGTAGAAAAACATGATCTGATGCAATACCACTTCTTTGTTATGAAATAGACCAGTGCTTTCTGGAAGCTTCTGGCATGTTCTTGCCTGGAGGGGGCCGGATCACCCAGGAATCCTGTAAATCTTTCCAGAATGTTGCTAGTCTATATAAATGCTGTGATTTTGGTCAGTAGAGGCAGAGTTTTTGTTTTGGCAACAGAGTTACGTAGTGGCATTAGAGTGTTATTATAAGTAAGGATCGACCGATGCATCGGCCGGCCAATATATATTAAGCCGATATTTGCATTTTTTACTTGAATTGGCATTGGCCGATTCGCGCATGGGTTCGCCGATATTTTTTTGGGCGCATGATTTACTGACAGGCATCCAGCTCTGTGATGCCGGAAGACTCTGCAGCACATGCGGACGCATTACCCCTCCCCCACTGGAAGAGTGGTGAATGCAGTGGCTGCTTCAGAGCAAGGTGTTTTAAAATTTCAATTAGCCTTTCACTGTTAAAACTTTATATATTAAATATTGCCACCCACTTTGAAATAGGAAACATGAATGCATGTAGCACACATGCTTGCAAACATAGTTAAGTTTGTGGGTCAGAAAAATGGGAATGCTGCTGAATGCTTGGTCTTTAAAAGTGCTTACCATTGTATTTAGGGAGCTGTTGACGTAGTTGTAGGCTAATATGTACAGATATAACAAACACCGGTTTTAGGGTTAAGTAATGTCAGTGTTGTCAATTCAGTTCCAGGTTGTTTGTAGGAGTTTAATTCAGCGATCAGCCAGGTGAGGTTAAATGCGTATCGTGTCGTGTGTGTATGTGCAGGGCTCGAAATTGCGACCAAAATTAACACTATGCGACCTTTGAATTAAAATAGTCGCACCTGTGCGACCGCTTTTTCCCCCCAATTAATCGCCTCTTTTCGGGTACATTTGGTAGTCAGAAAGTATGCCAGCTGCTGCTGCAGCTTAAATAGAGATGGGCGTATGTCTCGGGGCAGTGCATGAATCTACTGGACATACAGCAGCCGAGCGCACCCAGTGTGTTCCCTCGAGCTGACAGTAACCAGTCTCACCTATCAATGGTAGGTTGACCTCAGTACTGATTCTAGGATGATAAATATTAACCGTCTAATATTCCATTTAGCGGGAATGAGAGTTACTATTGTAGCTATGCACAAGATTTGGACGGAAAATGGAACGAAGAGCAATAGAAGACTTCTTTTTTTTTTGGTACCGTTAACGTTAAAAAAGTCGAGTCGGTATCAAAAGTTACTGAAACTGATAATCATGATGGTGATTCAGATGAACCGGCGGCGAAATCAGTTGATTATTTTTGCAATGAGTTGCATCGAAATTTTGAATGGCTGATGTTATAAGATGAAGTGCACCGTGTTCATTGTAAAGATAATGGTCCGAATCTCGCTGTTAACAGCGCGTTATCTACTGAGTCCAAACACTTTAAACGTGAACGTCCTTCCAAACATGGAGAAAGCACGAAACACGGAAAATACTGTGACACGTGCGTAAACAAGTAGATCCGTATTTCTGTTAATAGTTGCAACTTATCAAAATATGCTGCCTCGCAGCTCGGCGTTTGCGCAGCTCTGAAATCTCCGTCTCGGTTTCTTCGCCCATATCTTCAGGATCCTATCTGCAAAAATCATTAACATTTTTCACAGCGCACGCAACGTTTTCCAGAAAATGCAGAAATTGGAAGACAATTGCATGTGCAGTGGCGTGTCTGGAAGTGATAATTGGTGGAGCCCGGACCATGCCTTTGCGTGAATGATTGTTCCTGGCTGGTACTCCGTTATTTTCCGTGATTAAAACATTTTCCAATTTTGACAATAATCCTCGGGCTATCAAAGTTACGGTTTCTCTCTGCATGAGATCTATTGACGACTAAATAATGGGATAAATTCAGATCAGAAAAATTATTTAGGCCACTCAAAAATTGTTCAACGCTTATGAATGACAAACTGCACTCAAACTTCTGCGCTACCTAGCCTCCGTTGCAGACGTCTTGGTGTTCGGTTCATTTCCCTCAACCTACAACGTCTGCGCACTCGAGCGAGGTTTTGTGTTCCACCAATCAGAAACTAGCTCCTAAAATCCAGGAGCTAATTATATATTCAGAAACAGATAAAGCCAAATTGGCGGACGGTGGCGAACATGTTTTCTCTCGAGCTTTGGAGAAAATCTGCAAAGCCTTCAATATTAAAAGTATGAATAGCTTACAGGAACAAGCAATGAACAACTTAGTTATTCAGAGGAAAGATGTCTACGTGAATTTGCCCACAGGATTTGGCAAATCGCTCATATACCAAGCTCTTCCAATCTTCGGGGAAGTGTTTTCTAAGAAAGAATCGCCTATTGTTATTGTTGTTTCTCCTCTTGTTAACCTTATGAAGGATCAAGTCAATTATTTGAATAAAATAGGAGTGAAAGCAACGAGTTTAAGTCTGGTCAATACCGAAATGGAGAACAGAAGTGTGGAAAGAGAATTGTTTTCAATAGTATACGGTTCTCCTGAGTTTTTGCGAAGTGAACGGTGGAGGAAGATGCTGCTGAATGCCACATATTCAAACAATATTTATGCTGTTGCTGTCGATGAAGCTCACATAATAAATCAAGTTCTTTCTCTATTTTCAAATTTTTTCAAGTAAGCGATAGCAGCCCGTTCGGCAGACGAATAACTCGTTCGTGTATACCGAGGTGTTAACAGAGATGACAGAGCCTATTACTGTAACGATATCAAGCTTGCTTTTTCCATGCACTCGTATCTTGTCTTTATTTGAGAGAATTTTTGTTTTACACACAAAACAAATGTCGTTTTCTACAAGTTTTTTTTAGGAGTTTCTTTTCCGCCATTTCACTATTTTTGACAAGCCGCAGGGAAAAGCCATAGTAATGACAGAGATCATAACATATAATAAGCATTCTGATTGGCTCATCAAGCACAATCACATTACGTCACAAAACACAAAACCTCGCTCAAGTGCGCAGACGTTGTTGGTTGAGGGAAATTAACCAAACACCAAGAGGTCTGCAACGGAGGCTATGCGCTACCTTCTCCACACATCAAGTGATTTAACTGGCACTTCATGATCGTTCTGTTTAAATAAAATATAAGACCATTTGAAACGTCTGCGTGCAATTCTGAATAACGCCGATTTAAATGCACAAAATTACGCTTCCAGATTAATGATTGTCGCCGTACCGAAATGTGCCATACCGTACCAGCGTGTTCTCGGACTGAATCTATTGCTCAGTCCCTCAAGGAATTTGCATGTCACGATTGCAACTATTAAAGCAAATTCAAACAATCCACGCAAATTTCTCGCGGACAAAAAAAAAAAAATCGCCAAGATGTTGGAACTTTCATTGCCACTTTTTTAAAAAGTTACCGCAAAAAAACAATAAAGTCAGGAAAATCCTGGAAGGATTGTTTGTCAATTATGTGAATGATTGCGTGCAAGTCAGGGTTAGTAATTATGGGGAGCTCTGGGCCACACCAATCTTTAGTCCTAGAGACACCCCTGGGCGTGTGGCAAAGGCCATCTTAAAACAAACAAATCCAACTCATTACAAAGTCTGCTTATGTTATTATAGGCCAACAAATAGCAAAGTTACCGCTGTGGACTGATTCATATTGCAATATTGAGGCGAAAAAAAGGACTTTACGTCAGATCTGTATTTAACCCTAACACAATTGAAGATTTGATTCGGATCAGTGTGGAGGGTCCTCCTTTGGACATATTTGATGCCTCACACGCAGTGAGGAGATTGATAGAAGGACAGAGAGCAAGGAGACCCAATTTTAAATCCTGGCCTCCAGATATGGCATAAAGCCAATGTCGTGGAAACCTTTGTTAATCAATGAACTCAATACTCTCATGTTGTTTAATAATTGTCATTTGTTGGAGACAGTTGTATGGTTATTGTGGAGTGTTATAGTGTAGTTTCTTTTAAACATTCAAAAATATATATATTGGTGCTTCTTTGATTTCAGTGTGTGTGCTCCTAAATTTTTGCTCGCGCTCCTAACTTTTTGAACTCAGGAGCACAGCGCTACTAAGCAAAAAAGTTAATTTCGAGCCCTGCTGTGTGCTCTCTCCCTCAGAGTGGCACAGCCATGTCTACTATGAGTGCTTTAGCGTGCACTAGAGGAACTTAAATGATGAGAGAAATGTTTTATATGTAGTACTAATTTGTGTCAGTGTTTTTTATTCAGAGATGTTTGCTGCCGTTATCAATCCAGCGGTAGTGGAGTTTTTCAGTCAGCGTCTGCTCAGCTGATGTGTTTGTGTGTGTGTGCGCGCGCGTGTGTGTGTGGGGTGCGCATCTCACTGGGGAGGAGCAGCCATCACATCGATGGCTGGTTGAAACTTTTCAATAAATGTTTGTCTAACTTGAGACCTGTGATATTTGTTATCATTGTGTCATTTTTTCTTATGTAAATTGAGGGAGCAAAAGCGGTATTGGCCACAAATATCGGCCCGAGAAAATCGGCAGTCCATAATCGGTAATTGGCGAAGGGTGATGGGAAAAAATCGGTATCGGCATCAGCCCTAAAAAATCCATAGCGGTCGATCCCTAATTATAAGATCAAGCAGTGGATTATTTGTAGAAATTTTTTTTTTTTTTATCGATGAAGAGTAAATTTGTTTAAGTTGTCATTGCTGGTTTTCTTTGTTGTGATTTCAAGTCATAACAGTGTTGAGATCCCACACTTTGGACATTTTCTGTCTTTTTAGCAGGGGTATCTGTTGTGTAGACTCGCACTTTTCGTTTTTCTCATCCTCCGTGATCTTTGTACTTCGTGCTCGTGCTTCATTCCATTCACGTTACACCTACCATATTAATGTGCATATAAGCAGAACGCCTATGAGTGTATATGCTCCTATAGTTGAGTGCAGGCGCACAAGCCTATAATTGAGACCAACAACATTTTTTCCCTGCTCAAAACCATTTTCCCATACAGACACTTCCCAGACAATTTTGAATTACGATTGAACAAAATGGACTTCAATTTAAATCACGTATCAGTTGCTGCGCTTCACAGCGCCTTAAGTGCACTTCACTATATTTTTCAACATGTTGTTATATCTGAGTATTTTATGTAAAGTACTGTTTATCATTTGTAAATGGTGATTTGTTACATGCTATTTGTGCTGCCTAAGTGGTCAGCTGTTTGTTTATCCCTGCTCAGTGGAGTGCATTTCTATTGGAGAATGCCGTCCCCATAAGCACAGACGCTGTTGGCAGCCAACAAAACGTCAAAATACAAAATATTGTGCACATGGGGATCATATGATCTTTAGCTGTACAAACTTTCTTAGGATACATCCACTAAAGATTTACAATTGTTATTTGCTCAACAGCTACGGGTCTCCATCAGACTCTCAGACTTAGAAAACAATACAAAACTGTGAAAAATGTTCAAAGCTATTTTTTATATTTGCATAAAATATTTGCATATTTATATTTGGATGTCTCCTTTTAGTTAACACGGAGGCATGCCTATTTTCAAACATAGTAGCATGCGCTTTTGTGTGAGACAACTCTTCTTTTTTTTTTCACCCAAAGATACAAAAATATGCATTATTTAACTTATTAGGTATTGGGCTTGCATGCACATTAATATAGTACAGCGGAAACAAAGGTACTGTGCCACAGAATTAAGCGTCCGTCTTAAAAAGTGTTTTATTCCGAATTTCAAGAAAGCCTTGAGGCATATAATTTGCCTCGAAGCATTTTAGTAATCAAATTACTCGATTTATTTGAGGGGAATTATTTCAGCCCTACATTCAATGGCAGCTTCCATGTATTTCGAAATCAGTTCTGAGTGGCTCCCATTGTAATGCCTGGCATGTACACTTACTGGAGGTAGGATCCATAATTAACTTTTTGGCTGACCAGCGAAGTGGTTGGTACAGGAAAAAAAAATTAACAACCAATCAGATTTTTTACCAGCCAAAAATATACGTGTTTTTATTATTGCAGTTTGCTATTATTACAGCATTGAGCAGGGGTTGGGAAGGACACGCGCCATGCGCAAATGGCGCATAAATTAAAAATATGGCGCCTTATTAAGCCACTAAGCGGGCCAAGAGTGCGCCCATGTCTCAATTAAGTCTAAATATTTTTTTTTCCTATTTTACAATACCAAAATTCTTCAAACGAACTCTACCGATCATAGTTGATCAAGTAGGTTCTGATGCTCGATCAATTCTAGTCCCTGGCCCACGCTGGGCCCTTCACCATTGCGAGGCTGTGAAAATCTCCATCGCACGAAAGACTGATTTGGAGCTCATTTTCTCAGCGGAATGAGTTCTTGAGAAAGTTCTTTGATATCACTTTGCTTTTATTTCAATATGCAGTATCGAATGACAGTCTCGGAACAGAGCATTGTAATAATAATTGGGTATGTATTTAAAAACTATTTCTTAATTGTTTTCCAAGTCAGAGATGGTTTACTTTGTTGTCAAATTTACAGTTCTTGATGGAAAAGGTTCAGGGTTCAATTTCAATCATTGTGTATGGTTTTCTGACAGAAGAAAGTAGGTCATATTCATTCTAGATCGAACAAATGAAAAGTCATCTTTTATTTAGAAAAAACAGGAGGGTTGTCCACATGTAGTGGTTTGGTTGATTGTTTGGTTGACGCGGTTTTATTTTGGCAGAGCATTCGCAGATAACACATTAGAATAATCCATTCGGGACATGGCAGGACAGTCCTTCATTCTCAGCCCTGGCCTGTGTTTAGGAAGAAATTGAATTCTTGAAGGAAATTTTTTTTTAAATATATGTCTTTTTATTGCAGAAACTGTGATTCTGAGAGTTTGTGGATAGACCTTCAGCAAAGTGCCGTAATTGATTTATTGGTTTTGAACAGCCAACTGCAATATAAATAAAAAACAAATTGTGATTATAGATGACGTGTTTAAGTATAGCTCTCATATAGCTTAGACAGTGTGAACTGTAATTAATCCAAACCAACTGCTAACGAAGAAAATAATATCCTGCAATCTCTGCTTGGATAGACATATGTATATACGGGTTTTAAATTCTTTCATTTATGTTTAATAAATAACTGACTTGCCAATTTTGGAGCATTTTACTTTATACTGTATAAATACATTTTTATACTTGTGCCTAATTATAAAAAGTATAGCCTGTAGCATGTGTTCTCACTCCAGGGTGAACTGAGCTGTATTGAATCAGTGCCAGGTGTATTTAGTCCGCTTTTAATCCCCTGAATTCAGTCTACGAAAAAGGAATTCAGTTTTAAGTGACATTTAGTTATTATCTTAAGAGATAAGATATTGAGCAGATCTTTTTTTGTATTGCGTTTTCCTTATTGATTGATGATTGATATATAGTAAGCTTAATAAAAATAACCTATGTAAGGTTCCGCAAATAATTTATTTTGTCTGTTTTTTTTTAGTGCATTCATGAGTCGTTATGGTCAAACTCAATTCATATTGTACACAATTCTTTTCTACAAAACCCAAAACCAGTGAAGTTGGCACGTTATGTAAATCGTAGATAAAAACAGAATACAATGATTTGCAAATCCTTTTCAACTTATATTCAATTGAATACACTACAAAGACACGATGTTTTTAATGTTCAAACTGAGAAAAAAAAACTTTTTTTTTGCAAATAATCATTAACTTAGAATTTAAAGGCAGCAACACATTACAAAAAAGTTGGCACGGGGGCCTTTTTGCCACTGTGTTACATCGCCTTTCCTTTTAACGACACTCAGTAAACGTTTGGGAACTGAGGAGACCAATTTTTGAAGGTTTTCAGGTGGAACTCTTTCCCATTCTTGCTTGATGTACAGCTTAAGTTGTTCAACAGTCCGGGGTCTCCGTTGTCGTATTTTACGCTTCATAATGGGCCACACATTTTCAATGGGAGACAGGTCTGGACTACAGGCAGGCCCGTCTAGTACCCGCACTCTTTTACTACGGAGCCATGCTGTTGTAACACGTGCAGAATGTGGCTTGGCGTTGTCTTGCTGGGGCGTCCATGAAAAAAACTTGGATGGCAACATATGAGAGATCCCGAGATCTTCACGAGATCTGGGAAAAACCTGACGTCAGGTTGTCCCGTCCGATTAACACAGACCTAGCCAGAGCCAATCACGGTGGGACCTGCCCACACCACAAACTATTCTAGCGGGCACTAACAACGGCAGATCATACTATGCCTTAGTAGCGTCTACACTTTTGGAAACAAAAAAGAAGAACCGCAGATCATATGAGGTGCATTTTTGTCAGTCTCTCTTCCAAAGCTGTTTGTCTGTTTACTTTTGGACACAAACAAAAGCTCCTATTAACCTTCCAAAAGATGATGCCACCAGAAATCAGTGGATAGCTCTTTTTGTTTGCTGGCAGCAAACAGCTATGGCTAAAGGGAACGTTACCTGTTTGTGCTCAGCATTTCACCAAAGACAGCTTTGTCAATAAAGGATAATTCAACACAGGATAAGCGTTTCAGCTGCTTGTCAAACCAGAGGCAGTTGCATCAATCAAGCGCTCGAAGCCACAAGTTGTAAGTAATGATATAACAGCAAATAATGTAAGTGAAGCTGACGTGTTACGGGTGGCTAGCAGGACCGCTAATGATAGTTAGAACTAACACTGGCCTCAAACGCAGGCTTTGTAAAATATCTGAAGGTAAATCCTGGATTGGTCGCACTGTCTGTGACTCACATATGCAGAAACTGAAAGTTGCTTTCACTGCATAAGCCAACCTGATGTGATAGCCAGTTGATTGTGGCTGTAGCACTGCAGCTAACGTAGCCAAATTACTGTTGCTAATGTTTGTGTCCTAAATATACAAAAAAATTATTCATTATGAAATTGAAATTAATTAGGTAATATTGATGTGTACAATCCATCTGAACTAATAAACGCAACATTTCATAGTCGGCCTAATTGTTTTTTTTTTAATATATATGTAACTAACTAACGTGTAACACCTCCCCTCATATCCACATTATGCCCTTCTTAAATATGCAAACAAATGTGCGTTTCAATTGTGGCTTGTGGTTTGTTTTAAGCAACAGTTAAGATTAGTGATACAGGCACAGGCCTCATTGAATTGCTCATTTCAATATAGCCTTGAAACGGAATGTTAAATAGAAAAAGCTTGCAGCATTTCTTTTTCAGTCACAGACTATCGAATAAAACTGGAATTATTTTGCGAGCAAAGTTTCGTTTACCCAGTTAAACAACGAACATGACAGGCTACAATTGAAAACGGCAGATCAGCGAGTTTACTGAAAATTCTTTCCGCGCATTAATGCATTTTATGTCCTTCATCGGATCGGTGAACATTATGGCTGAGTAGAGAGAGAGATATACTTTATATATAAATATAACTATAGGAGCAGTGGGCAGCCACAGAGCAGCGCCCGGGGACCAACTCCAGTTCTAAAGCCAGGTCCTTGGTCAGGGATACTGGTTGGAGTGTTCCTATGAGGCATGTTTTTGTGGGTGGGGGAAACCGGAGCACCCAGAGGAAACCCACGTGAACACGGGAGAACATGCAAACTCCACACAGAAAGGCCCCAGGCTGGATTCGAACCCACGACCTTCTTGCTGTGCGGCAGCAGTGCTAACCACATTGGTGTATGCATCTTCATTATATCGCAAGCAGTCCAAATGCAAGTTGAAGTTAACAACCACTGTCTTAACGCGAACTTGGAGCTGAAGCCTGCTGGTATTATGCCGAATTCAGCCTTCAAAGCGCGGTTACAGATGGTGGTAGGGATGCGATTTTTCCGCTAATTGACGGAATTCTGCTTTTTTATCTTCAAAATTAAAAAAAAAATTAAACTCTGATTTTTCAGTCATGAAAATTCGATTTCATATCTACAGTACTCCGACTTTTAGTATTTCCGTAACTGAATTGGTCTTATGCGTGATGCATTCTACAGAACTTCCGTTTTCAAATTAGCCAGCGAAGGCACTTCCGGTGAAATATCATGCTTTGTGGGCAGGGGCCGTGGCGGCAACTTTCAACACTGCGGAAAAGAAACGACTTAGATATTGCGGATATTCGAGAAGACAGATAGCTTGTAGTATAGTAATAACAATTAATAGTCCGTATACCTGTATTTTGTGTATCCCATTCGGCTAGTGGAGCGAGGATGAAGCAGTCACGTAGCCTAAGTTTCAGCGGCGTGAGTGGTTCACGGCTGAACACTGCTGTGTCCCTTTATGTAACTTGTCGAGACAAATGCTGTACACCGCTGGTAAGTTGTGTGGTTGGTTCAGTGTGTATCAGTATCCCCCGGGAGTGCGAGTGGGTGTTCGTCATAGCTCTTTGACGCACCTTCGCCAGCTCCCATTCATGGTAGTACGGCCGGTCAAACCATAACATTGCATTACGTAAACTTACCAACAAACCTGATGGACCTTTATTTTCCTACCTCACTTTGGCACACTTTAACCCCTTTGCGCAGAAGCCAAATCTGGCTTTTTAGGTGTTACCTGATTTAAGGCTTTATAATTCAAGATTGCAGCTTCACAGACAGAAAAACTTTTGCTCAATTGAGTCTGGACACTTGAAGCATTTGGACTCCCATAGTATTTCAGTTTATTTTTATGATTTCGGTGGAGAAAAGGGGCTGCAAACATAAAAAATCTACATGAGAATTCACCATTGAAATAGCAAAAAAAACTGAACACTTCAGGCCGGTTTCGGGTGTCTTTGTTTCTTTGATATCGCATCATTTTCAGCTGCGCAACCGTGGCCAACATTCGAAGAACACAACCGACCTTACTTTCACGCTAAGCTTTGTATCCTATTCTTATTGTCCGATCAATGTATTTCAGTTATTGAGGAAAGTTTAAACACTCGAGAATTGGATAAGAAACGAGTCTATCAATACACCGTTACCGGGGAAGCTTCAAGAGGGCGTGAACTAAAACTGTAGAGTTACGCAGATGAATCTGAGCATATAATTGAGTGACTGGCTATCGACACCAGTACTTGGGTGGATAGAAGGGAGCGCTGAATTCGTCAATGGGGGAATATACGTGCTAATCCATGGGAGGGAACTACGTATATTTTGTGTGTGATGACTGTAATTGACAGTAGAATGTGAGAGAATCAATACAATGTCGGATTTTTTGCTTCACAAAACGTATTTTTTTCACCACTAATTGGAATACTTTTGGCTCACTGTAGCTAAAATGACTGCTACAGAGTACAATTTTTTTTTTTTGTCGCAAGTGATAATTTTTTAAAACTACCGGATCAATACTATGGGCAAGGATATTGACCAGTTTGCACATCAGGCTTAGCTGAGGAGTTTAATTCATGCTACTCCTGAAAAACAGGGATTGGAGGGAACTTCTCCATACTCGATCGCGTTTCAGCTCTGCCTGCTTGTGAATATTCTATAACTGATCCGGGGGTGCCATCTCGTGGTCGAGTACTGTAACTAAGTGCTTAAATTTGCATATCTATAGACGCGAGCATCTACATCTGCAGAAAGGGGTTAATATGAACCATTGTCACCCTACATTTTGACTTCGGTTAATGCTGAATTAATTGGTTACTGTGGCCAGCATACGCACGGGTTATCAGTGCTAATGCAGCTGGGCGTCTCGCTCCAAAGCTAAATCATGGTTATTTCATCAGCTGCCCAGCTGATCCATGACCATTAGCAATATTAGCAAACGATACCACTACAACACGCAACTTTTCTATCGCGTCATATAATTAAAGGTGATTCAGGACCTCGACGAGGAGCCCTTCCACGTAGTTGCACTTCTGTTTTTTCATGTACATGGAGCGTCACTGGACACCGAATTTGGCCGAATGTGGCTAGTTAGTGACATTGTTTTCCGTTGTCGTTTGGCTTATTAATTATGCATAATATTCCATCAGGATTGTGTTTTTAGTCAATAATTGGAAGCTGAAAATACTCACAGAACTCATAGATGGTTTCTACTGATGATTGGATAAAGAAAAACGATTTATTAGTGATGTGTATCTACAGTGATTATGTTCTTATTTTTATACGCCCGTCGTAAGACAGACGAGACGTATTATGGAATCATGATGTCTGTCTGGACGTCTGTCTGTCTGTCCGTTGCTTGTGTTCACAATAACTCCGCCAATTCTCAATCGATTTCATCCAAATTCACACAGCATGACCATATCAGGTGGAACTTTGATGAGTTCAGAAATCAGCCTGATTGGATCACCCTTTTTCTCAAAATTAACCCTTTTTTGCAAACTGCGTGACGGGCATATATTGCTGTCTCTGACTGCTCTTGTTCATTTTTGGTATTACACAGTACATTCAGGGAAGTCTAAATTCATAAAATTCCATGAGCATGTGACTTTGTGATATGATTTTGGAGTTGACTAAGAAGTCAATGATTTTATTGATATATTGGCTATATTCAATGAATGTTATTTGACTTTTATCTGAGTGCAGTAGTGGCAGATTAAATTCTTTACAAGCTTGGAGCTTGTGACTAATTTTGACTTGACTTAGAAATCAAAGATTGCATGTGTTTGTTGGCTTGTATTGGATAATAAGTTTGTTTTTTATTATTTTATTGAATTCATAGTGCACTTAGGGCACTAAAAATCACTAAAACCTAGTATCCCTAGTATCCATATCCCCCCCACCTGGGCACTGCCCTGGACCCAGACCCCTGGCTAAATTTTCACTTCACCCAAATCACATCCCTGTGGTGGTCACTGCAGTCAGACTTGTTGAATCCATAAATTATTTAGATCCAATCAACAAAATTAAAACTTGCATCTTTCGCATAAAGACTATCATTTGTTTGTATAATGCGATGACACCATTTAAAACTTCATGTAGCGGAACATTCACCGGGCAGGTATAGCAGTTTTATTGTTTAATAATGTGGCGCCGCTTTAAAATGGTAATTGGCCGCGTAGGGTACGTTTTTACGATAGGGACCCATTTATGTTCACTCAGGATTACAATTAATTTGCCATTTGAGGTATTATGCATGAATTTCCTTTATCCCACTTATTTCTTTGATAATTTCTTTGTTATTCATAACATATTGCGTCATTCCATATATAATCTACAAGTGCTTCCCGCCTGACCCCCTCAAAATCAGCTGATTATTCTAACAGCTTAAATATATTTAATGAATCCTCACCAAATATTACCTTGATCATGTGAAGAGATTTTTGAGCTACATGTCCTAAAAGTACTTGTAAGTCGAAATTTTGTGCTTTCTAACTCATGTCATTTTTTCTAGCATTTCTGAGCCCTCATTACTTCATTTGTATTAAAGATGTCTAAGTGAAATTTTCAGAGCCGAAAGACATATCGGAGCCTTGTTAAAAACTGCAATTATTATCGCTGCGCTTCAGAAAAAGCGAGGAAATCCTGTAATACTGTTTGGCGTCTGTCCGTCCCAAACAGTAACTCCTCCTAAGCCGTTATACCAATCAACCTGAAACTTTGGTGTGTTAGGTAGTGACCCAGAGGGGTGCACAATGCGTTTAGAATCTAAATTAATGTCCTCTTCCGGCCACCAGGTGCCTTTTTGTGAAAATTGAAAAATGGCCGTAAGTTCCTTATGCATATAGCTAGGACGCTCAAATTTTTAAGGGAGGTGCATGGGATGACCCTTCATCTCATATCAGACGGGCTTTTGATTTGACCTCATTTTGACCATTTTCTAGGTCAGATGGTGTCAGGTGTGCCAATTGTTGAAAAGAATGGCACGTTTTGTTATTACTCAATGTAGAAGGCTGCAAATTGGTAGGCATATGTATCTTGGTGATAGCAACCTACATGCCAAAAATTGTCATCCTGTGATTCATATTTTGGCCACATATCTGACCGGTTTTTGATGTGATGAAATTTTGACCGTTTCCTAGGTCAGATGGCATCAGGTGTGTCAATCACTGTACCAAACGTCCTTTCCTTTCATAATACTCTCATTTCAAAATGTAATTTAAGCCCTCAACAGACACTCAAAAAGTACCCCATCCAACAAACCAACTATATCACATTGCTATAACTCTGATCAGTATCAGTGCTTTGTCACTGCAACAAATAGATTATCATTTATACAGCAGAACGCGAGTTCAGTGAATTGCCCTCTGACACATGACTACTACTCCCATAACATTTGTTGCAGAGTGTTGAGATTTGCGATGGCACCCCATAGACAAATGTCTAATATCAATTGTATGCCAATTCTAGGTGTCACAATCTTAAGCCAAAATCTGTATTTATATTTCCGAACGCCGGGGATATTATGTTTTTGGCCTGACCGCCGCCGCCACGCAACCTTAAGTGTTAACGCGATAACTTCAGTAATATTCATCCATCCATCTTCTACCGCTTATCCGGGGCCGGGTTGCGGGGACAGCAGTCTAAGCAGGGATGCCCAGACTTCCCTCTCCCCGGACACTTCCTCCAGTTCTTCCGGGGGTATCCCGAGGCGTTCCTAGGCCAGCCGAGAGACATAGTCCCTCCAGCGTGTCCTGGGTCTACCCCGAGGCCTCCTCCCGGTGGGGCATGCCCAGAACACCTTCCCAGGAAGGCGTCCAGGGGGCATCCGATAGAGATGCCTGAGCCACCCCAGCTGGCCCCTCTCGACGTGGAGGGGCAGCGGCTCTACTCAGAGCTCCTCCCGGGTGACAGAGCTCCTCACCCTATCTCTAAGGGAGCGGCCCGCCACCCGGCGGAGGAAACCCATTTCAGCCGCTTGTACCCGAGATCTCGTTCTTTCAATCATGACCCAGAGTTCATGGCCATAGGTGTGGGTAGGAACGTAGATTGACTGGTAAAACGAGAGCTTTGCCTTTCGACTCAGCTCCTTCTTCACCACAACAGATCGGTACAATGACCGCATTACTGCTGCCACTGCACCGATCCGTCTGTCAATCTCACGCTCCTTCCTTCCCTCACTTGTGAACAAGACCCCAAGATACTTGAACTCCTCCACTTGAGGCAAGAGCTCTCCTCCAACCCGGAGGGGGCTAGCCACCTTTTTCTGGTCGAGAACCATGGCCTCGGACTTGGAGGTGCTGATTCTCATCCCAGCCGCTTCGCACTCGGCTGCAAACCGCCCCAGTGCATGCTGAAGGTCCTGGTTCGAAGGAGCTAACAGGAGAACATCATCCGCAAAAAGCAGAGATGAAATCCTGTGGTCTCCAAACCGAACTCCCTCCGGCCCCTGGCTGTGCCTAGAAATTCTGTTCATAAAGATAATGAACAGAACCAGTGACATAGGGCAGCCCTGCCGGAGTCCAACATGCACCGGGAACAGGTCTGACTTACTGCCGGCAATGCGAACCAAGCTCCCGCTCCGGTCATACAGAGACCGCACGGTCCTTAGTAGAGGGCCCCAGACTCCATACTCCCGAAGCACCTCCCACAGAATGCCACGAGGGACACGGTCGAAGGCCTTCTCCAAGTCCACAAAACACGTGTGAACTGGTTGGGCAAACTCCCATGCACCCTCAAGCACCCTGCGGAGGGTAAAGAGCTGGTCCAGTAATATTTCAATTAGAAATTTCAAGTTTTGCATATAAGTTAGTATCATAAAGAGGAAGAACTGATTTGATTTTGGACAATTTACGATTTCTACATTGGCCACTAGAGGCCAAAAATGGAAAAAAAAAATCGCTGTTTTTATCATATCTCTGGAAATATTTGTCCGATTGACCTCAAATCAAGTGCATATGAAAGGTCATGACCTGAGGATGTGTCCCATGATGACATACCTGTTTGGATCAAAATTTTGACACAAGGTGGAGCTTTGCCACATAAAATTCACCATTTTTGCCATATCTTTGGAACTATTTGTCCAATTGACATGAAACTATGTGCAACTGCAAGGTCGTGACCTCACAATGTGTCACATGATGACATCATACCTGTATGGTTCAATATTTTGCCACCAGGTGGCGCTTTGTGATGGAAAATGACCATTTTGGCCATATCTTCAGAACCATTTCTCCGATTGACCTGAAATTAAGTTCAAATGAAAGGTCATGACTTGAGGGGCTTTATTTTGTATTGGGTCTATTCAAGGATTGGGGAATTGGAGGATTGGAGGCGTTCGGGGATATACCCCAAGCCGTCGCCTCCGACGGCATAAGCCTAGTTTCTTCAACAATTTGTTCTGTAACCAACTTCAAGCTTCTATATCATGGGAAGTATTGAAGTTGTAATAGCAACACTGCACCAGTTTAATAATGATGATATACAAATAAGTACTGGAACCATGGATGTGTTGTGTGTTTTCTGGTAATTCACCAAAGAAAACTTAAAAACGTGTTTGGAAAACTTCACGGGAACGTATCACAATGTGAGATAGGCTCATCCTCTTGCCATGATTACTTTTGTGTAAAAAAAAATTTCACACTCAATCTAGAAGAGCTGCAGCCAGTGTTGCTACAAGATTTTAGTGAACTGTGGGTATAATGTAAAAAACTATCAACTTAGAGTTACTTACTACTATATTGGCAGAGTAATGCCACAGTCAGTAGTTTTACTGAACGATTGAAACCGAAAAGTCCGATTTCCCGCTTGTGTATTTGAGTACATAATCTTGTCTTATGTAATTAAGTAACGATTCTTTTTGTTTTCAGCAATATTCTAATGCTGAACATTAAAAGCAAAATGTATGTATCCTTATGTTTTGAGCATCAAACATACAAAGCAAAATCTATGTATGTATGCAGTATACATTATGATTAAAAGAATGATATAATTAAAATTATTGGCGCATTGAACTTTGGGAATGGCCCATATATTTCGAACATTTTGCCCATTGATTTTCCATGAAATGGGTCATTGGCCCATGGGCCTTGCTGTCCTTCCCAACCCCTGAAGTAAAAGAGAGTCTTTGAAAATGAGTTTGCATTATTTTGCATTTTGGGGTCTACAGCGCCCTCCATAATTATTGGCACCCCTGGTTAAGATTGTTCTTTAGCTTCTAATAAATTCAGTTTTTTCTAAATAATATAGGACCACAATGAAAAAAAGGTTGGAAAATCCAACCTTTAATTCAAGTGCATATATTTAGTAGGAAAAAAATCCTACATTAAGGAATAATTCTTTTACATCAAATCATGTGTGCCACAATTATTAGGACCCTTGATGTTAATACTTCGTACAACCCCCTTTTGCCAGCACAACAGCACCTAATTTTCTCCTATAACGTTTCACAAGATGGGAGAATACAGAAAGAGGGATCTCTTGGGAATGAGATGGCCATGGAAGGAGCTTAACTCTGTGTCTGGTGAACCATTTCTGTGTAGATTTGGCCACATTTTTAGGGTCATTATCGTGCTGAAAGACCCAGTGACGACCCATCTTCAGCTTTCAGGCAGAGGCCACCAGATTTTGATTTAAAATGTCCTGGTATTTCAAAGCGTTCATGATGCCATGCACCCTAACAAGGTTCCCAGGGCCTCTGGAAGAGAAACAGGCCCACAGCATCACCGATCCTCCCCCATACTTCACTGTGGGCATTTTCTGCATACTCATCTTTTGTGTTCCACCAGACCCACTTAGAGTGTTTGTTGCCAAAAAGCTCTATCTTGGTCTCATGTGACCAAAGCACACGGCCCCAGTTGAAGTCCCAGTACCGCTTCGCAAACTCCAGTCGTTTGCATTTATGATTGAGTGAGAAAAGGTTTTTTCTGTGCATGCATCCCAAACAGCTTGTTGGTATGTAGATAGTGCCTGATGGTTGTTTTGGAGACTTTGTGACCCCAAGATGCTACCATTTGTTGCAATTCTTTAACTTTGAGCTTTGGAGAACTTTTTATTTCTCTTACCATCCTCCTCACTGTCCGTGGTGACCATATAACCTTGCGTCCTCGTCCAAGCTTGTTTACCACTGTTCCAGCTGTTTTAAACTTCTGAATGATTCCTCTGACAGTAGATATGGGCGGATGCAGGCGGGTGGCTATTTCCTTGTGGCCATTGCCTGACTTGTGAAGGTTGACACACATCTGCTTTACTTGAGTGGTGTGTTCCTTTGTCTTTCCCATGTTAAAGAGTGGATAAGAGAAATGGCCTCTGTGTCACATCATATTTATACCCCAGGGAAACAGGAAGTGATGATTCACTAATTAAATGTTCCTGGATACTCTGATCAACTTTGTAAACTACTGTGGAAAGGACAGAAATACTTCAATTACATTTAATTGGCTGACTGCGTTACATACACTACTGATAATATACTTTTAAAGCAACAAAGCGTAGTGGGGCCCTTGAAGCAGCGGCCACATGAGAAATCAAGGGGGAAGAGCATTAGTAATAACCTGAAATGTTTTTACTTAAATGCAAGAAGCATAAAAAATACATTTCCTGAGCTTGAGGCTGTTGTAATTAGTGAGGGCTATGACATAGTTGGGATTACAGAGACATGGCTAAGTGAAGAGGATGGAGATGAATATAATATAGAAGGTTATAAGCTCTTTAGGAAGGATAGATGTAATAGGCGAGGAGGGGGCATAGCAATCTATGTGAACGAAAACATAAATGTACAGGAAATTCCTGAAATTGAACATTCCTTGCCCTGTGAAGATATCTGGGTCAGGCTCATTGGCAAACACGAGACAGGTTTAAACATAGGAGTATGCTGTCGACCACCAGCTTTGGACAGTACAGTCAATGCTTTTTAGGAGGATTACGCAAGCTTGTAGTGGTGGAGGGACTATTATTATGGGAGACTTAAATTATCCTGGTATCAATTGGGAAATGGTGAAAGGACAGGGTAGGGGGGAAGGAAGAATTTCTAGATGTTATAAATGATAATTTCTTGGTGCAGTATGTTAATAAACCTACCAGAGAGAAGGCAATTTTTGACTTGGTGCTCTGTAATGACCCAGGTAGAATGAGCAATGTTGAAGTACTGGAGCCACTTGGAACAAGTGATCACTCTGCTGTTAATTTTGATGTTTCATGGGAAGTTAAAAAGGTGTATTCAAAAACAAAAATTTTCAATTTTAGGTGAGCAAACTTTGACAGGATGCACTCTTATCTAAGTTAAATAAAATGGGAGACACTCCTGGACTGTGAGTCCATAAATGAGATGTGGGAAAGATTTAAGAGGGTTTTACTTTAATCACAATGCAGATTCATTCCAAAGGTGTCCAAAAGTAAGCTGAAAAAGCAAAATCCTCAGTGGATGACTAGAAGTATTCTAAGAATTTTGAGGGAAAAGAGGAATCTTTATAAGATTTACATAAAGGATAACAATGAGAATACTAAGGCTGAATGCTGTAAAATCCTGGCTGTGGTCAAAAAAGAGCTGAGGAATGCTAGAAGACTATATGAAAGACAAATTGCAGAGGGGGCAAAAACGAACCCCAAGCGCTTCTTTTAGTACTGTAGCAGAAAAAGGAAAGTTAAAGAGCAGGTTAAGTGCATAAAACGGATCGCTGCAATGTGATAACAAGGATATTGCGGATGCCTCAAACAGTTACTTTGTTGAGAATTTTTCATCAGAGGGGGTCTTTATTTGGCCAGAGGGCATGTTAAATGCACAAGATTATTTAGCAGAAATTTAGGTTCGGGATAATGAAGTATTAAACAAGTTGCATAAACTAAAGGCAGATAAGGCGGCGGGTCCTGATGGCTTATATCCTGGAGTGCTCAGGGAAGTTAGTGAGATCATCTTTAAGCCGCTATCCACCATCTTCAGGCGGTCTTTAGAAACTGGAGAAATACCAAATGATTGGAAACAGGGCAATATTATACCAATATATAAGAAAGGGGACCGTACCGAGCTAGGAAATTACAGTCCAGTCAGTTTAACTTGCATTGAGTGCAGAATATTGGAATCCATCATAAAAGATAAGCTGGACTTATTTCTTGAACGGAACAGTATCTTGAGGGATAGCCAACATGGTTTTCGTAAGGGAACGTCATGCCTGACAAACCTTAAGAGGCCACCAGGACTTATGACCAGAGCAGGGCTTATGACATCATATACTTGGATTTTCAGAAAGCATTCGATACAGTACCGCGGAAGAGACTAATTTTTAAAATGAGCTCCATTGGAGTTACAGGAGGTATTCTGGAGTGGATTCAAAACTGGTGACAGGACAGAACACAAAGAGTGGTGGTCAGTGGTATCTCATCTGAGCTAGGAATGGTGGGGAGTGGCAAGCCCCAGGGATCAGTGTTGGGACCCCTGCTGTTCCTCATCTACATTAATGACATTGATTAGCAGATTAGTTAAATTTGCAGATGATACTAAATTGGGGGGTTTGGCAAATAGTTTAGGGTCCACTAAAGTGATTCAGGATGATTTAGATAGACTACAGAATTGGGCAGAAATGTGGCAAATGAAATTCAATGTAGCAAAATGTAAAGTTGTACATGTAGCTAATAAAAACATTAGACAGGATTACTTCATGGGAGGTTTAAAACTGGAATGTGCTGTACAAGAGAAAGATCTGGGAGTGATTGTTGACCGAACCCCCACAGGCTCTAGCCATTGTGCCGTAGCAGTTAAAAAAGCCAAGCGGATGCTGGGATACATT
Source organism: Gymnothorax reevesii (assembly GCA_029721435.1). Classification (NCBI taxonomy): domain Eukaryota; kingdom Metazoa; phylum Chordata; class Actinopteri; order Anguilliformes; family Muraenidae; genus Gymnothorax; species Gymnothorax reevesii. The sequence goes on from CM056575.1 coordinate 53,536,693, forward strand.
GCCAAAAGAATTGAGTACAAATCTAAGGAGGTGATGCTCCTTTTGTACAACACATTCGTCAGACCATGTCTGGAGTATTGTGTACAGTTCTGGGGACCATACTTTAAGAAAGATATAGAGGCTCTAGAGAAAGTTCAGAGAAGAGCCACTAAGCTTATTCCAGGCATAAAAGATGAAAGCTATGAGAAGAGGCTGAAGATCTTTAATCTTTTAAGTCTTAGGAAAAGGAGACTAAGGTGTGATTTGATTGAGGTCTTTAAATGTGTTAAAGGGATTAACAAAGTGAATTATGTAGGATTCCTTCGACCACGTGTTGTGAGTAGAACTTAGGGTCACTAATGGAAGTTGACCAAAGGTAAATTTAGCACTGATATTCGGAAATATTTCTTCACCCAAAGAGTAATTTCAATGTGGAATAGTTTGCCTGACCATATTGTTGAGGCAGAGACCTTGGGGGTTTTCAAGAGCAGGCTTGACTTAAAGCTAGACACCATTGAGTCACTGAGTATCTGAAGGGATATATTCACAATAGTATAAAGAAACTGGCGAGCGTAGTTGGGCTGAAAGGCCTGTTCTTGCCATTCATGTTATGTTATGTTGTTATGCTAATTCCTAGGAATTGTTAGGGGTGCCAATAATTGTGGAACAGGTGATTTTATGAAAAATAATTATTTCTTAGTCAGGGATTTCCCCCCCCTTTAAATTCACTTGAGTTGAAGGTTACATTTTTCTACAATTTTCAATGTGAGAGTATCCTTCTGCAAGAAAAACTGAATTTATTTTAACACTTTTAACACATCTTAACAAGGGGTGCCAATATATCACTTCATAAGGGAGGAATTTATGAAGCCTCTTTGGGCGAATAACTTTCAGTTAGTTTTCTGCTTAGTTTTTAGATCTAATAGCAGGGTACATTTTAAATCCCTCCCATTTTAACTGTGCAAAGATTTAAAAAAAAAATAATATCCACTAGCAGTTGATGTGAAGGTTAGCACTATGCTTCAGAAGAGTTGCTTGGTGGTAAAACACTATTTTTTTATCATGCACTCCAAAGCAAAACTCTCCCCACATTTACTTGTTGGGGAGGTAGGAGGCACCTTACATTCAACGTCACAGATAGCCAGTTTAAGTACCACCTTAGATGTAGCACTCTTCTAGTCAATGAGATTATAATCCAGGAAATGTATTGTTTCACTTCTGAGCCATAATTTTCTTTCTCAGTATTTAATTGGGAAACAACTTAAACAGTGATTTTTCACGAAGTCGTTTTGTATTTGCAGCACATTTTTGTCCCAAAATTATGAAAATAAATGAAAATGAGTTTTAGTCTCAAATACTGGAAGTGTCTTGCTTCATTGATTAATTTTTTGATTTTCTGTTACACTCAGATCCTGAGTTATACAGCTTTAAATAGAGGTAATGATCACAGACAAGGATAGGCTTTATTTTGCATCTGTCTAAAGGGGTGAATGTAACTTATTCTGATTTGGTTTTGTTCTTTATGATGAAATGCTATGCACTGCAGGGTCTATGGCTATTGCACGCGTCTCTTCAGCCAAACGTAATAATAATGCACATTGTAGATACTCCAGCAAGTGAACGCACGTCTCTTCAGTCAAACTTCATAATAATGCCCATGTAGATACTGCAGCAATTGAACTCAAGTCTCTTCAGTCAAACTGTATAATGAAGAACATTGACGATACTGCGGCTATTTAACACATCTCTTCAGTCAAACTTTATTATAATGCACATTGTAGATACTGCAGCAAGTAAACGCATGTATCTTCAGTCAAACTTTATAATAATGCACATTGTAGATACTGCAGCAAGTGAACGCACGTCTCTTCAGTCAAACTTTATAATAATGCACATTGTAGATACTGCAGGAAGTGCATGCATGTCTCTTCAGGCAAACTTTATAATAACACAAATTGTAGATACTGTGGCTATTAAACACACGTCTCCTCAGCAGGGTTATTATAGTTAACGAAAACTTAGACTAAAACTAAAACTAGCAGTGAAAAAATCATTTAGTTAACTGAAATAAAAATAAAAGTGTCAATTTTTAAAAAAATGAAAACTAAATAAAAACTACAATGGACAATACAAAACTAACTAAAACTAAACTGAATTGCAGATAAAATTAGCTTCGTTTTCGTTGATAGTTTTCTCCCTCGATTACTGTCCTGTTCAGTCAGAGTTAACCGGTTGCTTCCAGAAGGGAGAAGCATAGCGGCTATTAGCTGGCGTAGTTGCTGCAGGCGTCAGCCGAAGATGATGCTTCACGTGCACAATTCAGCCAAAAGGGTCTTGCTGCAAACGCACGGAGGAGTGGAGCTCCACTACTTCTCTGATTCAGCGCCGTCATAAGGGCTCCCAGTCCATTGGGGCCCACAAAACCCACAGTAGACGCCATGACAAAATTATTTTGCGTAGATTTACCTGATATTAATTCTAATGCATCAGAGTTTAAACAAAGCCATTAAGGCATGCAATATTGACGAAATACATTTCAGTAACCCCCTTCTTTAAAAATGGTTCAATCCATGCTTCATGCTCGCATTGGAAAATTGTTTGTGCGTTTTTGCTGGCGAGGTCGCGAGCTAAGGCAGCAAACAGGGATCACCGTCCTTGCGAATATGATGTCCAAGAGCAAATAAACAAACGCACACAAATCTGGACGCCCGAAAAGAGGAGAGAGAGGACAGGAAGCAGGGGTCCAGAACATTACAAAATTCTTTTCAAAGAGAGGTGAGAGTATTAAACTAGCTTGCTATGTTAGCTGTTCAGGCTGGCTATTCAGCTGCTAACGTTACGTTAAAGTAACATGCAGTCAGCTGAGTAAATAATCGCCTGACAAGAATGACATTACTCAGTTATTAACGGTATCATCTACAGAAAAGATCGGTAAGCTTATCATTCGCCAGCCATCATAATATGCCATCAAAAAATTTGGTAGCAGCAGCCTAGGACACGTTCCTCCGTACTTATGAGGAGTTACTGCATACTCAGCTCTCTCTAGCTGTAATTGACTGTACACGCTAGGCTACATGTAGTCAGTTCGGTAACCTTAGGTGTAACTTAAATAATCGCTTGTCAAGGCTGGCATTACTTTTACCTTAATTGTTTACTAAAACTAAACCGCTACTTTAGCCTGTTGGCATAAGTCTTGCTCACGCGGGGGGTAATTTTACAGAGCTTGCCCTCCTCCTAACAATAGCAAAATGAAGCTGGGTGCTTAGAGCTAAGGTACTGGGAAGCCCATTTAGATTCTGTTTATTCTAAGACTCGGTAGGTTAGTTCTTCATCAGTTGTACCATGGAACATAACCATAAATGTTTACGGAAGAAATATGAAATGGAACAATTAAACCTTTATGCACTGCTACTTCAGAATCAGCTGTAGTCACTTCATCTGAACCTGACCCAGCAATAGATCCTCACCACCAGCAGTCTGAATATGTTTTTGATGGTGAGTAAATTAGTGAATAAGACAACTAATAATTCATAATTCACATGTTGATACTCTCTTTGTTGAGTGGTTAACTTTAAAAAAGGAAAAATTGGGTGTATTGCATTAAGCACCGTCAAGAACACTGAGAAACAGAAAAATAAATATAGCCGCGAGCGGCAATTCCGGGGTTCAAGCCAAGAATGACCATTAGTAGTTGAAAGCTTTAACAGCTTAAAAAACAAGTGTCACTAAACGTGGCCCCCGCAAGGTGACGGAAATCGACTGGGGTGGGCTAGTGTCAAAAATTTTGGGGGGGCGCAATTTACCTAGGCACAGCACACCGGACAGCTGCTGTGATGTCGACAGTCAGTTATTAAGAAGGAAAATGTAGCCTATAGTTTTTCATGCTTTGTACCCCTTTATTACGAATTGACAATGTATCCCCTATGTCCACAGATCACTATGTCCTTACATTACTTACAGATTGATTGTAAAAGCAGTCATGTTAAAGATATTCCACCAACTAACTGGGATTTTGATGTTCTGTAAAGATGCAAACAAAAAAGGGAACTTTGTTAAACAGAAAAACAAAAATCTAAAAACACACCACTGTGATGTTGTCTACGGGGTTAGTACACCTTTTACAAAGTGAAATTCAAGGACTTTTCAAGGATTTTCAAGGTGTATTTTCATGCTTTTCCAGCACCCTACAGCTGTGGTAAATTACATATTTATATACATATATGACAGATTTCACAGAAAGTGTAACCAACAGGTCTCACTGTACTTAACAGGATGAAATTATAAATTAATGGTATATATGCGGCTTATTTCATCGATGACCTAAAAACAAATGTTTACAGGAAGTTTCAGACCTGGATTGCTGCAATTTTGGTAAAAACAAAGGGGGGGATTTAAAAATTTGGTCTTGTTGCTGATGTTACATGAACGGAAAATTGGTGTTCACAGGACGTAACTCAAACGGTGCCAAGACTGAGCCATTGCCAAAGAGTAAAGGGAAGGCACACCAGTGACCAAACTGCTGATCCACAATAAGCAGGGCTTTGTTAAAAGTCTGCAAATCTACTCTTGAACAGTGACTTTAAATGCAGAGTTTTTCCCAAGGTATTATTTTGAGGCAATAAAATTCATACACTGGATAATGAGTCAATCCTGCCCACTCATTTCCATGTTCCTCATCCATCCTGGAGTTCTGAGAGGAAGGAGAGAGACTTTGTTGGGCTACCCTGTCGTATGGATGTGCCAACCTCTTTAAGTCAAACCAAGGTTGGTTTGACAGGGACTGGAGAGAGTTCGCCCGTTTAATATAAAAAACGTTTGAACTTGGCATGCATGTGAAAATTCAATAACTGATCTGGGTGTGCCATCTAGTGATAGAATATTGCAACTGCGTGCATAAATCTGCAGCTCCGTTTCCACTGGCGAACAAATCTGCACAAAACGGTTTAAATACCCTGCCAGCAGCTGCCAAATCTCACAGCAGTGCTGTACTGAAATTACAGGTTGTTGCTAACGTTATCACTGGGGACGGAAATTTTTACCTTTCTTACAAGGGACACAAACGCGAGTTGGTGAAGATTCTACAAGGCCAAGAAGTAAACATCCGTTAGCAATATACTCCGCTTTCACACTACCGGTTGTTATAAAATAGGGACTTAAATGCGGAATGCAGAGCGAACGTTGACCACACATCGGACAGAAATTACATTCGCAGCAAAAACTGGCTTCTCAGCATGAAATAGGGCTCAGGATATTTCAAAATGGTATCTCGCATGGTAAATTACAGAATGGGGCACATATTCCTGGCCAGACCCTCAGTAGTAGATGTACTGTTCTTTTCACGGTGGCCTTGTTAAATCTATCAAACTTGGAACAGCAAACAGGAAAAGCAATAAAAGGCGTTGCTAACCCAGCTAGCCATCGCTGTTTGTCGTAACAAGTGCGGGAGAAGCCCCGGGTGTCAGCTCGTCCACGATCACTTGCCTGCTGCAGAATCTTTAAATCGGGTCGGTCAGGTCCAAGCTCTTTCATGCTCTTTTGCTCTTCCAGTGTGACGCTACGCCTTGAGAATAAGTTATTCCGCAGTGAAATATCCGAGTTTTCCGCGGATCCAGTTGTAGCTGCCATTTTTACATCTATCGCACAGAGAATGAGCGTGTATCTTCTTCTTCTTCTAGTTTAACGGCGGTGATTTTCCAGCTTATTGGTGCATTACCGCCACCATCTGTTCCAGAGTGTAGACCATACAAAAGACTTACAGTCCAACTCCTTTACCTGACTTATATATATATATATAAAAAAAATTGAAATTTTCGGGGTATGTTGCAGGTACTTATTTGAATATATTCTGTGAGTTTTATGGCTATAGGCCAAACAATTTCTGATTTATAGTCTGATTTGTGTTTTACCATTCTGCTTTGTTTAGCAGTTATAGCGCCCCCTATCAGTCAATTTGAATGACATTTTCTGGTTAGGTTGCAGGTACTTATGTGAATATATCCTGCGAGTTTTATGGCTATAGGTCAAACAATTGCTGATTTATAGTCTGATTTGTGTTATACCATTCTGCTTTGTTTAGCAGTTATAGCGCCCCCCATCCATCAATTTGAATGACATTCCCTGGTTAGGTTGCAGGTACTTATGTAAATATATCCTGTGAGTTTTATGGCTATAGGTCAAACAATTGCTGATTTATAGTCTGATTTGTGTTATACCATTCTGCTTTGTTTAGTAGTTATAGCTCCCCCTATCAGTCAATTTAAATGAAAGTTTCTGGGTTTGTTGCTGGTACTAATTTGAATATATCCTGTGAGTTGTATGGCTATAGGCCAAACAATTTCTGATTTATAGTCCGATTTGTGTTATACCATTCTGCTTTGTTTAGCAGTTATAGCGCCCCCTATCAGTGAAGTAGTATGAAATTTTCTATGTATGTTTTAGGTACTCATATGAATATATCCTGTGAGTTTTATGGCTATAGAACAAGCAATTGCTGATTTATAGCCTGATTTTTGTTATAGCGCCCCCTAAGGGCCGATTTGCATAAGCCTGTCAGGGTATGTTCCTGGTCATTATATGGACATATTCTGCAAGTTCTGTGATGATTGGTTCAGTGGTTGTTGAATTTTGTCCATTTATGTGCTAAGCCACGCCCTTGATGAAATTCATTGGTTAATATCTTGGAAACAAAATGAGATTTCAACAAGCTTTATGCAATCTTTTATGAGCTTGGTCCACTGATGATCCACACCAAATATCGAAGGAATCGGACATACGGTTTAGGAGGAGATGTTTAAAATGTGTTTTTCAAAAAATTCAAAATTCTGGAAAATCCAATATGGCGGACCTTCAAGGTCAAATGGGAAAGTTGTAGAGAATATTTCAAGGAATATCTGTACCAAATTTCGTGTAATTTGGACTTGCACAGTAGGAGTTATGACCTTTAAAGTGAAAACCTGTTTTTCTTGAATAATAGCGCCACCATTAGGCTGATTGAGTTTAAAATGCCATGGTTAGCATTTACACACAACTTCCAACCAGTGTGCAAAATTTCAGGACTCTGCCATTTACCATCTCACGGGAATTTGCAAAAACATTTCTGAAGAAGAAGGAAAATAATAATAATAATAATAATAATAATAATAATAATAATAATAATAATAATAAAAAGCGAAAACAATAGGGTTTCAGCCCTACGGGCTTGAACCCCTAATAATAATAATAATAATAATAATAAAAAGCGAAAACAATAGGGTTTCAGCGCTACGGGCTTGAACCCCTAATAAAAAGCGAAAACAATAGGGTTTCAGCCCTACGGGCTTGAACCCCTAATAATAATAATAATAAAAAGCGAAAACAATAGGGTTTCAGCCCTACGGGCTTGAACCCCTAATGAATAACATCACGATATATTGTCGTTAAAGAGTGGCAATGAAAAGTCGGGAGCGGGGGCCCAAACCGATATTCTGTTAGGGGCCCCAGAATTCCAAGCAACTGCCCTGCGCACATTCAGTGAAGAAGATGGTTAGCTCTGAAACATGGCAAAAGCTTGTGGAAATAACTGAGCATGATGACTGCATGGGGTGAGATGGATTGGGTTTTTTTTCCCAGTTATGTTAGTATCATCAGTGTCACATGTTAAAAAAGATGATGGATAAAGAATACAGGATTAATAAAGGACTCGGTAAAAACATATTTGCTGTCATACATTCTTTTATCCTTGTCAGCTTCTACAAATTAAGGCCTTCCTCTTAATCGCTGAAAAACTAAGACTAAAACTCAATAAAAACTAAACTAAAACTAGCGAATTCCTCAAAATAAAAACTTATTGCTAAACTGCAAATGGGTTTCTATTGGATCAGCAGCTATGAATACAATGTTAATGGACTTTTTAATGTGGAATATCATTATAGGCTTTTTATCTGCCAGTGTTTACACAATAAAACAGGCATTCCTTTGTGTAGCATTGCAGTTTATTTCTCTTAACTTGGCACAATAACTTTTTTTTTGTGTTTTGTACTGCAGAGTTGTCTTTCCAGGTAGCATCCCTGGATGAAAATGGAGTGATGAATCTATGGGTGAGTTTAAGCTGAAATTAGTTTCGTTGGAGGCATTAATCAATTCTGTTTGAGATGACTAATGTGCCTCATGCTATAAATTATATTCAGTAACATGCTGCGTGTTATTGAATGCAATTTATCATTGCAATTTCTTCACAAATGTATTCTGAACATCCATTCAAACGGAATGTGACACATCTCAACTGACTGTAATGAATGTGTTATGCCACTTAGCAAAGGGCTCTGAAACTGTTGCTCTGTTCGTCATCCCACAAGCTACATTTGCTAAATGTGATGCCATATTACTGTTCATCTCTGGTCTTCATGAATGTTTTCGGACCAAATCAGACTTTTTGATATCTTGCTCAAACAAAACATCGACCTGTAGTTTATGACCAAAAAAATAGGTTTACCTTCAGGTAATTGGATACCTACTCCTGACCAAAGACCACTATAACTAAACCAACTCACATCCATGGACCATGTTTGGATTTAGTTCTCAGACTAGTTAGGGCCCTTGTTTCAGTCTCATTAAGTTGAGTTTTAGGGGGCCTGTAATCTGAAAATCTAAAATTGTGGGAGTAATGGTTTTTTCCATCTCAGCTGGTGGTTGAACTCCCCAAGAGCGACCAGGCAGGATCACAGACTGACCTGGGTGAGGCCGAGATTTATCTTAAATTTGCATTTTTATTGAGCTGATTGCAGTGAGCTTCTCCATTGCAATTGTAAACAAGCAGTTTTAAATCTTTACAATCCTGTTTTACAGGTCTCAAACCAGGGGGAAAGGTTAAGCTGCTGCACAGTTCCACACTTGTTGCCAATGACAGGTGAGATTTTGCTCTGTCATCGCTGATTAGAGGATTATGTAAGTGTGTGCCATGGCTCAAGCCAGAAAATAGATGCTTTTTTGAGACACAAGCTGAAGTTAGTTGTCAGTGTGTCATCATCGTGTACGTTTGTGTCATTTTCTGTGAAGGAGAGGAGAGTATTTATTTTCTGTACATTCAAGACTGAAGTGAGACTTAAAAGAAGTATGCTGATACAGAAAAAGAAACAATACCAGTACTGTACCACCCTTTGCACAGTCTGGAAATAATTTACAGCGATGTGATTTTTTTCCCTTTATGCTCCAACTCATTGGATTCTCAAACTAGAGGTTGAAGTGAACCTGAAGCTGAACTGGTCTGCCCCCTGCCAAGCCCAGTGGCGTACAAGGCTAAAATAAAATGCCACACTTGTTTGCATCTTTAAGATGTTGTATGCAAAGTTTCATCAAATTGATCAGTATATAAGGGTCGTTTAAATAGGTGTCAATAGGTGAAGAAATGTCAAAAGTAAGGAAACAACGATTTTTCAGAAATCGTCAAAGCCTGTCTTTCATATATTGAGACGTGGTTTACAACTTGCATACCAAATTTCAGCTTTTTTCTATATCAGAAAGGTGAAAAATAAACAACTTTTGTTTTTCAAAATGGCCACCCTGCCGCACCTACTTTTTTAGATGTGGCATATGAAGATTTGTCTGATTTAATCAGTATTTGTGACTGCCGGAGGATATAGGTTGAATTGTTTAGGGATGACAGCCAGAAAACAACGACAGAAGAGGATGATGAATTTTCCATCATTTTCTTAACTCAGCTCCTCAATGATCAGTTGAGTTAACTACAAAACCCAAAACCAGTGAAGTTGGCACATTATGTAAATCGTAAATAAAAACAGAATACAATTATTTGCAAATCCTTTTCAAGTTATATTCAATTGAATACACTGCTAAGACATGATGTTTAATGTTCAAACTGAGAAACTTTTTTTTTTGTTTGCAAATAATCATTAACTTAGAATTTAAAGGCAGCAACACATTGCAGAAAAGTTGGCACAGGGGCCTTTTTACCACTGTGTTACATCGCCTTTCCTTTTAACGGCACTCAGTAAACGTTTGGGAACCGATGAGACCAATTTTTGAAGCTTTTCAGGTGGAACTCTTTCCCATTCTTGCTTGATGTACAGCTTAAGTTGTTCAACAGTCCAGGGTCTCCGTGGTCGTATTTTACCGTTCATAATGCGCCACACATTTTCAATGGGAGACCGGTCTGGACTACTGGCAGGACAGTCTAGTACCCGCACTCTTTTACTATGGAGCCATGCTGTTGTAACACTTGCAGAATGTGGCTTGGCGTTGTCTTGCTGGGGCGTCCATGAAAAAGACGTTGTTTGGATGGCAACATCTGTTGCTCCAAAACCTGTATGTACCTTTCAGCATTAATGGTGCCTTCACATATGTGTAAGTTGCCCATGCCTTGGGCACTAATACACCCCCATACCATCACAGATGCTGGCTTTTGAACTTTGCGCCTTTAACAGTCAGGATGGTTCTTTTCCTCTTTGGTCCGGAGGACACAACGTCCACAGTTTCCAAAAACAATTTGAAATGTGGACTCGTCAGACCACAGAACACTTTTCCACTTTGCATCAGTCCATCTTAGATGAGCTTGGGCCCAGCGAAGCCAGCGGCGTTTCTGGGTGCTGTTGATAAATGGCTTTCGCTTTGCATTGTAGAGTTTTAACTTGCACTTGCAGATGTAGCGACGAACTGTAGTTACTGACAGTGGTTTTCTGAAATGTTCCTGAGCCCATGTGGTGATGTCCTTTACACACTGATGTCGGTTTTTGATGCAGTACCGCCTCAGGGATCGAAGTTCACGGGCATTCAATGTTGGTTTTCGGCCTTGTCGCTTACGTGCAGTGATTTCTCCAGATTCTCTAAACCTTTTGACGATATTATGGACCGTAGATGATGAAATCCCTAAATTTCTTGCAATAGCTCGTTGAGGAATGTTGTTTGTAAACTGTTCGACAATCAGCTCACGCATTTTTTCACTAAGTGGTGACCCTCGCCCCATCCTTGTTTGTGAATGACTGAGCATTTCAGGGAAGCTGCTTTTATACCCAATCATGGCACCCACCTGTTCCCAATTAGCCTTTTCACCTGTGGGATGTTCCAAATAAGTGTTTGATGAGCATTCCTCAACTCTCTCAGTCTTTTTTGCCACTTTTGCCCGCTTTTTTGAAACATGTTGCAGGCATCAAATTCCAAATGAGCTAATATTTGCAAAAAATTATAAAGTTTACCTGTTCGAACATTAAGTAACTTGCAGTGTATTCAATTGAATATAGGTTGAAAAGGATTTGCAAATCATTGTATTCTGCTTTTATTTACGATTTACAGAATGTGCCAACTTCCCCTGTTTTTGGGTTTTGTAGTAAATCTGCTTCAAATTGTGGGTCCTTCGATCCTCTGTATTTTCCCTTTGAATTTCCTGTCTTTCTAATACTTTGTGCAGCAGTGGTAACTTTCTGTAGAAATCAAATTCAATTTATTTGTCAGCAGTGAAAGCATGTTGTTATTAAATGTATGAAAATGTGTGAGGGGCAGGATATTACGGGCATTTAAAGTAGATGGTCAGACTGAGCAGTAAGATCTCTGTGATGTGACTTCTGCTGGCTGAGGTGCCACTTTGATGCTTCTCCCAGCAGGTCATCCCAGAGAGACTTTGAGAATACAGGACCCCTGCGTACTCTGGTGTTAAAGTTCTTCCCCTCCAATTCCAACCATTTCTTCATTGGCACAGACATGGTAAGTGTAGCACTGATCCTTGGTGGACAGAGTTTGCTCTCTTTCTGATGAATAACAATTTCACAGCAGTGAATTGCCCGGTGAATTTTTTTTTTTTTTTTCCAGTCCAATTTTGTCATATTTGATTTTACTGCCTTACAAGTGGAGATGATCTCTCGCTGTAGAATGAGGAATACTTTTTTTTGGTTGGTGTGAAACCCTGAGTGGTAAATCTCCAGGAATGGGGTTGGGCCATGAGTAGGAGTGGTTACAGAAGATCATTTCTGTCAATGTGAAGGGGGAACAGTACCACACAAAATAACATTATTGACTCAGAAACAGATGCATTTGTACCTAGTCGAGGGAGCTTAAAAAGAAAGCAATGAAAATGCATAATTGTGAGGTAGTGCTATAAAGAATGCTGTGTCTGCAGGTTTAGCCTGTGTCTCTCTTGCATATGCCTGTGTGTCTGAGGGTGCATGTTCTCACTGACTATGTTTACATAAGCCGTGTGGGTAGGATAAATCTGTCTGTCCTGTGATTTCAGGGTTTAGTGACTCACGGCACAAGGCATGGGCTAAAAATCCCGCCAAAGTTCTATAGGTCGCAGGATGATGGGGTTCGGCCCGTCCAAATTACTGCTGTCGACGTGTCTCCTTTCGGAGAACCTCTCTTCTTGGTTTGTATATCACTCCTTTTTTCAATTAATATTTCAATAGCAGAAAAGACTATGAACAACTGTCCCTTGGCAGGCATTACTTCAGTTCCTCGAAAAAAAGTTTCAGCGAAATTTGTCAGGAGCTTGAAAGTGTTTCTTTGCGAGCAGTGACTGCCAGATGAATTTCACTCTCAGGGCTTGCATATAGTAAGCCCCTTTTGGTCTTCCCTTGATTTTTAACACAAATAAGCCTAGCTCCTTGATAGAACAGCCCAGCAGTCAATAGTTCAATTACCAGTGGCCTCTAAAAAATAGAAAGAACGCCTTTGAAGAGAGCTAAAAGTTGTAATTTTCACACTGTTCACCTGATTTGGATGTAAATGCCCTCAAATTAAAGCTGAAAGTCTGCACTTCCAGCTTGTGTTCATCATTTAGTCTTGACTCCACTATACTGTGGTACAGTGGCTCTCAAACTCAATCCTTGTGCCCCCGTGTATGCTGGTTTTTGTTCCAACCACAATTGCAATCGTAGGATTTTAGTTGGCATTTTTTTTTGTCCTAATGCTGCATTTCATGTTCACCATCTTTTACCACATTTTGACAGAAATATCTACATGTGCCTTGAAGAACAAAAGAGGCTTTAACCCTTTAAGTGCGAAATTTTTTTCTCTAAAATACCCACACACTGCTCAAAATATCTCCCACATGGGACACTTCAGCACTAAATCGATCAGATCAGAATTTCTCGCTCCTCAAAGCCAAGAAACTCTGCTTCATTTCCGCCATCTCTTTTAGCTAACAGTGTATCTAGATATTCAGCATTTTCATCGTTAAACTCACTGCCATCACTTGACAATTCTCAAACTCTGCCATTTAAAATAACGTGAGGTCAAATTCCACGAAACAAGAATATTGTAATAATTCATTCATAGGTTGACTGTGCAGTTCAAATAAATCGTTACAATACACAACCCGGGGCTCGCAGCAACCAATTCCCAAAGCGGCTGCGTAAGTACTAAAATCTGATTGGTTATATTTAAGATGAAACCCACCTACCCCCAAAGCATCATTGGCTGCAACTAGCAGTTGTGGCAGCAAACTTCCTTGCAGCAATAGCCGCAATCAGCAGCCGTTATGATTACTTGCACTTAAAGGGTTAATATGTCATGTTTGTATTTCTATATTGCAAGCAATTAAAGGTAGCAACATTTTAAAACAGACCAAATTAGATTACGAGAAAATCAGTCAGCTCCAAATGGTGTTCCTGAACACAAGTGACTATCATTTGATTGTCTAATAAATTATTAGTTTAAGTCACCATTTTGGAACCTTACCTATTGATTGTCAACTTGTATTGGTTAATTTGGCTTACACCAGCATCACGCAGGCATTTAAACAAATAATTTATAAGGCAAGCAAATGATAGTCAAAACTGTTCGGGGTCATATTTATATTTGTAATTTTAAGCCAATTTCAAGCTCTAAACATCTGTGTTCAGCAGCACAATTTCAGGCTGACTGACTATCTGCCTCTAATTTGATCTGTTCAAAAATGTTACCTGAGATGGCTTGCAGTATAGAAATATAATCACATTATGTTATATGCTCTTTCATTCTTCTTCACCACATACAGCAGGCTCCAAAATTACAGGCATCTCTGACTGGCAATGCTCAAACAATACAAAAAATATAAAGTATGTAATTATTGATAAACAAAATATACCAACATGTGTGAAATACTTCATTAATGTTTTGATGGAAACAACCAAAATCATGACAATCATTTAATACAAAATAAATGTCAACAAAATCAAGGTTTCATAATAACTGGCACCCTTCATTTAGTACTTGATGCAACCATCTCTGGCATGAATAACAGCATGGAGTCTTTTCCAGTAATTTTTGACAAGGTTGAGGCACACATTTGGGAGGATTTTTTAAGCAGATCCTTCACATTCTTGGGTTTGTGTTTATCATCATTTGATACAGTACGGCAGAAGAGACTAATTTTTAAAATGAGCTCCATTGGAGTCACAGGAGGTATTCTGGAGTGAATTCAAAACTGGTTACAGGACAGATCACAAAGAGTGGTGGTCAGTGGTATCTCATCTGAGCTAGGAATGGAGGGGAGTGGCGTCCCCCAGGGATCGGTGTTGGGACCCCTGCTGTTCCTCATCTACATTAATGGCATTGATAGGAATATTGAGAGCAGATTAGTTAAATTTGCAGATGATACTAAATTGGGGGTTTGGCAAATAGTTTTGAGTCCACTAAAGTGATTCAGGATGAGTTGGATAGAATCCAGAATTTGGCAGAAATGTGGCAAATGAAATTTAATGTAGCAAAATGTAAAGTTGTACATTTAGGTAATAAAAACATTAGATGGGATTACTTCATGGGAGTTTTAAAACTGGAATGTGCTCCACACAAGAAAGATCTGGGAGTGATTGTTGACCAAACCTTCACTGGCTCTAGCCATTAAGCCGTTGCAGTTAAAAAAGCCAGTTGGATACTGGGATACATTGCCAAAAGTATTGAGTACAAATCTAAGAAGGTGATGCTTCTTTTTTTTACAACACATTCGTCAGACCACATCTGGAGTATTGTGTACAGTTCTGGGGGCCATACTTTAAGAAAGATATAGAGGCTCTAGAGAAAGTTCAGAGAAGAGCCACTAAGCTAATTCCAGGTATAAAAGATGAAAGCTATGAGAAGAGGCTGAAGATCCTTAATCTGTTTAGTCTTAGGAAAAGGAGACTAAGGGATGATTTGATTGAGGTCTTTAAATATGTTAAAGGGATTAACAAAGTGAATTATGTACGATTCCTTCAACCAAGTGTTGTGAATAGAACTTGGGGTCACAAAAGGAAGTTGACCAAAGGTAAACTTGGCACTGATATTCAGAAATATTTCTTCACCCAAAGAGTAATTTCAATGTGGAATAGCTTGCCTGACCATATTGTTGAGGCAGAGACCTTGGGGGTTTTCAAGTGCAGGCTTGACTTAAAGCTAGATACCTTTGAGTCATTGAGTATCTGAAGGGATATATTCACAATAGTATAAAGAAACTGGCGAGCATAGTTGGGCTGAATGGCCTGTTCTCTCCATTCATGTCATGTCATGTCATGTCATGTCATGTCATGTTATGTTATGTTAGCAACTTCCCTCTTAGCCTCAGCCCACTGGTTTTCAATTGGATTGAGGTCTGGGATGACTGAGATGACCATTACAAAGGTTGATCTTGTCATCACACAGCCATTTCTATGTGGATGCATTGGGTCATTGTCTTGTTGGAAAGTCCACCTACGGCCAAGTCCCAGTCCTCTGGGGGATACAACCAGATTTCCAGCTAAAATATACCGATATTGAAACGTGTTGCAGGCATCAAATTCAAAATGAGTGAATATTTTCAAATAAACTATGAAGTTTATCAGTTTGAACATTAAATATCTTGTCTTTAAAGTGTACTCAATTGAATATAGGTCAAAAAGGATTTGCAAATCATTGTATTCTGTTTTTATTTACATTTTACTCAATGTCCCAACTTCATTTTGGACTTTAAACATAAATTGCCTTCAATTAGGACAAATGAATAGCTTATTATAAGCTTCTTAGTGCAATTTTGGTCATAACAAAAACCAGCATACATAGGGGGTACCAGAATCGAGTTTGAGAACCACTGCTGTCGAAGATGCATTTTTCTGCATAAATGTATATTAAGGATTGTGTGTTTTCCCTGTGCTAGGTGGGCTGTTCTGATGGCAGTGTCAGATTGCACTCGGTGAGCAGTGAGCAGCCTCTGATGGAGTGGAGTAGAAGCACAGGCAGGAGGCCTGTGCTGTCTGTGCAGTGGGCTCTCACCCGGCCCACTGTCTTCTGCGTCTTGGACTCGGCCTCTACTCTCCATGTGTGGGACTTACTGGAGAAAGACTATGAGCCTGTAACAACTGAGAGGCTACATTCAGATGGGTAAGCGGTTTACCTGTGGAGAGGTGGGGTTGCATCACCTGACAGCTCCCTGTGCTGTCTGGAGCGCTGAAATCTGCAGTCCTTTTTGTCCATTGCAAGTCAGTTTTCTTCGTGTGTGCAGTCTGAAAGGAACGATGCGCTCAATAAGACAAGGATCTACCTTGCCCATTGGTGTGAGTGTAGGCTATATTTTAACAATCTGTGCCCATGACATGGCGCAGGTGCAAATAGCGTGTGTGCAAATCCACTTTTGTTAGTTTAAAGATGGGTGATCTGAGCACAAAGGAAGGTGCATGGTTCCCAGGGGTTGTTCTCCAGATGCATTCGTTTTTAAGTCGGAAGTTGGAAATAGGAGCTGAGTAGCTAATAACGTCATACTGTACAGCACTTTGTAAAAGTCAAATTAGCGCGCTAGTTCATGTGCCGAATGCACGAGTTCACGCTCTAGCTCAGACGCGAGGGCACTGAGGGCAAATCACTCCAACATTTGCTGTTAGCATGGCAAGAAAAAGACCTAGATTGTTCTTGCCAATTGTCTCGTTTGGTTATTGCTTTGACAAAAAAAATATACACAATTTAATACGTACGTAATCAGAGCAAAGGTAATTTCCCATAAATCTGCCTTTTTGAATAATTTCCGATAACGTTAATGGGCTTAGCATTGGGGTTGCAGCAACCCATTCTGCTGTGCAGAGGTATTCCGAAACAGCCGAAGCGGGTCACATATGCGAGAAATCTCTATGCAGCTACTCCACTAAACCATTGGAGAATCCCTCTTGACATTCTGTGTGCCACTCGTAGTTTGTAAATTGCTTATCTGTCGGGAACGAGATTTTCACCTCTATTTGTTTCGCGGCCACAAATTTTGTCAACACGTAGCATATCGTACTTTTCGCTCAACACGGAAGGGATCATAAGGAGACGACAAATTTACACATTAAATTTTTACCTCAAACTTAATATCATGTCAGCAAAGCGCGGGGGGGGGGGGGGCAATACAATTAATGTACACTTAAGACAGAATACAAATATTGCTTTCAAGTTTTGTTTGGACAGGGATTCAGCGTTGATATAAAAAATACAATATTTGACGACAAAATAAAATAATTTGCTCTATCGTTTTTTTTTTTGTTTTTTTTGCCACATGAATCTGTCTTTTGTCTTTCTCATGAATTCAACAGTTGTCTCCAAAGAGGAAATGAATATTGTAATGATACTGTCATTTAGATATTGATAACAAATGACACATTTAATTGTACAAACGAAGGGGACAGAGAAAGCAGAACAGACATAAACTTGTTCTCCCGCCACACAGTGGCATTGAATTTCTCAGTTATGATACCTATTTGCCAAATAGTTGGAAAAAAATGCTTCTCTGTGGAAGAAATTATTTGTGGACCCTCCAGCCAAACCTATGTTCAACTTGTCTGATAACAGGATACAATTTTCTTTTTCGGTTTTTCGTGTGAATTAAAATAAAATCCATGTGCTATTCCTATTTTCGTCTTCAAACATGCTATTGGAGTCAAAATGAAACCAAAACCAGAAAACCTTTTTTCCTTTTTGTTTCACCTTGTATCTGCCCTTGCTGCATCTATTTGTCTGCTTATTTATCTGTCTATCTATATATCTAGGATTTAGCTGCACAGTCAATAAAAATGCTTTAACATGCAAGTAGGACAGATGATACAGATATAATGATGAGTGGCTTTGGTTTAATTTCTTTTCCAATTTCTGAAAAATAGAACTGGGATGAACAGTGGATTTCCATTATTTAAATTAATTAAAAAACAGACAAACAAAATAATACAATGTAGATTTATATTTATCTATTTATAAGTTTAATATTGCTTTAGATGGAAGGTGGGCTACACCAGAAGTGAAAACTAAGTGAACAAAGTTTAATTTCATTGTTTTGTTCAAACATGAAGTAACAGATTAAAGCAGCTGGTTTTAATCACTGAAATTATGAAAACCTGATCACTCTCCAACAATGTTAGTAAAGAATAGCTTAGGGGCCTGTTGGACCTGCCCATATACATACACTGCCCGGCCAAAAAAAAAGTCGCACACTCAAATATTTAGTTGGAACCCCTGTAGCTTTGATTACAGTGCATATTCGTCTTGTCATTGTTTTGACAACTATATGCAATGCCAGAACATTTATTTTCGATCAGAAATGCTATCATTTTTGGCCGAGATCTTGTCTTCTCGACATAATGGTTGAACCACTCGGTGGTCTTTCTTGATCACATCCCAACAACTTTTAATGTGTTTAAGGTCAGGACTTTGTGGTGGCAAATTTGTTTGTGAAAATGATTCCTCATACTTGTTTTTGTCATTCATGGTTTTTTTTGCTAGATACAGGCCAATAACTTGCCCGTTCTGAAATACTGTTAACATCTTTTTCATGAAGGGATGTGTCTTCCGACGTGATCTTTCAAGAAAAGAGTCGCAACGCGCTTCATCAGTCTGGGTAAAAATAATTATTGCCAGCTGAAACATATTAATAACAGCAATAATGATCAAATTATAGAATTTGTTCATTAATTTCCAAACGGTGACTTTTTTTTTTGGCCGGGCAGTGTATATACTGAACATACATATGGGTCAATGACGTGACATTGTCCGAGTGCACTACTTTAAAGTAATATTCATAATAAGCATAATTTTATTCTACAAAACCTCTTTAATTTTAACATATTTCCAGTTAATCATAAAACTAATATATATTTTATGTTTTGCTATCTCAAACTCTCTAAATGTCAGGTGACGCAACCGCCTGAGCAAGTTACAAAATATGAAATGTATTAACCCCTTTGCGCAGAAGCCAAATCTGGCTATTTAGGTGTTACCTCATTTAAGGCTTTATAATTCAAGATTGCAGCTTCGCAGACAGAAAAACTTTGGCTCAATTGAGTATGAACACTTGAAGCATTTAGACTACCGTCGTATTTCAGTTTATTTCTATGATTTTGGTTGAGAAAAGGGGCTGCAAACACAAAAAAATCTTCATGAAAATTCAACTTTGAAATTGCAAAAAAATAATATTGACAATTGAAAAACTGCTGAGGCTTAAAACTATACATTTCTGGGATCATAAACTTCTTGACCACAAGTGCAATTCATCTTGAACATTACATTCTAGATTATTCGCTTGCTATGAGCCAAATTAGACCGCTATCCAGGTGGCTCCCCAAAGTCTGAGATCCATCAAAATCGAGCACTGTCAACTTTTCTGGTTGAGTTTAGAATGAATTTATCAATATCAGTGCAGCTGAACATCAGTGGTCACCAGTAATCTCTCCAATTACAAAACATGCCTTTTCTCCATTATAAAGTTAACAATTTTGTCAATTTTTCTTCAAAGTCCCCCAAGCATTAAATAAACTGCTGATTATATAGCCAGAACATTCACCCTGCAATGAAAAGCTAACCGCTCTCACATCCGAGCTCACAACCTTACATCTTATTAGGGTAAAAACTCATTAACTCAGTTATATCTGAATTCTGAAATCTACCTTATTTTAATAAAAACAGAAATTCCACTTTCAGGAAAAATCTGTGTAACCTGTTTTCTTTATTGATACCCTCCTCCAGAGACAGATTTATCGGGTAGAGGGAACCCTCCAGTGCTGTTTCATTCGGAATAATTCCCATTGACCGCATCCATACAACATTTAAATCTAATATATGAAACTGAATACTCAGGCTGGTTTTGGGTGTCTTTTTTTCTTTGAAATCACATCATTTTCAGCTGCGCAACCATGGCCAACATTCAAAGACTACAACTGACCTTACTTTTACGCTCAGCTTTGTATCCTATTCTTGTTGTCCGATCAAGGTATTTCAGTTATTGAGGGCAGTTTAAACACTCGGGAATTGGATAAGAATCGAGTGAATCAATACATCGTTACCGGGGAAGCTTCACGAGGGCGTGAACTATAATTGTGCAGTTACGCAGATGAATCTGAGTGTATAATTGAGTGATTGGCTATCGACACCAGTACTTGGGTGGATATAAGGGAGTGCTGAATTTGTCAATGGAGGAATCTACACGTTAATCCATGGGAGGGAACAACGCATATTTTGTGTGTGATGACTGTAATTGACAGTAGAATGTGAGAGAATCAATACCGTGTCGGATTTTTTGCTTCACAAAACGTATTTTTTTAACCACTAATTGGAATACTTTTTTTTTTCAGTTTACAGTTTTTTCTGTCGCAAGTGATAATTTTTTTAATCTACTGGATCGATACTTCGGGTAAGGATATTGACCAGCTTGCACATCAGGCTTAGCTGAGGAGTTTATTTCATGCAACTCCTGGAAAACAGGGATGGGAGGGAACTTCTCCATACTCTATCGTGTTTCAGCTCTGCCTGCTTGTCAATATTTAATAACTGATCCGGGGTCCCATCTCGTGGTGGAGTACTGTAACTACGTGCTTACATTTGCTGTTCTATAGACGCAAGCGTCTACATCTGCAGATAGGGGTTAAATTTGTATTTTAAAATATGAATGAAAATACTATTAATATGGGGGCATAATTTTATATTGAAAACCTTTCAAATAAACAAAGTTTAATAGTTTACTTGTTCCTCAATTGTTTGGAAAACCAAAATACCCGCCCCCTACAATAAAGAATCCTTAAGTTACTTTTAATACCAAGCTCAATTACAAAATAGTATTGTTTTAGGAAGAGTAGACACTCTCTGGTATACTTATTAAAAAATCACTCAGAAAAGGTTGCGCCACCTGACATTTTTTGACTGGAGAAATTGCAAATACAGTCTAAATCTGTACTAAAAACCTGTAAATATTGTGCAACCATTAAGACTTGTTTAAACACACCCTTCCTACTTCAAATAAATGTATTCTGTACATTTTTAAAGATTTATTTAAAAAAAAACATTTTTAAAAGGCTTATTTGTCATTGACCCATATACATATGCATACACACTATGTACCGTTAGTAGAACATTCAACGTTATTTCAGTGTTAGCTCTCAGTTGTAATATGAATTGGCTGAAGCTAGCTTGCCAATTGAAAATTTTGCAGTTGCACCATTTTGTGCTCATTGTATTGACATGTAAAAAAACAGCTACCTGGTTAGCTTACTCACCTGCCACTCTGTCGGTCCTCGTTTCCTGTCCAGCGGGGATTTCAAAGGTGAAAGTTATGTCTTGATTAATATTACTTGCTAGGGTCACGCTAAAGAAAATATGGATGGCATGGCCGCGTCATTCAGAATTTGCTTCTTCAGTGAACAACCTTGTAATTCTGCCTAGAAATCTCTCTCGTAGGCCTCAACATGAAAATGCTCCCTGCGAGCTCTTATGTTAGTATACTTATTTGCTAGCTAGTCTACGTTATATGTTGTCTTTGCAGTGGCCCATTGCCATACTATTGACCATACTATATTTTCTGGAAATGAGTGAAAAATTACGCCTCTAGCTGTAGCCTTTTTGTCGCCCTATACCTGGGCATTGAACTAACGGTTGGCATTTGTATCACAACCAATCCTCTCCATCGTAATGTGAAGATTCTTCATGCAATACTATGACAGGTGTATGTCACAGGTCTACACGGGGTTAGGGGGTGTCGGGAGTATGAAGCTATTGCAATGCAGTGTAGTACTTGTTATCTTTACTGCGACTGCATAGGAAAGCCATAAGGGTGTTTATATACTGTACGTGACTTTCGGGCTGCAAACTATGCATGGTAAAATATCAGTGAAATGCCCCTTTAGACGCTGTCGGCACTGTAGCAGAAAATGACGACTGTGTCAGTCTTACCTTGCACAGGCCTTTGCGCTACCCTTGGCGGCGCTTTCTACTGGGTGTAAGATGACATTTTTCTGATTAAAATTTCCCCATTGCTATGTGCTGCATGGACGGATGTTGATGTTTTCAACTTTCACTTATACTGCAGTGCATCTGAGACTGATTGTTTCCTTTTCAGCATTACCTCTATGGCTGTTTTCGGTGACCCTGCCAAACCAAACACCTTATCTGGAGTGTCGCTAGCCACACAGGCAGGGGACATTGAAATTCAATACTTCAGCAAGCAGTGGGCACTGCCTGTTCCTGGAGAGCTAGACGAACTGCACAACATACTCACTGAGGCTTTCTGAAATGCGCCACCTGCTGTTGGCTTTTGAGAATTCATGTAAACTGTAATCTGAGTTCATAAAATGTCTGCACTGGCTTGCACTTTTACACTGTCTAATTTAAAGGAGCTGTGAGGATTACTGTGCATGCTTAGAACCTACATCCCAAGAAATTGAATCTGCTTGCCTTCAAGTGATAATCTGATTATTCTATCCTTGCCAATCAGTCTTCAATTTGCATTGTATTTGCATATTTTAGTCAATGCGGCTATATGCTTTTTAGATTAAGGAGTTTATGAGAATTTGACGATTCAACGCTTTCGTCAAAGGATACAAAGAATGTAAGCTAAGCTTGTTGCAATTACAAATAATCACAGAAGAAAAATACCGTCAAGATTTCGACTTGCTGTTGAGAGGATTAACTTTGTTCAAAATTGTGAGCATGCACAGTTATCGTGACATGGCTCCTTTAATAGCTGGAGTAACAAAAATATGAAAATGCGTACCTTTATCTCTGACTGTTTTATTGTATCCCCTGCGAAGCATAGCGGCACATAGGGATCACTTTGTCCGGCGTCTGTCTGTCTGTCCGGTAGTCACACTTTCAGTTGGTAGTCACACGCAGGCGACACATGTTCACCTGAACACTCTAGTGTAACTTCCTTTGTCCTTACGAGCACCTGTACCTAGTCAGATGCTACTCGAACGTGAACCTTTTTGCATAATCTTTCTGTGAGGAATCGTATTTTTCACAGAAACAGAGCATTCAGTCCAGTCTATTTGGGAGACTATCACCATATTTAGAGGCTCCAAAGATGCTTGTAAATTTATTCTGACTTTGCGGCTGACCAGAACAAATGGAAAAAAGTATACAACTAGCTCACTTCATCATTTTCGGATATATTTTAAAGAAATAAACTGTAATGGTTTTAATACAGTATATGTATTTGTAAAGTTATTTTTATATTCAATAAAAATGGCTCAATTATCCCTGCCTAATTTATTTTGCCAGCATCTAGCAGTGTGTGTGTTGAATGAGCTTACAAACAAGACTAGTGATGATCTTCTACTTTTATTCAAGTGTATCTCACATCCTTACTGCATTTCATCTTAATTTACACTCAAGAATCAACAGAACAGGGGCTGAATGGAAGAAGAATAAGAGAATCCGTTTAACTATCCTGCCCTTCAGTCTGAACTAATTTCACTTCTTTCTTTTGAGCATTTTGCTCATTGCCTTCTTTCTGTGCACTACTTTCAGGCATACTTTGTGGAGGCTCTATATGTATGAAGAGGTATGGAAAAATGATAAAATTAAAAACTCTCATGACAAGAAACTATATTGGCTATCTTTTTATGTTGGTACACTCTTCAACAACTGTCAGCCTTGCCTTCACAGGTCCAAGGCATCTGTGATCACCAGCTGCAGAGCACCATCCTGCTCACTTTCAGACCTTTCATAATTTATATTGAAACTTACATGAAATATAAATCAGACACAGTTCTGATCTTAGCTGACATATTCTGATCTGAGCCTTGCAAAATATTGTATCTTCTTCTTCTGTCATCTTCTTCCTAGCAAAATCTCTTTGAAAAAGTCTGTTGCTCTGTGAGCTGTCTCAAAACCGCCAATGAGAACAAATGGGGAAAAAAGGAACATTTCTTTTTGGTAATTCAGAGTTTTCTGAATTAATTTACGACACAAATGAATATACTGCCAAACAACCTTTGAGGCCAATTCAGCAAATACTTGAAGTACCTTAAAATTGGGGACCAAGAACGGAAGGTGCTGGCATTTCAAACCAGGTTGTCTGATATTGATGAAAGATCCTCAAAGCTGACAGTTTGCACTTCACCTTCAGTGTCACTGTATCTTTCCCAACTCTAAAGTGAAAGAGTACAAAACCACAATAAAAAAACGTGCCGCTGTCCACTAAATTATGGCTTCCATCGTTACTGCAATGTTTGAACTGTGCAACTGTTAGAAACGATATTTTGAGCTTCAGCTTCTCCACATACAGTGCCTACCTGCAAGGTTTCTAAGTTGTACGACAATGAAGTATGCTATTAAAAGCAGTAACATTAACATACCTCGACTATTGCCCAGCGGTTTGGTCGAATGTCACTGGAGAAATGATAAATAAATTACAACTTATTCAAAATAGAGCTGCTCGTATTGCACTTAAGTGCAACTATAGAACAAATATCATCACAATGCATAAAAATCTAAACTGGCTAATGGTCAAAGACAGACTTTTATATTCTCTGATCATTTTCACCAGAAATATTATTGTCACTAAGTCACCGTGCATCTTGTTCAGGAATCTCTCTTTTAGTACAGAAAATCATAGATACATAACCAGACATGCTGTGGTAGGAAACTTCACATTACCTACAGCGAGAACAAACGCCATTAAAAACACTCATCTTTAGGGGTATGAAAGGATGGAATTTATTACCCAATCATATAAAACTCACCCCAAATGTAGGTCATTTCAAAAGACTTGTAAAACTGCATCTATCTAAATAAGTATACTATATATATATATATATATATATATATATATATATATAATAATATAAGAATATTGTATGTGTATATGCATTGTTGTATGTGTAAGTATGAATATGTTTATGTATGTATATGTGCATATATATAATATATAATACATAGATGAGATGGACACATTTGTGAACCTTTATATATATAGCCCATCTCTTTTTACATGTGTGTAGACTAAGTGGGATATGACTGACATATAAATCACACTGAAAGTGTTTTTGTTTTGTTTTGGACTTCTTTATTTTTATTTTATCTGTTTTATACTGTTTTTTTGTTTTTATTTTTTTCTCTTTATATACTAGGAATCTTGTGCCTTATTTATTATGTATGTAATTTTTGGGTGGACCCCAGGAAGAGTAGCTGCAGCTCTGCGCAGCTAATGGGGATCCTAATAATAAATAAATAAATAAATAAATACCTCTAAAATGCAGCTTAATGAGTGAGGCTTTTAATTTGTAATTTCAAGCAAGGAAGATGGAACTTGCTTGTGAAGTGCCATAGTTGGGCCTACATGAGCTTTCAAGGGTAATGTCAGAATAGTTGTATTCAGTAGTGATGGTTTTCCTACGCTAAAGTTCGTGGTATAGCTGGACTGGCAGTCTGCTTTCAGTGGAAGCAGTGGTACCTTAATATGGTTGTTCTTTGCATTGTTTCAACAAGTATTTTGGTCTTATATTTGGTGTTAAAATGCTCATGTTTTCTCACTGAGACAGAAAACCTGCCAATGCCGAGGTAGTCATTTGAATCAATCCTAGTATTGGGAACGCCGTGGGAAATTGTCGCTCGTCAAGAAACGGTAACTTAAAACAAGAAATATTTTTCACTCATGACAGAAAAAAACTTGCAGCGGGAAAAAATTAGTATTGAAGGCATCTAAATTTTTCTTAGTAAATATATTTCTAATGGGGCTGTTGACATGAAATTTTCATCAGATGTCAGTAACAACCCAAGTAATCCGCACATACAAAGAAATCAAAACAAATGTCCATAAATTAGGATATGTGTAATTAAGTGGAATCACACAGGAAAAATTATTGAACATGCTTTCTGAAATTTATGAAATAGTAGAAAAGCCTTGGTAATGACAGCTTCAAGACGCCTCCTATATGGAGAAAATAGTTGCATGCTTTGCTCAGGTGTGATTTTGACCCATTCTTCAGTCCTTTTCATAGATTTTCAACTGAATTCAAGACAGGTGATTGACTGGGCCATTCTAGCAGCTTTATTTTCTTTCTCTGAAACCAATTTAGAGTTACCATGGTTGGAGTGTTTGGGATCATTGCCCTGCTGGAATATCCACCCTCGTTTCATCTTCAGCATCCTGGCAGCAGATTCTTATCAAGAATGTTTCAGTAGATTTCTCCATTCATCCTTCCATCAATTATATGAAGTCTACCAGTAGCATATGCTGAAAAACAGCCCCACACCATGATGTTCCCACCTCCAAACTTAACTTTCGTTATGGTGTTTTGGGGGTTATGTGCAGTGTTGTTTGTCCTCCAAACATGGTGTGTGCTTTGACATCCAGAGTTCAATTTTGGTCTCATCTGACCAGACTATATTCTCCCAAATGTTGTGCAGCAAACTTTAAACAAGCTTCAACATGCTTTTTCTTCAGCAATGGAGTCTTGTGCAGTGAGCGTGCAGAGGCCATGGCGGTTGAGTGCATTACTTATTATTTTCTTTGAAACAACTGTACTGCTAATTCCAAGTCTTTCTAAAGCTCTCCATGAGTGGTCCTTGGCTCTCGGACAACTCTTCTGATTATTCTTTTGACTCCTCTGTCTGAAATCTTGCAAGGAACACCTGGTCATGACTGGTTCATGGTGAAATGATGTTCTTTCCACTTCCAGATTTTGGCCTTAACGGTGCTCATTGTAACATGCAGAAGTTTAGAAATACAACCACAATTCCGAAATAGTTGGGTAAGTGTAAATTTTGAATAAAATCAAAATTCAATGGCTTTCAGATCACGAGCCAATGTTGCTTAGAACATACAAAAAACATTTCAAATGTTGAAACTGCGACATTTTACATTTTTATCCACAAAATGAGCTTATTTCTAATTTTCTGGCTGCAACAGGTCTCAAAAAAGTTGGGACACAGGCAAGATACGGCTGAAAAAGCTATTAATATATAAGAGAATCAGCTGAGAGGACATTTAGCAATTCAGTTCATTAAGTCAACTGGCATCAAGTGTGTAACATGATTGGCTATAACAGGGACGTCTAAGAGAGGCTCAGTCTCTCAGAAGTAAATATATGGCCAGAGGCTCTCCAACCTGTGAAGGCTTGCGTAAAAAAATTGTGGAATACTTTAAAAACTATTTTCCTCAACGTTAAATTGCAAAGGCTTTGAAGGTCTCATTATCAACAGTGCATAAAATCATCAAAAGAGTCAGAGAAACTGGAAAAATCTCTGTGTATATGGGACAAGGCCAAAGACCTTTACTGGATGCCTGTGATCTTCAGGCCCTCAGACGCCACTGCATCACTCACCGGCATGATTCTGTCATTAAAATTACTGAATGGGCCCAGGAATATTTCAAGAAACCACTGTCTGTCTGTGCCATCCACAGATGCCACCTAAAACTCAATCATGCAAAAAGTAAGCCATTGTTGAGCATGATCTAGAGGCGCTGCCATGTCCTTTGGGCCAAGGCTCATTTAACATGGACTGTAGTAAAATGGCAAAGTGTCCTGTGGTCAGACAAGTCCAAATTTGACATTCTTGTTGGTAATCATGGGCGTTGTGTCCTCCGGGCTTAAGAGGAGAAAGACCACCCCTCCTGTTATCAGCGTTCATGTCAAAAGCCAGCACCACTGATGGCATGGGGATGCATTGGTGCAAATGGTGCGGGGCACTTGCATGTTTTAAAAAGCACCGTGAATGCTGAATGCTGACAGGTGCTCGAATAGAACCCGCAGGGAAAAAGGGAGAGTGGTCGCCCCAAGGAGACATGGAGGAGGAGCTTGCACAGCGAGCTGAGAGACTCTGGCCAGACATGGGAGGAAGTCAAGACCTACGCCAGGAACTGGAGATGTTGGAAGAGTGCTGTTGAGGCCCTATGCTTCTCAAATGATGATGAAATAAATGATGAATGCTGAAAGGTATATAAAGGTTTTAGAGCAACATATGCTCCCCTCCAGATGACATGATGAATGATGAAATACTTTATTAATCCCCAATGGGGAAATTGAATGTCACCGTTTGATATTGGACAGACAACAGGCAAGGAATATGTACATCTCAGACATTACAAGGTAAGTGCAAATCACAGCAGCACAATACTAGAGACCAGTAGCGGCTCTAGACCCGGGAATGGCGGGGCGCACTCATGTCCCTTTATGACAATTAGTCCTGGGTAGTTCGCAATCATTTTCCTTTACTGACGCGTTTTCCAATTATCGTACTTGGCAACTCAAGACACGGTCTCTCCAAATGCGATCGAACAGCGATGAAATCATGGGCTTAATTCAGCCCAGTGGCGGAACCTGAACTGAGAATTGTGACAAAACATCCGTTTAAAACAGTCGTTAGTCCTGACCTGTTCTCAGTCATTTTCATGAGTAACCGAAGGTTCGCTCCGAGAGCACTCCACAGTTAACAGCTGCTGCTTGTTCTCCCCGATTACGTAAGAAGACAATCGTTCATCTGGACGCTTATTTGCTGTATTTAAATCAACGTTAGTCAAACTTGCATACCTGACGACTCTCACGCAAACAGCTTGAGCAGCACGCTGCCTATTTAACTGCCAAGTGCCTCTTTTTTATCAACCCACACAATACCGAGAGTGAAAGGCGATATTTCACTGGAACACGGACCTGATCAATCAACGCGAAGCACTGGCCTATTAATAAGTAAATTTTTTTTCTGTACTGAATTTCGCCCATGATTTCATCGCTGTTCGATCACATTTGGAGAGACCGAGTCTTAAGTTGCCAAGTACGATAATTGGAAAACGCGTCAGTAAAGGAAAATGATTTCAAACTACCCAGGACTAATTGTCATAAAGGGACGTGTCTGCGCCCCGTCATTCCCGGGTCTATAGCCGCTACTGCTAGAGACGTCATTGTAATGTTATGTAGATAAATAAATACATGTATTCCAGGGAAGGCTTTGTGTATTTCAGCAGGACAATGCAAAACCACATATTGCAGCTATTACAACAGCATGGCTTCGTAGTAGGAGTCCGTGTGCTGAACTGGTCTGCCTGCAGTCCTGATATTTCACTGATTGAGAACATTTGGCGCATAATTAAATGAACACTCCCTCAAAGGAGACTCAAATCTCTCCTGTAGCTGGAAGCCTGCATTAAACAAGAGTGGGATCAAACTCTGATCGCTAAACTCCTTTTCAGCCCTTTTAGCCCCTGTTCCAACTTTTCGGAGACCTGTAGCAGCCATCAAATTTGAAATGAGCTCATTTTGTAGATAAAATTGTAAAATTCCTCAGTTTCAACATTTGCTATGTTATCTCTGTTCAATTGTGAGTAATATACTGGCTGGTGTGATTTGAAAGTCATTTTGTTTTGATTTTATTCACAAATAACACTATTTCGGAATTGGGGTTGTACAACTGTAACCAATGTCACCAGTATGTTTTACAACAGTAAGGTTGCAAAGGTCTTGAGAGAGCTCTTGGCTTTTACCATCATGAGCTGCTTCTTGTGTGACACCTTGGTAATGAGAAACCTGTCTATAGGCTACCAGTTAGGACTAAACCAGCTGATATCAATTTGCACTGATAGGGGGCAGGATTACTTTCTAAATACTGACAGATTTTAGCTGGTAAGAAACCAGCTTTCCATGCCTTTTTGCTCCTTCATCTTTTCATGTGTTCAACACTTATTCCTTTGTCATTCCACTTTATTACACATTTAGTTTATGGACTTATTTCTTTTGGCTTCTTTATATGCGTGGATTACTTGGGTTGTTATTGACATCTGGTGAAAATTTTATGTCAGTAGCCTCATTAGAAATATATTTTCTGAGAAAACTGTTGACACGCTCAATACTTATTTTCCCCATTTTACGGTCTTCAGGTTCACAAGTAGATCTAAACATTTAAAGCTGCAGTTGGTAAGTTTTAGAAAAGTAACTTTTTGTCATTTTTGCTAAAACTGTCACTGTGTACAGACAATATTACATAAAACTAGTACTCTGTAATTAAAAAAACCTCCTTTAAACCCACCTAATGCTTCTACTGCAATTTAAAAGAATCGTACGGACCGACCAAAAAGAACCAATTAGAGCCAGGATGGTGTCTGACTGACGTCAAACAGTGCACATGCATGCACTGCAGACAGCCCCCTCCCCCTTCCTTCTCAGTTCACGCCAGTGCTCAGTCAAGTTCAAATCTCCGAGAGCGGGTTCAGGAGCTTAGAGCCATCAGTGAGGAAAAAAATACCGATACCTCCGTTACTGGCAACAGCACACAAGACAAGTAAAAAAAGGAAGCCAGAGGGAAAAAGAGCGCAAAAGAAAGAATTTAACAAAACCCGCGGATAAAACCCGAGTGAACATCAGAGTGGCTTTTTAGAGGTGGAAGGAACTCCGTGATCTGGAAGGATTAAAAACTGACACAGAGTTTGCGACTTCTCCCTTTGACAGGTAAACCCCTGCTTTATTTGTTGGTTCATTTTTGCTCTGCAACTAAGCGAGTTGGTGTCGCTGACATGTTCACCAAACTAACCCCAGCCCTAACCAGCATCAATTCATTTTCGATCTGCAAATAAGCGAGTGAACGTCGCTTACAAGCACAGTCGCTGTTCGAATTGCCAGTCTCGTAATTGTTCCAGTACTCCGCAGTGCATGTGATGTAACTGTGATGTTGCAGTCGAGCTAAGGTTAGCTTGTTTCAGATGCTAGGGCTAACGTTACTGGCGTTGTTTTATTAGAAGGCAGCAGAAAATGTCTTTATGAAGTGACCTGGCTGTCTTATCACTTGTGTTGTTGTCCTTATAAATATGTGTAACGTTTCCACGCTCTCACAGCTAAATGCTGACATACATGATTTACTGGGCATTCAGCTGGATTCACAACAGTTTCTGTACTCAAAAAAACACGCAACTTATTGAAATAAGCGTGTGCTGGGTTTTTAATGAAAACATACTGCTGTAGGTAACTTTTCATGTTGACATGATTTATTTCTGCTTGTTTGTTGGCAATCGAAGAGAAGGCTTCTCTCCCTCATTCAATCTAAAAGCGATAAAATAATGGGCTGCATTCAGGACAAAAATAATTTAATTATAATTAGGTCTATGCACCTGCACTCGGCGACGGCATTTCAGACTAGTAAGTGGTTTCGTCCATTTACATTTTCCAATCAGACAGCTGTCTATTTTTTTTTTACTACGAATTGAGCGACCGTGCTACAAAAACAGGTGTATGCACTTGTCCCCGAAATTACTTTAATTTGCTGAAGAGTTCAGAAATGCCATTGCCGAGTGACGGTGCATAGACAAAATTAGAATCAATTTTTTTTCCTGTACTAAATGTAGCCCATTTTTTTGCTGCTTTGGGCGAGAGAACCCGTGTCCTCAACTGCCACTTGATTACTCTTGAATTGGAAAATGTGTGAATGAAGGAAAACCATCTAGAACTAGGCTTATGCGGTTGGAGGCGACGGCTGGGGGTATATCCCCGAACGCCCCCAACCCTCCAATTCCCCAACCCTTGAATAGACCTTGAATAGACTTTCATTTGAACTTAATTTCAGGTCAATCGGTTCTGAAGATATGGCCAAAATGGTAATTTTCCATCACAAAGCATCTGGTGGCAAAATATTGAACCATACAGGTATGATGTCATCATGTGACACGTTGTGAGGTCTTGACCTTGCAGTTGCACATAGTTTCATGTCAATTGGAGAAATAGTTCCAAAGATATAGCAAAAATGGTGAATTTTATGTGACAAAGCTCCACCTTGTGTCAATATTTTGAACCAAACAGGTATAATGTCATCGTGGGACACATCCTCAGGTCATGACCTTTCATTTGCACTTGATTTGAGGTCAATCGGACGAATCTTTCCAGAGATATGATAAAAACAGTGATTTTTTTCCGTTTTTGGCCCCTGGTGGCCAATCTAGAAATTGTAAATTGTCCAAAATCGAATCAGTTCTTCCTCTTTATGATACTAACTTATATGCAAAACTTGGAATTTATACTTGAAATATTATTGCAGTTATTGCGTTAACATGTAAATCAGTTTTTGGCCCCTGGTAGCCAATCTAGAGATAGTAAATTGTCCAAAATCGAATCAGTTCTTCCTCTTTATGATACTTACTTATATGCAAAACTTGGAATTTCTAATTGAAATATTACTGCAGTTATCGCGTTAACACTGAAATCAGTTTTTGGCCCCTGGTGGCCAATCCAGACATCGTAAATTGTCCAAAATCGAATCAGTTCTTCCTCTTTATGATACTTACTCATGTGCAAAATTTGGAATTTGTAATTGAAATATTACTGAAGTTATCGCGTTAACACTTAGTGTGGCAGCGGCGGCGGCAGTCGGACCAAAAACGTAATATCCCCCGAAACACCATTCGGGGATATAATTAGCCAGGACTAATTATTTTCAATAAAAGGAGGGATATTAGCCCTGGAATTTACAGGTCTAACGACGCGCCTGTTTGTTGGCCAGCAGCGTTGACTATTTGCAACAGTAACATCTAGCCTTGGCAACTTAGCTGCTTTCATAATGTGAACGTGCAAAATCTCTCCACTGTCGCATGCATAACAGCTCGCGTGCCTTCGCGTGCACGGCAGCCATCTGGGGGAGGGTCTTAGGAGTGCAGTGGAGAGGGAGGGAGAGGGATCTGAAAGTTGCTTTTTTTCAAATTTTTGTGTGAAGTCCTCTCTCTCCTCAAAGTTACCAACTGCAGCTTTAAGACTGATGTAGTTTACGGTGACATTAACCTCATTTGAGGATCAACCATCTGACAAGTAGACATATATTACCTATGCTCACGGGTAATGTTACTACACTTTTTGTCGCTTTTCCAATTGACAGTTTTAGCGCTACTCGCCCTACTAGACTCTACTCTGATTTGGTTATTTTCCATTACAATTGAGTACCACCTCAATGCAGGGATGAGCCGTCAGGGTAGGCAGGGTAGGCACTGCCTACCCCAGGCTATCATCAAAAATGAAGTTGTTAACAATTATTGATCATTTTAATATCTAATCTAATTTTGAAGCCATTTGATATTTAGTTTGTCTTTATGCTGTTGCTTTAAGTCATTGAGTTATAATGACACTACAGCGCCTGCCTCTGGCCAGGCAGGGGCTTTCAAATCAGTCTTATCTTTGCAGGGTAGGCATAGCTCTGAGATGCCTTTGAATGACACGTTATCAGACGCGTTGTGTTCGCGCATGCGCAGTGTTTTTTCATATGCTTTATTATGTACGCAAAAAGGCAGGACGCTACGCTGCCTTTATGCGTAAGTGTCACCGGCTAGTCATTCAATCTGGACGTTCGTTGTCTTTGTGGATTCGCACCAATGAGTATACTGGAGAGGCCGCCGCTTCCTTCTACGAGCGCAGTTGAAGAAACCAATATGGCGTCAAGTGCACCGCACTTGTCAATTTCCCATTGACTGTAATGTAGAAATTCCAGCTATTTTCCGCCGAACTAAGGGGTCTTCTGAAAAGATTTTAACATATATGTGATCGAAAAACAAGAATAAACATTAATGCGCAGTTCTACATGACACTGTTCGAGACGTTGAAAATATAAAAACATGTCTTAATGAGAAACACAGCACTAACTACTAGCCACTTGTGTAGCTGGCGTGTTAGGTAATCGAGTCGCCGTAGACGGTAATGATGGCGAACTTTATCTGTAATTTAGCTAGCTAGATCAACTTAGTCGGCACAATAAACTCATGTTGCTTACAAATGGTGATGGTCAGTTAGCTCCCATGCCCATGTAATGTTAGCCAAGTTGCATATCTACATATAGCATTAGCCATAGCGAATGACCTCGCAAACGTTCGTGTAACGTTAATGGTGTTCATTCCGGATGAATTGTACAAATAAACGCATCCTTATCAGGCATCTGCCTATCTAGGTACTATTTAGTGAGCAAGCTTTGATTTTTTTGTATTTATTTATTTTAATTACGATAACGCAATCCTAGCTGGGGATATATACACTCATTGATTCACACTTGCGTCAATCAAATTTAAGGCTTAAATTTGATTAAACTAGCGAGCTAGTGTTATGTCATCTTGTTTGTTTTGGCAAAACAAACAAGATGACATCGCTAACGCAGCAAATATTTTGATTTTGTAAGGCTAAAGGCCGACCTCATCGGCTTATACAGCCCTGCTATGGTCAAGGAAAACTCTTCCTAGCTTCAACTGCTGGTTTTGTGGAGAATGACCTTGAACAAACTGTTCCAGAGGCCACAAAACTGCCGAAATTGGTGCCAACAATTCCAGCTACCACAGAGTCAGTGGAGCGGTCTTTTTCTGCCTTAAAACGCGTCAAGACCTGCAACCGCAACAGAACGGAGCAGGGGAGACTTTCATGTTTGGCTATCATTTCAATTGAGAAAGAGAGACTTGTTAAGCTGAAGGCCAAAACAGAAGAGTTTTACAACGCTGTCATCAACATCTTTGTCAAAAAGGACAGACGCATGGACTTCATATTCAAATAGCCTTAAGTGCGCTTTAACCACTTCTCTCCCCCTCCGCCCTCTTTTACGCACACAAGAACTATCCAGACTGTCATGGCTGTAATTATGCATCTAATAACAACCTTGCGGCTAAAGTTTTTTTAAATTGTTGTTTGTTTAATAGAATGCTGTGGGTTTTTAAGTTTTGTAGTTTGTGTGTGTTGACATTATGATGCGGTGAAGAGAGATGCGGTCAAAGATGGAATGTGTTTGAAGTGTACTTCGCTTGTCTGGTTATTAATATGGTTTAGCAATAGGAAGATTAATTGCATTAAGTATTGGGAAGAGATCCACTTAAGCATGCATCGGTGCAGGCAAGCCGTTAGCCTATGTTGTTTTGCGCGCTTTCACCAACTTTCTCTCGCTAGAGCCTTCAACTTTTATTCAGACATAAAAGCGAAATTTAAAAAAAAAATTGAACCTTCAAGATTATTTGAAAACAAAGTACACATTCATTCTGAATGAATACAATAAATCAAATTCGCTAGAAAACGTCATAAACTTCAAACATTTCACATTAAATTGGTTTTAAACCTCCCTCCTATGCGCACATAGTGCGACAAGTTAAATAATACATTGATAACAACTCAAACATGGATTTGATTTCACTCTTAACAGTTTCAAAATAAACTAAAAGTCAAAATCTAACGAAAAACGCAACTTTGTGCGTGTCCGGTGTCTTTCAAGTGTCTTTTAAGTCCAAATAAATTTGTTAATCCCCGCAAATGCATGATGTCATGAATCCAGATTCGAAGTGTTACTATTTACAGCATTCAACAGTTTGTTTTTTGAGTAATTATGTTTGATTTTGCCGGTGTTTTTACCGCTGACTTTATACATAAAATATTAATTAGTTTTTACGTTTCGGTCTGCCACTGCCTACCTCGTCCCAAACCTCACGGTTCGTTACTGCCTCAATGTGGGTGGGGTCATGAAAGCAAGCATCACTCTCTGGGGCCATCCTTGAAAATATCTCTGTTGGGTGTAACCCGACCCTGTTTTGAGAATCGGGGTCGGTCGGTCTTTTATTTTTTTCCTTCTTCTTTTTTTAAATACCTTGTTCTTTATATCAATGCTTACCGTGATTGCCTGCAGGGTCTTGGAAGCAAGCTATTGCTATTCAGTAAAATTGTGTGAATGTCTTTAGCTAGTTTGCTGTTAATTTGTGTCACACATCAGATATCCAACATAAAAGAGTAAGACACAACCAATTTGAACAAGATTCTCTCTCTGTCTACACTGAATTAAACAGATTCTGGACGGACGCTTCTCAAATAAAATTGCTATTTCTTGGACAATATCAAAGCAAAAAAAAAAAAAAAAACAGCGATCAGACTAGCAGAGCTTCCAATTTGTACAGGCGCTTCCGGAAATTAAGCTGGCTGTCTATTAAATTACATGATTCAGTTAGCCTATGTG
Source organism: Gymnothorax reevesii (assembly GCA_029721435.1). Lineage (NCBI taxonomy): Eukaryota > Metazoa > Chordata > Actinopteri > Anguilliformes > Muraenidae > Gymnothorax > Gymnothorax reevesii. The sequence continues at coordinate 53,572,747 of CM056575.1, forward strand.
ATAAACTGAGTCTTATACTCTCGGTCGTCTCATTTTAAAGTAATGAAACTAGTTGAGTAGATTTTGGGTGGGTCAAAAGATGCAAAATTCACTGGTGTCGTACCTTTCATAGGCAAATAGGATTTTGTGTTCTTTGCGTCTGGGTATCAAGCTAACCCTGGCACCTGCGCTTAGTGGAATTTTCTTGACTTCAAAGTCTGTGTTTGAAAATGTGCCACATTTTATCGACTGACTGAACATTTAAACAGTTTCAAGTGTTTGTTGCTTTTCTACTTCAAACACTTCGGTCGAAGTTGAACAAGAGGCTCCTCAGAGCCTGTACTCAGGCCAGGTCTAGACCTGGGCCAATCACGAAACCGCGCCCACGCATGAGCAGGACAAGCGCAACCCCGAAAAAAAATAAAAATAATGGAGCCGAAACTTAGACTCGTGGCCTACCGGCCCGAGTAATCAGAACCTGACGTTGACGCATGGACTTGATGCTCTGCTCCAAGTATTCATCCGCTTGGCCCATCAAACTGTCATTAATAATTTCTATCCACCGCATGTCACTGCAATATTCTTTCAATCTGTTTTTCACGACACTATAGTTTTGCCACGTTTCACATTTACGCTGATACACACAAAAAAAACTGGACATCTTCCTCCATGCTCAAGATGGACAAACAGTAAATGAACATGACTGTACCACTGCAAAAAATAATAATAGCCTAAATAAATACATAAAAGCCGCCGTTTAGACAAGTGACTGATGTAGGAAACTTAACTCTTTCCTCAGAAGAGATTTTACAAATTTATCTGTCATTTGTGAAAACCCGCAGGGGGAAAAAAAGGTTTTTAAACTCCAGAAAAAAACTTTTCTGTCTGCGGCAATTTGATGGGCTGTTCGGGTTACGTCAGTCAGACATATTTTTAATGATGGCCAGACCAATTAGTGGCCTGCAGTTTGTTGACGTCATATTTTTGGCTCGACTCAGCTCGCATGAAACCCCAGCCACGTAGGTACTGAAAAAAGGACCAGGGGTCTTATTTATAAAAATTTGCGTGGATTTCATACCTAAATAATACGGACGCTCAAAAAAAATAAAAATGACATTTTGTGGATAATAACCAAATTTAAACACCTATGGGTAAAATTAACGGCATGAAATTTTCATTTATTTAATCAGGATGGACTTGGAATTTTTTGACATTGTGCATAATCTTAATAATTTCCCTTTTTTCAATGTCAAGTTTGTTTTTATAAATCAGAAATCCCCAAAGAAAGTGATGTACGTATCTTTTTTGTGCCTGCGTACCGTTTATAAATGAGGCCCTAAGGGAAACCTAACCTAATCACCTAAGGGAAAACCCTAAAAACCGAGTAGAGTCAAGTCAAGTGGAGCTGAGTAGGTGAAAGTGGAAAAGCCCTATTTGAGTTGCTGCTCATAGCAGGACTCAGCACTTGCAATATTAGAATTGTGTTATTTGAAGCTCATAGATGGACAGCTCTTGGCATCGATAAAAAGTTGAAGCTCTTCATGGTAGATGGGCTGGTTGGTGGTCATCAGTCATTGTCAAAGTGCTTGCAAGACACAGCAGGGTCAGAAAAGTGGTTGTAAGTGCCATTTTCGTTTAGCAAATGTAAACAACTCCAGCAGAAGTTGCAGTGACACTTGGAGCACCACATGCGGTTACAGCCTCCATTCTTCTGTAAGACAAGAAACGGCACACTGATCAGCTTTGAGAAAAGACGAGAGAGATTCAGTTGACAGTTTTATTAACCCTTAAAATGCTGATTACTGCTATTGTCACAAAAGGTGCAAAATATGCAAAAACATAATTTCAGATTTCAGCCTTCAAAAGGTCAACAATTTTGTCAATTTTTAGTCAGCATATTATTAGGCAATGACCTTCAGAAGGGTTCACAGATACCTGTGAGTCCTTCTGAAGGTCATTTGTCACATAAAGAAAGAACGATAAACTTTTGGAGGGATAGGCTAACTTAAAAATGAAGCACTTTAAGGGTGAGTAGTCATCACATATAGTTGCAGAGAGAGAATCTTAAGCCCAGTTCACATCAAAGATTTGCGATGCGAAGCAACCGTTTTAGAACATTGCAGGGAGGAGTTGCAGCAGTTATTCCAGTCATGCCAGGGCCGTCGACAGGGGGGGACAAACGGGTATGTTGTCCCGGGCCCAGACATATAGGGGGGCCCAGAACTGGTCCTTCATGAAGATACGATTAATCATTCTGTTTAATTTCAAAATGTGTTGATTTGGGGGTGAAATGTGATATATTTGCATTCAATAAATGATTTCTGGTTCTTTTGCCTGTATTGTCCTCGAAAATAGAGTCAAGAACACCCCTATATCACCCATAATGCAGAAATGGTTTGGTCTTTGATTAAAGCATAAAAAAGCGCGGCACTATTTGATCACACGGCTTCGGCAATAAGCCTGCGTGCTCGCTTGCCAACAACATGCACAAATCAGGAGCACAGAAAAGAAAAGACAAGAGAAAAAGAGAGGAAGAAGCAAAGAGCCTCAGGGGCTCACTCCATAAATATTTTAAAAAAGATTCAGATAATGCAGCAGGTGGGACAGCTGAGCCAGGTAAAGGAAACTTTTTTTTTCGAGCCTCGTAATGTAGCCTAACCCGTACGTGCGATGCGCCATTCATAGTTGGAGATAGCAAGATACACAGCGTGAAGAATGATCTGCACACATGCACAGGCCATTGGATTATTTCCAATGGCCTAAACATATCAATTTAAAAACACTGTGTTGCATATGTCTTATTGAAGTCAAGAATATGCACATTAGGCCTATGCCCGCAATCATATCCTAATGTTTCAGCCAGGCATGTTATCTGCACTCCGATTAGCTAGTGGAATGCTGCCTCTTGTTAATCAAATCTTATTTCGTTGGAAATCAGCCCGTGTAGACATGGCGGCATTTGAAATTGCTCCTAGGTAGGCCTAAAGTTTAATGTAAAACAACGGGCTTTAAATTCGGTGTTCTGTTAACGATTAAACTTTAGTGTAGACTGGATACCCTTCAAATAAGTCCATGATTCCAGAAAAATGATAACCAGGCGCAGACTGAAAAGCGCAGTCAATGAAACTAGCCCAAGAAGTTCTAAACCAGGGGTCGGCAACCCGCGGCTCTAGAGCCGCATGCAGCTCTTTAGCGCTGCCCTAATGGCTCCCTGGAGCTTTTTCAAAAAAGTTTGAAAATGGAAAAAGATGGGGGAGGGAAATATATTTTTTTGTTTTATTTATTTATTTATTTATTTATTTTATTCAAGTATGGCTTTGCGTTGTTAAAACATCATGCGAAAGCACACGCAAGGGATTTTTGTCTTTACACACCATAGGCAGACCTACCCGATAGTTGCCCGAATTAAGGGTTCAGCTTCGGGACAAAAAAAAAAATATTTCTTTCTATTTGAGGCAAAAGTCATGAATAAAAACGTGTTGAAAAATGGGCTGAAATTACAAATTAAACGAAACAATTGTAAAATAATCCACAAGACAAATCAAAAGTTTTAAATCAGTCATCACTTTTTTCAGTATCAGACAATAGCCGCCCTCTTGTTCTGACAGGTGTTGAAGCTGTTTTCTGCTTCTTCCACTCCCTCACCCTTATGAGGTCCACAGAAAAATACCTCCGCATATTTCACAACTGACCTCTTAAATTTTATATCGTCATTTTTATTCTTTCGCTTTCGTGTCAACTGACGATGACTCTGACGTAAGCGACGTACCGGTAGAAGAGGAAGCGGCGCATTGTCCACCTTTGGAGTTGGCGGAGTTGTTCAGAAATGACGATTTTGATTTCGAAGACTTCTTTGGATTTAGTGATTAGGAGTGACACTGATTGTTTGGTTGTAGCATGTTCTATATGCGACAGTTATTTGAATAACTCTTACCGTAATATGTTACGTTAACATAGCCTACCAGGCATGTTCTCGGTTCGTTGTTTATGCGTCATATAACGTAGGCTACAGTGTGCGGGAAAGTTGGGGGGGGGGCCCACTCAGGTGATGTTGTCCCGGGCCCAGCCAAAGCTGTCAACGGCCCTGGTGATGCACAATAAATTTCGGAATAGTAGCAGTCGTTAAACCAATAAAAGTCCAACATTTTTTAGCTGGTTCAGCAAGATTATAACTTAAAGGAGAATTTCGGTGTGAGTTGACTTGGGGTGAATTGAAACATGATAATGAGTACTAACTTATGTCGAATAGCCCACCTCCGTACGCACGCAACATTTCGAAATAAATGGCTTTTTAGCCGAAGCTCCCAACAGGCTTACAGTGGTAGCGAATTGCATTGCCATGCAAAGAAATCGTTATTTTTTCATCATTAACAAGGCTCAAAGAAGCTCCACACTTCATCGGTAGAATTCCGAGGGCCCTGACATTTAAAATGAGGCACTGAGAGCGTTGAAAATGCACTGGCAGTTTTTAAAAAAATACTATTTATGCAAACAGTACCTTGAGGTAATTTCCAATGGCCTCCATCTTGGAAGTAACAATAAGTCGATTGACAAGCACGAACGAATAGATCGCAATCTGTTCTCCTATCCTTCCTATTCGTTCGTGCTAGTCAATCGGAGAAAAGCGGAGCCCAATGCCATAGCTCTCGCGATGGGAGCTAATAAAAATTTTGGTAATGTAAATATTGTCATTTTCAACAGCCTATTACAGGAAAATCAAATGAGACATGCCAAATCTGATAGCAGATTAATAAATTGCAGGTTATTTTACCAATTAATGTGCAGCCATTGACATTAATTTAGGAGCACTGGAAAGTGTATTTGTATTCCTTCAAAATCGCTTATAAGTCATTGATACATTCGCAATTGACTAGACAACTCCTCCTTAAATAAGCAATTACTCCATGAAAAATTGGAGTTGAAACTTAAGATTTCAGCTTCGACCATTTGAAATAATGGCTAGCACCCATGATTTTTTTCAAATTTTTCTCAGACGGCGCTGTGCAAACTTTCAGAAAACTGGTCCGTTTGGCATAAAATGACCCTACTATAAAGTTTCTGTAACCCTAGAAATGAATGGACAACAGTGAATCACAATAATTTCACTATTTAGCTGACTAGCTCGTATTTCTGAGCACCAGGTATGACCAGCGATGTCAGCAAACTACCTCGCAAGCCAGCAAGTTTGTTAATTACATCTGGTGCACATAAACTCATAGAAAACAGTGAATGCATAGTTTACTGTGACTTACTACTATTTACCAAGCTATCTAGCGTTAATATTCACCAAATATGACTACTTAAGCTCGCAAATTAGCAAGCTAGCCAAGCTAGTGAGCTAGTTAAGTCAATAAAATACTGTGAATTTCCATTATTTGGCTATTCAGCGAGTTTTGAACTGCAAGCATTTCACTAGCTGGCATTTACATGCACCAAACATAATGTTAGCTAACTACCAAAGTTGCTAAACTAGCTCGCTGGCTGTTAACAAGCTAACAGTTACAATGGGCTCCAAAATTACTGGCACCCCTGACTGGCAATGCACAACCGATACAAATAAAATATTAACAATAATTTTGGAGAAACTGAATATACCAACATGTCTGAAATATTTTATTAATGTTGCGATGGCAAAAACTAAAATCATCACAATAATACAAAATAAATTTAAACAAAATCAACGTTTCATAACAATTGGCACCCTTCATTTAGTACTTAATGCAACCACCTCTGGCAAGGATAACAGCATGGAGTCTTTCCCGTAATTTTTGACATGGTTAATGAAAACATTAGGGGGGGGATTTTAGACCATTCCACTGAGAAGATCCTTTCAAGATCCCTCACATTGTTAGGTTTGCTTTGATCAACTGCCTTCTTCGACTTCAATTTGATTCAGATCTGGCAACTGAGATGGCCAGTGCAGAATATTGATTTTGTTGTCACAAAACCATTTCTGTGTGGATCTTGAGGAAGGCTTTGGGTCATTGTCTTGTTGGAAAGTCCACCTACAGCCAAGTCCCAGCCTTCTGGCAGAGGTACCCCGATTGTCAGCCAAAATATCCTCATTGTGGGTGGAATTCATTATGCCGTTAATTTTAACCAGTGCCTCTGGACCTCTTAAATTAAAACAGCCCCAAATCATGACTGATTCATCATCAGATTTCACAGTGGGTATGAGGCATTTCTCCTCATACGCATCTCTCTTTCAACACCAAGCATGCCGATGCTGTATCTGACCGAAACATACAATTTTGGGCTCATCTGATCACAGCACGTTGTTCCAGTCATTATGTATGATCTTCCTTGCTTCTTTGTCTTCTGCTCAGAAAAGGCTTTCCTCTGACAATCCAATCAAAGAGCCTGTGGTAATAGAGGTGGTGCCTCATGGTCATTTTTGAAACCGGGTAACCCCAAGGGGCTACCAAGGCTTGCAATTCTTTCACAGTGATTCTTGGGGATTTTGTTACTTCTCTCCATCCTCCTCAGTATCCTGGGGGTTAAAATGCAGTTGTGTCCTCGAATCTTGAGGTTTTCAACATGTCCATATCTTTGGAATTTTTAAAAAATATTTGCCTGACAGTGATCAGTGGCATATTCATTTGTTTGTGAATCTTCCTGTAGTCATTACCAGATTTATGAAGGTCTATGTCCATCTGCCTCTTTTGAAGAAGCAGTTGTTCTACTTTCTTCATGGTGCTGGATGAGAAAAGGATATTGTATGCGTGTTACCCAAGTTTTATACTCTAGTGAAGCAGGAAGTGATGTAATGCCTCAATATTGTTCCTTAACACTCAGATGCAACTTAAATAAGAGGAATTTAATATCTGGTTTAATTTTAGTAGATGTTATTTACAATTATCATTATGGGTGCCATTAATTGTGAAACCTTGATTTGGAGGAAATTGATTTTGTTTCATTCCATTGGAACATTAATGTCATACAGTATTTTTCACGTGTTGTTTAAAGTTTCTCCATAAATATATTTTTCAGAATGTTTTAAAAGTATTGTTTGTACATTGCCAGCCAGGGGTGCCAGTAATTTTAGAGCTCACTGTATGAGTAATTTAATGAGTGATTGATTTTTTAGGTTTGTTTTAGTGTCTCACAACCACTACCATGTCAGATTGTGTTGGAAAGTGCACTTGGCTGATGGTAAACTGTTTTGCAAAATGAATTCTGTAAAGTCTATTTTTTTTTTCTTTTCTTTTTTTTTTAATCGACCACTGTTAATTTCCAATGGCACTGAAATGACCGTGGCAGAAATATGAACTTATATCATGCAGGCTTTTTTTAAAACACCACATGGTGTTTGACCAGGTTACATGCTGATGTTTAAATTTTGAACTCAAGTGTAATATGGCGAGCGCATTTAAGACTTGCTTTTAACATGCGTTTTTAGCGAGCAGATCATAAGTGGTAGGTAACATGCATTGTTGTTTACACTGAGTTAAGCTGATGACTTGTGATCAAATTTCCTTGCTTACTGCGTAGCTTCTGCCAAGACCTGGCACGCAATTAGTAGGTCATATAACAACAATAATAGCCATCCCCGTCAGACGTAGCAGAGATTTTGACCCCGTTTCACATTGTTTTTTGGGCAAGCTAACATATTTCTGCCTATATTTTACATGTTCAGATTATTTCAGTTATATATACAGGCATATATGCATCTTACAAGAACACGCAGGAATGCATGGAAAGGAAAACTTCATCAGAAAGTATTAGCTCTCCCCACTGCAGACCTCAAAGAATGGTATGATTACATTTTTCCGATTATGTCCTCTTCAAGGATGCATCAAGATGGATTAGCGTTTACCCAACCAAACGCATGATCAGATGCGTCCCAGACCACCTCCTCAAGCGTTTTTGAGTGATCGGATCTCAATGCTTCTGGGAGCCTTACACTTATATTTAGCGCTGACCACTTGCGATTCAATCACCCAAAACGCATGTTAAAACCCAGTGTAAACTGGGTCAGAGTGTCAAGGGAATTTAAACATGGGGAAATGTTTTGAAAATCGAACAGTGTTCTCTGATTGCTCAGTGTCATGGGGGTTGGCCTTTCCGTGAATTATATGCACCTAACCAGCTGCAGAAAACATTACCGCATAAACTCTGATTAAGAAATGTAGTCTTTGATTTTAAAGCAGTGGCACAGTTAACCCCATGAATTTTACTCAATGAAAAAAATGGGCCCCTCTCACAATTTGAACAGATCTCATAGTGTCTTCATGCTGGTGCTGGGCCTGTATAATCCCATGTCGAAAAAATGGTACAAACCTTTAAAGTGCTAGCCAATACTCAAGTACTTTGAGTTTGAATGGACTGAATAACAAGGAGATTGAAATACAGACTATCAGCTGCATCGAATGTACCGTACAGAAATGACATCATCTCTTGCAGTATAATTATTATACTGGGCATTTGTTTTCTGCTTGCACTGTTCCATTTTGTATCCTGCTAATGACCATTCCTGAAAAACTAACACTTTTCAAAGCACAGCCCTGGACAGCATCTCACCTGTATGGCGGCACTGCAACGTGGGCATTTCTTGGTGTTGTTTTCCACCCAGTTGTGGCTGAGGGCATTCTCCACCCTATCCCTGAGGACACCTTTCCCATAGCGCTTCTCAAGCAACTTCTTCCTTTCCTTGCTTCCTTTGTCATAGTCTTCCCAAAGTCCTCGAAGGCCATCTGCAACACATGGAATAGGAAACAAGAACCAGCAGCAGTCAGGCAGAACCCAGGAAACTTTGGAAGAAGTTCAAAACAAGAAAAGATCCACAGCATAACTCCTCAGGTTTCTCCATGATATCTTGAGCAACTACAGCCACAAAGGGGCCACTGAATGAGAAATTGGGTTCAGAAATTAGGGCAATGGGAAATTAAGGTTAATAGAAATATGAGCACTAGAATTACCAGATACAAAATGAAGTTGCTCTTCTGAATGGGAAGTCAACAGATATAGATTTTTATTTTAGATTGTTATTCTGTATTTACAAACTTCAAACCGGCAATTGGTCAAATGACTGCTTTAAATATGCTGTATTTTCAAGCATAACTGATGAATTACAAAACAACTGCATGTCATTATGACAGAATATGAATGATGAAGGTCTTGATGGCATACCACCTGGAAAGTGGAGGAATCTCTTGGACCATTATGGCATATTGAATATGCTAATGAATGTAGGATATGGCAGGAATGGTACAAAGAAGACATCCTCCTGACCTTCTTTTTGAGGAATTGACGCGTAGGGCTCCTGAGAGGTGTCCTCCCTCCTCTCTCTCGGCTCTGTGCCCATGCAGGGGGCCAGTCCGTGGTACGCCTGTCGGCAGCGTGAGCAGAAAGCGTAGCGGCAGGCAGAGCACAGCGCGCTGAAGTCGCTTGGGTCCACCACCACGGCCGTGGCACATGTGAGACGGGGGCAGTACGTCACGTCAGCCATGCTATCCAGGCTGGACTGCAGGAGCAGACGGTCATAGCGGCCAAAGAGATCCTCTCCAACCAGCTCCTTAACCTATCCCATGTGATGCCAGGATTAGAGATTCCAGTCAAAATGTTTGTTTTTTTCCCCGCCACAGTCAAATAAACTAATAAGTAACAACCGCATACCACTGACTCGGTCCACCAGTCCCCCACATCCCGCGGACATATACAAGTCACGTTATATACCATCACACAAGTAAATAAAATACTCCTGGATCCAGAATTTAATCCAGATCACTTTAAAAATGAAAACACTACAGTTGGGCCAAGATACACCTCTGGTAAAAATTACATAAAAATATACGTAACTTTTTCCATGAATTTGCTCACAAAAAAATCAAACCTACCCACAAAATGAAGGTAAATCATAACCTCCCTGGCTAATTATAGAGCATTTAGCAATAATAACAAGAGTCATCAGAAGATGACATATCCCAACGGTTCCACATAATTCGTGATTTGTGGCAGAGTTTTTGAATTCTGCTGTAGAAAAGGTACAAAGTCCAATTTTTGGGCTGTTTTTGGTGTAGAAATCGAAAATTTTGGGCAGAATGGAACTGAAACCCCCAAAAGGCACAATTACACCATAAGGGTAAGTTCCGTAGCAAATGTGAAGTTTGTTAGTGGCATAGTTTTTGAGTTCTATTCCGGAAATGAGACAAAGTCCAATTTTAGGGCTGTTTTTGGTGAAAATTTCCAAAATTATGGGCAGCATGGAACTGAAACCCCCAAAAGACACAATTACACCATAAGAGTAAGTTCCACAGCAAATTTGAAGTTTGTAAGTGGTACAGTTTTTGAGTTCTGCTCCGGAAACAAGAATAATTACGGACGGACGGACGGACAGACGGACGGACAGGGCGATGACTATATCCCACGGTATTCCATACCGGTGGCATAATAATTACAATTCCACGCAATCTAGCCAATCTCTGTTCCTGGAGATGTTGTTGAGCTGCAGATCTGCCTTTGAAGTAGAGTTAAAATGGAAATATACGGTCCCGTTTGCTCTCCAGAAAGGGTTAATATGAAGAATAATATCAGAGAAGCCGCATGGATGTTAAAATTAACAAAGATAAAGAAATGTTGTATGTTGCTTATTTAAAAATTCAAATTATAATAATAATAATAAGTCAGGTCAACAAAATTTCCAGTCTCAAATCACATTGTTTGGAATGTAGAGCAAAGCCTGAGCAGCCAATTCATATGAAGATATACAGCATGTCAGAAAGAAGATTCGGGCTACATTTAACTCAGGAGTATTGCGGGCAGTATGTCTAAGGACAAAATCTAACCTTCTTTTCAAGGTATGATACACTTTATTGAACCCCGTGGAGTCATTTGTCCTCTGCATTTAACCCATTCTATAGGTCAGAACAGTGGGCAAGTGTTCCAATAATGCATGTTTTTATGGGTTTGGGGAAAACCATGTGAACACATGAGAACGTGCAAATTCCACACAGAATGGCCCCAGGCCAAATTCGAACCCACAACCTTCTTGCTGTGAGGTAGCAGTGGTAACCACTGTGCCACCATGGATATTCACAACAGGTGGTTTTCAAAATGTTAAGTGGAGTAAAATGGTCACACCCCACCAAGAAATCCAACCCCCAGTTTTCAGGATCACTTCCTGATCAATCCCAATCATTACGCACTTTTCCTGGACATTTCGTAAAATGTTTATGTTTCATTCAATGTGATTGAGCGGAAGGGGAGGTGGGTGGAGGGGTTAAAATACCTCTGCAGGTGTAGCTTCGGAGCTGCACTCAGACTGGGGACATTTGAGGCCTTTGACGGTCCCCTCCCTGATCAGGACCTTGAAGTACTCGCGCGTGCAGTCTAAGCAGTACACGTGCTGGCACTCCCTGAAGCAGAAGCAGTCCAAGCCCAACTTCATCATGAAGCAGATTCCGCAGTCGAAGGCCTGGCTGTGAAAGGCTTTCTGCCGCTGGACTGTGTCGAAGTCGAGGACTTGGAGCAGGAGGTCAGAGTCAGCCTGCAGGGGGGCCTCAGGGCCCAGCTGCTCAAGGGGATCCAGCCCGGCTCCAACCTCAAGGGCCTCTGTACTGCTATTGTCCCACTCAGAGGTGAGCTCGAGGGTGGAGGAAATTTGGAGGTAGTTGAGGACCTCTTCCCTGAGGAACTGAATCCAGGAGAAAAGCACCACATTTCCAAGGCCTTCCTGCCAGAGTTCATCCAGCTGCCGGCACACAGCAGCTAGCTGTAGGATGGATACACACACACGCACACGCCCATGATTGTATATTAAACACACATACATACACAAGCCCATGAGTGCTCACACATACGCTACCGCTCAAAAGTTTGGGATCACTTGCAAATTTCTTTGCTTTCCAAAGATAAATACATTTTCATGCATTTCACAAACATTTTTTTCCATTTCACAAACATTTTTATCCATTTCACAAACGATTAAAATTAGTCCGATGATTTTCAAAGAACGATCTACATTTTTGCACAGAGGCCTATTATCAGCAACTGTCAGTCCTCCGCATCAATCTCCTGGTATGGCTGCTGATGCAAGTTAAGCATTTTATAAGGCTAATTGATTATTAGAAAACCCTTCTGCAAATGGGTAGGCAGTGTTGCACAGCTGAAAACCGTTGAACTAATATGGGAGTGCAAAAGGAAGCATGACATTCTTGAGGTTGGTTTAGTACCTGAAGCATCAGCAGTCTGTTTGTTTACAGGCTCAAAATGGCCAGAAAGCGAGAACTTCCTTTAGAGACCCATCAGTCTATTGTTGTGCTTAGAAAATAAGGCTATTCAATAAGAGAAATTGAAAACTTAAAAATCTCTTACCATGCTGCCAACTACTCCCAACAGAGGGCAGCACAAACTGGCACTAACAAGGACAGAAAAAAAGAGTGGGAGGCCCCGATGCACAACTGTGCAAGAAGACAAATATCTGAGAGTGTGTAGTTTAAGACAAAGACGCCTTACAGGTTGTCAACTAGCAGCTGTGCTAAATAATTCCAGTCAAACACTAGTTTCAGTATCAACAGTGAAGGTGGGCTTTTTTTGATGAGGGCAAAGTTTGAAGTACATATTCATCATTTTCCATTAAAATCATTATTTCTAACTCAGACAATGTCAGCGTGTTCTGTTCATTTGCTATATTTCCTATTCAGACTAATTTCATGTGTGTTTCCATGGAAAACAAGAAAATTTCCAAGTGTTCCCAAACTTTTGAGCAGTAGTGTACACACACTCAATCATGAGTGTATGTAAAGAAATACATAAGTACATAAAAATACACGTGCACACAAGCCCACACATACACTGCTTGAGAGAGGCACCCAATATGTTAAGTGTGGTTAATGTAATTATACCTACTTGGATCATCTAAACCACATCTTCCTCACAAGGGGTGCGGGGGAGCTTGAGCCTATTTCAGCCAGAACACACCCTGAACCGCTCGCCAATCAATGGCAGGGTGCACACACTGATGCACTCACACCTATGGGCAATTTGGAGTCTCCAATTAGCCTCACATGCATGTTATTGGACTGCAGGAGGAAATCTACGTGAACATGGGGAGTACATGGCTAACTCCACACTGTTGGGACACCAGGCCAGATTCTAACCCACAACCTTTTTGCCATGTAGCAACAGTACTACCCACTGCCCCACCACATCGCTCATACAATTACCACTCAGCCAAAAAAACAGATAGTTCCCTATCCCAGATGTCCCCGACTCACCTGAACTTTCGAAAGCCATTTGCAGCTAAGTGTAAACAGTGGTGAAGATTTAGAAGGGTAGTCCGCAGGGAGTTCAAATTTCAGCACAAGTGGAGGTAGGAATGACACTTCATGCTCTAAACTCTTGTTTCCTGATCACAAATACCCACATGTGAACATCACTAATGTCAAAGGGCAGAGGTAGTATACAAATAAACAAATCTAGGCCTGTAAATAACATTTTCAAAAGTCCCACATCCTTACTGAAAAGAGAGAAATCTCAGATATATGGCATTACATGAGGGACATTTGATTGACTACATCAATCAGGATTAAGGCACTTAACAATTTAACTAGTTCAAATCCAATCACAAATGCAGGCAAAAATGTGTGAACTCTCATAACAGATGTTTTCATATACGGCATACGTTCTGAGCCATTGATTAGAAACTATCTTCAGCGCATTTCGTGATGACGACAGGCTACTAGCCTACTATTTGATAGAACTATGCAATTTATTTGTAACGTCTGGAGACTAACAGGCTGCGTTGGCAGTAACTTATTTCTGTCAACTTTCCATGCCCGTGTTCAAAAGGGATTAGTAAACCGCTTCTAAAACACATCACTTTTGAACGGGTGCGGATGTCAAAAATGTATCGCAATTGAAACGTCCTTCCCCGACCTGCTTTGATGTGGACTTTGAAGTCTCGGGGCAGGTCCGGACAGATCCGCACTTCGCCATGCGCACTTCCTTCCCTGCGAAATTCTTCCTGATCATAGATGCTAGCGAGAGCCATGAGCTCATCCTCTTGCGCTTCCTGGTTCTCGGTCTTTTCCCCAAAGCTCATTCTTCTGCGTAAAAAGTGTAAAATAAACGAAGACATTTTTCTAAACTTACCTCTGTGTTTTAATTAAAATAGCTCTATACCCGTGAACGGAATATCAATCGCTGACAAAAAATAAATATGCCTCTATGAAAAGAATTCGCCTTTCGTCCGAGATTAGTTTGAATGGGTAAACAATAACAGAGCCTTATTCGTCCGCGATCTTATCTTAGTCTGAATTTATATTATGCCTTCAAGTGCAGTCTGACCGAGAACTAAAGACGAGAACAAACACATTCCTAACTGCTTTGACATAGAACACCTCACAGCCAAAGACGAGCTACTTGTAAAAAATATCCAACTTAGGTAAATAAGGTAGGCAACAACACAATACAGCATAACGAAGAAGGCAACACTGTAAAACTACAGTCGTGGATTCGCTCTATTTATAACCGATTACGATTAGAGTACCTTGCCTGGTGGTCAGTATTATTCGCTTTTCAGTTCAGAACTTCAAATGGTGCTACTAAGTTTATGACCCAAAGTTAAACTACAGACGATTGGTATGAGCGATTAGAAGGGCAGTATCCACCCTTTATATCAACTGTCCTGGGAAACTATGATGCAATATACATGCAAGACGAGTCCAATCGAAAGGTTCCGAGGTAGGCAGTAACATAACCTTATTTAAGAGTGGTTTCTCTCGTCCGGTGTCGTTTAAACCGTTTATTTACGGAATAACTGAGACAAATAGCCTGCAATGGTTTTGAGTTGATGATGATACAACCAGGCTACAATGTGTGATTGTTAGGATACTAATAATCAGTAAGTGATTGGAAAAAACGGCACTTCCTCTGAAGACCAGCTACCGTTGTAGAACCATAGAACTACCATTGAGATCTGAAAAATTAAATAATGAGACTAATTTTAACACTAGAAGCACAACTGGGTTGAATTAACCCAATTGAATTTTTCAGATGTATGAAATTCAGAAAGAAGATGAAAAGAAGGACAAAAACACAAAATGCCAGGCAGCACCCTCCATAATTATTGGCAACCCTGGTTAAGATGTGTTAAAAGCCATAAAATAAATTCAATTTTTATTGCAGAAGCATAATGTCACACTGAAAATTGTAGAAAGATGTAACCTTCAACTCAAGTGAATTTTAAGGGGAAAAAATCCCTGAATAAGAAATAATTACTTTTCAAAAAAATCACCTGTTCCATAATTATTGGCACCCCTAACAATTCCTTGGAAGTAAATGTAATTGAAGTATTTCTGTCATTTCTACGGTATTTTACAAAATTAATCAGGGTATCTAGGAACATTTAATTAGTAATTCATCATCATTCTTCCTGTTTCCCTGGGGTATAAATATGATGTGGCACAGAGGCCATTTCTTTTATCCACTCTTCAACATGGGAAAGACAAAGGAACACACCATTAAAGTAAGGCAGATGTGTGTCGACTTTCACAAGTCAGGCAGTGGCTACAAGAAAATAGCCACTCACCTGCACCTGCCCATATCTACAGTCAAAGGAATCATTAAGAAGTTTAAAACAACTGGAACAGTGGTAAACAAGCCTGGACGAGGAAGTAAGGTTATTTTGCCACCACGCACAGTCAGGAGGATGGTAAGAGAAATAAAAAGTTCTCCAAAGCTCACAGTTAAAGAATTGCAACAAATGGTAGCATCTTGGGGTCACAAAGTCTCCAAAACAACCATCAGGCGCTATCTACATGCCAACAAGCTGTTTGGGAGGCATGCACAGAAAAAAACCTTTTCTCACTCACAATCATAAACGCAAACGTCTGGAGTTCCCCAAGCGGTACTGGGACTTCAACTGGGACCGTGTGCTTTGGTCAGATGAGACCAAGATAGAGCTTTTTGGCTACAAACACTCTAAGTGGGTCTGGCAGAATACAAAAGATGAGTATGCAGAAAAGCATCTCATGTGAAGTATGGGGGAGGATCGGTGATGCTGTAGGCCTGTTTCTCTTCCAGAGGCCCTGGGAACCTTGTTAGGATGCATGGCATCATGAACGCTTTGAAATACCAGGACACTTTAAATCAAAATATGGTGGCCTCTGCCCGAAAGGTGAAGTTGGGCCGTCACTGGGTCTTTCAGCAAGATAATGACCCTAAACATATGGCCAAATCTACACAGAAATGGTTCACCAGACACAGAATCAAACTCCTCCCATGGCCATCACAGTCCCCAGACCTCAACCCCATAGAAAAAGTGGAGTGAGCTGAAGAGGAGAGTGCAGAGGAGTGGACCCAGGTCGCTGGATGATTTGGAGAGATTGTGCAAAGAGGAATGGTCAAAGATTCTTCTTTCTGTATTCTCCCATCTTTGTGAAACATTATAGGAGAAGATTAGGTGCTGTTTTGCTGGCAAAAGGGAGTTGTACAAAGTATTAACATCAGGGGTGCTAATAATTGTGGCACACATGATTTGATGTTAAAGAATTATTTCTGAATGTGGGATTTTTTTCCCTCTGAATAAATGCACTTCAGTTAAAGGTTGGATTTTACTCTTTTTTTGATTGTGGTCCTATATTATTTAGAAAAAAACTGAATTTATTAGAAGCTAAAGAACACATCTTAACCAGGGGTGCCAATAATTATAGAGGGAGATCTTGCAACAGAAAAAAAAAATTTGTCCTCTGTAGCAACCACTTCAGCTACAGTGAGCCAATGGATAACAATTAGAAGTTCAGAAAAATCAGTTTTCTGAAGTAAAAATTCAACATGGTATTGATACCATGAAATTCTATTAATTACAGTCAATTATTGTGGTTTTTAAACCTGCCAGTAAACTCAAAGAAGAAGAAGAAATATATAAATTACAGACTGCCAGTTTGTTTTTTAAATACTGTATCTTTCATTCACCTGAAAATTGATTAAAGAGCACCACAAGGAGAGAACAATGCGTGGTTGCTTTGCTTCTTTCTATGCGAGCTATGAAAAATACTTTGTACTTGTACTTTTGATACTTAATTATATTTTTTCACAAGATGCTTTTGGTACTTAAGTACATTTAATGTGAGCTACTTTAAGACTTTTACTCAGATCATTTTCTTATGGGTGACTTCAACTTTACCAAAGTAACTTTCAGTAATGGTATTTTTACCTTTTCGTAACTTTTTTCCCAGTACTTTATACGCCTTTGTTATCATTTTAGCTATGTGACAAAGTTCAGTACTTGGTCAGGTTGTAACTGTCGCTTATGAAAATCGTTCATGCTTTCTTTCCTGAATTCTTGTATTTTTCAGCATTTTTTAAAACATTGCTTATATCCTTTTTATTATTATTTGGAATATAGCGATAGCCATGTCTGTTTGTCCGTCTGTACGTCCGTAATCATTTCGTTTCCGGGGCAGAACTCAAAAACCGTTGGACAAGTTGGACTTAGTCTCTGGTAAGGGTATGGCTCATTTCCGGAGCATAACTCAATAACCGTATAATATTTCTTCACGAAATTTGGTTTGTAGATCTGATATACCATGTAGATGTGCCTTTTGATATTTAGGAATTTCTGATTTTTTTATTTTTTGTGTTTCCATGGCAACAAGTTGGACTTAGTCTCTGGGGAGGGTATGGCTCGTTTCCGGAGCATAACTCAATAACCGTTTAATATTTCTTCACGAAATTTGGTGTATAGATCTCATATCATGGAGATGTGCCTTTCGGTATTTAGGAATCTCTAAAAAAAAATTTTTTTGTGTTTCCAAGGCCACAAGTTGGACTTAGTCTCTGGGGAGGGTATGGTTCGTTTCCGGAGTGTAACTCAATAACCTTTTAATATTTCTTCACCAAATTTGGTGTGTAGATTTGATATACAATGTAGAGGTGCCTTTTGGTATATAGAATTTAAGAAATTTTTCTTATTTTTGTTTTTTTTTTTCATGGCAGAAAGTTGAAGCGAGTGTCACTGGTTCCAGAGCAATACATGATAATTGTTCAATGTTTATCTATGAAATTGGCATGTTGATCTAATGAACCTTGTAGATGCGCCTTTTCCTATTTAGGAATTGCTGAGATTTTGATTTTTTTTTGTGTGTTTCTATAGCCACAAATTACACTCAGTTTCTGGTTAGGGTGTAGCTCATTTCTGAGGCATAACTCAGTAACAAAACTTTCAACATACCTGTGAATTAAAAAGGGTGTCTTTTGCTATTTGGGATTTTCTGCTTCATGAAAACAAATGGAACAGGCTCAGAAAGACGTGGAAAGTTACATTCCTGTAGCAGAACTTGAAAGTATTTTCATGAAACTTTGAGGAGATATTTATTAGTACAAGGTACCTGAGGCCTCCCTAATTTTGGGGGATATGCCATCTTCTGATGGCTCTTGTTTTGACTGTCTGCCATAATTGAGGTAAAATTGACCTAAATTGCTCACTTGGTAACACACTTTTTTTTCCTTTATCTGCAGCGACTGACATAAATACCAAACAATTAGCTATTTGGGGGGCACTATAAAATTTCAAAACTTTCTTATTGCTCGGCCAATTCTCATGATCTTGGTGTCAACTACAAGGCCTTTTCGAGAGCTTTCAATGGGTAATCAATTCATTAAAATGGATTACATTTCAATTTTTTTGTCACATAGTTAACCATTTTCAACCATCACCAACATCGAATAACATTTTTTGTAAACAAATTTTTAAAATTCATTAAAATGAATTACATTTCAATTTTTTTGTCACATAGTTAACCATTTTCAACCATCACCAACATCGAATAACATTTTTTGTAAACAAATTTTCACACTCTCACTCTTCCACTCTCCTCACCCACTTTGTAAATTATTTATCAACTCCAGCTCATTACTAAACTTGCACTTCATATAACTGAATGAGCTTTGACTCATTTTGCACCCTTTTCTTGGGCTCACATTCTCATATGGCACTCAGTGGCCCAGCCATGTACTAGGTTGCACCTAGTCTTGTTGATTTAAAGGCAGGTGAAAATGCTTACAAACTGCTAACAGGGGGTTAATGCTGACACACCCCTTTTCCAAACCCCTACAAAATCTAAACCCAGACAGATATTGAACTAAAACAAATTGTTATCGTCTACCATACTACAACCTATCAAAGAAACAAGCAATTCTGAGACCATCAAACTGGGAGTTTGGTGATTTCATATGGAATAACCCATGCACATGTGGATAGATGGAGTCGGATACCACTCCCGCGCCACTCAGGCGGGGAAGGCCGATAAAAAATATCAGTCATACATGACTGCTAAAATTATTAGCCGATGCTATAGTAAGTTCAATAAAAAATGTCAAAAAATATATTCAGTATTTTCTTTAGGTTTGTTGGAGGTGAATATGTGCCGAAAAAAAATCAAGAAACCTCACCTTTCAATTCTTAATAACCTAAACCTTTTTCCGAATAGCAACTGTTGCTCACACCAATTGATCTAAGTCAATGGTAGACGTCAAACTTGCCTTCGATTGCACTGTTATATATTGTACCACAAAATTATGAGGCATTTTCATCCGCACATAAATGGCAACATAAAATATCAATTTGTCTATAAATTCTGCCCACGTGAAGCTTGCAAAATGGCAAAAATTTTTATCAGTTATTTTTCCAGGCTCATTAAGCAATAAGCTAGGAGGATCCGCGTTGTATTCTGAATGTAATCACAGTTTAAGGCCGTTGTTAGGCACGATGTACAGCGGAGTGGCAATTGTAGGAATAGCGAAAACGACTGCTGCGAATCATGCAAAGTTTTGGATTTTTTTGCATATTACCTATTTGCCATCCTTACAATGTCAAATCGATTATATAAACAAAGCCCAAAGGCAATCACTTTTCATTGTCATTTCTCGTTCATTATAGGCCATGTATGCTGATCCTGGCTGTTCAGTAATTAAATAGTTTGATCAGGCAATTTAAATGGGAAAAGCTTGAGGGCTATCGAGTGGTAAAGGGTAACGTTGCAGGGCATCTGATGGTACGCTGCTGACTGCTTCCTGGAAATGCATGGTGGACTTGACATTTGTGTTCGCCACAAAGTTTTTGGTGATTTTGTTTCATTTAAACTAGGAACAAGACTGGCTTTGCTTCCTATGGCTTCTGCATCTCATGAGCATTTGCCATGGTGGTGTTTCGGCTCAGTCGCCCAAGTACAATACCTGACAGAGCGACTTGAAAATGTACTGAATGAGCACAAGAACATATTGAGGACTGACTGCAATAAACCGTTATGTCCCGATGTTATATAGTGGACATAACTGTTTATTGCAGTCAGCCCTTGATATGAAATTGGAAGCATCAAACGTGTTGGCAATCTGCCTCAAGAGTTATTCCTCGCACGACTTTGGAAGTTTTAAACTGAAATTGTGAACAAAGTAAGTTCTGCTTACGAGTATATTGTGTGCATTTTTTCTTTTGTTTAGCGTTGCATGAGTCTTGATATTTTGGTGAGATTTTCTTTGAATCGGTCATTCTGGAAGCGAGCCTGACGCAGCATTTGCTATTTCAAACTTCGCTTATTTCATAATTTCTTTGAACTAGAAGTACATAAAACTTTTGAATACAAAGGGATCAAACAATAATGAAACGGTATGCAGTTACTTTTCTGTTATTGTACTCTGTATGACACAAAATCAAGTAAACATCTAACATGCTAGTCTGGCGTGTTACATGTTTCAGGTCAAAAAAGCGGGTAATATTGTTTTCTTTTAATAGCAGGATGCAATGGTGAAAAAAATCAGAATGACTCATAGCTGCTAACTAAAATTAGCTAGCTTCGGTGTGGACCAGCTCTGTTGCGGGTGCTTTTTATTTCTTTTCTGCGGCAGTAAACACAACACACAGCCTTTAAGTAACTTATGCTGCAATCAGAGCTTATCTTCACATCAATCGGCGCACCACTAAATACATTGCAAAAGTCTGCAAAGTCACAAGTAATCTTCATCACCTGTCTGCCTCTGATTTTTTAAAAATGCAGCAGTGAATTTCTTATTTTAAGATGATATTTAGTCTAGGGAGATGTCCTCCATACCTATGAGGACTAACTTCTTTGGTGTTATGGGAGGCTTTGCTTGGGTATTTGTTGTTGGGCACTCCTTGCCAGAAATGCTTCTTCCCCTCAACTCCACAGTACCCCATATAGTTACTGCCAATTCCTTTATGAAGAGTGAATCCTAGTAGTGAATTGTAGTTTGTTTTAGTGGTGCAACTCTGGCCTTTCCAAAGAGGAATGCGACATGCAGTCTTTTATCACTGTTCTCCAACCTCAAAAAAGACACAGTATCATATCCCTCTTGACTTGCATCAGAAAAATGATGTAGCTGTGCACTGATAGGTTCTCCAAAGTCCTTTGGTTTAAAGCAACGATCCACTTTAAACACTTCAATCTTTTCAAGACCCTGTAGCCATTCCAACCACTGTTGAGAAAAAGGCTGTGAAATGGTCTCGTCCCATCCATAATTCCTCTTGCACAATTCCTGTAACAGTAACTTGGCTGACAGAGTGAAAGGGGCAAGAAATTCAAGTGGATCATACAGGGAACTGACCACTGACAGGATACCTCTTATCGTCTGCGGTCGCTCAGGTGCTATAGTTCTGAACTTGAACTTGTCTGTATCCACACACCACTGGAGTCCAAGAGCTCTCTCCAGTGACTTTATCCAAATCCAGCTCTTTCACGTCCTTTATTCTGCTTTCCTCTGGGATTGATGTCAGAACTGCTCGACTGTTACTTATCCACTTTGACAGATTGAAGCCTCCTTTTCGACATAGATCAGTCAGGTCTTTCACCGTTTGTTTTGCCTCCTCTTCTGAAGACAGGGACTTTAAGCAGTCATCCACATAAAAGTTACAGTTGACAGTACTGACCACTGCTGCAGGGAACTGAGACTGGTTGTCATCTGTGGTCTTCCTTAGAGCATAATTTGCACAACTTGGTGACGACACAGCTCCAAACAGATGAACAGTCATACGATATTCCATTGGACGTTGCTTGGTATCACCCTGAGGCCACCACAAAAAACGGAGAAAGTTGAGGTCCTTTTCTGATACCCTAACCTGAGGAAACATCGCCTCGATGTCAGCCATCACTGCAACAGGCTCCTGTCGGAATCTGATGAGGACACCGATGAGGGAGTTTGTGAGATTGGGACCTGGTAACAGCTGGCAATTTGGTGATGTCCCTTTATACACTGCTCCACAGTCAAACACCACTCTTAACTTTCCCTTTCTGGGGTGGTATACCCTATGATGTGGAATATACCAGACCTTTCCATCACTCTGATTCAGTTGATCTGCTGGAACAGTCTCAGCATAGCCTTGCTGGATTACATCACTCAGAAAGGCTGTGTATTCCTCTTGATACCTTTTGTTCTTTCCAAACTTCCTTTTCAGGCTCATAAGGCGGTGTTCAGCGATGCAGCAGTTGTTTGGCAAGATGGGATTTTCATGTCTGAAAGGCAAGTCAAGGGAGTAATGGCCATCCTTCAGTACTACTGAGCTGTCTGCAATATTCAAAAACTTCATGTCTTCTCTTGAGATTTCAGCCTGTTCCTCTGATGACTTCTCACTGAAATCTTGGTTATATTGATTCACCAGCATTTCCTCAATTTTTGCGATGGAGATTCGGTCGGTGGTCACATTAGAACAGCCAGTCTGTTTCCTGCCATCATCACCACCTCGAAGTGGACCATCCCACCTTGGTTCTCACCGCATACGGTCCGCCTCCCTGGCTGTTAACCAGCTCCCATGGTTCCTTCACCTTTGATGCGTTTGTTCCAATCAGCAAGTCGATGTCAGAATCAATTTCATGGAGCTCAATACCTTGTAAGTAGGGCCACTGGTCAACATCATCTTGCTTGGGAATGTTTAGCTTAGTCAAAGGCATGCATTTTTGGGTGAAAACATCAGGCAACTCAATGAAGTCATCCTTATCCAATCCAGACACTTCCAAACCTGATATCACATGACTGTCCACTGTCTTTTCCTGACCCATTGTTCGTAAAAGAATGCGAGTTCTCCGTCTGTTCACATTCAACTGCTGCGCCAAACTATTTGTGCAGAATGTACCAGAACTGCCGGGGTCCAGGAAGGCGTAGGTTTGCAGAACCTTGTCACCCTTTTGACTCTTCGCTTGGACTGGGACAATAGAAAAAATGCAGTTATCCTCAAAACTGGCTCCAATGTGGCCACAGGTCTGGGGTGCAGACAGTTGCAGTTATTGTTGTTTGAACTGGCTGATCTGATCGTTCTGTGGATATTCCTTTATCCTGATGCTCAATATGGAGAATTCCAGGGTGCTTTTTAGCCACACACATTACATTCAATTCGACTCTTACAGTATCTGCTAATGTATTCTTCTTGTAGACAGCCAAAACAGATTCCCTTCTCCTTAATGAAGTTAATCTTTTCACGGTGAACTTTTCCTTTAAATTGTGAACACTTGCCAAATGTGTGACCACCCTTTTTGCAGAACAAACAGCCTTAGTGAGTAGAAGGGGAGGAGGAACTTTCATTTTTCACCATACAGTCTGTATTAGCCTTTCCCTTTATAGCAGTAACATTAGTGGCGAAACTGCTTCCTTTGTGCCGTTTTGTTTCCTTTGTTTGCCTTAGAGTGAAGCCTCTGCCTGAAATTACAGGCTGTGTGTCATGATTGTTGCCAAACAAAGAAAGAGGCAATCAACTTGTTTTTCAATAAATTCGACGTGATCTGCAAACATGGCCCGCTCATGGCCGCTCTTGCAGGTCGCAGGCAGTGCTTCTCCACTTGTCTCGCAGCTTATAGGGCAACTTCAATACACTGTTTCAATGTTTCTGTTTCAATACACAATGTTTCTCATGTTTGAGGCCATATCCAACTCCTTCATGTCTGTGATTTATTCTGTAGCATTACAGCATCCACGAAGAAAGAGAGCAAAGGCCTGCAATGCTTGACCATCCTCACCTTTAATCAGTGTCCAGCTGAAAACCTTGTCCATGTAAGCAGAAGAGATTTTTTGTTCATTACCAAAGTTTTCCCTGAGAAGATTTTTAGCTCTGTGATATCCTTGGTGTGGAGGAAGATGTTGGCAGCTATGCACAATATCTTGTGGCCGACCCCTGGTGTATTGCTCTAGAAAGTGCAGGCAATCACCATAGTTATTTGTCTTTTCCTCAGCTCCATTTTCAAATTCTCTGATAAAAGCTTGGTACTGAAGAGGATCTCCATTAAATATTGGGATGTCTCTTGGTGGGAGAGATGATGAGAGATTTTTTTGGACCAATAAAGCAGTGATATCATTTTGTTTTTGCATGATATTAATGATGTCTGTTGATGGTGATGATAATAATTGACTGTTATCACTCAGCACTGGAGTTTGCGAATGAACATGCCCCACTGAAGGCTGTGTATGGGTATGCATGCTGGACCTCAGGTGAGTTTCTTGTACTTGATTTGTCGTATTTGCAGCTGTCCTTGTTGAATTAGTCAGTTGATTTGTTAAATTTGACACTTGAGTCTGAGCATTGATTTTGGCTGATATTTTGGAAACCTGTTCCAGTGTTTTTTCCTGAGGACGAACAACCAACGGTGCAGGTAAGGAGTCTGTTTGCCCCTCTTTAGGAACATAGGCAGTTGCAGTAGGATTGAGATTGCTGGTGAGCTGAGCTGAAGCCTTTTCAAAATAAGACTGCATTCCATCAGACACTCTAGAGCCAGTCCTTGATGCATTAGCTTCCAGTACATGGATTTTAGCATTAGCAGCTGCCATCTCAGTTTCCAGTTCAAGTGTTTCCTTTTCTTTTCTCAGCTGGTCCTGTTGTGCCTCTATTAAATGTCTCTTATCAGTGCTGCTGCACGTTCCACAAGAGCTGCCCTTTCAGCTTCAGCCTTGATGCGTGCAGAGGATGCTGCAGAGACACGTGATAACTGAGATGAGGCCTTAACACGGCTTGATTTAGCGCGTGAGACATTAGAAACACTGTCTTCAGGTCCAACTTCCTGTGAGTCCGCCACGCTCAAGACATCATCATGTTCAGTGCCTTTAACATCAGGTTGTACATATGGGTGACCTGCATCAACAAGCCATTTTTTCACATTTTCTGTAAATTCACAGTAACGTGACATTTGCGTTTGAAACCACTGATTTTGTCTCTCAACTTCATCCTGGGGTATGGGTAAGGTCAAAAAACTTTCATGCTCATATCTTGCTTCCTCACAGGGCTTAATGAATTTGGACAATTCACATTGCACTTCATTGACATTTTCATTGGATTCCATAAGCACTTGGAGCCTTTCCAAATATTTGCCCGCTTGCTTGCATTTTGCTCTTCTTTCTGCTTGGATCTTCTCTATATGGTGAACCAGATCCTTGGCAGTGTATTTGACCACTCTTTCAGATGGCACGAATTTGTCACCCTCTGGTTTATCATCGATGACGTCAGACATTTTGTGCGCTTCACCTTTAACACACACGACCACCTCTGCTGCATAACCATAAACAATCACCGGCTCAGTTCACAACACTTTCAACGCCGCAGCCAGAGAGCACATGCAGGATTGAACAGAAACAATGTGTCACTCAATCGCACCTTATTACTGCACAGCGGGATCAACAACCAGTACGATACACATGACGTGACATCTCACTCCAATAGAAATTCACAACAAACACCGCAGCGGCAAATTCAAACAATCAGCCCCGATCCGTCATTCAATCGCACCTTATTACTGCGCAGCGGGATCAACGACCAGTATGACACACATGATGTGACATCTCACTCCAATAGAAATTCACAACAAACACCACAGCGGCAAATTCAAACAATCAGCGCCGATCCGACAAAATACGTTGATGGCAAACACAATGAACACCCCCAGGAGACAACACTGAGCAATGCAACATGACAGTCAACTCCAATAGTTGCGCGGTTTTCCAATACAGCATTTACAGTCAATGTTTGTCCAATGCACAAACCATCTCTGTACGGTGATTCCTTGTCGTGATGTGCACTCCTGCTTTGCCTCGGCTGAACTCGATGTTACGTTGCGAGGCTCGCTGGTTATTTGTTTGGCGTGTCGATGTTGCTGCTATTTGAAAGCGTCCGTGCACAAAGCGGCATCCACATGAAATACACAAATAGATGTCCGATGTCTGAAAAAGCTCCTCGTTCCGTTCCGGTTTCAAAGATCCTTTATTCGGGCGAATCCTTCCTTTGTTCCAAAAACGGGAGGTTTTTACTTTTTGTAGTGGTTACTTGTTGCAAAACAATTTGTTCCATTCAAAAAAAATCAAACTTACAACAAAGGCCACTGATGCACCAGTTAGTTAGGTCGTACTCAGGCAATCAAGAAGTCCATTGTCCAGGCATGATCCATGATTAACAGGGTTTATTTCCAAGTCAAAAAGCAAACATCCATGTTCACATGCTGCCTCTCTCTTGCTCTGGTAAAAAACCATATCCCTTCCTGGTACACGACCTCACCTTGCCCACCTACCTACCTATATGCCCGCTACCTGTTTGGTGCTTAGCGCCCCTAGTGCCAAAAAAAATATAAAATACAAATAAATCCAAAAAATGTTCACATTAATCAAACAAATGAAATTGCTCCAACACCATCCTTTTTTGCCAAAAGGCTCGGCACAGGTGTCGGCTGAATTGGCTCCCTCTCTGAATTTCAGGCCCAAATTCTCCGCCTTGTGCTCGCGATCACTCGCACGCGCATGTGCACTCGAGCTCCTCGCACAGTATACACAGTGCATGCAGTGCAGCGCTTCTTATAACGTGCACACGGTCTTTGTTTCTATTCACGTTACAGCATTCAAACCTCAAACTGTGAGGTCATAAACTAGATTATCTACAAACTCAATACATAGCATAATACGGTGACAAACAACGGAGCGCATCTCATAAATATTGTTCTCCAGCATCCTGTCCTCGCTAACTTGAGGCGGAACGATTACCTGAACAACGAGCTGAAAGAGCAGGGGCCTGTCTCACGAAGCTGGATTTTGGCTTAGTGAGGTAACTTCAGGATTAACCCTGGGTTTTCCGTATCACAAAGGTGGTTCGCTTTTTATCGGGGTACGTCGCCGTGGCAACATACGCTGAAGACCTAACCTGCTCCGGAGCAGGTTAAGTTCAGGATAAGAGCTCAGCAGGTATAAAAGCCCCACCTACAGACCAATCAATTCTCTTGGAAAATGGCCTGCCCATTTGATGAGAACCCAGTGGGTCTAGATCAGGGGTGGGCAATCACGGTCCTGGAGGGCCGGTGTGTATGCAGGTTTTTATTCCTATCAATTACCCTGAATAACTGAGTTAATTGATTGCATGCACAAATATAGATTTTCGCAATGATTCGATCAAAGGAAAATGTTTTATGAAGGGAGACAAGACTAGTCTTTGTAGTTTCATGATAATTAAAAGAAATGCGCGTGAAACGTCAGATTTCATAAATGGTTTGGCTAATTGAGACAATCAACTAATTAAAGACCAGACGTTGGTGTGAAAACCAGGGACAGATACGGCCCTCGCTGCCCACCTCTGGTCTAGATGCACAACTTGTGCGAAGGGCACTCAGGCATGAATAAGTGTTTCGCCATCGCTGTAATCCTTTTGATTTGCCTGAACAATGTCTTTACGAGAGGTGCAGGTTTTCCGCAGGACTACAGTATATCTGTCAGCTGCTGGAGCCGTTCATTACTAATTCCACATTTACATTGTGAGCATCCTACAACAGAAACAGAGTAAAGAAGTAGTCATGTACATATACATATGCTACACATATAAGATAGTAAGCATAATTACTATGAGCGTACACTTTGCAGTATGTTTTCATACTTGTTTATTATTTGCTCCCATGTTCTTTTTGCTCCACTTGGCTTGCATCTGAAATGATATGGCCAAAATCACATGCCATAACGCCAAATTTCATAAACGCATAAATTTATGGAACACACAAATGACCGAGGCTATGTTAGATTGATATTCGATATTCAGGCATTCGGCGAGAGAGCATTTCAATAACTCACCGCGCTACACCAATGTTACTATAGTCAGATCTACTGTGCCCTCATGGTGGGGAGGTAATATTATAATCCCACTAATTTACGCATTGACACAGTCGGAAATTTTTTTGCCAGCATTCCTCGCGGCTTTTGGCAGCTGCATCTATGTTGCTTTTTGCCCGAATAATGGATTTATATTCCTCGTATTTATTTAAGATCATTGTCTGCCCCTCCGTCGTGAAGTATGCGGCTCGGGAGGATTTTTCCATGTCTGCGATTGGTCGTATGCACCAAACACTGCCCTTTTTATGCGAGCGCGCACAGATCCAGATTGGAAACTCCTTGTTTCACTTAACAAGTTGATTACCGGCTTCGTGAAACCGATAATCAAGACCACGGATGTCTGGTTAAGTGCAGCTGGGTAACGGAGGGAAACCTCGGGCATGTTTATCCAGTTTTGTGAGACAGGCCCCAGCTCTGGGCATCAATAATGAAAACGTTCGGTGGCTAAGGAGACGACCGTCTGTCACGCAAAAGTAGAGGTGAGGCTAAGGTTATCGTTCAGATACATACAAAAAATGTCATGGTTGCTGCTGCAAAGCTGGCTAACTGAGCAAGACTGGCTTTAGCACAAAGTAAAACCCAGAAAGCTGTACTTATTTCAGTCCATGTTCCAGATTTGAACAGTTTCCAGGTTTTACTATGTGAAAAAGCCAGGCTTAATCAGTTTGCCAGCTTTGTGGAGTACCCCCTGGGTGTGCTTACTGCAGTTGCTTTGAGTGAACGAATAGGATGGCTGGCCCACAGCAACAGCAGCCGAAATTGACAGAGTTTTTTTAACCGTAAGACAATCAAAGCTATTGCATTTTGTTTAAGTTGGTACACAATGCGGATGTGCTTAGCCATGGAGGTTGTGTTCCCCCCTTAAATAAATTATTTTGCAACATAAATTGCATTTTGCTTTCTCCTTATCTTTTTCTTTGGTAAAAATGTAGCCAAACTTAAGACCTCTTCTCACGATCCGCCATCCATGCAAGCAAGTGACCCGGGACGTTTCTCAATAACAAGTACACCAAGTTCGTACTTGTGAACTCCACGAGTCTGGACTTGCCGAGTTCAGATGAAAGAACGAACTCCCCGGGGGGGAGTACGGTCTTTCTGCAATTGGAACAGGAACGTACTTGATGACGTTAACGTCGTGGTCTTAGCTGGTGTCGGCATTTCAACTTCTGATTATTTTCACTGGTTTACCTAAAATAAAATGCAAACACAATGTGCACTTCCAAGGCTAGGAACACTCAGAAGAGGGGAAGAGGGGTCTGTGAGCGTGAGCTACTTTAGGTGCTTAGCTACGTTCCGCTGGCTGTTGCGGAGTTTATCTACTCTGAAAACACTGGAGCTTATTCCACATAAAACATCGTAAAGCAGGCAATATTCCAAATGTACTCGGATAATAGTTCCTCGCCTTAAAGTCACCTGAAGAGTATTCAGCCAAGAAATAGCAAACGAATAATGCAACAAAAGACTTAAGCCGCTTTCATACTGGACGCGAAACGAATTTATCGCACGACAGGTTACATTCAAAGTCAATGGAAAGACGCGAACACACGCGTTTTCGCATTGACTTTGAATGTAATCTGTCAGGCGAAGAATTCGTTTCGCGTCCGATGTGAAAGCGACTTTAGGATGTTAAATACATAGGCATGCAAGCTATAACATAGATATCGATGTCTCGTTATCTTGCTAGCTAGCTAGCCAAATAGCTCGCTCGCGACTATTCCATTGTGAGCGAACTGTAAGTTAGCCTTTTAAGCTCGCTAGCCAGTTGCTCATGTAATTACATTGGTGTGCTTGTTATGATACACAGTTCAATAATTGCTACCCAGATAGCAAGCACCTCCGCTCCAGATCTGCCCAGGCTATGCGCCGACACCAGCCGATCTGGCTCTGAGCCGGGGCAGATCCGGAGCGGAGGAGCTTGATTTCTAGGAAGCCAACTAGCTCGCTAATGAGTATGACAGTGTACGCAAACTGTAGCCTTATTTTGTCGGCGCAATTATGTCGGAGAATATTTCGGTCATTGAAAGTGAACTGCAGCTTTTTCAGCGCGCAAGCCAGTTGCCTATGTAACTTAGCTAAATACACTGGCGCGCTCGCTATACTATTACTAGCTAGGTAGCCAAACTGTAGTGCAGTAAATTAAGAAAATTTAATTAGAAAAAAATAGGGGAGAGATGAAACTTGCTGGGAACCTTTCTGAATATAATGTAAATATAATACTAAAAGTCTCCGTAAATCCTACAGCAGCATTAGCCGCTAGAGGGACAAATCACAGATGGCCACCGTATTTAGGTAAAACAGAATATTTTGACTAATATATATCGTAGAGGGGCGTTCTTAACGTCAAAATATATGTTTTTGAGGCATGGGAATCGAATGAGCACTAGTAGGAGGTTATTGCTGTTATAGTTTTGGAGTTATATTTAAAAAATATTAATATTTCGTAAACTAACCTATTTTTTCTGTGCTTATTTTTCAGTTGGAGCCATAGGATGTCTTTTATAGACTAATATGGATGTGTGTAGAAGTTGTGTGTTGTGTGAAGAGGACCTTGCTAAAGGTGAAACAGTTAATGTAACGTTAACCAGAGGGTTGCCTACCATCATACAGCGCAGCTTACGGAGACGAGACGGTATTGCCGAGAAACTCCAGGGACTATCCTCAGTGTGCGCCCATGTTCACTGTCGTAAAAATTACACAAAAGAATCTTCTATCCATTCTGTTCTGCATCCGTCTCCAAACGAAGTAGCAAAGAGTCTTAGATCATCGCAGACGCCATTTAACTTTAAACTTCATTGTTTCTTCTGCGCTGATGAATGTGATGTGTTTGCTGACAGAAAGAAACCAGTTGAAAAACGAGATGTGTATGAGGTAAGAACACTTTGTAAAGAATCTATAGTTGGTGCTGCAAACAACAGGAATGGCGAATGGGGGGAACAGTGAAAAATCGCCTTAGCAATGTAATGGACTTGGTGGCAGCTGAAGCCAAATACCACAACAGTAGTTACAAAAAATTCTTCAAACTTCCATCTAGCCGAAAGAGAGGTCGTCCGGAGGAAGACTACTTGTCAACAGCATTTGATCATTTATTTACTTTTCTCGAAGAAAATGACGAATACCAGTATTCTGTGCAGCAATTGCTCAATAAACTCGAAGAGTACCTACCAGATACCGCAACTGTATGTTCTGAGAGAACATTGACAACGAAACTGAGAGAGCATTTTGCTGACAACGTCATCATCACACGTATACATGGAAGAAAACCTGTGGTGTGCTTCCGGGACACTGGTTTCAAAATATTTAGTAGTGCATGGTACACACTGAAATCACAAGACCCATGTGAAGAATGTTTGAGACTTGTAAAGCTAGCTGCAGCAATAATCAGGGAGGACATTCGTTCCATGTCATATGACCTTGATTCATATTCACCAGCAGACAGTGCCTTTAGTGATGTACAAACCCAAAACCAGTGAAGTTGGCATGTTATGTAAATCGTAGATAAAAACAGAATACAATGATTTGCAAATCCTTTTCAACTTATATTCCATTGAATACACTGCAAAGACAAGATGTTTAATGTTCAAAATGAGAAACTTTTTTGTTTTTTGCAAATAATCATTAACTTAGAATTTACAGGCAGCAACACATTGCAAAAAAGTTGGCACAGGGGCCTTTTTACCATTGCGTTACATCGCCTTTCCTTTTAACGACACTCAGTAAACGTTTGGCAACTGAGGAGACCAATTTTTGAAGTTTTTCAGGTGGAACTCTTTCCTATTCTTGCTTGATGTACAGCTAAAGTTGTTCAACAGTCTGGGGTCTCCGTTGTCGTATTTTACGCTTTATAATGCGCCACACATTTTCAATGGGAGACAGGTCTGGACTACAGGCAGGCCAGTCAAGTACCCGCACTCTTTTACTATGGAGCCATGCTGTTGTAACACGTGCAGAATGTGGCTTGGCATTGTCTTGCCGAAATAAGCAGGGGCGTCCATGAAAAAGACATTGCTTGGATGGCAACATATGTTGCTCCAAAACCTGTATATACCTTTCAGCATTAATGGTGCCTTCAAATATGTGTAAGTTGCCCATGCCTTGGGCACTAATACACACCCATACCATCACAGATTCTGGCTTTTGAACTTTGCGCCTAACAGTCCGGATGGTTCTTTTCCTCTTTGGTCCGGAGGACACAACGTCCACAGTTTCCAAAAACAATTTGAAATGTGGACTCGTCAGACCACAGAACACTTTTCCACTTTGCATCAGTCCATCTTAGATGAGCTTGGGCCCAGCGAAGCCCGCAGTGTTTCTGGGTGCTGTTGAGAAATGGCTTTCGCTTTGCATTGTAGAGTTTTAACTTGCACTTGCAGATGTAGCGACGATCTGTAGTTACTGACAGTAGTTTTCTGAAGTGTTCCTGAGCCCATGTGGTGATGTCCTTTACACACTGATGTCAGTTTTTGATGCAGTACCGCCTGAGGGATCGAAGGTCACGGGCATTCAATGTTGGTTTTCGGCCTTGTCACTTACGTGCAGTGATTTCTCCAGATTCTCTGAACCTTTTGACGATATTACGGACCGTAGATGATGAAATCCCTCAATTTCTTGCAATAGCTCGTTGAGGAATGTTGTTTTTAAACTGTTCAACAATCAGCTCACGCATTTGTTCACTAAGTGGTGACCCTCGCCCCATCCTTGTTTGTGAATGACTGAGCATTTCAGGGAAGCTAGCCCGTTCACCTGTGGGATGTTCCAAATAAGTGTTTGATGAGCATTCCTCAACTCTCTGTCTTTTTTGCCACTTGTGCCAGCTTTTTTGAAACATGTTGCAGGCATCAAATTCCAAATGAGCTAGTATTTGCAAAAAATTACAAAGTTTACCTGCTCGAACATTAAGTAACTTGTCTTTGCAGTGTATTCAATTGAATATAGGTTGAAAAGGATTTGAAAATCATTGTATTCTGTTTTTATTTACGATTTACACAACGTGCCAACTTCACTGGTTTTGGGTTTTATTACATCAGTCATTCCCAACACCTTAAAGGTGTTCACAGACGATGTAATCAACAAGAGAAAGAAAGGAGATGTCAAAGCTAGGGAAAGAAAATGTGCAGCTATCAACCATGCCAGTATAGCAGCTGTACACCCAAGATCATTTGTGTCAATGATACAGGTTGGACTCGCCCTATATATACATAGGCATGTTGGGTCTCGACACCTAGTTGATATGTTGTCTAGTATAGGCATGTGTGCTTCTTACAGTGAGGCACAACGATATGAGGAGTCAGCCATGGTGCAGAATAGACCAACAATTCATCAGGATTCTCTGACGCAATTTGTTTTTGACAATGCAGATTTTAATGTGCGAATACTAGATGGCTATGGTACCTTTCATAGCATGGGGGGCATTATGTGTGTCACACCAGCAGATGCAGTTGCGCATTCAGATGTAATTCGGCAGATCAAGAAACAAACGTCAGTTGAGAGATCCATGCAAGTGAACAAAATAAAGAGTTCTGCATCTTGCAACCGTAAGCAACTCCGTGACAGTGCACAATGAGATTATCCCTGTCAACACCATGCAGCTTTTCAACAGAATTCTATGCGTGGTCAAATCTGATGCTGACTTTGCTTCATACCTAGAGTATGAATTATGAGAAAGACAGACAAAGCAGTAATGTATAGATTAGTAGAATCACTTTGTGATTGTGAGGACACCTATCCTCCAAATAGTACGATAGTTATAGATGGTGAATTTCTTTTGCATAGAGTTGTGTGGCCTGAGCATGGGTCTTATAATGACCTATGCAGATCATATGTATCATATCTACACAAGCATTTCTCTGTAAATTGCCATGTGGTATTTGATGGATACAGTGATGCTCTAAGTACCAAAGGCATAGAGCAAGAAAGCTTCAATCTCCCGAGCTCCAGTTTACCGACGAAATGTCCATAACAGTTCGTCAAGACAGATTTCTGTCCAATGGAAAGAACATGGTAAGACTAATTGATGCACTACAAAAGCACATGGAGCTGGCTGGAGCAACTGTGGAACACGCCTTGGCAGATGCTGAAGGCCTAATAGTAAAAACTGCAATAGATCTGTCACGTGGTAGGGATGTGGTAGTTGTGGGATCTGATGTAGACTTACTCATTCTACTCGTACAGTTTTGATGTTTATAACATCAAAAGCATTCAGAGCAGTCTGGGACAGTCTAGCAGCAAACTGTGTTGTCTGCATGCAATGACAGGTTGTGACACAACTTCAGCTATGTACAGACAAGGTAAAAACGGGCATTCAACCTTCTGCAGAAACACCCAGAACTGGATAATTGTGTTGAAGTGTTCTATGACATGAATTCCTCTGTTGATAATGTTGCGGCTGCAGGTGAAAAATTCATCTTGGCCTTGTACGGCGCTCCAAGGACCACTGTTACATTAAACAAACATAGACATTTGTGTTTTACAAAGGCTGTTGCCAAATGTCCGATAACCAGTCAGATTCAAGTTGCTGCTCTTCCACCAACTTCAGCAGCAGCAAAGGAACACTCATTGCGCGTGTCCCATCAAGTGCAAGTGTGGCTTGGTCATGAACTACCTCCAACTGAGTGGGGTTGGGACTTGGTTTGTGGTCAGCTACGCCCTGTTCTCACAAGGCAACCTCCTGCGCCTGAGTCCTTGTTGAACTTAAAATCCTGCAACTGTAAGTGTGGATGTGAACGGGGTTGCGGCTGTCGAAAGGCTGGGCTTAAATGTTCCCAGGTATGTGGTTACTGTCGTGGCAGTGGATGCAGCAACTCAGAACCGGCAGATTTGGAGGAGAACTCGGATGAAGAAAGTGGACCACAGGACGAGGATAAGGACAATGATGAATAATATGTATTACTGTAACATAAACACTAAAAGGGAAAATGTGTTTTTCATTTATTTCTAGTCATGACAATTGTGTGACACTAGTATGTTAGTTACTTGATCAGTCTTTGTTTATCCTGGCAAAAAGAATAAAAATAAATGATGCCGTACTGATTGATTTTATTATTTTAACTTAATTTGATGAGATATTAAACTAAAACCATTTTTGTGGTATGAAATAGATTCCTTAGGTTAAAAAATATGCATTTTGATGGCAGGAACACACTTCTACGATATGCAGTAATAAAGATATAACACTTTAACTGCATGTGGCGGCCATTTTGGATTTAGCCCCCTGGTGGCAAATGCTCTAATCGGATTTGCGGGGACTTTTAGTATGGTCATATGGTCAAATAACCCATATTTCCTGAACTACTGCTCGCTAGCGAGTAACACTGAAGGCAAATGGTAGGGAGACCAGAATTCCAAAATAGCGACGCATTAACGTTATGGAAAAAAATATCGCGCCCTGCTCCCGCTTGGATGCCGAAAAGAATTCTGGGTTATGCGTGCTGTCAAGTTCACACAAGTTACCATCCAATGCATCCTCGGCAAAATGGGTGTGTCAAGAACACTTCCGTGACTGGTAACCGTTCTCGTCGAGATGCAAACTTTGAATTGAGAAAGTACTTGGTCTCAGACGGATGACGTTTCTCAAGTTCACAAGAACAGAAGTACAGAGAAGAACGCATATTGAGAAACGGCCCCGGATTCATCTTCATGTCGTGTAATTCCGGTTGGCTGGTATTTCAGTTTTTTTTCCCCCAAAAAAACTTTGTTAGACAACTGGCGTATGTTTGAGCACCAGTGATTGCATTTAAATGACACTACTCAACTCGAGACATAATATTATGTCAATGGACCCACGAGACTCGATAGCAGTATCGATAAGTTCATACGTTATTGATTTTAGGTTTTTGAGAAATGCGGAACTGGGTCCGTACTAAAACCGGGTTTCGATTCGCATCCCTAGCGTTTATCAACAATGACTGTCAGATTGTGCCTGTATGTACTATACCCTGCCTGAAAGAGAATCTAATAGCACAATCCTACAGAGAGAGAATCCTACAGCACAATCTGACAATCATTGTTGATGAAGAAGAGCAATTTCACGGAAACGGAATTACGATCAAGAGTAATTTTTCATGTCATTTCTACCTGCCATCTACTGTATTACTCTAAAGCAGTAACTACTTGCTTATGCTTTTATCAGTTCCACTGGTATGCCTACTGAGCTGTATAAAACCAAGTTAGGGGTAATCCATTTTGCAGAAGGCTATACGAAGGTGAAAGTGTTGGTAATGGAATTACGGCAGGAAAAAAGGCATTATTTTTGCCTTTATTTTGACAGGCATTTCTCTGAAATCTGGCAATGACAGGCAGTAAGTTTAAGCTTAAAGTCCCTGAAAAGGAAAACTAAATATGTTTTATGAGTTTATGATACCACAGAAAAACATGCTATTAATCACTCTGTCAAATATGAAGAACTAAAAAGGTCGCTAAGTATATAAAATTAGGCCTCAAAGTTGTTTAGAAATAAGCAGCATTCTCAGCCCCAGGATGATGGGGGCATGTCCCCTGGAGGCATGGAAACCGTGCCCCATTGCGGGAGATGTCCCGCCTCTCCCTTGTCCAAACGTCTGTACCTCCCAGGCATGCGCAGTTGCCACATCACGCTCGCGTATTGGAAAGCTCCCCAACCTACTAGTTATAGCTTCTGTACGACTGTACAATCATTTCCGAATATAATGCCTTACTTTTTAGATTGCGTGAACTATATACGTGAAGTAAAAACGTTAACTTGCTTGTCATTCTTGCTTCAGTACATAAAATTACGTTTTCTGACTCTCCATGATTTACCGAATTTACCTTGCTCTTCTCTGGTAGTAAAAAAGGGGAAATGCATGGCCATAGCTGTGAGTAACTACAATGCCACCATCAGTGATGAGTGTCACATGAAATGCTTTTGGCATAATAAAGCAGTTTAATTATACCTCAATCACCATAATCAAGCATTGCATTGCATGTCTATAAGAAAAAATGTTACAAATCAAGGCAGTGTAGATATCCATAGCTTGGGCGAGAGTGGCTAAGCCCCGGAACTGGTGAGCCAGCGCGAAGTGAGAGCTGCAATCTAGCTTTGGAGGGAGTATGCCTCTCCCATTCCAAAACCGTGCGGTCCCGATGTTGCGACGCTGGCTAATACCTTCAGCTCGCTGGCAGGACTGTGTGGAGCAAGCAGGACATAGACTACCACGACTTTCAACAATTTTGCCGCAGATCAAAGAAATGTATTAGAATCATTTTAAACAACATTCATCTCATCTCCCGTGTTTGTGCTTACATAGCACAAGCGAAATCCGTTCAGTCCTTTTCATAGAAAATAATATATTGAATAATCATCGCCTGGGCTGAAGCCTCGGAGGCTCAAAAAGGGGAATTTGCCAATACGATCAATTATTCCGAATTATGAGGATAAGGGGAAGTTTGCCAAACAGTGCAAAATGAACACTGTGGTTCGGTATGACGAGGCCACCCCAGACTGACAGGAGAACGGCGCTGCGAGCTCAGTCCTTGGGCTCCGGTTACAGAAGCTCCAGGATGACGGTCGCAAGGCCGTTATTACCTGGAGGGTAAATGTAATGTTATTTTATACACCTATAGACATGATCTACAATTTAATTGAACATATCGTGATTTTGGCTGGGCTAGCGGGAGCTATCTGATTTCATAATGTTACAACTATGATTATCAAACAATGTAACGTGTATGTTCTGAGTAGCGAACCTCATTTCTCAATTGACTTCCTCGTACTAAAGTTTAAGTTAGCCTCACTTCACATCAAGCTCTAACCGGATGTTTTCTAGTTGAAGACCATGGAACTTGGGTAGCTTGCAAGTTATTAATCAAATCAGGAACTAGTTGGTACCTAATGCCTGGATCGTATATGCTTGACTGGAAACATGTTACAGCTCTATTAGCATGCAGATTAGGCGAACTTCGGTATCCAGTAAACAAACATTAACATTAACTCCATTGTCAACGTTACGTCGTTGATTGACCTAATAAGTTAGCCGGGGTCTAATGAATTGTCTACTTTGCCACTACCTAGCTCCTCTGGCCAGCGAAGCGACCTAATAAGTTAGCCGGGGTCTAATGAATTGTCTACTTTGCCACTACCTAGCTCCTCTGGCCAGCGAAGCGTGTGTTCGCTCTCTGTCAAAATGGCTCATAATGGTGAAGTGTGAGAATATGGCAAATTATGTTGCTCCACTGTTTAATGCTAACTTCACGTCTAGTTACCCTGACAAATTTGCCACTTGCACGTTTACAGTATGCTGGGGAATGACAGAATGTTGTTAGCTTGCTAGATTGTTGTTGAGCTTGTTTAATTAAGATGGCTAGCTAGCTACGTACCTAGCAAGCTAACGCTTTACCCCATAAATCGATTATGTTGCACCGTTAACTTCAACTTACGCAACCGGAAAAATACACTTCCAAGATGAGGGCATGGCTAGTAAGCTAAAGAAAAGACAATATCACGATATCCTGACTCGAAAACGAGTGGGATACCCACCAATTCCAGCATGCCTGAAGTATTTATAATGTTACGGGGGGTGGGAGGAGTTATGCAAGTAGGGGCCGCAGTGCGTCATGCGGCCCCCTGTGAAAGCCCGCCCAAAAAAACCCTAAACCACTAAAACAGAGTGAAACAGTTCAATCGTCTAACTCTAAAATTAAGCACTATATAGAAGTAAGTCTTTTTGTGTGCTTTTAACAATTAATTTGCAACATTTATAATATGTTTTGAAACAAATCTCTGATTTTTCTTTACACGGCCTTTAAGTTGGTGACCTAGGATGTTGACTAGGCCATGGTAAGTTTATATTGACTGGTTTGTTCACATATATTTTGTAGGATGCCATTTATGAGAAAGAGACAGCTGTAACGGAATTACAAAATGGTCACGGAAGCAATTGAAAATGATCATAAATAATATTCTTCTTGGTTGCCTCACTGAAAAATGACAAATTTTCACAATGAGCTACTGGAATTGTTTCAATTTTCTGCAATGACTTAGTCTCAAATACTTTGGCTACCAATGTATGAAAATGCTGTAAAGACCAGGAAATGGCTAAATATTTTTTATGAGTTGTCAGCTTTAGAAAAATAACCTTTGATCCTTGTCTCGGAGCGGAAAAAAATGACAAAATTCAAATCTAAATTTTGAGAAGACCTTCAAAGATATTTCAAAATGGTTTTCAGTGTCTGATTTGGTAATGAGTCATCTACATAAAAACTTGTATCTAATGTAAAACACTCATGTGGTATTGCCCTGAAGCTAGCTGAAAGCTGAGGACACTCATGCAGTGCAGAAACAGCATCTTAGTGACAACATTTTAAAATTGATACTGCATCGATAGTAGGTCAAACCATGGTTTTCACAATTGGTGTTTTGTAAAATTGTTAATATGGTCAACGATTTATTTCAAGAATTGGTAAAATAATTCTAATTAGCTCTTTTCCCTCCATTAAGATGGTAATAATTGATTTGCATTGCGCATTATTCACTCAGATGGGCTGACCGCACCAATTAACAGTTCTTGTGAAAAATGTAGCGGGGGGGTTCATAGAAAATAAGTTTGTTAATTTTCTCTTTTTCTCTTCATTAAGATAATCATATAAGCATTACAGATTGTGTAGATTGGCTTAGTTCACCATATCACTTTGTGAAAAACGTGAAGCTCCCAGGGGCGCTACCCCTTGGGACCCCGCAAGGTGCTTGCGCAGCCCCCAGACCCCGGCGTCTTGTAACTGCCTATAGCAATTCAATTTCCTGCAATCAGAAAAAATAACAAGAACCTTGAACATGAGGGAATATTTAGGAATGTTTATGACAGTGTCAAGTGTCATTTGGTCAATGATGTTATTTTTAATGGGAATGAGAGCTCGCTGGCCGAATGAAGACATCATAAATATTCATAAAGGTTCCTTCATATTTCTGACAGGTGTCATGTCATGGTTATGACAGTGTCATACCAGTCTTATGCACACCCCTTCTAAACAACTGTTACCACTAACACTTTCTTGCACAGCAAGTGGATGGTCCACAGTCCACAAGTGAGTGTTGCTGCCCTTCCAAACAAAAATGAAAAGTAAATATACACGTGACTGCACTATAATAAATTAGTTGTGGGCCCACCTTGATGGGCTGATTGTGTGCAACAGTGCAAGTACTAATTTCAGTACGCTGCAGATCTTGTCTGTTTCTTTTATTATGGACAGTGATGAGGACTCTAGTAAAAAAATATATATATATATATGCCTAAAATAAGTGTTTACAGTTAAAAACAAATGTACTCACTTTGAGAGTGGATGTGTTAAAGCAGTTCATCAAGGTTTTGTTGCAATGTTAAGTTTGCATTGCTGTAAGTGGCCAGCTCTTTTTCCAGGTCACATTTACAGTTCGCTAACTCAGCAGATCTATAAAATGTATAAAGGAAAAATTTTAAATCAGCAACATGATAGAATCCCACGACCTCTACCTGAAATTTTGTGTTATCCTAAAAATGATATTTAACCCCTTACCACTCCGGTAAGATCTTCTCAAGATGCCTATAAAGGACATACACAAGGTAAAATGAAATCTTTTCTTGATTTTAACTCCCCTGATGGGCCTGTATACGGGCCGTCGGATTGTTAAGGGGTTAACCCTTGTGCTTCCCTCTAATTTACTACCCTCTGAGGATCAAGGCAAAAATGTACATACACAAAATCTGCAATAAAGTTATCATGCATCAGTACTTTTTTTGCTTTAATCTCTTAAATGACTTCAGCCCAGCATTAAAAAAAGAATCAAATATTCAATCCTTTTCAGGATTTTAACCCTCTGAATGCCAATACATGATGTTACTTTTTTTTTAATGCAAAAAAAATGAGATTTTCCATTTAATACATGGTGCCATTTTTTAAAATCAGTCTTGGATAGGTTTCATTTCATTGCATTAGTATTTTTATGTTGTGTCAGATTTAAAATTTTAAGGACCCTCATGGCAAAAACTGCCTCATTAACTTTCATTAAAACCACATTTTTTAAAATATCAACAGGCATTACAATATATAATAATGTATTCTGTAATGTACCCATTAAATTTGGAAGACAAGCTGAGATATTTCCCAGTTAGTTTATTTTAAAGCCCTGTGACCA
The DNA here is from genome assembly GCA_029721435.1 of Gymnothorax reevesii. Lineage (NCBI taxonomy): Eukaryota > Metazoa > Chordata > Actinopteri > Anguilliformes > Muraenidae > Gymnothorax > Gymnothorax reevesii. The sequence goes on from CM056575.1 coordinate 53,613,914, forward strand.
CTTCATAAAAATATTATTAAAAAGATAATGCTGAGCTGCCGGATAGCTCACTCGGTTAAAGCACTGCGTTGCAGTGCAGAAGTGACTATAACGTCGCGGGTTCGAGCCGCGTAGCTCCTTCAGCGTAGCGCACAATTGGCCATCGTGCTACAAGGATTCAAATTGGGAAGGGACTGCCGGGTAAGGGGATATAAATAAACAGCTTTGTTCGTTGCTCAAGCACCTCCTGTTGGCCAAACAGGCACTCGTCAGGAAGATTCAAAGTTTGTTCATGTCCGGGTATCCTCCGCCCTCGTTCTGAACTTGCGAAGATTCAACCAATGAGCGTATAAGAAGCAGTGGCTGACGGGCACGTGCTTCGGAGGAGAGCCGTGAACTGTCTTCACTAGCCTGAGTTGGCAGCAAGGGGTCGCATACAAGCAAGCTTTGTACATAGTTCGCCAGTTGGGCATTCCAGATTCGGGTGGGATTGGAGATGCCAAATTTAAAAAAAAGAAAAAAGAAAATGCTTTTGCTAATCTTTGACATATCCAAGACTAATCGCGTGCAACCACCACCCCTCTCCCCACTTTTACATGGAATCTATTTTTTGTGCTTTGTTTATATCCATAAATATAACCCCAATTCTGAAATAGTCGGGACAATGAGTAACTTGTGAATGAAATCAAAATGCAATAACTTTCAAATCACACCAGCCAGTATTTTATTCACAGTAGAACAGAGATAACGTAGCAAATGTTGAAACTGAGAAATTTTACAATTTTATCCACATAATGAGCTCATTTAAAATTTGATGGCTGCTACAGGTCTCAAAAAAATTTGGACAGGGGCCTGTGTAGCATCCCCTCTTCTTTTTAACAGAGTGGAGGCGTCTCGGCATTTAGCAGACCAGTTTCTTGAGCTTAGCCATTGGAATTTGATCCCACTCTTGTTGAAAATAGGCTTCCAGCTGCTGGAGAGTTTTGGGTCTCCTTTGACAGATTTATCATTTAATTATGCGCCAAATGTTCTCAATCGGTGAAAGATCAGGACTGCAGGCAGGCCATTTCAGCACACGGACTTTTCTACTACGAAGCCATGTTGCTGTAATAACTGCAGTAAGTGGTTTTGCATTGTCCTGCTGAAATACACAAGGCCTTCCCAGGAATAGATATCATCTGGAGGGGAGCATACAGCGGCCTCAATAATTATTGGCACCCCTGGTTAAGATGTGTTCTTTTGCTTCTAATAAATTCAGTTTTTATTAAATAATATAGGACCACAATGAAAAAAAGAGGAAAATCCAACCTTTAATTCAAATGCATTTATTCAGTGGGAAAAAAATCCCACATTAAGAAATAATTCTTTTACATCAAATCATGTGTGCCACAATTATTGGCATCCCTGATGTTAATACTTTATACAACCCCCTTTGCCAACTTAACAGCACCTAATATTCTCCTATAATGTTTCACAAAATGGGAGAATACAGAAAGAGGGATCTTTGACCATTCCTCTTTGCACAATCTCTCCAAATCATCCAGCAACATGGATTTCCTCTGCACCCTCCTCTTCAGCTCACTGCAAAGGTTTTCAATGGGGTTGAGGTCTGGGGACTGAGATGGCCATGGGAGGAGCTTGATTCTGTGTATGGTGAACCATTTCGGTGTAGATTTGGCCACATCTTTAGGGTCATTATCTTGCTGAAAGACCCAGTGACGATCCATCTTCAGCTTTCGGGCAGAGGCCACCAGATTTTGATTTAAAATGTCCTGGTATAGATTCACTGCCTGAACTGATGTCTGTACTAGAACAATACGGGTCATATTCAGGCTATAAACTAAATGAACAAAAAACACAGGTCATGACTATTCATTACAACCCCCCACAGTATCTTCGCCTAAGGTATCAACTAAACTGGGAAAAGAAATATGTAAAATATTTGGGAATCTACATGCCATCTGACCTATCTAAATTAGAAGAAATGAATTACGATCTCCTGGAAAAGCAAATTATTTCTGATATTAACAGATGGAATCTCATCCCTTACTTAAGTATAAGTTCCCGCATCGACTCAGTTAAGATGAATATTTTACCAAGACTTTTATACCTATTTCAATCAGTGCCTATTGAGAAACCAGATCAGTACTTCTCTGAGTGGGATAAAATTATTTCACGGTTTATATGGGCTGGGGAAAAAGCCAAGAGTAAGGTATAAAATTTTGCAACTACATAAAGAGAGAGGGGGACTGGCCCTTCCATGTCTAATGGATTATTATGGAGCTGCCCAATTGAGGCCTCTGATTGGCTGGTGCATACCCAGTTACAGATCCAGATGGAAAGACATAGAGAGCTCATTGGTGAAAGGAATCCCAGTTAATGCATTAATAGGAGATCCTTCATTAACTAGTCAACTGACTGACTCTGATAACCCATATATTACTAGCTCATTAAACACCTGGAAGGGACTAATTAAAAAGTATCAGTTGGAGAGGAAGGTTGTAATCATAACCTTTTAAACTCCAGGGTCCCCAATTGGGGGACCCTGAGACTCACCGCAGCAAAATACCTACAACGCCATGCTAATTAAGTAGTAATATAGTCATATTACACATCAAATGAAACAGGAGAGCCTCTGCTACAAGCACATATAAGTCATTTTTACATACACCAAGCACAAGTCAAACGCCAAGCATATTAATCTTCAAATATCCAAATCCGAGTAGCGTCAGAAAATCAACCCTCTCTCCACATTTCCATGTCTCCCTCTCTGATACTTCATGCTACACAAACAGAGATATACTCTATTCATTTTGGGTATGTCATTTTCAAACACAAGCCTAAAAAAGAGGCTGGGGCTTAAGAGGTTAAAGTGGTTTGCCTATGACCCGGAATTCTTACCCAGTAAATACGACATGAGGTTCAAAGGTTGGTCTGCAAAGGGTCTTACAACATACTCCACACTCCTGAAAAAAAGGTACATTGATGAGCTTCCAGGACCATAAGGACAACTATAATTTACAAAACCAGGAACTTTTTCGGTACCTACAAATCAGAGATTTTATTCGGAAAAAAAAAATTGAGGATGACAGGACAATTGGAGACGAAATCCTGGATATTTTCCAAAAAGCCTACAATGATAGCACTTACCAAATCGTGCTCTTCAAAATTTAAAGGGAGACCATACTCTGGACATTAAATCAAGATGGGAAGCAGAGGGCAATATCACGATATCAGTGGAAGAATGGGACGGAATCTGCAGACAGCAACGTCTGGCAACAAGCTCTCCTTCATGGAGGGAATACAGCTGGAAGAACATGACTCGATTCTTTTGTACCCCAGCACAGAAAACTAAATACTCTGACCAGACTGCATGCTGGAGGTCCTGTGGAAGTACTGTGGCAAACCACTTTCATATTTTTTGGGATTGCTCCTCTGTGGCTCCATTCTGGAGACGTGTCCATGGTGTCCTGGAGGCAGTTTTTAAGTTTAAGCTATGCTTTAATTTTAAAATTATGTACCTGAACGATTTTGAAGAATTTAAATGTACAAAGAGAGATAAATGTCTATTGAGACTACAATTAGTGGCAAGTAAGAAGGCTTTGACCAGAAAATGGTTGAAAAGAGACATACCTACTATAAATGACTGGATTGATGTTGTGTACAGCATTTACATTATGGAGAGAATCACATCCAAACTGAGATGTAAAATTGATACCTTCGTTGAAATTTGGTCAAAATGGATCACCTATGTTTTAATTGTAAGGCCTGATTTTATTTAGTAGCAACTTCTAACAAAAATATCATCAAACATTATTGTAAAAGAGATAATTAATATGGTTGTATGAATATATGGTAGTATGTGTGTGTAAATGGTACTCGATAGTTGGATCCTTCCTCTGCTGTTTGTTCTATTACTGTTTGTATTCGTACTATCCCTTCATAAAAACAACAATAAAAAGTAAAAATTAAAAAAAAATGTCCTGGCATTTCAAAGCGTTCATGATGCCATGCGCCCTAACAAGGTTCCCAGGGCCTCTGGAAAAGAAACAGGGCCACAGTATCACCGATCCTCCCCCATACTTCACAGTGGGCATGAGGTGCTTTTCTGCATACTCATCTTTTGTGTTCCTCCAGTTATGGCCCCAATTTGTTATTACATTTATAACACAACAGCAACAGCAAGGGATGACAAACACAGTTTTAAAAACCTCAACACATTTAATTAACAGACAAAGACAATAACCACTAACTAAAGACCAAGATTGATTAGGAAAAAAAAAGAAATATTTACAGTCCCTTTTTGTGGGGTGGCTTGGTGATGTCCTGGATAATGAAAATGCTCAAACACAGGCAAAGAAATCCACAAAAGAAATGTCACAGGTCTTGAACAGAATGGCAGGTCTGGTCATCTTCTTGCAATTTCTCCTACTACTTTACTGTCTCAATTCTTTTCCTTATATACTCTTTTGCAGACCCCACCCACATTTAGACCTCTTTTTTTTAATTTTCTGAGACTTGCCCCAGACATGTCCAGGACATGTCTAAACATGACTCCAGTCTGAGCTTTACAAAAAAAAGGTAAATACTGCCATCTAGTGGCCTATATTCACATTACACCTCCATTCCAAAAGGGAAAAATTTTGACTCATAAAGGCAAAATTTTTCTTTTCATTACAAAATGGTAAAGTGAACACTTGTCTATATATACATATCATACACATTCAAACACGGGATAAGCAATCAGCAATTACATTGTCTGTACCCTTCACATGCTTAATTTCCAAGTCAAACTCCTGTAAAATCAAACTCCAATTCAACAATCTCCGATTCTTGTTTTTCATCTTACTCAAAAACATTAACGGATTGTGGTCAGTGTACACAATCATTGGCTTTTGTCCTGTACAAACATAAACCTCAAAGTGTTGTAAAGAAAGGACCAGAGCCAACAGTTCCTTCTCTATTGTGGAATAGTTCCTTTGGTGGCGATTGAACTTCCTGGAGAAGTATGCCACGGGATGCTCAATGTCATCAGAGTCACTTCTCTGTAGGAGCACAGATCCACAAGCTTGGTCGCTAGCATCGACCGCGATGGAGAACGGTTTGTTGAAGTCAGGAGATTTGAGCACAGGGAAGTGACACAGCAGAGACTTCAGGTGATCGAAGGATCTCTGGCATGCATCATCCCAGGTGAACTTTACGCCTTTCTTCAGTTGGTTAGTTAGACTGAGAGCAATCTCAGCAAAGTTCTTGCAGAACTTGCGGTAGTACCCGATCATTCCAAGGAAGCGGCGCAAAGCTTTTTTGTTGTCAGGAACTGGAAAGTCCATGATGGCTTGGACTTTAGCATTTATGGGTGCCACCTTACCCTGGCCTATGACGTAGCCAAGATAGGTGACAGTAGCACAACCAAAGTCACTCTTGCTCAGGTTAACAGTCAGGTTAGCCTGGAGAATGGAATGAAACCGCTCTAAGGCACCCTGACTTTCCGGATGATAGGCACTAGAAAGAATCTGTTTTGCACCTAGTTCATACACAACCTGCTGAAACAATCCAGAAGTGAAATTGCTACCTTGGTCTGACTGAATTTCCCTGGGAAGACCAAACAACGTGAAGAACTTTATCAAAGCCTTCGAGATTGCAGTTGCCTTGATGTTACGTAGAGGTATGGCTTCGGGGAATCTGGTAGATGCACACATGATTGTCAACAAGTACTGATTTCCAGATCTAGTCTTGGGTAATGGACCAACGCAATCAACAATGACCCTAGAGAATGGCTCCCCAAATGCTGGGATAGGCTGCAATGGAGCTACAGGTGGGTCTAACTGGTGTTTTCCAACTACCTGACAAGTGTGACAGGTTTTGCAAAAGTTGGAAACGTCTTTCTGAAGCCCAGGCCAAAAGAAGTGTTTCATGATCTTATCAACAGTCTTGTTAACACCAAGATGACCTCCTAAAGGTAAACTATGAGCCATTGTTAAGATCTCATTCCTATAGACCTTCGGAACAACAATTTGCCTGACCACTGCCCAATCTGCATTGGCAGATATGTGTTCCTCCAATTATGGCCCCAATTTGTTATTACATTTATAACACAACAGCAACAGCAAGGGATGACAAACACAGTTTTAAAAACCTCAACACATTTAATTAACAGACAAAGACAATAACCACTAACTAAAGACCAAGATTGATTAGGAAAAAAAAAGAAATATTTACAGTCCCTTTTTGTGGGGTGGCTTGGTGATGTCCTGGATAATGAAAATGCTCAAACACAGGCAAAGAAATCCACAAAAGAAATGTCACAGGTCTTGAACAGAATGGCAGGTCTGGTCATCTTCTTGCAATTTCTCCTACTACTTTACTGTCTCAATTCTTTTCCTTATATACTCTTTTGCAGACCCCACCCACATTTAGACCTCTTTTTTTTAATTTTCTGAGACTTGCCCCAGACATGTCCAGGACATGTCTAAACATGACTCCAGTCTGAGCTTTACAAAAAAAAGGTAAATACTGCCATCTAGTGGCCTATATTCACATTACACTCCGAACCCACTTAGGAGTGTTTGTTGCCGAAAAGCTCTATCTTGGTCCCATCTGACCAAAGGACACTGTTGAAGTCCCAGTACCGCTTAGCGAACTCCAGACGTTTGCGTTTATGATTGTGAGTGAGAAAAGGTTTTTTCCATGCATGCCTCCCTAACAGCTTGTTGGCATGTAGATAGTGCCTGATGGTTGTTTTGGAGACTTTGTGACCCCAAAAAGCTACCATTTGCTGCAATTCTTTAACAGTGAGCTTTGGATAACTTTTTTTTTCTCTTACCATCCTCCTCACTGTGTGTGGTGGCAAAATAACCTTGCATCCTCGTCCAGGCTTGTTTACCACTGTTTCAGTTGTTTTAAACTTCTTAATGATTCCTCTGACAGTAGATATGGGCAGGTGCAGGCGAGTGGCTATTTTCTTGTAGCCATTGCCTGACTAGTGAAGGTCGACACACATCTGCTTACTTGAATGGTGTGTTCCTTTGTCTTTCCCATGTTGAAGAGTATATAAAAGAAATGGCATCTGTGTCACGTCATATTTATACCTCAGGGAAACGGGAAGTGATAAAATTACTAATTTAATGTTCCTAGATACTCTGATCAACTTTGTAAACTACTTTAGAAATGACAGAAATACTTCAATTCCATTCATTTCCTAGGAATTCTTAGGGGTGCCAATAATTGTGGAACAGGTGAAAAAATGATGTATGAATAAATCTGACTGTCAACCAATTTAAATCATTAGCCTTGAGGGAATCAACTGTTCGATTGCAAATTGAGCAAAGTAATCGGGAAGGGGGTGAGAGAGATTGTTGGGTAGAGGATGATGACTTTGCAAGCATTAACTTTGCGTTGCTCAGCACGTGAATTGCCTGAATGATTGCTACATTATTTCTAGTTTTACGATTGACCGTGTTGCGTGTGAACAATTAACATGTTAGGTTTGATAGGCTACACTTAAACACAATTTTTTTCCACCTTCACTGTATGCTATTTAGTCAGTCAAAAGTAACCAAAATCGAGAGCTATATATTACTTTTTCAAATTAATCAATGATCAAATAAAAAAAGCCACAAATTTGCGTTTGCCTGAATGTGTTTGCAAAGTGTTCGCTGAATGTATCTATTGTGTCCAATGCAAAAACAATTTCTCTCACTTTCACGTTCAATATGCGTCACAAAATGTTTTTCACTTCGTGTATGTTTTAACATAACATAACATAACATAACATGAATGGCAAGAACAGGCCTTTCAGCCTAACTAAGCTCGCCAGTTTCTTTATACTATTGTGAATATATCCCTTCAGATACTAAATGTCTCAATGGTATCTAGCTTTAGGTCATGCCTGCTCTTGAAAACCCCTAAAGTCTCTGCCTCAACATTATGGTCAGGCATTGAAATTACTTTTTGGGTGAAGAAATATTTCCGAATATCAGTGCTAAATTTACCCTTGGTCAACTTCCATTTGTGACCCTGAGTTCTACTCACAACACTTGGTTGAAGGAATCCTACATGATTCACTTTGTTAATCCCTTTAACATATTTAAAGACCTCAATCAAATCACCCCTGAGTCTCCGTTTCCGAAGACTAAAGAGATTAAGGATCTTCAGCCTCTTCTCGTAGCTTTCATCTTTTATACCTGGAATAAGCTTGGTGGCTCTTCTCTGAACTTTCTTTAAAGCCTCTAAATCTCTCTTAAAGTATGGTCCCCAGAACTGTACACAATACTCCAGGTGTGGTCTAACGAACATGTTGTACAAAAGAAGCATCACCTCCTTAGATTTGTACTCAATACTTTTGGCAATGTATCCTAGCATCCGATTAGCTCTTTTAACTGCTACGGCACAATGGCTAGAAACTGTGAGGGTTTGTCATGATTCTGGGTTTTTGATCATGTTTTATGTGTTGGTTTTGTGTTCATGATTATTGTCTTTTATTTATTCTTTTTAGTTTTTGTAATATTCTGGTTTTTGGTTCATTCCATGTTTCAGTTCCATTGCACTTGTCTCCCCTGTCTTGTGATCTAGTTCAGTGATTCCCAAAGTGTGGGCCGCGGCCCCCTGGTGGGCTGTGCTGGTACTGCAGGTGGGCCGTGAGAGGTCATTAAAAATATGATTCATTTTTGCAAATGATTTTTTATTATTTTTATTGTAAAATACAAAAATGATTTCAAAAAATATTTTGAAGTAATAACCTATTGAGTGTTATTGACCTCACAATATTTTAGGAACCTTATATAGTTTGTGATCGGAACGTATTTTTCTGGTCATCATGACCGGGGGTCATAATCGGAGGGGCACGTACTGTGTTAGATAATTAATTCTGTCTTGTGTGTACACCACAGATTAAAAGTTTGGGCTTCCTTTATCCCCCTGCTATAATTTCAATCCTGAATCTTTATAATAATAATAAATAAATAAAAAACAACAACAACAATTATTGTTGTTGTTTTTTATTTATTTTATTTTATTTATTATATTTTCTTAACAACAACAACAATTGTTGTTGCTGTTAAGTGTTCTGAGAATGCATAATTTCGTCTATGTGCTGTTTATAGGACAAAGGTGGGCCGCAGACATTTTTTAGATTTTCAAGTGGGCCCTGATTTGGAAAAGTTTGGGAACCCCTGATCTAGTTGGTTCAGTCCGTCTTCCCTGTCTGCGTGCTCACTGACTTCGGGTGCTTTAAAGGCAGTCTGGTGTTTAAAACATTTCTTCGTATCTCGTTTTCTTCCTTCGACTTTCTGTTCTAATTATTAACAAGACTAACATTTGTATTTTGTATTATAGTCTACTAACACAACTAACCATGTATATATTCGATTACTAAATTACTAATAAGCACTCTAGTTTAAGTTGTAAAGCTGCACCGCTACTAATAGACTAATTCCCTCTTCGCAATCGCCCTGTTGTATTCTCCGCCCCTTTGCTTTCCACCATCCTCTCCCTATGTTCAGCGAGAATCTCTCGCCAATTTTCGTGGTAAGGGTTTCCCTCATGTGATTCTCCCAATGTAATTAGCCTCATTCCCCACAGCTGATCTCTGTATAGCATGTGACCATTCCTGTGTGTATATTAGGAGTCTTTTCACTCACAGCTCTTGTCAGAAAGTTGATCAATATTTCTTTGTGCAGAGCTCCTCGTATGCCATTGATTATTGTTTCTCTTCTACTGGATAGTCCGACTCTGATTCTTGCCATAGCCCTTTTTGTACTGTTTTTGCCTTTCTGGATTTTGACCTATTTTTGTATGACCACGAGTTCTGTGTTTGGATGCCCTGTGTATGACCATTGGCTTTGCCCATCGACTACGACTTTTTGCCTATCGTTTTTGTACCTTTGCCCATCTGTCTTACTGGTTCTGACCCCTGCCTGTCTAGTAGATACTGTTTTTGGATTTCGTATTGTGGCTTGGCAATTCCTGTGCTTTCTGGCTTTGACTCGGACTCCAATAAAGGCATACGTTTTTTGGATTACAATCTCTTGCGAGTGGTTCCTGAACTGTACGTCACAGGGTTTGGTTAACGATCACTCCCAGATCTTTCTCTTGTGCAGCACATTCCAGTTTTAAACCTCCCATGAAGTAATTCCGTCTAATGTTTTTATTACCTACATGTACAACTTTACATTTTGCGAGATTAAATTTCATTTGCCACATTTCTGCCCAATTCTGGATTCTATCCAAATCTTCCTGAATCACTTTAGTGGACCCTAGACTATTTGCCAAACCCCCCAATTTAGTATCATCTGCAAATTTTACCAATCTGCTCTCAATAATCCTATCAAGGTCATTAATGTAAATGAGGAACAGGAGGGGTCCCAACACCGATCCCTGGGGGGCGCCACTCCCCACCATACCCAGCTCAGATGAGATATCACTGACCACTACTCTTTGTGTTCTGTCCTGTAACCAGTTTTTGATCCACTTCAGAATACCTCCTGTAACTCCAATGGAGCTCACTTTAAAAATTAGTCTCTTATGCAGTACTGTATCGAATGCTTTCTGAAAATCCAAGTATATGATATCATAAGCCCTGCTCTGGTCGTAAGTCCTGGTGGCCTCTTCAAAAAATTCCAGAAGGTTTGTTACGCATGACCTTCCCTTCCGAAAACCATGTTGGCTATCCCTCAAGATACTGTTCAAGAAATAAGTCCAGCTCATCTTTTATGATTGATTCCAATATTTTCCACGAAATGCAAGTGTAGCAGGCCAAAGGAGGGCCCGGGCGAGGACTTGAACCTCCAGACTACCTTGGTAAGGTAACCAAGGCATGTACTTATTAGGAGACACTTCAAGTGACAGGACCCTTCAACTGTCACATCTCTCCCCCTCTTTTGTGAGCGTGTCCTCACGCTCCATGCTTTACGCCTGCTGCCATCCATTAGGATGCCCCAGATCCTGCCGATTACGCCAGAATGTTGCAGGCCGAAGGTTATGCTATTAATATGTGTAAGGTTGTGTCTAATGTGATGTGGGCAATAGGCGTTCTACTGTCGCCAGACGCTTTCGAGTATTCGGCTACATTGAAAGCACTACTGAAGGTATTTACAGCCTATTTTTATTGATTTGAAGCAAATCCGACCAGTAGTTTTGGAGAATAAGATTCTTAAAGTTTTCATATGAAAAAAAAATCATAAAAAATTCTAACTTGGTAGACATTGTCCCAAGCTCCACAGAAAATTTGAAGAAACTCTGGCCAGTAGGTTCAAAGAAAAAGATTTTTTAATTTTCAGATGTTTGGTCATGTTTGAGGAGAAAAAACAAAAAATGGCAGGATTTTTTTGGTCAAAAGGTCCATTTTGTTACCTGTCTCAAGTGGGGTCACTTTCACTCAAGCTGATTTTTATCCCCCGCCAACACGAAGTGGGAGGGGGATATAGGTTTGACCTCCGTCCGTCCGTCCGTCCGTCCGTGCGTCCGTCCGTGTGTGCGTCCGTCCGTCCGTCCGAGATAAAGGGGACAGCTTTACTCAGAAACTACTACAGATACAGTAACCAAATTTGGTGTGTAGCTTCAGACCATAGAGGCCTTGATTGAGTTCGAAAATGAGAAGCGCACGATTGGCGGGGGATGTTGTAGACCATGTCGACTTGTTTCTTCTCTTTCTCCTTGAGAAATCTTATCACTTACAAAACCTCACAGGTTTCTTTGTACTTTAGAGCTCCAAAACAGATTCTTCTCTGCATTTCCTTGTTCTCTGGCCTTGTTACTGTCTCATGCGCAGCTAAAGTATGGCTCCTGGACAGTGTAATTTATGTTTTTGATTTTCTTCTATACTGATGATACACTCAAAATATTATTTTGTTAAAATTTAAGAAAAACAAATTTGTTACGCATTTGTAACAAATGAATTTATTGATGCAACAGAATCCGATTTGTTATTCTAACAAAAATCTTAACAAAACAAGGCAATCACAGATAGCAGACCTGGCCCCAGCCACGGCTGACAGAGTGACAGACACACACACACACACACACACACAGACATGATCATTGCTTAACCTGGCCCCCTAGGGGAGGGGCCAGGTAATAATTAATTTTGTCCAGTCATCTTATAGATTTAATAGTTTTCCGCACGGCCCCAGAAAATTTTCTGTTGTTACTTTTCATTGGCGAGAATCGATCACGGGCACCAATTTCAGTGTCTTCTGACTGCGAAGGATCTTGAAATGAGCAGGGACATGACGGGAAGGGAAGTTTTAACCTATGCCATCTTTTCTCTTTATAGGCTACTAGCTATATGTCATCATTCTTTAAGTTTTAATATTCAGCGACATACACCGACAACGTTATTTTATCTTTATTTTTGTGTCGCAATCTAGATATTTGTACATGCCGATGATATTCTTATCCCACCATATTTTATCTTACACGAACCAGGTCATTAAGCATGAGGAGACTGCCTCTGACGCCTGTTTTTGTTCCTTTAACAGCTCATTTGTCAACAACTCATTGGCACTGGTTAAAAACTCGCCTTAGTGTTCACTTCTTGCATTACCACTTCACTGTGAAGAAATAAAAGTATGTGCTTTAATTATTTCATTTACGTGTATATCGGCCGCATAATCGTTTTGTGCAGATTTATTTTAACAAAAATCCTAACATTATGGTCCAATTGTGTTCGCAAAACACATTTGTTACTTAATTGTTAGTCTGACACAGTAGGCCTATTTTTTAATAAAACAAGAATTTTACTATCTTAATAAAACAAACTAATTTGTTACTTCCTGAACAAATACATTTTGTTGGATTGATTTTAACAAATTAATTTCATCTCTCATGTAACAAATTAATTTTTTAAACATTTTGTTAAGTAAAAAATTCATAGTTTGAATGTAACGGTCATTGGAGTATTATTAAACTGGTCAAGATTTATTAAAAAGATTTATTAGTCTGTGATTATTGTATTTATCCGATTGAGTGGTTTACCGGCGCTGTTAAGTTTAGAGTTTTGGACCGATCGATTGGGACTTGGGTGTGTTTAAGGACAGCTATATTAGGCCATCACAGATGTAGAAAGGAAAAACCATTCATGCCACCTGTGAAAGAACCCACGGCGTAGATAATAAAAAAGCCGCGAGTTCCAGATGTCAAAATTGAAAGGGAGTTTTTTTTTTTTAATCCGTTGCTTGAGGCCCGTTCATCAGTCCTTAAAATTCATACGTAATGAGCAAAATTATCATTCAGTAAGCAAGATGTCAGTACAGAAGATGCGTCACATTTCCGCTTATTTAGGAGCACATTTAATGTCTCTGCATGAAAATCAAGAAATGTTGTCGCACCTAAGAGACTGTCTGATCGCAGAAGAAGGGATATCCATTCAAACTAAATCCATCAAACTGTACATATGGAGGCAAAATCTACATCCCAAAGAAATATCAAACGAATAATTACTGTACACTTAACCAATTCCAATTGAAAGAAAAAAGACATGGAATGTGAGCTTAGTCTTTTTTTTTACGATACTGCAACAAGGCGTCGCTTTAAATAGTATACTTGACATGTGAATCGCTAGATTTGTTGCTTTATTTATGACACAATGAGACATGCACAGAAAAAAGTCTACGGTGCATTTACAGTATAAATGTTTAAGAATAAACCAACATCGTCAAAGAATTCTACACTGAAAAAAGTGATTTTTTTCCCTGTAATTATTACTTCATTTATATATATATAATTCTACAAAAAATATAATTTCAGTGTTTTTACTTTAAATAAACAGTCCACCGTACTTTCATAATGAAATATGTTTTTCTATGAAATGAGATGAGATGATACGTACCTCTCCGAGCTTTGAGCGACCACCCAGTCAGCCAGACGCGCTGCCACTCCTGTTAGCATTTGTAGCTAGACTCATTGTGGTCAATGGTATTTTTGGGGCTGTAGTTAGATGCGACCAAAGTCTTCCACATTTTTCCTGTTTACATAGGTTTATATGACCAGTGACATGAGTTCGGGTTCGGGTACGCAAATCCAAACGTAGCTTTTTCTATGCTGTGGGAAGTGCGTACTATAATGACAGGCGTAGTAACACCTTCTGCGCTTTTACAGTGCATTGATACCTTCACTTCACTTCTTCACGTACGATTCATCTTCGTCCGTTTCTTCTTCCCGGTTGGAGGTGTAGCCAGGAAACTGGTTGGTGATCGAGAGCGAATTGTTTGAAGTGAACGGCGGGTTGGAAATTAAACTGTACCATGAGTGTAGCGATGGGTGATAGTTCGGATGGGGAGACATGGGCTCCTGAGATGGAGTACAGCCAAATTAAATATGCAAGAAAACAGTCTTGGTCCGAAGCAAGTAACAGAGAAGAGCATTGTCCAAGTCATAATATCAAGAAGATCAGAACTACTGTTAGCAAGTACAAGAGCAGAGATGATGACAAACAAGGGGAGTGGAAAGTGATTATTACACTCAGTGATGATAAAGGTCACTTTCATCCAGTCCAGGTGACGAAAGCAGTTGAGAAGGCTATTGGAAAAATAAAGTATGCAAAACTGGTAAATAATAGAAGAATCCTTATTTCTGCAATAAGAAAAGCACAACAGGAAAAGATATTGAAAATGAGCAGCCTGGATGGCGGAAAGATTAAGGTACATATACCAGGAATGGCAGCAAAATTGAGAGGAGTGATTGCAAATGTGCCATTGGAAATGTCCATGGAAGAAGTGAAGAGAGAGATTAAAAGTGGAAAGGTTATAGAGGCCAAAAGACTTCAAAATAATAAAGGTGGTGTCAAATCTGATAGCTTGTCAGTATTATTGATGTTTGAGAAAATAATGCCAACTGAGTTGAGGATGGGCTGGATTAACTATAAGGTGAGAGAGTACATCCCACAGCCTTTAAGATGCTTTAAATGCCAAAGAATGGACACACAGTACAACAATGTAAATGGAGGCAAAGGTGTGCAAAATGTGGAGGGGAGCATAAGTATGGTAAATGTAGTAAGGATGCTAAACTGAAATGCTGCAACAGTGGAGGTGAGCATAGTGCTGCATATGCTGGCTGTGTGGTACAGAAACATGCCAAAGAAGTACAGAGATATAAAATTGAGAATAAGGTGTCATATGCAGAGGCAGTAAAGAAGGTTTCAACTATTGAAAGGATACAAAGTAGGCCCAATGAAAACATGCACGGCACTGAGATGCAAAGCCATATCGAAGCCCTGCCTCAGAGAACAAACATAAGGAGATAGGTGCGAACTTTAGCAGGAGCATAACTCGGTGTAGGCAAAACCAAATTTCTTCGTTTTTCTCGCTATTGACAGTACTCCTTCACCACAAACAACAAAGATACGTGTTGAAATTGACCAGAGTTCCCCTTTAAGGTGCATTACCGCCACCATCTAGACTGGAGTGTGGATCGAGATTATGCATGGGGGAAAAAAAACTAGATTCTCTTACACAAACCAGTTTCTTTAAAAAATATAATGATGTCGGAGAATATCTTGCATGCGGTTTTCCCCAACAGACCGATTAGTGAAAAATCATGATGTTCTTTCTTCTTTCGTGACTGAAACAGATTTCTTTCACGACTGTATTTTCTACACTGAAACAGCACATGAACGACCGTTTCTAACTGTTCACAGTGAATACATTTCCCGGGATGGGTGCTTCCCTATTCTGTATAAATTTTGATTAAGCCCTGTGTGGCCAATTCTCAAGCGAGTTGTAATATTTTCCTCCCTTCTTTTCCACCCCACCATCCCACCAGCAGCTGCGAAGGGACTATCCAGTGAACCAAAGAGAAGATGTGAACCAGAGAGGTCCTCGACAATCGATGAGCTAGGTTTTCTTCCTCGTGCCTTTTTTTCTTCCTGGCAAGTACCATATGGTAAGTACTCGTTTCAGGCAGTACCACCCCAAACGAGCAGCTGTTATAAACGCCCCACTTTGTCCAGGCGGTTTGGTCCGCTTTTAAAAGTGCAGTGTGAAAGTGAACCAAACCAAATAAAGGTGTGATATTTTTCGGCATTCCCGCCTAATCGAACAAAGTCCCTCGAAATCCTGGTGTGAAAGCACACTAAAGGCGCTCCGCAAATAGTATGCTAAGGCACTTGCCATTACCCTGCTAACGCATCTTAAAGCTGAGGGGCAAATGCTAAAGAATGTAGCAAATTTTGAGTTTCGTTAGAGTTCGTGCAAAGGCAGTTTTAGGATGGCAAAATTTTGAGCATGTTCACAATTTCTTTTCTAATTTATTTTCTCACAAACAGATGTTTGTAAAAGAGTTGTAAGCGTTTGCATACTGTTGAAACAAGTGTCGCTAAAGTTCTTTTTGGTTCACAAAGTAGTGACCACTGTACAACAGGGCTACAAATGCTGACGAAGACGAATATTGGGTTTCTTGATACCGTCAAGATTGAAGAACAGTTTGCAAATGGTTTTAGGGTCGCAAAGAGTTAATTTTCACACACTTGAAAGCCATTTCCTATTCTTTCGCAAACAGTTATGCGAATGCTGCTAACTGACGCTAAACGTTGCTAAATGTCGCTACTGACACCTAGGTCTATCCTGATTTTCGCTACAAAATTCGCTACATTCGTAGGCATTCGCCACTCGGTGAGATACTGTCTTAATGGTTCACACTCCCCCCTCAATTTGCCAAGTAATGTTTGCCAAAAGTGAGGCGCAGTGCACCAACAGCGGATTAGCAAAGCAGGTCTTCACCAAGTACAATCGTAAATAAAATCGTACCGCTTTGTTTTTTAAGACATTCTTTTCTCTGGATATCCCCTCATTTTTCTCTCCTGCAACATCGTCTTTTGGGCACTCTAATCCGTTTTTGAGGATTGTCAGTCGAGTCCTCAAGCTCCTCTCGAGTTTCTGTTAAAAGGTAAGTGTGTAAGTTAGCTGATATTAAGCGTCTATGTAACTTGATAGTAATCTACATTATCTTGAATCCAATTAGCAGCTTGAGATGGCATAAAACATACAAGGTATATCTTGTGAACCTAGAACCTAGGCAGGTGCTAGCAATATGACATAATTTACCATTCACTATGAGAACTTGACTGTTGAAGTAGTCATTTTCCCAAAGGATGGGATAGAGAACGTCTCACTGAAATGTGTTCACATCAAAGTTTTTTATATGTGAAATTGGGACGATAGTTTTATAGCCGTCCGTGTATCTTACATAGGCAAACATCCAGACCATAAGCTCGCCTTCGCACCCTTCGGTTGTTTCCTAGCGCCGCCTTGTAGGACACGAGACAGTTCTGTAACATTCCGTTTAGAGCAGTCTTGTGCCTCATGAATTTGGTTAGTCTGCTTACCATAGCTGTAATGCTGCTTTGGAGGCACAGAAATGGTCTTGCAGTCTATGTGTGACCCTCGATCGTGGGAGCTGTTTTCTTATAACAGATTGTGTATATTTTTACACTGGCCTTATTATTGTTCTTAAATGCCGAGACAAGGTGAGTTTGAAATGTCTGATTTAAAAAGGGATGCATCACAAACCTGTGCACATTTATGCCGTGGACATTAGGCTAACATTACTTCTCACGTGCTGCTTTTGCATTGCATTTGCATAAAGGTCGAGGAGCCTTGGGTTTATGGAGAGTGGACTTGGTTAATAAACTCAAAATAGAACCAAAAGTAAATATCCAACATTTGGTGCATTGATAATCTCCTGTGATCTAGAAAAACCCAGTAGGTTTATCAGTGGCAAAGATCTCGCAACTGAACAAAAAATTTTAGGTTCTGGACTTTTCCTTACAGAAAAAATATGATAGAAACTTAATTTTGAAAGTTAAAATGACACTAATAGCTAGTGTTTTAAGATTTTCACCTCTCTTAATTACTGCAAATGAAGGTTAACCTTAGTTTCTACCAACAGTGACACACGTACTAGGTTTTTCTGGATCACAGGAGCAATACATACCTAACTGGTGCTGTCCATAATCGTTCCATGTTTCTTCCTGATTCCTGCCTGGAAGGCCACCTTGGATGTCAGGCGTAAGCTGTCTTCAGACATCGTTCTTCTGTCAGATCTTGAAATGTGTGGAACCGAGATATGTTGTTTTTGATTGAATTATTGGTTTAATCTCTGATGTATCTGATCAGTGAGCACTTCATGATGAAAGATGCAATAGTTTAGGTATCACTTTATACTGGCCATCACTTGCGTTCAATTAGAAGCTAAAATGTATAATACAAAGATGTCAAAAATTGCCATCATGTTCATGCTACACTGTTTCACTGTTAAGATACCAAAACGAAAATATAAAAAATGTCTGGAGCCTTGCAGTAGCTTTGAAATACTAAGAACTACATTTAGAAGAATTGGTCAACACAAGGCTGTAATTACGGCATGAATCCCTGCATATGGAATAATTAGCAGTGTATCCCTGCCTATGGAATAATTACGGTCCCCCCCCGAATTATCCTACAGCTGAAACTAATGTTTTTTTCTCTTTTTTTGGGGGGGGGGGCATTATTTACCAATTAATATATTTGTAAGATGCATGCTGTTTATTGATTGATAGAAAGCATATGATCAGTATGCCATGTTTACAGCGAATGTTATTTCTTTTGACAAGGATGAGACACCAGCAGATAACTTGATGCATGCTCAAGAAAAAAGTGGCAATGAGACATGGCAACATGTGATTCAGGTAATGTTTTGAATGAATTTAGATTGTCTGTATTTGAACTTGAATCAGTCAAACTTAAATTATCCCTCTTGAAATCAATGAGCTCTCTTCAGATGAGGAACTGCCTGATGAGAGGAATGCTACTGCAAGCAAAGGACAGCAACTTTTGACAAAGGTATACCTTCAAACATTTAAATAGTTTGGTATGCAATCCACATGGATTGGCTCCAGTGATGTTCTCGGAGGAGGGCCTGTACAATTATTTACAAGAAAAAATAATAGCTGGAGCTGAATGTGCAGTTCTGCAAATTGTGAAGCAAGTATGTTCTCTGACATAATTGCCACCATTGTTTTTGATATTTATTGAGTTGCATGAGTGGAAGTTGTCTTTTACCTATTATACACATTGCTTCTCTAAAGTGTACTTCATCTCTTAAAGGATGAATACGCCTCAGATGATTCAGTACAGTCAAGAGAAGAAAGTGAACATGAGAGAGGGTGGCTTGCAGCTGAAGTAAGCAAAAGTTGAATTTCCTGTATTTTCTGTCTCGATCTCAGAAAAAAATATAAATTGGCCAGAGGATGCGTGTTATGCATATTGGCTACAAATTTAATGCAGTCTTACCATTCATTCGCTTGTGGCAAAATTTTAGGCTGACCCATGATATCTTATTAACCTGCTGAGGGCTTCCCTGCCCAGAGGCTCTCCAACCTGTGAAGCCTTGCGTATAAAAATTGTGGAATACTTTATAAGACAATGTTCCTCAATGTCAAATTGCAAAGGTTTTGAAGGTCTCATCATCAACAGTGCATAACATCATCAAATGATTCAGAGAAACTGGAGAAATCTCTGTGCGTAAGGGACAAGGCCGAAGACCTTTAGTGGATGCCCGTGATCTTCGGGCCCTCAGACGCCACTGCATCACTCACTGGCGTGATTCTGTCATTGACTTTACTGAATGGGCCCAGGAATACTTCAAGAAAACACTGTCTGTAAACATAGTCCGCCGTGCCATCCACAGATGCCACCTAAGACTCCAGTGTTGAGCATGATCCAGAAGGGCCACCGTGTTCTGTGGACCAAGGTTAATTTAAAATGAACGGTAGCAAAGTGTCCTGTGGTCAGACGAGTCCAAATTTGACATCCTCCTTGGAAATCATGGGCGTTCTGTCCTCCGGGCTAAAGAGCAGAAAGACCACCCCTCCTGTTTTCAGCATTCAGTTCAAAAGCCAGCATCTCTGATGGTATGGGGATGCAATAGTGCATATGTCGTGGGACACTTGCATGTTTTAAAACATACCATGAATGCTGAAAGGTATATCAAGGTTTTAGAGCAACATATGCTCCCCTCCAGATGACATCTATTCCAGGGAAGACCTTGTGTATTTCAGCGGGACAATGCAAAACCACACATTGCAGCTATTACAACAGCATGGTTTCGTAGTAGAAGAGTCCACATGCTGAACTGGCCTGCCTGCAGTCCTGATCTTTCATCGATTGAGAACATTTGGGGCATAACTGAAAAAAAGTCTGTGAAAGGAGACCCAAAATTCTCCAGCAGCTGGTAGCCTGTATTTGGCAAGCGTGGGATCAAACTCCAATGGCTAAACTCAAGGAACTCAATGCCCAGACGCCTCCACTCTGTTAAAAAGAAGAGGGGATGCTACACCATGGTAAACAGGCACCTGTCCCAACTTATTTTTTTTAAAACCTGAAGCAGCCATCAAATTTGAAATTAGCTCATTTTGTGTATAAAATTGTAAAATTTTTCATTTTCAACATTTGCTATGTTATCTCAGTTCTGTTGAGATTAAAATACTGGCTGGTGTGATTTGAAAGTCACTGCATTTTGATTTTATTCACAAGTGCTCTTTGTCACAATTATTTTGGAATTGGGGTTGTAATAAAATGCCATCTTTTTCAAAAGAAGCTCAGTGCCTCTTCAGGTGGAGAAGTTTCACTCGTGGGAGATCACACTCCACATGAAATTCAGCAGCCTGTGATCGAGGTACGTTCTCTAAATTGTATAATTGTACATTTTAATGTCCTTTTTAGCATACCAACATACGTAATCTCATTTTTAAGGAAGAAACCCGCCCAGATTACTTACAACATGCAACAGTTGTACCTGGACATGAGAGCTGGGATCTTGCAAATGAGATACATTTTCAGATATATGATATCTCTTAATCATAATGAGTCCACTCTGAAATGATTTTGACGTGTTGGAGATAAATGCCACTAGGAGGGTCACCAAAGTTGTGTTTCCCTGGTCACGCATTAGTATCTTCACTCTGCAGTTATCTGCCAATATAATAGGTAGTGTAACATTACTGTATCTACTAGGAGAATGTATGACACGGAGCATTGAATGTGCCTGCTCTGGAGGCTCATGCAGGCACAGTACCTTATAAACCCTAGTCCTGCCTCTGTGAATTTATGACTTTTTCCCTTTACTCTCAGGTTTTTACTTTTCAAATTAGTCATTTATTTTCATTATTTTCTAGGCCAATGCTTATTCAGGATCGGCATGCAGGGAAATAGCTACCAGGGAACAATACATTGACAGCCAGGACACAAAGAAAGGAGTGAGGATCCTCACTATATCAGCGACTAGGTTTAAAGCCGTTCATGTCGGCCTTTCCTTCAGTGTGTCACCCATTTGTCTATTGACTCTATATCTTATATATGAATGATATAAAACAACAATCCTATCACTAATCAGAGCCTTGGTCCTGTATGTGTGGCACAGTGGCGTCTGATGTACAAGGAACTACTCACCGGACGAGAAAAAAACAAAATCTAATCACTGCCTTCTGGGCATACGAACATGTCATCAAGTGCAGTGGTGTGTCTCATTTGACATGTTTTTAATAATTTTTTGAAAACAACAGTAGTCTACAGCGCAAAGCATATCTGGCTTGAGATTCATGCTCAATACTAAGTCGGATCAATTCCTCATTGATTTGACTCAGCATGTAAGATTTGTTGATGAAAGAAAGATGTAGAAAATCACCAGCATTCTCCTGTAAACCTGCCACCATCAAAAGTAGTTACTAAGTGAGTGGACAGCCAACATGGTGGGTCCATTTTAAGGGAAGAAACAAAAATTAACCTTTCAATACTAAGATGGTCTGAAAGTTGGCAAAATAGTTTAATATACTCAGCAACAAAAGTTTCTGTGACACCATTTATGTGTATGTTATAAATGACACGCAAAGATCTCAATGCAATCAATATGTTTATTTAACAGGAGAAACACTGACTTTTCAGTGCCAACGTCACTCAAAACGAAAAATGTCATTTTCATGCGTCATGAAGCACTTGTCTGACGTCTAACCAATTGTGACCTTCACACTTCAATACCGGGTGTGACTTCCTCGTGCCATGATGCAAGCAACGCATCTCTGGCGCATGGACCGAATCAGATGTGCCAGAAATTGCTGTGGGATGTCATTCCAAATCTGACGTAGACATTGTCGCAATTCCTGGAGTGTAGCTGGCGGGTTATCCAACCGCCGCAAACGTCGATCCATCTCGTCCCAAAGATGCTTGATTGGGGACATGTCTGGGGATCTGGCTGGCCATGGCAGGACATTGACATGTTGTTGCATCAGATACTGCTGTACAATCCTTGCAACTTGTGGTCTGGCGGTATCATGTTGCAGCGTTATTCCGGGACCATGTTGCATCAAAAACGGTACCACCAATGGCCGTAGCACTTCATCGCGATATCTTTGACCTGTCAGATTTCCATCAATAACAAGCAAATCTGTTCTGTTTCTAGCCGTGATCCCTCCCCAAATCATGACACTACCACCTCCAAAACGATCAAATTCCTGAACACAGTTGTTGGCATAACGTTCTCCACGTTGACGGTATACACGTAAACGACCATCACATCGGTTAAGCATGAATCTTGATTCATCAGTGAAGAGTACAAGATCCCACTGACGTTGGATCCACCGTCGATGTTGTTGTGCCCACTGTAGACGCAGTCGTCGGTGTTGTACTGTGAGTATTGGACGTCTTGCTGGCCGACGTGGGACAATGCCAAAATGACGGAGACGGCGACGGATTGTCTGTGCAGACAGTCGCCTCAAACCAGGTATCGTTCTTGCAGTTATGGTTGCAGGTTGGAATCGATTTCGGAGATGGGTTGTTCGAATCCAGTTGTCCTGTCTGGGAGTGGTTACTCGTGGACGGCCGCTGCGAGGACGGTCTCTGACATGTCTTGTCTGCTGATGACACTGCCATAAGTTCCAAATGGTGTTTCGGTGGACATTCAGGCGATGAGCAACTTCCCTCTGCGAGGTTCCGGATTCAATCATCCCAATGGCCCTCCACCGATCATTTTCAGACAGTCTTGGCATTTAGAGGGCAGAGTTCCTGATCCGAAATGGCTGTGTTTTCGATAAGTGATGCTTTCGTCGTTCATCAGGCACAATGTGAACATTCCAAAAATTCTCCTCTTTTATTGCCATCCACAAGCATGATTTACGCACATTTTCACGTGCAAAGTCATTTTCTCGCATTTTCATGATTTCCATTTCAATGTTGTGTTTACGTGTACTGTTTCAGTCTGATATCACCATGTATGACAATTTCATAACTGCGTTATGAAAAATAATTAACAATATTGGTGTCACAGAAACTTTTGTTGCTGAGTATATGTCACTATTCTTCCTAGGCTGGCACTCCATCAGATGATGATGCTGACACGTTACAGAAGAGCATGTCATCAGATGAAGTATCGGGGTCACCAGAAGAAAGCAACTTGGGCTGTTCAAATGATCCACATGGGAATGAGGAAAATGTGGATATGGACTGTTGTGGAATTTCTTCAACATATTGAGATTCTTCAACATATTCGGTTCTTCGAACCTCCCTCTCCCAGGGCGCAGTTCCAGGCTAGATCCCTTTCCACAGAGATCTTTGCCCAGGCTCCCCCAGGTTCAGAACTCTGCCTTCTGCTTCCCGCTGTTTCCTTTTCAGAGCCCACCGATCACAGAAGCACCACTCGCCTACTAACGCATTCACTTTTGGCTTATGGTGGCCTGACTGTACATTGAGCCGAGCGCGGCGGCCACCCCTCTCTGTGGTCTTACTGCCATCTGCGACCCGACCGGCCGGTGACCCAGTCGATAGCAATCCCCAGATCCCGTAGTGGTTGTCAGCCACCCAGGTGGGAACCAACGGTCTGATCCCTACCCCACTTCACTATGGGTATGGAAACTTTGACCGTTTTCACCAGCCTCGCCTATCACAGAGGTCGTCTCCAACGCCCCTCTGCTAGGTGTGGGCTGTCACCCACGTACCACGTTTTGCCCGCAACCTTACGTGCGACAAACACGCCGACTACACGGTACCACGGCAGTATGTTAATTCATACTTCACCAGACACAGGGATCTTCAGTCCTCTCCCCTGCACTATAGCAAATCTTTAATGTGCCTTCGGAACTTTGCAGTCCCACCGCCGCCTGTTGAGGACTAGGTTCGGGGGGCCCAATCCCCTCCCTAATCCTCAAGCAATTGGAGAGAGTCAGATTCTGAAAAAGAAAATTAGGCTTTATTGTGTCATGTTGATAAATGTAAAGCTGAGTTCCTCTTGCGCAAGAGGAACTGCCCCCAAGAAGAACTGAAGAACTCCCAGAAGAATTGAAATTTTCCAGAGGTTACAATGAGTTATATATCTCTCATTCTTGCACTAACATTGGACAGGTAACCTGAGATTCCAGTTAGGTAATCCTTCAGGAATTTGATGCATGCACATTACAGGGGACAGCCAGATGAATATGATAAAAAGAAAAAGATACCAGTGGATGAATTCGATGCATATCAAATTATTTCAGATAATTCAATTGAGTATGTTTTCAGCAGCAACTAACAATTTTGCTGAACAAATATTGATCAATGCTACAGAAATCAAATACACCCTCTGATTATGTTTTTTTGAATCAACTAAACAGAAGCCTGCTTACTACAGAACTATGGAAAACTACAGAAGCGCACTGCTTATGTGTGTGTGAGCTGCTCATGCATGTGTGAACTGAATTGCTTGTATATGTGTATCTGTCTGTCTGTGAACTGTTTGTATGTGTATGTGTTTTCTGTGTGTTTGCACTGTAGTATGTGAACTACTTGTATGTATGTGTGTGTGTGTGTGTGTGTTGTGTCTTTCTGCTACCTACATAATATGGTTATTGATTATTAGTATGAGCAATGAATGAATAATGAGTATAATGAATAATGCTGAAATAAAATCTGATGATCATGACCTATGCTGCAAGGCATCAAATAACTGGATCTGCACTTGATGATTTGTTGAAACGTATCAATCGATTATTTGGGCAAGCTGTTGTACCAGGGACAAAGTATGCCTTTAATAAAGTGTTTCAAAATAACATGGACAAAGTTGAGTTTCATTTTTACTGTAAGGCCTGTAAAGCCAATTTTGGAAGTCAAAATGATGTGCTAGAGAACAGTGTCACAGTGTTCAGGGTGTAGTTCACCAGTTGACCCAAACAACCTAAACAGTGGAAGCTTCTTTATCAATCTCCCAATAGTTCCTCAGATTCAGTACATTCTTCAAACTCCAGAGCTACAGAGCAAGTTGGGCTATAGGGTGGACAGACCAGGCAAAGCAGAAAACATTATATCAGATATTTATGATGGTGATCTGTACAAAGAGCTATCAGCTCCAGGTGAAATTTTATCCTATCCTAACAATCTGTCTTACACATTCAGTTCATATGGTTCACCTCTTTACAAATCATCCAAATTTTCCATCTGGCCCATTCACCTTCACCTCAATGAGCTGCCACCAAACATGAGGTTCAAGCATATGATGTTAGCCGAGTTGTGGTTTGGATCAACAGAACCTCAGATGCATGTTTTTCTTAAGCGTTTAGTGGATCAAGCTAAAGTGCTTGCAAACAAGGGAGTGTTATGGAGAAAGGATGGGACAGTTCTCATCAGCAAAGTTGTTGGTGTATGTTGCTGTGTTGATTCCAAGGCCAGACCAGCAATACAGAACAGTACACAGTTCAATGGGTATTTTGCCTGTGGTTTCTGCCTCCACCCAGGCACACTTGAAAATGGACAGGTGAAATACACCATCACAGACACAGATTACCCTGACAGAGATGCAGAGAGCATGTCACGTGACATGGAGGAAGCTCTCGCCCTTCAGAAAAATGTAAGGGGAATAAAAGGACCTTCTCCTTTAATTATTATGCCATGATTTGCCTGAGGCTTTGTCCCTGATTACATGCATGCAGTCTTGTTGGGTGTTGGGAGGCAGCATGCAGCTCTTTTACTTGAGAGCACAGATGAACCATACTACATTGGTGACCCAAGTACAGTAAGAGAATTGAATGAGAGGCTGCAAAATATCAAACCACCACACCTTATCACTCGACTTCCGAGGCCAATTTCAGATTTCAAATGCTGGAAAGCATCACAGTGGAGGGCCTGGCTGTTGTATTATAGTTTGCCATGTCTGGAAGGACTCATAAATGTGAAATATACAAAGCATCTTTTCCTTCTTGTTTCAGCAGTCTACCTACTTTTGCAGGAGGAAATTAATTTTGAGGAGGTCAACAAAGCTGATGAGCTGCTGTTAGAGTTTGAAATCAGGTTTCAAGTCCTGTTTGGGGAGGCTGTCATGACCTCATATGTACATCTTCTGCTGCATCTGCCCAAGTCTGTGAAGTTACTGGGTCCCTTATGGGCACATTCTGCCTTTGTTTTTGAAAGCGCCAATGGGAGTCTTCTCAAGTTGGTGCATGGCACAAAAGATGTTCCTTAGCAAATTGTAGGCAAATTTTTGCTCCACAAATCCACTCCATATTTTGCATCCAAACACAGAGTGAGTGACCGTATTTTTCGGTTCTGTAGTCAAATAACTGAATACTCAAAGATTCAGAAATACAAAAAATGTCACAAAACCACTGTTCTCGATGGTGGACAAGTCAAACGTCTCACACAGGTAGAGCGCCAGGCTTCTGCTGAAGCAGGCAGACAGCCTCAAAGTGAAATTCTCTCACACAAGAAAATGATTCACAAAGGCCTTGTTTTTACCAGCCGTGATTACAGTCGAGCAAAGAGAAGCAGTGACTGGTGCGTCAGGCTGGCTGATGGATCTAGAGGAGAGTTGCATTAGATACTTTCTTATGTTATAGATGGAAAAAGTGAACTTGCCTTGCTTTTCATCCCTTTTTACACAATTCCAGCTGTGTTCCCACAAGGGGTGTCTGTGCCACACATTGCCTCTGTCGGACAAGGTGATGGATCACAAAAGCAGCTGATTGCAGCACAGATATTACACTACAAGTGTCTTGTCATAGAATGTGCAGAGAAAGTGTTTGTGTGTGACTTACCAAACTCCTATGAGAGAGACTAAAGCATGGCAGTAGTCCTTAACATTAAGGATACTTAAGTGATTTGTTGTCACTTGTTTTTGTCATTGTACAGAGTATTATGAAAGCTTGAGGGTCAATCAGTGTGAAATCACCGGAGGCCTCCCGACTGACCATCTCAGATATGCGTCATTCTTTAACAAATTAAAGCCATTACTTTCAATGAACAGTATGCAAAATTTCAGCATTGAATCTTTTTCATGCCCCGCAACAAAGTGGGTTGGGGGATATTGGAATGGCGCTCTGTCCGTCCGTCCGGGTTCAATGGGGACAAGTTTTCTCGGAAACTAATACATCTACTTGAATGAAATTTTGTATGTGGCCAGTACTGAACGTGTTTGACGATTGATTCCGAGAAATTTTTTTTCACCGAGTTATGGCCCTTGACTCTGTTCGTGGACTTATGTGTATGGGTGTTGCAATGGGGACAAGGTCTCTTGGCAACTATTGCACCTACGTGGACGAAATTTTGTGGGTGACCAGTACTAATGATCCTATTGAATGAGTTCGACAGTTGATTCTGAGAAATTCATTTTTACTGTTTTCTCGGCAACTGTTCTTTCATTTTATTATCTCCTTGCATATGTTTCAGTGGATAATGTTATTGCTCTGTGTTTGGTTTTTTTTTTGAATGAATATGGAATCTCCCCTGACCATTCTTGGCAGGTGGATATTGGTGACGATATTGCCTTGTCAGTTTTTGAGATATGGAGGCTTGAATACATGGGCGTGGCTCGGATTTTACAGGGAAGTCGAATGCAAATATGCTCTGCAAACAAAAGTTATTTAAACCATGCAGCATGCTACAAACTAACAGAAAATTTCACTTATGGTGCATTAGTTTTTAAGATGCAGAGTCTGCAGTAATATTACATATTTACAGCTTTATTCCTTGGGTTTCTGGACATTTTTATTGGATGATTATTATACTAAATTTTAAATGTATAAAATGGGTTAGAATTTGGCGAAAATACTTTGAAAATGTATTTCATAAAAATGACTCAAAAAGATGAAACTGATTATCAAAGTATTTGGCAATTAATTTAATTGTTACCAACTAACTGATTCCCTGAAAAATTGTTCCATCTCTAAGCTGGGGCATTGTATTGGGGCATTTGGTATGAAAACATACCAGACCTCCATGTTGCATTCTTTTGGAAGTTAAGTACTTTAAAGGCCAAGTGACTAAACTGGGGATGGCCTGTTCTCTGCTTCCTGCAAGCACTGCACAACCACAACGTCACATGGGACACAGTGCCACCAATTGGTAATATAAACATAACTTTTGAACATGTAAAAAGTATAGTAACTTACTATGGAAAAATTGATGTGAATCCATTGGTTTCACACAGAATAGGTAGAGTGTGCTTTGACAAAGTGATTCAAACAATAACTAACAAAAGCACAAATTGAGACAAACTGAAATATACACGCTTAAGCACATACTCTGCATAAACATGCAACACACAAATGCAGGCTCACCCCTCCCAACGCACACATGAATGTTGGTTTAAATAAAATATAGGAAACATTTATACATGTTTTTTGTAATATTTTGAGTTTTTGATGTTTTGAAATTGTGATTGGTTGGAGCCGTTTATAGATTATTATATTAGATTATAGAGAAGATTATTGTCAAAACAATGTTTTTTCTAGTGCAGATCTTGCTGTGTAAATATATGTATGTAAATGTAAAAGAAGTTTCTGAGTTTGAAAAGTGAAGCGAATGTGGAAGTCTGTCTAATGACCCGAGAAGGCAGCTCCAGTGATTGCAAGTCCATTTGTATTGTTCTTTGAGAAAATGACCTTATTTAATTTTTACCGCAGTGAACAGTCCACTTATTAGTTTATGGTCTCAATTACTAGTTTCAATTGATCAATTCCTACATACGTCGTGGCGACGTAATTTCGTAACGTTGTCAGTTCGTCTTCAGCACGTTGTCGCAACGTAATTTATCAAAGGTTGCCAGTTGGTACCCTAAAAGTACATTATTGCAACCACGATGCTTGCACTCGGCTCTTCCTTCCTAACGCTTATTGGATGGATTCCTCGTGCTTTACCTTAACAGGCCTACTAGCATTCATCTTGCGAAATGAAAAAAATAAATAAAATAAAATAAAATTTAAAAAAATCAACTTGTCTTACATTGGCACATGCTTAACCCTGCTCAACTGAGAGCTCAAACATTGAAGGCCTGTTTAAAAAAAATTTACCACAAAACTTCCTTCAGTCCAGGAATTCCCAGTTTGGGTGGCTCAGGATGTTACAAGCAGGATGTGCGTCACAAAACTGTTAAACCCCCTGCTAAGTCACGCATTTCAATTGGTGACAATTAATACATGAATATAAATTGTATATGAACTATATACATTAAATCTATTTTTAAGCAATATATAATATTTTAATTTACAATAGTAGTACTTTAATGAATTACGAGACAGAAACATGTATTTTGCACCAAAAAGTATTTTATTAACATTACAAATGGAATGTCTGAATGGAGTCTGCAGAAGTATCCAACACTTTCCTTTTTCACTAAGGCAAACATCAGTTCATATAAGTATACAATCTTACATTGAGAGGGAATCTGATTATTATTATACACTACAATACACCACCCAACTAAAGGTTCAGAATGAGCCATCACAGATTTCAATTGAATTCACCAGTTTCAGAGAGGATGCCCAGTCAGTTAATGAAAGTCAGTTAATGAAGACTCAATCATAAAAACCATAACTTACCAAAAAAGAAAAAGATCAGGGGCCTTATTTATAAAAATTTGTGTGAATTTTATACCTAAGTAATGCATAAGCACAAAAAATAAAAATGACATTTTGTGGACAATAACCCAATTAATAAAACTAAGGGGAAAATAAACTGCATGGAATTTTCATTTAATCGGGATGGACTTGGAATTCATTGACATTGTGCATAGTCTTAATAATTTCTCTTTTTATAATGTCAGGTTTGTTTTTATAAATCAGAAATCTGCAAAGAAAGTGACGTACGTATCTTTTTTGTGCCTATGCACCGTTTAAAAATGAGGCCCCTGGTGCAGTTCAGTGTGAAGCTGTAGTGACTCCAAAGCATACAGTAGACGTTGAAACCATATTCTGTAAGAAAGAGTATGACCTAAAGAAACCTTTGAAACTGACCGTTAATTTCAGGTACATTTCCCCACCAATATAAGGCAGGCTCAGACTACAGGAGTTTTAGGCTGATGTATCCCAGATTCACTCCTCCCAACAATCACAGAAATCTGGCCTGGGACCTTAGTCAGAAATGATCTTCAGCCAAGATTATCTGGTAGTGTAAGGAGTTTAAAGATCCAGTCTTATTCCTCCCAAACTCCTCACACACTCAGCAGGGCAGCACTGATAATGTCAAACATTTTTGATATTCAGGATTTACAACTAGAATATTCTGTCAGAAAATACATTTTAACATCCCATTCAGGGTTTCAGAGCTGACGGTGTCAAACAGCAATGGTAAAACCTTAGCCACTGAGAGGCTAGCTGAGTATCAAGTCATAAAACCTAATTAAAACTGACCATTAAATTCTCATCCCCAGCTGTTGGAGAACAAATTAACTGTGTTGTCCACTTTCCCCAACCGCTCCCTCAGAACTTTTGTCTTGAAACATCTGCCTTCTGCCTCCCCATGGTCACCTGAGTTGTGGTATACAGTAGCTCTTTCAGGCAAGATGACCTTTGCAAATTGCAAATTTCTAAATGTGCAATTCGAGCTGGTTTGGAAATTGAGAGAAAAAAAATAGGAAAAGCTCATCCTTTTCTGTGAGCTATTATGTCAGGGAAGACCCCATAAAACCCCATAAAAAATCTCTTGTGGGATTTGATGAAGACTGTTGCAGCACGCAAACCCTAAAATATACTCACCCAAAATAAAACTTCACACTCGTTTGGAGGTCGATAAGTTGAACATACAAGAAATGAGGTTTTGAATAATGATTTTATTTCATTCTGTACTCAATAAAGATGGTGTGTCAATAAAAATAATGTCCATAATGTAACCAGTTCCACCGGAAATGCTATGGAAATGTCCAAGAGTAAAAATGGTAAGTTACAACTTGAATAAGAGCAATGCGCAGGCAATTACGTATGGTTTGGGCAGTCACACGACCTCTAAACAATGCACTCCTAGTGGACGTTGCAGTGACAAATCGATTATGCAAATGACGTAAGACAATTTGTCGGTCTTCTGCTTTTGACGTCACACATGCGCTACAAGAACGAGGTCGGCCAGTTTGTTGGAGACGTGTCCGAAGATCATGGATAGTCCGTCGACTGCATCCCCCATAACCCTTGCAATGTCAGTGACGGACGTTTCCATATTCAACATGCCAATGGCACGTTGATGCTGAATGTTTCACAGTCATGGCATTGAAAATCAACAAATAATTAACTGTAAAAACTTGTTTTTCCTAGATGTCACTCTAACATGCTAACGTGAGCTCAGTTGCACATCTCTCATATGGTCACGTGACTAGGAACACGAGAAAACATGGTTTTAGCTGAAAGTACGCTCGCACGTGCTACGTACCTGTGCATGTCGGAGTTGATGTGTGTCATGATGTCTTTGACAATGCATTTACACCTAGTGATAATAAAAACTCTTTTATTGACAGTTTCAAGAAAATATTTACAAATTTATGAGAGTGAAGTTTCTTTTTTGACATCACTAAATGTATATTAGTGAACTGGAGGCTGTTGTCCATGAGGACTGGGCTAAGATTCCTTGGGAATGCTAACAGAAGCTGATGTCTGCCTATGCATCACATATCCTGCATGCCAGTGAAAGGGTGCTCTACTAAGTAATAATGGACCAATATGTAAGAAATGTATGTTGATTAATCATGAAATGGCCCAGATATATCGCCAGACATTAAGGAATGATGTTAATTTCAAATACTTATATCACTGATAGCAGTAGTCCTGCCAGAATATTCTCATTACAAAAGCGAAGTTGCAGCCCACAACTAATGTTTATGTTGTCATTTTCTCTTTTGGCCAGTTGCACCGCCCTCCACTTATCTCCCAATCAGCTCCACTTCCAGGTTGCCAGTTACCACTGAGCTGCAGCTACCAGCGTTTCGGAGGACAAATGTCTGACATTATCAAACCCAAAAGGCCTTGTTATGAATCCGAAATACATTGTGTAAAGTCAGAAACAAAACAAGGATCTGTATAGGACATGCCTTTGAAAGATGGAGGTGGCTGAAAGCAGGGAAGAATTTGAAGACTGACGCCGAAGTTGCTAATTTTCTCCTGGGCAGGTAAGATTCAGCCTAAGTTTGGCTAACTTAATTCTATTTAATGTAGGCACGGATATTTCAAATATTCTCCACAGTCAAATAACATTATGTATGTTCATTCATGGTACGTTACTGCGTATGCTGGTGGGTCATCGACATGACTAGGTAACAAATTGTTTGAGAAATAAAAACCGTGGCTCCTCATTGCTAACCACATTAGTCCATTTCTCTGGCTTTATGCTGAGACGCTGTGGAAACCGTTCCAACATTCGCACAGCCATTATGGCAATTTAAATTGTAATTTAGACAGTACATCGGTCAAATGAGTCCTCATTAATTCTATACGTATATTACAGTATGGACTTAAGTGGGCTATCCACGCAGAAGAGTGACAAGCAAGTTGACCATTGCTAAAGTTAGTAAGTCATTAGTCTCAATCTTTACTGAGCTGAACTGAACACAACCATGTCCGAGCAAATCATTGGTGATATTGAAACGTAGCCATGGTAGCTCCGTGTAGTAGACGTTCTTGCTGAATCCGGAAACCTAGCTGGCAACCTCGCGTCTGGGGGAGAGGAGGAGGGGATACTGCGCTCTGCACCATTTTGAATGTGACTGCACTACCAATTTTGGCCACAAACTTACGTATTGCTCCTTTAAAGATGCTTGTCATGAAGGGGTTGAATAATTTTGAGTCTGCAGTAGTCATTAAAAGTGGCATTTTGTGTTGAATTTGGAGAAGCCACTTGTACTATTTGTTGTCAGCCATTTAAATTGTTCTGTTTGATTTGTTCATTGCAAACAGCGGAAAGTTTGTAAATTTTTCCAGTAAACCTAATGTGCAACGGTGTTGTGTTCTGTGGGTCTCCGTGCTTTTGGTTTGTCAATTTAAGGTTTTTATTATTTTTGTGATGTCAGTTTTGTAGTCTGATGTCTTAGTGTTTCATATTTTGTATCTCTCCCGCGTTATTCCAGTCCACGTCTTGCCCATGTACAGTGCTTTTTCCCCGGTCGCATCATCAGTTTGTTGCAGTTTTTGTCTTAATTGATTGTGACATTATTTTGGGTGATTTAATGGATTCTGGGTTTCAGCCTTTCTTCCGCTCTCGTTTGCTAATTTCCCCTTGCTTTTCTATATTACTAACCCGTACTAACAGTTTGCTGTTTTCCAGAATTTACTAACCAAACTAACATTGTATATTAGACTAACGTACTAACGAGCACCTGGGATTGTATAGCTGCACTTACTAATTGACTAACAACCTCTCCGCATTCGCCCTGTTCTTGTCTCCGCCTCTTGCTTTTGTTTAACTTGCTTTGCTGTGCTTTCCGCAGACCCTTTGCATTTATCTTACCTGTCCTGCTTATCATTCTATGCACTGTGAAATATTTATTCAGTTTATTTTATCCTGTCCTTGGGAGTGTCTTGTGATCCTCGTCTGTGTGTTAATATTTTTCTGTTTCATGTAATTAGGTTTCCCTCATGTTCCACCCCTTGTTAATTATATTAATTTTCAGCACCTGGGTTTGTCCGTGCCCCTACCCTATATCTGTTCAACCGCTCCACATCGCACCGCTCCTTGCCCCTGTGCACATTCCCTCTGGTCCCCGTTACTCTCGCAGTGTTCTTCTCCATCTGCCTTCATGTCCCATCCCAGCCTGCCCTTGCCTGCCGTATTCCTGCACCAGCTCTGTCTGGTATGCCCCCCGCCTGCTGTGATCCTGAGCCTTCTCCCTGCCAGCTGTGCTTGAGTCTGCCAGCTGTGCCGTCGCCCAGTCCTGTCTGCCCTGCCTGATGTTTCTAAGCCTCCTGGTGCCCCCTAGATGTCTTCTGAACCTCCTGATGTCCCAGTCGTCTTCTCAGTTGCTCCAGTTGTCTTCCGAGCTGTTCCAGTCATCTTCCAAGTTGTTCCAGTCGTCC
This sequence comes from Gymnothorax reevesii, assembly GCA_029721435.1. NCBI lineage: Eukaryota > Metazoa > Chordata > Actinopteri > Anguilliformes > Muraenidae > Gymnothorax > Gymnothorax reevesii. The sequence goes on from CM056575.1 coordinate 53,648,145, forward strand.
AAGTCTGCCCCCGCCTGATGTCTCCCCGAGCCCTCTTCCGGCCAGCTGTGCCTCCCGAGTCACCCACCTGCCAGCTGTGCCCATCGTCTCGTCCTGTGCCTGCCGTCCGCCTGCTGTCTCCAAGCCTCCGTCTGTTTCCGAGTTACCCCTGTTCCTGAGTTGCCCCAGTCCGTTCCTGAGTTGCCCCTGTCCGATTTACCCCAGCCTGTTCCCTAGCCTGCCTAGAGTCTGCCCCCTAGTGTTTCCGAGAATTAGTTTTGATTTTGAAAGAGTTTCTTCCTTCTTTCAGTGCAGTAGCACGGTGGTTGTGTTGGCCAGAGAGCCTCGTTTTTTCCCTTTCCGAGTTTTCTAGTTTATTAATAAATTATTTTTTGGATCCCTGCATTTGGCGTCTCTCCCCCTTGTTTCCTGAGTTCTGAGTCCAGTTTCCATGTTTTCCGAGTTCCCAGTGTTTTGCCTCAGATGCTTAACAAACGGGGGTTGAATAATTTTGATTGCAACTGTATATAATAGGCCTGACTTTCCTTAGGTTAAAATACATCATCTGCGTTTTACAGATCCATATCTGGTTCCGTGGTTTTATAGGGAAATAAGAGCTTAAAAGCTCAAAACTTTAATACTCTCTGAGACACACTTCGCCTAGGAGAAAGACTTGTCTTTTGTCAACTTCACTTGTGAAGTCCTTTGGCTTTGTTGAAAAGCTGCAATGTTAGTCAAACGCCTCATTTTGGGTAGGTTAGGTTTATTGAAAAGTGAAATTTAATGCTATGCTAGTTAGCTTCACCACATCCGAGTGAAAGCAGAGCAATATTGGCATTAAACTGCTCATGTCAAATCAGAACTAAGATTTATCATGTAAAAAGTTTAAAACATGTAAAGAGTTTTCACTAATGGAGGCATATTATGGCTTTCACAGCCTTAGATATCCAGAGGTTTACAGAACACAGTAAAAAAAAATGAAATAAAAAATCTTATGTTATTCCACTCATGAATTCATCCGGCATATTTTATTCACTAAATGGTTCTCCCTCCAGCACACAATAATTATAAAATTCAGGAAACTGGAATGAACAAAAAAGAAGTAGGCTAATTTTACTTCCTAAATCTGGATTTTCAACTTGCTTCAGGGTTAGAGCCTTACGTCCAAGAACTTTGTCAGCTGTAACACCAAACAAGAATGACAAAGTACATTTGGAAAAAGCAAACACCCTCTGACAAATATTTAAAAGCATGGATCTTAAAAGACTATCTTCCAACCAGACTGTGGTTACCCTTTAATTACAGAAGGCAAATTCTGATTCACACTCAGGTGGTTAACTTACACTTGCTTGCCGTTCTTGCAGTCATATAATATAAACTTCAACAAAAGAACTGACAAGCGATAAGAAGGCTTCGGGAGCTTCATGATGTAAAGTAGTGTTCCGTGTCTGGGAACTGAATTACTCTCTTGAGAATGGCTTTATCTCACTTCACTAGCTTCTTTATCAAAATTTTCCATGAGCAATTCTAGCGTGCATGAATGCGCGTTCTGTTGAGTCAGCTGTTCGCATGAACTGCAGAGTGCCATCAGACTTCCCAGACTTCTTCCCCTACAATATTTTACCACTATTCTGTCAGAGCTGAAATTATGTTCAGGGGAGATGACAACACATTCTAATTCCAACTCGTAATATAGTGACGCTACCAGACCAAGTGTCATTATACGACGCAAAGGGAGGCTTTTTGCGTCCTTATTTGACATTTAGGGATAATATTCAGATTGGGGGTTAGGGGAAAGGGTTCGTTTTAAACTGGCATCAAATAACGCCAAAAGCCTCCTTTTGCTTTGTATATCCACACTTGGGCAGGTAGTGTCATTATATGACATGCGGGGATGAGACTTGGGACGAGATGAACACTAAGTAAGCTCATTCAGGAATGCACTGTGGCTTTGCACCAAAATGGACAGTAGGGATAGACCATCAACTCACAGGTGGTCCAAATGGTTAATAAACTCATTTTTTTAATCTCCCGTGTGTCAGGCGAACTACATGATCTGTCATCTTGGGGGTCTTTGTGATGGGCTCCATTGGAATTACCTCACTGGTCAGAGAATCAGGCCTCCATCAACTTTTTCTTGCATGGTCTGCTCGACTTAACTGCGGATGTAAACAAACTCATTGACAGGTAAGCTTGACTGGCATACACTGGCTCGCTAATTTGCATGTCTGATCCTGAGGTTATTGTATAAGATGCTACTAGTTATCTCACGTCCGCTTCTGCAGCGTTAATGCAAGTGGAGAGACTGGTCCTTATTCACTCTGTGATCTGCTGCTTAAGGACAGCATAGCTAGTCTGTTTATTACCCTGAGGTGGCTAGCTAGCCAGCCATGTATGGAACTACAGACAACAACAGACTAAAAACTTGTCATTTTCAACTCAAGTCCTCTTTGAAGGATTGAAAACACATACTGCCCCATTTGAACAATCTAAGAACAGGTCCACAGTTGTGTTTTCTTTTTCTTTTTTTTGAGAACACAAGACAGCCAGTTTTATGCAAACCACCACAGACGCCTTTTGTTTGCTTACATTCTTGTTTCTGGCAACGTAAGCACATTGGGGTCTATTCTCCCATGCCCGTAAGTCGTAAAAAAAGCGTAGCTACGCGCTTTTCAGCCTACGCGTATTCTCCCCTCGACTTAAGTCTGTGCATTACGCGCTCCGAAGGCAGTTACGCACTTGGGGCGGGGCAAGGCCAAAATCGGGGCATTTCCGGGCGTTTCTCATGCAAGTAACACTTGCGCGTATATCTCCCCCTGGCTTACGCGCTTTTTCTGTCTAGCACTTTTGTGGGCTGTATTAAGGTCAAGCGCCAACATAAGGTGAAATGGAATATTGCGTTTGATGCCGGTTCTTGGCCGAATTTTAACATTAATTTTATTTTATTTAACATGGTAAAGGTTGAGACATTCAATATTCGATTGTTCATCCTTATTTCGAAACTACATTTCTCATAACCCTAATAAATTATCAAACAAAATCATCATATGATATTACACAACAGCCTGTTCTCCAATTACATCAAATTACAAACGCATTACAAACAATTACAAACATACCAGTGGTCACCAAGGTCACAACTGCGCTGTCGGTCCTGGCTTCTGGGTCGTTCCAGAGAGTGGCTGGTGATGTCATGCACATATCACAGGCGTCTGTGTCAAGGTGTCTGACACAGGTGGTTGACGCTATGCTGCACTAAGTCAGCCACTTTAAAATTCCCCGAAACACCAGCTGAAAGACGGAGAGTTAAGGGGGGGTTCTACCAGGTCGCCAGGTTCCCTAGTGTTATGGGAGCCATTGATTGTACTCACGTTGCAATCAGAACTCCTTCCACTAATTAGAATATGTACAGAGACCGTAGACGTCGGCACAGGATTAATGTTCAGGTTGAGTGCGATCATGATACGCGCATATTAAGCATCTGCGCAAAATTTCCTTGCTCGGCCCATGACGTCTATGTACTGCGCAACTGCTTGAAATGCCAAAAAAATACAATAAATATATGAAACCATATTAAGCTTGTTTCCAGTATCTATCGCAGTGACACTTTGAGTATAGGCAAATAAAAATGACCATTTTACATAACCCTCTTTCATCCGTATCCACTCCAAGTCTTTCTCCATGCACTTCCACTGCAGAAAGAGTGGATGCCATCTCCTCCTCCAGTGAAATAAAAAAGAGATGCCTGCATTACTTCTTGTAATTGCCATAGACATAGCCTACATAGGCCTACAATTACAGCGGCATATCGTCGGCCTGCTGATAAAACTTTGTATCTTCATAATGATAAACTTCACAGGAAAATAAAATTATATATATAATTGAAAAATAACAATAAAATAATATAAATTGATAAATATAATTAAAAATCTTTTAAAAAGTTTAATTCTGCATGTAAGAATAGTGGACATACGAGTTTTTGATCCTTATCAGTTTGGAGATACAAGGTTTTATCTGCTGGCCCACGATATTCAAATTTAAAGTCTGGTTTGTGTTTTCCATGGACCACAACTGCATTTTCATGGTTAATAAGAAAATCCTTGTTCCTTGTTTTCCTGATAGCCATAATCAATGAGCTTCGTACAGAGTCTGCCTCTCTTTTGGATTAGTCACACCTCTTTCATAAGGCCGCCTACATTCTGAAGTTAAGCGCTGTGGGCGTGATCGAAGCGAGCAGGGGAGAATACGCGTAACTCAAAAGCGCTTAACTTGAATCGCATAAAAAAGGACTTACACGCCAATGGGAGAATAGACCCCATTGCAAAGGCGGTAAGCGATAATTGGCCAGAGACCAAATGTGTTGTCTGTGTTGTTCCTTGGTCACACCAAGAATTCATGACTCAATTATCACTTTATCTGACTGAAATCATTCTAACAGACAAAAATATCATGTAGTCTGTACCCAGCACTACAACAATCGTGATCAATGTCGTCTCTCCAGCAGTGATCAGTCGTAGACATGGACCTTACTACCTCAGGACTCTGGCATCTTTGGCAATAGAAAGGGTCCAAGATGGCGCCTGTTGTCATGTGATTCCTTAAAACTGAATTTGAGTTGGCCAAACTCGGTGCATTAAGGGCTCTGGACTGGCCTCAGACATGTCTTAAACATGTCATTATCTCTTTCCCCTTACCACTGTCAGACTAACTGACACCCTCTCTGAGCCTGTGTCTGCTCCCTGCTGTTAATGCGGTTCAGCTAATGTAAACACTGCCTGTCATGCCGAGACATGTCCATCAGACTCCACTTTCATTGAGAAGAGGGAAGATTAAAAGCCATCTGTGGTGGAAATTCTCACTTTCCCCCTGCAAGAGACTGCCTGTGCGTGTGTTCAAACAGGCTGATATCAAGCCCAGCTTGAACAGGCTTCTGTATTCCTTTCAGGGATGGATGTTAGTATGTAAAGAACATGTAGTATGCCTATCAAGTATATATTTGTCTAAACTCAGCTTTTGTGATGCTATTTTTCAATGAGAGAAATTTTCAAGTAAAAGGTGCATGCAGAGTATTGAAAAAATTAAAAAGCCACCTTTCAGCCCTAGCAACATGACGGAGAATATTATACAGTCCATCAATTAGTAAAAGTACAACCTTGATTCCGAAATGGTAGGGACGAAGTGTAAATTGTGAACAAAATCAAAATGCATGACTTTCAGATCACATGAGCCAATGTTATTTACAAAATAACAAAGATAACAATTTAAATGTTGAAACTGAGACATTTTACATTTTTATCTAGAAAATGACCTTATTTCAAATTTTCTGGCTGCAACAGGTTGGGACACAGGCAAAAGAGGGCTGAAAAAAAGAATTAATACATAAGAGAATCAGCTGAAAGAATATTTAGCAAGTAATTAAGTTAACTGGCATCAGGTGAGTAACATGATTGGCTATAAAAGGGATGTCTTTGAGAGGCTGAGTCTCTCAGATGTAAATATGGTCAGAGCCTCTCCAACCTGTGAGGGCTGGCATATAAAAAATAGTTCCTTAATGTCAAATTGCAAAGGCTTTGAAGATCTCATCATCAACATTGCATAACATCATCAAGAGATTCAGTGAAACTGGAAAAATCTCTTTGTGTTAGGGACAAGGCCGAAGACCTTTACTGGATGCCCATGATCTTCGGGTCCTCAGACGCCACTGCATCACTCACCGGCATGATTCTGTCATTGACACAAGGGCGTAGGTTTGTATACAGAAGGTTGTGACATGTCCCTGCCAATATTTTGGGAAGCCAGATTGTCCCTACCAATATTTATGACTTTATAACTCGTTCTTATCTTTCCAGACAAGCCATATAAGACCCAATTATGGAGGCTATGTCATCAAGACAACCTATTTATGCATTCTAGCATTTGATTGGTTTAAAGGGCAAGGCTATCTGAAGACTAAAAGTTAAGAGTAAACGGACCACGCAATTCAGGTTATGAATATTAATTTTTGTCCAAAGCGGGACTTGAGACGCGCAACTGGATTGCCGGCTTCGATTACTCATGTGCGCAACGGCTTACCCGTAGAAGAGAACCATAATTTGGCATTGGTTCCAGATTTTTCTTCATCACGTAACTATTGCACTTTTCCCATGGCCCAACTCATGACATAACATTGATATTGCCTCAGGTACGCATCACTTTTGTGGAAATTTCATTGTCTGAGAGTGTGAGGAAAAAATACTCGCTCCATGTTAAGTAATGCTGCTAATATTTCGCCAAATTGAATTCCAAGTGTAATGTTGGTTGAAATAGTGATCTAACTAGTCAGAAACAGATAGTTACTTAAAGTCAAAACTTGCTAGCGACCTTAAATTAGTTTTTACCTGAAAATAATGTCAACAAATGTTAATTAAATGTGTTCACTAGTTTCAACGCGCAAACTAAACCTGGTTTCTGTCATATGTTGGTTAGTAATCGGGTTGCTAGCAGTAGTAAATATAAGCCAGGTGGATATGTCAAATTATGAGGTGAATTTCGGCGGAGAAATCCTGCGAAGGTGCCATTATTAATTAATTATTTTATATGCAGGAACCGCAGCAGCAAGCAAGAGAAACAGAGCAAGCTGTTGAGGACACAGGTGTATCAGGGCTTCAGGTGAGGTCATAATTATGACTTGTTCTGTGGAATTATATAGAAAGCATTAAAGTTAGTCTCATGATGTTCAGCAAATATAACCTTTTGAAAGTCACATGTCCAACCAACTTTAGCTCAGTGGGGGAAATGAAAAAAACACGTAATCGGAAATCTAACATGATCCAGCCCGATTAAAGTTTGGTTTGCGGCTTGTCCAATTCATAGTCGGTATTTTGAGGCGTTCATCGCGCCTGCAATTGCGTTACCGCATATTAAGATGCTTAATAGAGAGGATTGTGATCTGGCTTGCTAACGTAGCTATGTATCCACTCACTTGGTATCACTGCCCAGGTTACTAGATATGAGCGGGTCTCATGAGTGCGCTGAGATGGTTTGCAGCTGCCAGTTAAGGTTGTGGCAAGTTTATGTATGTGGCATCTTTGTATGAAAATTTTGGAGGCAGCTTGCGTAGCATAATTTTAAAAAATGCAGAAACACACATTCAGATAATCTCTGTGTACAGTAAAAGAAGTATCAGCATTCAGATTTATAAAAATTTTCCAGCTGGCGTGCTACGCACACTCGCATCACAAACCTGTCCCAACTAATTCTCACATTAAACCTACGCCCTTGCATTGACATTACTAAATGGGCTCAGGAATACTTCAAGAAACCAATGTCCATCCTGCCATCCACAGATGTCACCTAAAACTCTATCATGCAAAAAGGAAGCCATTGTTGAGCGTGATCCAGAAGCGCCGCCGTTTTGTGGGCCAATGCTCATTTAAAATGGACTGCAGTAAAGTGGCAAAGTGCCCTGTGGTCAGACAAGTCCAAATTCGATATTCTTGTTGGAAATCATGGGCGTTGTGTCCTCTGGGCTGAAGAGGAGAAAGCTCATCCCTCCTGTTATCAGCGTTCATTTGAAACACGGGCATCTCTGATGGTATAGGGATGCATTAGTGCATATGGTGTGGGACACTTGCGTGTAAACAGGCCCCTGTCCCAACTTTTTTGAGACCTGTAGCAGCCATCAAATTTGAAATGAGCTCATTTTGTGGATAAAATTGGAAAAAATTTTCAGTTTAAACATTTGCCATGTTATCTCTGTTCTATTTTTAAGAAATGGTACAGTTTTGCAGACATTCGCCGTAAACAGCAATTTTTTAATAGCAAAGAGCAGTCAATAATACTGCAGGCACAGACACACCAGTCAACTTCCCTTCAGATAATGAATCCACCTCTACTCTTGCTTCAGTCCAATCTTATATTAAAAATAATAGTAATTTAGCTGGGACGATCAAGTATTTCAACTGTGGTAAATTATTAATTTTCAGTGCTCTGTGTACAACAGAACAGTTGTCGTGTCAAAGACTCACCAATCAGGGGGCAGACGAGTAACTTCAGAATTGCCAAGTTTTTCTTGCTGCTCCCTGGCTTTCACCCATTGGTAGCCTAAAACTGGTCACTTATATTCATCTCGGTTTTAGATATCTTGCTGTCTGAAAACTGCTGTCCTTGTGCCAGTATACATGCGCAGAATGAAATTCGATTTATTGACCGAAGCATGCTGTTTATTGAATACCGGCCACCCACCAATGAACTTTGTATAAAAGGGCTATTAAGAAGAGAAGCGTCCATCGTTAATACAAATAACCAAATTGAAATAGGATTTGACTCATTTCTCTTTACCTACTGTATGCACAGCAGAAATGCCAAATGATTCAATCAATTTGCTACTGAGAAAACCTTTTGCAAACTTAACCAACTTGACATTTCTGCGCCATCTTGGACACGAGTGACCCTCAGATTTTGGGAGTTTACTCCTGACCTAATTACACTACAGGCCAAATGTTTGGAAGCAAGATCAAATTTGTACAAAAAAATATCATAGTTTCATTGGTATACTTTGCAACAAAATAAGTGACTAATCATATAATAATCACATTTTTCAGATTACATTTTCACTCAAATTATAAGGCCCATGTTACCAGGCCCATGGTCCTAGTGCCCGCCAGATTGCCGTTGGCATCCGGTGGGCTATAAACCATGACAAAGTGAATAATGCAAACTGTGATTTGTTTTTTTACTTTTTCACTGAAGTTGTGACTCTTGCAAATCTTCTCGACCCAAAAACTAAGCCCCTCCTTTCTTTTGTTAACATTTATTCAGCAATGGTCTGGTAACATCAATGTATACAGTTCCTAAAGGTAAATAGAGGAAAATGGTGCATATCAATGAAGAAAAGTCTAATCATGCAGTCAATACATCCCAATATCCATTCATTTCATACTCGTTTTTAAGAAGGCATTATGAACAGAAACTTGAAGTTGCTTCCAAATTTTAGACCTGTATTGGCCTTGCTTCCAAACTTCTGGCCTGTAGTGTACGTGCCCCGAGGTTCTCACACTGGCTGTTCTATTCCTGCTCAGGCGCAGCCCTTGTCACTCGTGAGGCCCAATCGAATTCAACCAAAAAGATTGGGTGATGAGAACATGGACAACACTACAGCTCTGTACATTAATATGGGCTGTTCGCTATGCTTTTCGTACAGTTGAGATGCATGCTATGCCCAGTGGTTATGGCATCAGCTAAAGCTTGGCTGAAATGCTGCGATGCTCTACTTTGTGACCTTTATACTGCCCATGAAGTGCATTTCCCAGAAGCTTAGTTGCAAGCAACTAAGGTAGTTCTTCCATTGACAGTCCGTGATTGTAACTATGTAACTTTGCATCTGTGCTATTGGGAAACGCATTCCTGGGCTTCCCCTGCATGTTGGATGTGGGTCAGGAGTAATGCCTGGTGGGAGAGTGACATTTTTCTGATTGTGGAAGGAAATTTTCGGAGGACACGCAAGTCATTCAATAAAACAAACGGATTAATGGTAGAAGTTAGAAAGGCGTTACTGTTAAAGCACCAATTCTCTTACACGCGAGGATTGTTACTATTCATTACAAACTTGCTAGTTAGTTAGAGCTCAGAGTTGTCGCTAAGCAGTTTGATGTTTACATGTCCACAAGACTTCTGGGTCAAAGCCCTGTACGAAGAATGTGGAGCATGCTCAGAGCGCATAGTGTAGTTCATTTCAATTGAAGTGTATATATGCAGGCATAATGCGACCGTATACTGCATTATCTGGGTGTGTTAGTCAGACTATGAGAAAGTCGATTTGGCACGATTCCAGTCGGACTAACATGTTTACATGTATTTTAAAAGGCTGGTTATAGTCGAACTAACGCAATAATTTGATTTTCTTTAATGTCATGTAATTAAAGTCTGAATGGCAAGCTAACTTCAGTGGCCAGATGGTGCTGAAACAAACAGTGCTTTGAAGGTCAAAGTGAAGATGCTGGCTGCGTTAGCTCTGTTAGCTAGCAAACTAACTTCCACTGTGGGCTACACTGGTGATCTAACTCACAGGATATCACCTAATTTTAATGCGGAATAATATCCACAGGCACCTGGTGAGATAGCTTGCTAGCTTGTATACAGGCAAGAGTGCTTTCAGTATGCATTCACTCGACCATAGATAAAGTGAAAAATGTGCAGAAAAAATAAAAATGGGCCTGTGAAAGTTTGATCTGTCGTGTATAGACACTGAACAGGGACAGGATTTGCTCATGACTTGTGTATGGCTCAGAAATATAGAACTCGTCTCAAAGGGTAAAAAGTTGCACATTGACTTCATAAAATTCAGGAAGTAAGTGGAGATAATACATAGGTAAGCAACTGTACACAAACGACTAGACCGAATTGTGAAACAGAGCTAAAAATAAACCATGACCAAGGAATCTCAGGAATCAAAGAATGCTTGTGAGTGGGCTCATTGAAATGCTGGTAAGCAACCTCGTCATCAGGATCTGGCAAGAAGTTGCCTAAAAGTTAGGAGTGACGCTGACTACATGAAAACCAGCTAAGAGTGAGCAGAAGAGGCGTGTGGGGAGGTGTGGTTACTGATGAGAAAATGGATAAAAGAAACTAACAAACTGAATGGGGAGAGTGAATGTGTAAGGGGAATAAAAACAAAAAGCACATGGAGATGGGTAATGGAAACTAAATAACTTAAACAAGTAACTGTGAAAATACACACCTAAGTACAAGTGAGACAAGAAAAATAATAGTCATAAGAAAATACATAAAAATCACAAATACAGAATCAAACCCTGAAAAATACATGTAATTCTGATCAAAGTGTGGGTCCAAAATGACACCCAAATCCGAGTTGGCCAAACTCTGTATTAAGGGCTGTGGGCCAGTCACGAGTGTTGCTGGGTGGGATATCTTATTCATTGGTCATGTGTTTGGGAAAGCATGGTGCAGCTGGACATCGGGGTTGAAGATACATTCTAGAACACACAGCTGTATGCTTTGCACCTGGCTCTGTTCAGCTGCTGGAGAATTATTTTCTCTTAGCTTCATTGTCACACGTTTGACCTTAATCAATCATCATCACCAACAAAAGCATAATTTTATACTTGTCCACAGCATCAAAATTGTCATAATTTTAATGAAAGATGTTGCTGAATGTGTGCCTTGACCTGTGCCTGATTATGTTAGGAACATTAATTATTTTTCTGTCACTTAATTCAACTTCCTTGCATAGAGAAAAGCAATGGAAAAGCATTGGTTTTCTCTGCCAAAGGGTTGAGCAGGAAGTTAAAGTGTTAGGAAGACAAAAACCAGAGGTGAAGATGAACCAGAAATGTGGAAGATGTAAGATGGTTCTGTTTGGCCTGAGCCTGAACAATGAACAGTATTGCCTCAATCCCATGTAGAACCTCTATGGTCACACAGCCATCATTACCGTGGCTAACACATGGTGGTGTCATCATATCATGTTATCGTGTGATTACAGATTCTTTTGTCTATGGTGATGTAGGGCTAAAGCTGACTAAGCAGGGCTGCTGAGTTTAGGCAGCAGGTTGATTTCCCATGGAGCTGTGTGGGGCTAATGGTGGGGCTTCCTCAAGGGGTCAGCTGCACTGAATTTATTGTGGCTATACTGGGGCCTAAACCAGGACCAGTCATGGTATTGAGCTGCATTTTGTACAACAAAAAATAGAGCAAACCCTGATAAATGCACTCAAAGGTCCAACATTTATGGGGGAATCAGTCTGTATTGGTAGAGCATAACTTGTAACGCAGTACTTTCTGAAGCCACATGGTGGCAGAATAGACCTGCAGGGCACAACCTCAGATAGACCGCGAGATGGCAGAACTGCAGAAGACAAGGGAGGGAAGTTGCTGAAACAATTCAGGATAATTTGACGCATATCGCATCAAATTATATTTTAATTATATTTGGGCTTCCTCATCTTCATAAACATGAAGTGAAATAGTGATTAGTAAGTTTAGCACCTAATCTTTTTTGGATAACTGTGCTTGCTAGCTCCACTATTAAACAGAAGGTGAATTGAATGAGGACAAAAACTGGATTATGCTCCTGGGAGGTGGCACCATGCTTTGCCAAGTTATGTAACACTTCAACATTTTCACAGTTTTCACAACTATCAGGACATAAACTATATTGTTTTTAACAGGAAACTAGCAGGTATGTTCAGATAAATTAATTTGAGTTAAATTTGTTATTTCTTAATTTGAGAATGACACTGCACTGAAACTTCAAATTATAAGATTTTAAACGCAAAGACAAACGATATAAATTTTACCTGATCATTGGTTGAGATTTTAAACTTGTCATGAATGAAGAAATAATGTTTATAATTTACCAGTGTTTTCAGTGTTGCCTGCAGCACATTAAAAAGGAGCACCATACAATCTCTGCTGGTATCACTTAAGGTTTTTAATGAGTATTTCTATCTATTTCTGAAGGTGATAATTCTGATAGGGCAATGTCTTTAGCAGAGAACGAGTTTACAGCGATGGTAAACACTCTTCATGCAGTGATTGCACGTTCAGCAATGAGAGAAAGTTTATCCTGCTAATAAGGGAGATGCCGGAAAGCTCATGCTAGTGTCCTTTCCTTCTGGCCCTATTTTTTTCATGTTTACCTTGCCAGGGATTACGTAAAATGGAGAGAGAAGGCAACAAAATGAATAAACATGAACTAGCGAGATCAGACAGTCTTGCTCCTTCAAATTTCAATTTCGAAGGATGTCAGTAATGACATGGCGGATGCGTGGCAGATTTAACGGGTTGGAATCTTCTTAATTATGGTTGAACCTGATCAATTTTCAGGTTCATGAGCAAGGAAGGAAGGTTGTGTAAATGATGTGGTTTTACAGAGCATGGAAATAATAACAAGAATATGGGATGCAGTCAAAGCCTATTTTTCTTAAAGAACTGGAATGGCTGGTACCCTGCTATATGTCATGCTGTTTTCTACATGAATAGTATAACTGTTCCATGACTATTGGGCCCTGAGAGAGAGCTGGCCCTTCTCTTGCGATAACAACATGTCTCATTCACCTGTTTACCACATATTTACCACCAGGAGGGCTGTTGGGATGGCTCACTTTGCAAAACTTGATGCAGACCGACCACCACAGCATCAGATCAAATCCAGCTGTCAGTGCCAGCAGCCTCTTGACAGCAGCATATAATTGACCTCACCTTGCTCAGGGAAATGGGAGGACACATTTGGTATTTGTCAGCAATATCTGTTGTTAAAGTGACTCCTGCTGGCCATTCATCAGTTACATTCTAAGCAAGCTCTCATTTGGGTTTCTTCCACCCTCGTTCTGTCGACTTGAGGTTTGAAATTACGAATGGAAGGAAGCAGCAGCTGACAGGTTCTTTTTGGAGGAGAACTGCAAACTGTCTGCACTGTATATCGTCCATCTAGGCAGATCATACAATGCGTTTGATAGATAATTGATAGATTCATTGATAGATAAAGAAACTTATTAAATATAAAGCCTCACATGACTTTTATGGGACAGTTGGCACTTTTGGCCTACCACCTTTTATGCTCAGCAATAACAATTTAAAATCAATTGTATGCGTTTCGGCACAAGGTGACGGATAGAAAATACAACCAATGCCATACATTACATGTAAGTATATAGTCCGAAGTATAACCATCAATCGTAAGCTTTTGTGCTCCTCAGTCGCTTTTTTACTGGAATCTACAGTAATTTGTATTATTGTGGAAATATTTTGAATAACATTTTGTATTATAGGTCTATATGGTAGTAAATACTGAATCAGTACAGGCCATCATTTTTTATTTATTTATTTTTTTATGTTGAATATTACTGGCAAAATTGCTTGCTAGCTACTTTGCCGGCATATGAATGATGCCATCAGAAAAAGAAAATACCTTGGACAAAATTCTTAAAACTAAGTTTAACTCTTTTAGTGACATGAACTCACAATTTAAAGCTGGCGGTTGACACAAACATGACACTTGATTGAACTAAAGAAGAGCTGTTAGTTAGGCTTTCAATCAAACATGTTCTGCTGTTTATGTCCCCTGTTCCACAGCTCGGGAAATGCTACACACGATAGCTAAGTTCGCTAAATGGGTAAGAGCTGTTTCACAATTTGGACCAGTTTTGATCAGTGTGCTGCAACCAAGAACCGTATAAGGGTCATTCTTAAAGCATAGGTTTCAGCCTTGGTACGCTACATTTCTAGGTATGGAAGCCCATTGTGGACAATATTCAAATGAAAATGTAATCCCACTATTGCATTATAATATTCAACTTATTCATGAGTTATTTGAGACAATATAAAATTGAAAATGCATTAATCCAATAATCACTTTAATTTTCACATACACATTTGGGGAATCTATGACTATATTCAAATGATAATGCTGTTTGACATTTCATTTTCAAAGTCATACTTCGCAATACAGTGTACAATATTCGAAAGCAATAAGCAAAACAGCAACCCCAGCTATTGCATTTACATTTACATGTCAACACACTCTTTTAGGGTCAACATGATAATGAAAATGCTGCTTTCTATTCACTTGCAAATAATAATGATATAATAATGATGACATTTCATTTTCAAAGACTTATGCTGCAATACATGGGACAATATTCAAATGCAGTAACGGAAACAGCGCCTCCCAGTCCATTGCATTTTCAAATACATGAATTTTTGGGACACAATGAAAATTAAAATGCAATCTGTTAGTGTCTCATCAAGGCAGGTCTTCCGCTAAGACGTCACTCATTAGGGGTGCGAACGGAAACCATGTTTCTCATTTGTATACTAACTAATCAGCTTTTGGGTACCGGTTGTACACACCAGTGAGTCTTCAAATTGGTGTCAGTTGTAAGGAGAGGTCAGGAGAACACCAGTTGCAGGATCCAGAAGTGTTTATTAAACACCAGACACTAAGCGAAAATTGGCAGACACGCCAGAAACAAAACACCGTGCACAAGCACTGAACAAATGGGAAAACTAAAGTACTCTGCCAAAGGCAGGGGGAAACCGAAATACTCACTCCAAGAGTGTCCACACTCAAAAAACAAAGACTGAATGTAACTAAACTGACGGAAACACTGGGGAAACACTCGGGAATCATACAAGGAGAAACTCGGAAGGCACGAGGAGCTGAGATTTCATCAAGTAGAACAGAGTCAGTACGAGGATCTGTCTGACGACAGCTCTCCCAACTCTGCCACATATAGTCACGAGAGGAGGAGGGGACTCGGAATGCAATCTCGGAAGGAAACAGAAACACATGGGGTTTTATAAACAATTACTCGAGAACCGGGTTAACAGAAATGACTCGAGACAAGAAGCGGAGACCATCAATCAAGCAAGACAGTTTAGATTAAGGTAATTTAAATGTGACGTGGAAAAAGCACCACAAGAAAAGCGAAGGAAAGCACAGCTTTTAAATCAGTTAATATGAGATAGCTCGGGCGGAATATACTGAAGCCAGAAATGCACGCACTTGCAAATGAGTTAATTAAGGTTAATACTATGTAACAACATATTCACAATCACCCTCAAATAAGTGCTGGTTAGTACGGGTTAGTAATATCCTATCAGAGAACGCATTCACTCAGAGTTTCGCGAGACCCAGAATTAAACACAGCTGGAAGCAATGAATGAAATACCAAAGCCGAAACCGAAAGAGGAATCGAGATTGGACGACGAGACGAAGGCATGCTGAAGGCTGTCACGCGACATCACTGGAGAACACAGATTGGGAGTGGATAGTCAGACGGCAGAAATGAAAGCTGAAATATAAAACAAAAGTAAAGCACAAGCACAAATAAATCGCAAAGACAGCACACATGTGGCAGAATCATAACAGCACCCCCCCTAAGAACCTGGCGCTAAAACGGAACACCAAGAACTAAAAGTACAAGACACACCAAAAAACTAAATATACAAAAAAACAATAAACTAAATACAAACCCCACAAGACTAATACAACACAAGGAACACCTACAAAATACTTATACAAAAGTATATTATACAAAATACAAAATACCAAAGACTAACAAGAAACATCTAACCAAATACTAAAGAGAAAATGCTTAAGACTAAGACATAAAACACCTAACCAAGAAACTAAACAGTACAAGAACAAGATTACTTAGGGTCTCCAGCATAAGCTGGGGCTATGGCTTAGGCTTTGTTTTGTGGAACTCCAAAATAAGCTTTTAATCAAAGATGAATCTTGCGGGAACCCAGGAACGTTCCTCGGGACCATAGCCTTCCCAGTCCACAAGGTACTGTAGCCCGCTACCCCTCCGCCGACAGTTCAGAAGCTTGTGGACGGTGAAGGCCTCTCAATCGTTGATGATGCGCGGCGGAGGTGGGGGCTGGGGATCTGGGTGGAGGGGGTGGGTGACAGAGGGTTGGATACGGGACATATGGAAAACTGGGTGGATGCGGCGCATGGAGTGGGGGAGCTTCAGATGGACGGCGGTGGGACTGATTACTTTGTCCATGGGGAAAGGGCTAAGGAATCTGGGGGTTAGCTTGCGGGACTCAACTCGTAAAGGGATGTCTTATGCAGAGAGCCAGACCTTCTGGCAGATGCGGTAGGTAGGGGCCGGCTTGCATTGCTTGTCCGCCGCGTCCTTCATCTATTCCCCAGCACGGACGAGGGCGCGGCGGGCGGTGCGCCAGGTGTTTTGGCACCGCTTGATGAAGGCCTCGGCAGATGGAACCTCCACCTCCGCCTCCTGTGAGGGGAACAGGGGAGGCTGGTAGCCCAGGAAACAATCGAAAGGAGTGAGACTAGAGGCTGCGGATGCGTGCGAGTTGTAAGCGTATTTAGACCAGTGACAAAATCTTGGGCTATGCGGGACCAGGGGCAACTGGGGATAGGGAGTGGCTGTAGAAGACCAGAGGGGGGTGTGTGAGGTGACTTGGCAGTGCCACAGACCGAGCAGGCACTTACAAAGCCCTTGATGTCATCTGGTAGGTCCGGCCACCAGAAGCGACGCCAAATGAAGGCGGTGGTCCTCTTGACCCCCAGATGGCCCGAGAACTGGGATCCGTGTCCCCACTGAAGCATCTCTGACCGGAGGCCCTGGGGAATGAACAGACAGTTATCGGGACAGGCACTGGGCGTGGCCTGCGCCAGTGCTGCCCGGACCCTTTCCTCGATGGGGACCTGGATGGCATTGAGGAAATGACTCGGGGGAAGGATGGTTTTGAGAGGGTTCTCGGGAGCGGCCCCTGTCTCGAACCGTCGAGAAAGGGCATCAGCCTTGGCATTACAGGACCCAGGCCTGTAGCCAAGGTGAAATTAAATCTCTCGAAAAATAAGGCCCACCGGGCCTGGCGGGTGTTAAGCTCCTCCAGAGCCAACTTGACTGCCAGTAACTCCCGGTTACCAACGTCATAGTTGGCCTCAGTAGGCGGGAGGCGGTGCAAAAAGAAGGCACAGGGGTGTACCTTCCGGTCCCTGGTGGACCTCTGGGACAGCACCGCTCCCACGCCCACGTTAGAGGCATCCACCTCCACGATGAACTGGGACGCCGGGTCCGGAGTCATCAGGATAGGTGCAGACATGAACCGCTGCTTGTGCTGCTGGAATGCCTGGTCAGTCTAGGGGTTCCAGCAGAACGGCTATTTAACAGAAGTCAGCGCGGTCAGGGGAGCTGCCACTGTGCTGTACCCTCGGATGAAGCGGCGGTAGAAGTTCGCAAACCCCAGAAATCCCTGGAGAGCTTTGTGGTCATTGAGCTGGGGCCATTCCAGGATGGACTGCGTTGGGGATCCATTTTCAGGGACCCAGGAGAGATGATGTAGCCCAGAAACGTTGTGGAGCAACGTTTTCACGAAAAGGCGGTTCTCCAACAACAGTTTCAGGAATGACGCACATGCCAAATGTGCTCCTCCTGGGTGCGTAACAAAATGAGGATGTCAACCAGGTAGACATAAATGGAACGAAGGCACATGACATGAGGGGACGGGGATAACCGTTCCAGACCGTTATCTTGTTCAACCCTCTATAGTCGATGCAGGGCCAGAGCGAACCATCCTTCTTCGCCACGAAGAAGAACCCGGCTCCTGCTGGCGATGTGGAGGGCCAAATTATCCCAGCCGCGTGTGACTCCTGGAGGTACTTCTCCATGGCGACTCTCTCAGGCTGAGACAGGGAGAAGACCCGTCCCCGAGGCGGCACTGCTCCCGGTAGGGGGTTGATCTCGGAATCATAGGGCCGGTGCGGTGGCAGAGACACCGCCCTAGACTTGCTGAATACTGCAGCAGGTGGAACAGGAGGACTTCCACTCATGAACCTCCTGCGTAGACCAGTCCAAACCCGTGCCAAGCTCGCGGAGCCAGGGGTGTCCCAGAACCACCGGTGATCCGGGAGACCGGACGATCAGAAAGGAGATGGTCTCACGGTGGTTGCCAGAGACCAGAAGCTGAACTGGAGCCATTTGCTGTTGAATCTGAGCCAGTCTTTGGCCCCTGAGGCCCAAGAAGGTAAGAGACCGCGCCAGTGGGGAGAGAGGAATACCCCAGGAGGCCGGGATTCGGTGTCCAGAAAATTTGCCTCCGCTCCAGAATCCACAAAGGCAGAAGTGCGACGGCTCTGTTTGCCTCAGGAGAGGGTCACTGGGATGCAGGTCCGACAGTTAGAAGAAGCCTCGGGTCGAGTACTGCCCACTACTGCTTCACCGGTCACAACAGGGCGTTAGCTCTTCTCAGAGCAGTTGGTATCAAAATGCCCCTGCTGACTACAGTAGAGGCAGGCCTTGGACCACATGCGGCGATCCCTCTCCTCCTTAGTCAGGCGACTGCATCCCATCTGTATAGGCTCTAGGTCAGGTTGGTGGGCTCAGGAGGATGCTTGACTGGGAGGAGCGGGTAACGGGAACAAGGTGAAATAAGCAAGGTGAAAGTTGAAGCGAGAAAAAAAAAACAATGCCCACCTGGCCTGTCGGGGATTCAGCCTCTTGGAAGTCTGGAGATACTCCAAATTCTTATGATCAGTCCAGACTAAGAACGGAAGTTCGGCACCCTCTAACCATTGTTTCCACTCTCCTAAAGCCAGCTTGAAGGCTAGCAGTTCCCGGTTGCTGATGTTGTAGTATTGCTCAGCGGGGCTAAGGCGACGGGAAAAGTAGGCACAGGGGTGAATCTTGCCGTCCCTGGGGATCCTCTGAGAGAGCACCTGACTCCTACGTTGGAAGCGTCAACTTCCACTATGAACTGGAGCTTGGAATCAGGGATGGTAAAAACAGGGGCAGATGTGAAACGAGACTTGAGCACATGAAAGGCTTCTTCTGCTTTCTCAGACCATTGAAACTTGATTTTACTAGATGTGAGAGCCGAGAGAGAAGCAGAAATAGAACTATAATTGCGGATAAAGCGTCTATAGAAATTGGCAAAGCCCAGGGAACGTTGTAGGGACTTACGATCGTGAGGCGTGGGCCAATTAGTGACTGCCTCAACCTTGACCGGGTCCATCTGGATGGTGTCAGGAGATATAATGTACCCCAGGAAGGAGGTGGTCTGTACAGAGAACTCACACTTCTCAGCCTTCAAGAACAGCCGATTCTCCGATGGGCGCTTGAGAACTCGTCGAACATGTTGAACATGATCTTCCTGTGACTAAGAAAAAATAAAAATGTCGTCAAGGTATACAAACACAAACTTATTAATCATGTCACGTAGGACGTCTTTGACAAGATTTCGGAAGACTGCTGGGGCGTTGGTGAGGCCGAAAGATAAGACCAGGTACTCCCAGTACTCGGTGGGGTGTTGAAAGCAGTCACTCGTCACCTTCACAGACACGGACTAAGTGGTATGCGTTGCATAGATGCAGCTTGGTAAAAACCTAAGCTCCCTGGAGGAGGTCGAAGGTGGTGTTCATGAGGGGTAAGGCATACCTGTTCTTGACAGTGATGTCATTAAGTCCACGGTAATTAATACAGGGATGAAGAGAACCATCCTTCTTACCCACAAAGAAAGATCCCGCCCTGGTGGGTGATGAGGATGGGCGAATAATGCCTGCAGCAAGGGACTCGTTGAGGTATTTCTCCATAGCTTGAGTCTCGGGGCGAGACAGAGAGAAGAGATGCCCTCTGGGTGGCATGGTTCCAGGCTTGAGCTCAATAGCGCAATCATATGGTCTGTGTGGAGGTAGACTGGTGGCGCGGGATTTCAAAAATACCTCTTTGAGGTCATGATATTCGAGAAGAACCTTCTCCAGGTTCGGGATGTTATCTGGAAGAGAAGCGGGAACGCGATCCTGACCGTCATTGAGACAGGTCTGGGCACACTTGGGACTCCACCCCTTAATTAAATGTCTCTCCCAATCGATAAGTGGTAGATGTTTGGCCATCCATGGGTGGCCGAGAACGACTGGGGCATGGGGAGACTGAATGAGATAGAGCTTAACCATTTCATGGTGATTGCCAGAAATACGTAACTTCATCCGGCTGGAGACATGAGTGATGTGGCTGATCTTCTGGCCACTGAGAGAACTGGCAACACGATCTGGGAAGACAGATTCCATGGTAACGTCCCACTTCCGGGCTATATCCTGATCGATAAATTTTTCTTCTGCCCCCGAGTCGATCAGGGCAGTGGCCTTCTTGCCTCCCCAACCCACTCAAGAGAGATCGAGAAACAGGTGCGATTCTTCGAGGAGTGATCCACAGGAATAACACCCACTACCGCTCCTCTCCTCTTTAGTGGATGTTGCCTCTTCTCTGGACATCAAGAGACGAAGTCCCCCCCGTGGCCACAGTAGAAGCAGGCCCGCTCCTTGCGTCTACGGTCTCTTTCTTCTCCAAAAAGCTTCGTCCAACCCAACTGCATGGGTTCTGGCTCGGAATGGGGTTTGCTGTGGCTAGGTTGAGGCAGGGGTGGAACCATTGGAGGCTTGGAAGAGCTGGTTCGGGCTGCGGACTGTCTACGTTCCTCCAGGCGGGAGTCGATGCGGATAGCCATGCTGATGACACGTTCTAGACTCTCGGGTAGGTCACATAGCAGAAGCTTGTCCTTGATCCACTCAGATAGCCCAAAAATGAATACATCATAAAGGGCTCTCTCCTGCCACCTGCTGTTCGTGGCTAGGGTCAGGAACTCTATAGCATAGTCGAACACAGAGCGACTCCGCTGGCGGATATGAAGGATCTCCCTCCCGGCCTCATGCCTGTGCCTGGAGCAATCAAACACCCTTTTCATTTCTTCAGAAAAAAGGTTGAATGACTGGACCCATGGTTGACCTGCCTACTAGGCTGTGTGGCAGGGCAGAAGGCAAAGGAACAAAGTCCAGCGTCCAAAAATCACAATCCAGTTGGGCAAAAACAGAGCTGAAAACAGGGCAGCAATCACAGTACTCGTGGTCGGGCAAAAATGGGTTTGGTACACAAGCAAAGGTATGTCAGAGAAGCAAAGCCAAAATCCAATGGGCGTAATCCAAACTGTTACCAGGGCAGCAATCAAAGAATTCGTGGTCGGGCAGAAAAGGGTTAAAAACACAGATGCAACAAAAATCCAAAATGACAAAGCCAAAAATCAAAAACAGGAAGAAAGAAAGCAAACTGAGAGAGACGATCTGACAAGGAAGTGCTGGGAAAAGACTCCTAATATACACTCCAGGGAGAACACATGATACATAGAACACAGGTGCAGGAAATGAGGCTAATTACAAAGGAGGGAACAAGAGGGAGAACCTAATCACATAAAATAGGCAAAAGCCAAAACGTGGACAAGGATCACGAGACAATCCTATAGACAGACATACGGCTCCAGTGAAGGAGTTCTAACGTGCATAGATAATGAGAGAAATAACAGCGCGAGCAGGTGTGGAGAATCCCTAAATCAAAACACAATAACTAAAAAAAAATGAACAGTTTACCAAAATTAAGCTATTAGTAATAACAAAAGAAATACAATTTATCAAAATCAACACAATTAAAAATAACACTAACTCAAAATAACAAGTGACCAATATAAAGCTATTAAAAATAACAAATAAAATAAAACAATCTACCAAAAGCAACTGTACACAAAATTATAATGTATAACAAAAGAATTTCAGCCATATTAATTTACCAAGCAGGCATCAAATAAACCATCAACCTAAACAAAACAAAAACAGAGTGAAACAAACAAAACCAAAACACTTAAATCAGTAATTTAAACAAATTCTGCAAATAAGAAAAATTAGGGAAGGGGCGAACCCCAAAACTATCATTCAGTAAAAATAGATCGAAGCTCAATACAGCCAGGACACACAGATGCCCGGAATCACCCCAACGGCCTGCTTTTAAAGACTGTTCATTATATGCAGAGCTAGGCGGAGGAAGGAGGCCAGCGACTGGCAAAACAGGCAGCAAAGTAAAACTGAGCAGAGCAGGGCCAAGCACAGCAAAACAATACAAGACAGAGCGAAGCAGCTGTGAAGCGTACTACAATACAGTCAAGCAAGGCAAAGTGAAGCAGAACAGCGCCTGGCAAGGCAGCGCCAGACAACCCAGCTAACACACTTACGTCTCCAAGACGTCATGACAACGTAACCGGACGACCTTAGATTCGTCATGGCAACGTAACTACTTACGTCGTGACAACCGGAAACAGACACGGCGCTCGGCATACGCTCATCACGCACTGTGCGTAGGGCGCCAACTGCCAGGGGGGCACCAAAAAAACCAAGCCCATAAAAAAAATAATGATAATAACAGTATTTAATAGTTTGTAAAGCATGTTAATAAATATAAGTAAAATAAAAATAACGTTGGGTTATTTACGCGAAAAAAGATTAATCTCCTGTGCGGCCCTCTCATCGGTCTACCTTGGGTGCCCCCCCCTTCCCCATTCCCTAGTAGTTTGCTCCATTATGCTTCAATCGCAAATTTGGCAGAAGTTTATTCCGGAGATCTGGACATGTCATCGAAAAAAGGCATCAAGAGTCGGGCGCGGAAAAGAAAAAAAACAGCGAGATGATGCTCGCGCGTCACTTGCAGGTAAAACAATGTTTTAATTAACAATTATTTATTTTGTAAAAGCTACGTTTACATGAGCACAATAATCCGATAACTGGGAATAATGGCGTAATGGAAATAATCTGATTTGACGCGTTTACATGTACTTCAGTAATGCGATAATCGGAAAAACCTGGTTTACATGGTTCAGTCAATAGTTCGATTTCTTTCCAAGTGCATGACGTAATAGGCCTTCCTCCACTCCCACCAAAAACCAGTGCTTGCTGGATGTGCGTTAGGAGTAAGGACTGGCGGGAGAGAGTGGTGCTCAATGAATTTTCAGATGCAAAATGGAGAGAGAATTTCAGGATGTCTCGGGGAGCATTCCTGAAACTGTGTGATCAGATGAAGGATGTCATGAGCCCAGAAGAGATGACCGCTGTACCTATAGAAATGCGAGTGGCGATTGCGTTATATAGGCCTAAGCTCGCTTGCTGCGGAGAGTATAGGCTGATACCGAATCAGTTTTGTGTCCATAAAGCGTCTCAAGTTAGCAACATCCATTTTTCCATTTGTACACATTCGCAGATAAAGAACGAAAGAAATTGGATTAACCGTATACATGGGCCTGTCCCATTTTCCTCTGCTGAGCGGAGCTTCTCCAAACTTAAGCTCATTAAAACATACCTGCGCTCATCAATGGGCCAGGAGCGTTTAAGTGGTCTGGCTGTCATCAGCATCAATGGGGAAATTGCTCAGAATCTGTCATATGATGACCTGATAGCTGATTTCGCAGCCCGGAAATGCAGACGTGTGCCTCTGTAGGGCCTCAAACAACTGGTGCTTGCATTTTAAAATTTGTATTTAAAGTTCCTTTCTCAAAACTGTGTTTACAGTTAAAAACAGATGTTTATTTGTTAATAGTCGTGGCATTTTAAAAAATTTTTTTTATTTAGATCATTTATTTTTATTTATTTGAGTATTTGGTGACAATGTTAGTGTTTTATAGAGACTTCATTATTATTTATCTCTTTATTATTATTATTATTATTATTTATCTCTATCTCAGTTTTTGAACCATTAATATTAACAACTTAATTTGTAAAATAAAGCAAAACTGACAAATACTCAGATATTGTTCATTTCTGTCAGAGGTGGGGTTGGGTGGGTGGGTGGGTATGTGGCGGGGGGGCACCACAAAGCATTTATGCGTAGGGCAACAAAATGGCTAGCGCCGGCCCTGAACGGAAAAGTGAAATTCCTAGATACGTTGTGGCGACGTAACTTTGTGACGTTGTCAGTTTGTCTTCTGCACGTTGTGGCAACGTAATTTTTTAAATTTCGCCAGTTGGTAACCTGGTAGTACCTTATTGCGACCGCGATGCTTGCACTCGGCTCTTCCTTCCTTATGCTTATTCGTTGGATTTCTCGTGCTGTAATTAGCATTTGCCCTGCACGACTTAACAGGCCTACTAGCATTCAAAAATAATAAAAGACAATCGACTTGGCTTACATTGGCACATGCTTAACCCTGCTCAACTGAGAGCACAAACATTGCCAGTCTGTTAAACAATTTAATTTGCCACAAAATTTCTTCAGTCCAGGAATACCCATTTCAGGTGCTCAGGATATTACATGCATAATGTGCGTCGTAAAACTGTTAAACCCCCTACTAAGTCAGACATTTTAATTAATACATGAATATAAATTTTATATGAACTGTATACATTAGGTCTATTTTAAACAGAATATTTATATAATATTTTAATTTACAATAATAGTACTTTAATGAATTACAAGACAGAAACATGCATTTTGCACCACAAACTATTTTATTAACATTAGAAATGGAATATAGTCTCTGCAGAAGTAACCTATGGGTAAAATAAACTGCATGGAATTTTCATTTATTTAATCAGGATGGACTTGGAATTCATTTACTTTGTG
This sequence comes from Gymnothorax reevesii, assembly GCA_029721435.1. NCBI lineage: Eukaryota > Metazoa > Chordata > Actinopteri > Anguilliformes > Muraenidae > Gymnothorax > Gymnothorax reevesii. The sequence goes on from CM056575.1 coordinate 53,673,032, forward strand.
CATAGTCTGAATAATTTATCTTTTTATAACGTCAAGTTTGTTTTTGTAAATCAGAAATCTGCAAAGAAAGTGATGTACGAATCTTTTTTGTGCCTACATACCATTTATAAATGACGCCCCTGGTGCAGTTCAGTGTGAAGCTGTAGTGGCTCCAAAGCTGACAGTAGACGTTGAAACCATATTCTGTAAGAAAGAGTATGACCAATAGTTTTGAAACTGACTGTTAATTTCAGGTACAATTCCCCACTAATATAAGACGGGCTCAGACTACTGGAGTTTTAGGCTGATGTATCCCAGATTCTCCCCTCCCAAAAATCATAGAAATCTGGCCTGGGACCTTGGTCAGAAATGATCTTCAGCCAAGATTATCTGGTAATGTAAGGAATTTACAGATCCAGTCTTATTCCTCCCAAACTGCTCACACATTCAGCAGGGCAGCGCTGTCAAAACATTTTTTAATGTCAAACATTTTTGATATTCTGGATTTAGAACTGGAATATTTTGTCAGAAAATAAATTTTAACATCCCATTCAGGGTTTAAGAGCTGACTGTATCAAACAGCAATGGTAAAACCTTAGCCACTGACAGGCTAGCTGAGTATCAAAAGTTATAAAACCTAATTAAAACTGACCATTAAATTCTCACCCCCAGCTGTTGGAGAACAAACCAACTGTGTTGCCCAGTTTCCCTAACCGCTCCCTCAAAATCTTTGCCTTTAAACATCTGCCTTCTGCGTCCCCATTGTCACCTGAGTCATGGCATACTCTTTCAGGCAAGATGACCTTAATCATAACTTGTAACGTATGATTTATTGCAAATTTCTAAATGTGCAGTTTGAGCTTTCTTACAAATTGAGAGAAAAAATAAGAAAAGTTCTGTGAGCTAAACACAATTTGTGAGCCTTTTCTGTGAGCTAAACACAATTTCAAATCAGCGAGGACTTTACATCTCCTGTAGTCTGAGCCCGGCTCTATGAAGATCAGAAAAGCCATGGCAAGCAAGGTCATGCGTGCTGCAATTCTGGAATCACTGCAGTGGATGTTCATTCAGCTTGTTTTCTTTATAGCAAATCAACAAATTGCAGACAGGACACAATTTTTGTTCATTAGCTTAACATTCAGGCTTCATGAAACACACAGCAAAGAAATTAATTTTAATAAATGGCATATTTTTTCATAAACAAGTAGAGGAAATATATGGCATCACTATAATCTGAGGAAAGAATTATGGAGTCGTCAAATCCAGAATTAATACTTTGTTGCTCCACCCTGGGCTTTTCTTTTGGCCTGAATTCTTGAAGGCATGGACATCACTAATAAAAACACTCCCAACAGCATCTGGGCATCCTTCTGATGAGTCAGCGGTGGTGTCCTGAGGGACCTCCTCCCAGACCTAGATCATGGCATCAGTGAGCTCCTGCACAGTTTATTGTGGTACTTATCAGCGTTGGATGCACTGATACATAGCATCCCATAGGAGCTCGTTTGGGTTTAGGTCAAAGGATCGAGAGGGGCAATCTATGGTATCAATGCTTTTATCATCCAGGAAGTGCCTACATGCTGTGACCACATGTGGCGAGGTATTGTCCTGCACCAGGAGGAACCCATGACCCACTGCCCCAGCATAAGTTCACACAATCGCTCTAAGGATTTCACCCCAGTGTCTAACAGCAGTCAGGGTAACGTTGGCAATCATATACAGGGCTGTGCAACACCCTAAAGATATGCCTCCCCAGACCATTACTGATTAACTGCCAAATCAGTCATGCCGGATGATGTTACAGGCAGCAGAACATTCACCACAGTGTCTGCAGCCTGTTTCACGCCCATCACATGTGCTCAGTGTGAACCTGCTCTCATCTGTGAAGAGAACAGGGCACTAATGCCAAATCTGCCAATTCTAGTGTTCTCTAGCGAATACCAATCAAGCTGCATGGTGCTGGGCTGTGAGTTCAGGTCCCACTTGACGACATCGGGCCCTCACGCCGCCATCACAGTCTGTTTCTGACAGTGTGGTCAGAAATATGCGCACAAGTAGCCTGCAGGAGGTCCTTTTGTTTATTGTTTATTGTTTATTGTTTATTTAGAGCCCCATTAGCTGTGGCATTGCCACAGCTATTCTTCCTGGGGTCTAGACATTTTTTAAATACTGTAAGCTAAAAATTTACAAAAGAGCAGACTAAGCGAAAAAACAACATACAAAGACATAGGAAATAAAATAAATTCAGCCAAAAAACAACAACACATGAGTAAACTGAAGATAAAGACTTACAGAGTTAATTAGACAGAAAATAACATGCAAAACAAAACAATAAACGAAGATAAAGATTTTAAGTAGATAAGCAGCTGACATAAGCAACAAACAATAACAAAACAATATATGCATCTGTCTATGTATACACACTTATATGCCCATATATCCATATGTACACACTTATATACATACATACATATACACACACACACATATATACATATATATACATGCATACATATATACATACATATACATACACACACATGCATACACATACATACATACATACATATACATACACACACACACTCACACATGCTCATACATAATAAAAAAATATATACACATATATCTAATAATATATTATCATCAATAATAGATCAAAATATCTCGTTTGTTAACTATCTAATTCAACATAATTCAGAAAAAAACCCATGATTAATTACCCACCTACACAATACATACCTACACATACATGCACACATGCACACACACACACACTGCACCCATGACTCCTAACTCCTGTCCCCTAAGATAAAGTAGATTTGGTTCCCAGAGTAAGGTCCCACGCAGCAAAACGCACTTCTCCCAACTCTTTTACTGCCCAAAGTTAGAAAAATTTCGATTTTATTTTATTATTTATTTATTTATTTATTTATTTATTTTTGTTATTTTGATAAATATTCCTTTATTAGTTTTTTGAACTGTGTAATATTAGTCGTTAGTTTAATGTGCTTAGGTAATGAATTCCATTCTTTCATTCCTCTATAGAAAACAGTGCGCTTTACTGCGTTGGACCTCGCCCTGGGCAACGAGAAGTTACCCTCAGCTGCGTGTCTTGTATTGTAAGTGTGATTGTCAGCACTGAGACAGAGATTTTTAAACAGTTCCGGAGGAGATCTTGTAGTATGTACATTTCTTATACACACAATTAACAAATATAATAATCTATCCTTCACCAGTAACCATTTCAGCTCCTTGTGCATCCATTGTACATTAGTACGAAAACCACACCTAAGTGTCATTCTGGCCGCCCTAATTTGTGCTCTCTGCAGTTTATTAAGTAATTCCCCGGTTGCATTTGAACAAACTGCTGGGCAGTAATCAAGACTAGAAAGAACTAGCGCTTCTGTAATTGTTTTCAAACATTTATGATTCATGAATGTAGCATACCTTCTTAGAATAGATATGCCTCTACCCATTTTTGTAACTATGTTGTTTATATGTTTTTTCCATGACAATTTATTGTCCACAGTTACTCCCAACAGTTTGGTCTCCTGCACCTGTTTTATGATGTTATCCTTAATTTTAATCTCAAACGTTGAATTACTGTCCTCCTTATTATACGTTCCCATAGTCATACAGTTTGTTTTGGTTACATTCAACACCAGCTTATTTACTTCGACCCATTCCGCCACACTCCTTAGTTCATAATTAATGGTTGTTTCAAGTTCTTTCATAGTTTTATCAGATGTGTATATAGTGGAGTCGTCTGCATACATAGTTATGTTAGTTTTATCAAGTACATACGGTAAATCATTCGTAAAAATAGTAAACAGTAATGGCCCAAGGCAGCTCCCTTGCGGGACCCCACATGTTGTGTTTTGGACATCTGAGTAGCTTCCGCTAAAAAACACCTTTTGTGTTCTGTTTGATAAGTAGCTGTAAAACCATGTGATTGCAGGTTGCTCAAAGCCATAATAAGATAGTTTATTCAGTAGTAATTGGTGATCTATGATATCAAAAGCTGCTGAGAAGTCCAAAAACACAACACCCACCTTTTTCTTTTCATCTATGCCCTTAAGCCAATCGTCTGTCATTTTAGTGAGAGCTGTAGCTGTTGAATGGGCCTTTCTATAAGCATGCTGTGAATTACAAATAATGTTATTTGCAGATAGATAAATATTTACTTGTTCATGTACTAAAGTTTCCATGATTTTACTTAAAACTGGCAGTAAGCTAATAGGGCGACTGTTTCGACCAGATAGTGGCAGTTTCTTATCTTTTGGTAGAGGAACTATTTTTGCTATTTTCCATGCCTTTGGAAAAATTCCCTGTGTGAAACCTAAGTTAATGATATGTGTAAGTGGTATTGCAATCTCCTCCGCTACTAGTTTCAGAAGTTTACCGTTTAGGCCGTCCACCCCAGATGATTTTTCATTACAATTTTTTAAAAGAACTTCTACTTTTTTAGCATCCACATTTACAAATTTGAAACTGGAGTTGTTACTCTTCATTATTTTATTCCTTATTAATAGGTTAGATATTTCATTACTCTGTGTTGTCATGTTGTTCCTACGTAAGTATTTTTAATTTGTTAATAAAATAATCATTCAATTCATTTGCGATTTCTTTTGGCTTTGTTATAATGGTGTTGTCAGCCTCCAGAAAAGTTGGGCTAGTATAGTTTTTCCTACCAGTTAGATCATTTAAAAATCCCCACAGTTTCTTACTATCATTGCCAATATCATTTACTCTATTTTCAAAGTAGGTTCTTTTCTTTTTCCTATTCAATTTGGTAATGAAATTTCTAGTTTTCCAATATGCACCCCAGTCCTCCCTATTTCCAGTTGTTATAGCTGTTCTTTTCATTTGTTCTCTCAATTTTATTGCTTTTTTGATTTCGCCATCCAACCAGGGTTGGATGGTTTTTGGTTTTCTTAACAGCAGACTTCCTCCACGGCGCATGTTTCTCAACTAAAGGCATAAAGAGATTGTTAAATTTACACAGAGCAATTTCTGGATTGTTTGTCTCCAACATATTCATCCAACTTATCTTCCTTACTTCCTCAACAAAAAGTTCATTATTAAAATGTTTGTATGATCTTTTTAACACTATTGTTGGTCCCGGTCTACCCACTTTGATGTTTGTGGCTAAGATTATCAAGTTATGGTCACTGCAGCCAATGGGCACTGACATGGTCTTATTACTACGTTCAGGACTGTTTGTGAAAATATGATCAATACATGTAGCTGTTCTTGTACCATCAGTTCTAATATGTATTCTTGTGGGTTTGTCGATCATTTGCTTAAGGCCACACGTGGTTGTAACAGATTTGAATTTGTTCATCATTGGACAATTTGATGCAAGCCAGTCGATGTTGAAATCCCCCAGAAAGTAAATATCCTGACCAACAATAGTGTTACTTTCCACAAAGTCACATATACTATCTAGATACATACTATTAGCATTTGGAGGTCTGTAACAACACCAAAGATTAATTGGCTTTTTATGAGGTAGATGTGCTTGCACCCATAGCAGTTCAATATCTTCTTTCATTCTTTGTGAGCATATTTTTACAGGTATTTTATCTTGTATATAAAAAGCTACTCCTCCCCCATATCTATTTCTATCCCTTCTGTAGATGTTATATCCTATAATGGACAGTTCTGAATCTTTAAAAGAGCTGTCTAAGTGGGTCTCTGAGACCACCAAAATCTGTAGTCTATGCTTCACTAGCAAATTTTTAACATCACCAATTTTATTTTGAATACTATTTATATTGACATGTGCAATGTTTATACCTTTTTTTGTTTGTTTGTGTTTTGACATGATTGTTTCATAGCTTCAAAAGCTGTCATTTAACATGTGACTTACATTACCATGTGATAATCATTTTGGGGTGCTGGTGCGCTGATGTATGATAAGCTTGTCTTGTCTCAGGTATGCAATGTGTCCTTTTTCCCTCGCTTCTCTTAGCTTCGGCATAAGTTCTTTCCTCCTCTGTTTCACCGCCTCTGTGAAATCTTCATTGATGTAAATTTTTGTTCCCTTCAAAAGTTGTCTCTGCTAGCTCGGCAGATGGTGCGGTTCACCGGCCTTGACTGGCCCCACTCCGGTCGCTAGCAGTAGCTAGCCACTAGCCGTTGTCTCGGCTGGCTCGGCGGATGATGTGGTTCACCGGCCTGGGCCCGCTCTGAACTCTAGCAGCGCTAGCCCGGTGGATGGTGTAGCTCTCCGGCCTAGCCTGGGACCCGCTCCGGACGCTAGCAGGAGCTAACCCAGTGGATGGTATAGTTTTCCGGCCTAGCCTGGGACCCGCTCCGGACGTTAGCGGAAGCTAACCCGGTGGATGGTGTCGTTCTCCGGCCTGGCCTGAGAACCCTCTCCGGATACTAGCAGGTGTTACGCTCTCGCTCCGCCGGTTCGGTGGATGGTGTGGTTCTCCGGCCTTGACTGGCACCGCACCGGTTGCTAGCAGTAGCTAGACTCTAGCCGTTGTCTCGGCTAGCTCGGCGGATGGTGTGGTTCACCGGCCTGTGCCCGCTCCGAACTCTAGCAGCGCTAGCCCGGTGGAAGGTGTTGCTCTCCGGCGTAGCCTGGGACCCGCTCCGGATGCTAGCGGTAAGCTAACCCGGTGGATGGTGTAGTTCTCTGGGCTTGCCTAGTTATGCCTCTATCCTCGCTTCTAGGCTACCATGCAGCTAGCTTGGTAAAGATAGTGTGTTTTCACTGTGGGGGAAACCATGAAGTTGGAGCATTGGAGTGTAAAAGAAGGAAAAAAGAACAGGAGGTGGAAAGAATAAGAACACAGGGCAGAGTGTCATATGCAGAGGCTGTTAAGAGAGTGTTGGGCTCTGGCAGTGCTCTTCCATTCCTTCTGGCACAAAGGAGCAGAAACAGTCCTGCTGCTGGGTTGATGCCCTTCTACAGTCCTGTCCAGCTCTCCTCGTGAAACGGTTGATGTCCTGGCAACTCCTCCATGCTCGAGACTGCGCTGGGAAACACAGCAAACCTTCCATCAACTACACGTATGAAAGTGCTGTCCTGGAAAAGCTGGACCACCTGTGTAACCAGACTGGGCTGCTGCAGGCACCGCCTCATGCTACCAGTTGTGACAAAGACACTAGCAGAACATGAAAACAAAGAAGAATCTGTCTGGCCCTTATTTGCTATGGAGTAAAATAGCTGAATGTACATCATCTGTGAGGGTTTTCCATAATTTTTGCCAGGGGTTCCACAAACCAACTTACCTTCAAAACAGGTTTGATATTGCTCTTGCTGTTCTCTAATTATTTAAATAAATCGCTTAGAACCTGTAATTGTTTGTCATCTCTCACAAGCTCTCAAAATGTAATATAAGAGGGCCTAACATGAGTTTGGAAAAATAACAGTTCATTATAATAATTAACATTATCCTGGGGTGCTGAGATTAAATTTAGGGGTGCTTGAGTATCCCTATAAAAAATTTAAAATCACAATTTCTTAATTCAGTTTAGTTTATTATTTTTTTTACACATTTACAAGTCGTCCTCCTCTTCTTTCACCGAGTGCGCTGTGCATTGCATCTTTTGCAAGGAACAACACAAACACAGCAAAAGAGGTCAGTGCATGAAATTATTTTACTTTTTCCTCAATTTTTTTAAGCAGAGAAGTCTGAGAATGCAGTTTGGGGTGTAGCTTAAGGCTACTTCAAAACCCCCTTCAGTGACCGTGTGACACCTATGTCCAAACTTCTCCTCTAAACATTAATTCGGTGTCATGACTCTGCTTAATTACTTTCCTGCTCTGGTTATCTGTGCACGTAGAACTCCTGGACCGGAGCTGTTTAAATGTCATAGGCTGTCTGTGTGATTCCCGTTCGTATTTTGTCTCTCGCCAATTTATGTGGTAGGGTTTCCCTCATGTGATTCTCCCGATGTAATTAGCCTCATTCCCCACAGCTGATCTCAGTATAGCATGTGACCCCATTCCTGTGTGTATATTAGGAGTCTTTTCACTCACAGCTCTTGTCAGAAAGTTGAACAATTTTCATTGTGCCGAGCTCCCTGTATGCCTGTGATTATTGTTTTTCTTCTACTGGATAGACTGACCCTGATTCTTGCCATTGCCCTTTTTGTACTGATTTGCCTTTCTGGATTTTGACCTGTTTTTGTATGACCACGAGTACTGTGTTTGGATGCCCTGTGTATGACCATTGGCTTTGCCCATCGACTACGAATTTTTGCCTCTCGTTTTTGTACCTCCTCCCATCTGTCTTACTGGTTCTGACCCCTGCCTGTCTAGTTGATACTGTTTTTGGATTTCGTATTGTGGCTTGGCAAGTTCTGTGTATTTTGGCTTTGACCCGGACTCCAATAAAGGCATATGTTTTTTGGATTACGATCTCTTGCGAGTGGTTCCTGAATGATACCTCACAGTACGTTCTGACCACTATGGAACCAGCGAGAGATTTATTGTCACAAGCAGCCGTGAAACATCGGGAAGCTGTTCTGGCGAGTCAGCAACAACAACTGCTGGAAGTCATGCAGTATCTGCAGGCCATGTCCCACCAGATTGCGGATCTGACCTCACAGCTTGTCTCAGTGTCCCAACCACCAGCTGCTTCTGCGTCTGCACCACCAGTCACTCCTCCAGTGACCACCATGAGCCTCGTCTACCACCCCCGGAGAGGTATGATGGAGAACCAGGTACATGTCGGGCTTTTCTCACCCAGTGTCGACTGATCTTCAGCCTCCAGCCTAACACCTTTCCCACTGAGCAGTCCAAGGTGGCGTACATCATCACACAACTCACGGGTAAAGCCAAGCAGTGGGCGACGGCGGCCTGGGAGGCGGGGCTTCCATGTGTGCAGTCTTCTTCATCACTGGTGGTAGAGATGAGGCGTGTGTTCGACAGAACCAGGCACGGTCATGAGGCAGGACGGGAGATTCTGCGCATCCGCCAAGGTAACAGATCTGTTTCTGATTTTGCCATTGAATTCCAGACTTTGGCTGCCAATAGCGGATGGCAGAGACTAGCACTCTACGACACCTTCCTGAATGGTCTGTCAGACCGCATTTAGGACGAGCTGCTGACCCGTGACCTGCCCGAAGACTTAGATCGCCTGATTGACCTCGCCATACGAGTGGACACGCGTCTGGAGGAGCGGCAACGTTTCTGGAGCGGAGGCCAATTTTATCGACGGCAGATCCGCCCATGAATGGGGGATCCATGTGGAGGAAGTGATGCGCCCTCGTGTGGCTAACTCCCTCAGCGGCCAGAAGATCAGCCACATCACCCATTCGACCACAAACGTCAAGTATCAGGTAACCATCTGGAGAACATTAAGTTTAATCTCATTGATTCACCCCATTCACCTGTTGTTCTCGGCCATCCGTGGATGGCAAAACATTGCCCTGTTATTGACTGGGAAAAGCACGAGATTAAGGGCTGGAGCCCGTCATGCCACGAATCTTGTCTTACTAAAGCTTATGCTCATGTTCCTGATTTTCCTGTCGAGGAAATTCCTTGTCTTGACCATGTACCACGTGAATACCATGATCTTAAAGAAGTGTTTAGTAAATCTCGTGCCACCTGTTTACCCCCTCATAGACCCTATGACTGTGCTATTGATCTCAAACCAGGTACCATGCCCCCCAGGGGGCGTTTGTTTTCACTCTCACGTCCGGAGACCCGAGCTATGGAAAAATATCTAGTCCTATCTATCTAATATAGTCCTTGGCAGCAGGAATCATTCGACCCTCATCGTCACCGGCAGGAGCCGGTTTCTTCTTCGTTGGTAAGAAAGATGGATCACTCCGCCCATGCATTGATTATCGTGCCCTTAATGACATCACTGTCAAGAATCGTTACCCCCTCCCTCTCATGTCTACTGCCTTTGAGCTGCTTCAGGGAGCCAAGATTTTCACAAAGTTAGACCTGCGTAACGCCTACCATCTGGTCCGCATTAGGAAGGGGGACAAGTGGAAAACAGCATTCAACACCCCCAGTGGGTACTGGGAGTATTTGGTCATGCCTTTTGGGCTAACTAACGCACCGGCCGTCTTCCAGAACCTCGTCAATGATGTTCTCAGGGACATGCTTAGCCATTCCGTCTTTGTATATTTGGATGACATTTTGATTTTTTCCAAGAGTGAGGAGGAGCACACTAATCATGTTCGCCAAGTCCGCAAGCGTCTCCTGGAAAATCGACTATTTGTCAAGGCGGAAAAGTGTGAATTCTCCGTGACCACCACCACCTTCCTGGGCTTCATCATCGACACTGGGAACATCAGCATGGACCCTGCCAAGGTGAACGCGGTCACGAAATGGCCCCAACCTACTGATCATAAGTCACTTCAACGATTCCTGGGCTTCGCCAATTTCTACAGACGATTTATTCGTAATTACAGTACCCTAGCAGCTCCTCTCACGGCCCTTACATCCAGCAAAGTCAAGTTTCACTGGGATCAGCAAGTAGACCAGGCATTTAACGGTCTTTAAAGACGATTCACCACTGCTCCCATTCTCGTTCATCCTGACCCCAGCTCTCAAGTCATTGTTGAAGTGGACACCTCTGACATAGGGGTGGGGGCAGTATTATCCCAGAGACTCGCCACTGACAATAAAATTCACCCTTTTGCTTTTTTTTCACACCGTCTTAATTCCGCAGAACGGAACTATGACATCGGCAATCGGGAACTACTGGCTGTTAAAATGGCTCTGGAGGAGTGGAGACACTGGCTGGAGGGCGCTCAACTCCCATTCGTGGTATGGACTTATCATGAGAACCTCGAGTACCTCTAGTCAGCAAAGCGACTTAACCCTCGTCAAGCCAGGTGGGCCCTGTTCTTTTCAAGATTTAATTTTCACATTGCGTACCGCCCAGGATCCAAGAACGTTAAGCCTGATGCACTATCCCGGAGATTTGAATCACCGTCCAAGGAGGCCTCTGCTGACACCATTCTGCCTAAGAAACTGTTCATTAACGCCATTACTTTAGAGATCGAACAACAAGTTAAGGAAGCACTCGGCGACTCTTCTGGCCCCAGTGACTGCCCTACTCACTGTTTATATGTACCCCCTCAAATAAGGTCTAAGGTTCTAGAGTGGGGACATGCTTCTAATCTGTCCTGTCATCCCGGTATCCAGAGAACCCACAGTTTTATTTTAAGACGTTTCTGGTGGCCAGAGATTCGTAAAGATGTTCATGATTTTGTTTCTGCCTGCTCAGTCTGTGCCCAAGCCAAAGATTCCCATCAACCCCCACAAGGCCTATTACAACTACTACCCACACCTCACCGCCCCTGGTCACACATTTGCCTAGATTTTATCACTGGTCTTCCCTCATCCAACCACCACGATACCATCCTCACCATTGTTGATCGTTTCTCTAAGGCCGTTCACTTTGTTCCCCTAACCAAATTGCCCTCCACTTCTGAGACTGCCACACTATTAATCCAGCATGTCATCCGCCTACACGGTATTCCCACAGACATAGTCACCGATAGGGGTCCCCAATTCACTGCTCGATTTTGGAGAACTTTTTGTAATGCACTAGCAACTCAGTTAGTCTATCATCAGGTTTTCATCCACAATCTAATGGCCAGACTGAGCGGGCTAATCAGTGTATCGGAACTGTACATAGATGTATCTGTGCTAGGAATCCTGCCTCATGGAGCCAACTGTTACCTTAGGCGGAGTACGCCATTAACTGTCATACCTCCTCTTCCACTAAGTTATCGCCTTTCGAATGCTGGATGGGATATCAGCCACCCCTGTTCCCTAGTCAAGAAGAGGAGGTTGCGGTACCGTCAGCTCGAGCCTTCATCCAACGTTGTCACCGCACCTGGAGGACCACTCGCCAGGCTCTACTCAAGGCTAAGGGCAGGATGAAGGAGCTGGCAGACCGCAGGCGTACTCCGGCCCCCGTGTGGGTCAAAAAGTGTGGCTCTCCACCAGAGACATTCCCCTTCGGAGAGGTAAGCGAAAGCTTTTCCCTAAGTTTATTGGCCCTTATTCCATAGAACGTGTTATTAGTCCCACAGCGGTTAGGCTCAGATTACCCCTTGCCATGCACTAAGTGCACCCCACCTTCCACATTTCCCGGATTAAGCCCGCAGTAACCTACCCCCTGTCCTCTGGACCTGATCCCCCACCACCTGCCCGGATCATCGACGGAGGCGAGGCATTCACGGTCCGAGCCCTCCTGGACTGTTGTTGGTGAGGTAGAGGACTTCAGTACCTCGTCGACTGGGAGGGCTACGGCCCGGAGCGTCGCAGTTGGGTGCCTTCTCGCTTCATCTTGGACAAATCGTTAATAAGAGACTTTCACAAGGATCACCCAAGACCACGCTAGGTTGAAACGCCAGGTGGCGTTCCTTTGAGGGGGGGGTACTGTCATGATTCTGGTTTTTGATCATGTTTTATGTGCTGGTTTTGTGTTCATGATTATTGTCTTTTATTTACTTTTTTTGGTTTTTGTAATATTCAGGTATTTGGCTCATTCCATGTTTCAGTTCCATTGCACTTGTCTCCCCTGTCTTGTGATCTAGTTGGTTTAGTCCGTCTTCCCTGTCTGCGTGCTCACTGACTTCGGGTGATTTAAATGAAGTCCGGTGTTTAAAGATATTCCTTCGTATCTCGTTTTCTTCCTTCGACCTTCTATTCTAATTATTAACAAGACTAACATTTGTATTTTGTATTATAGTCTACCAACACAACTAACCATGTACCCACACAGCAAAAGGACACCACGGCAGATCCGCAGCGGAGGTATGGCATGCTCCGGAACTGATCCGGGTATTGGACCCGTATCAGAGTCCACTTGCACGCCGCGCAGGATCCGCTGCGGAGGTGGCTTGCGGATCCGCCGCACCTCCGCGCTGTATCCGATCCATGTCCAGTCATAACCTCTTACCTCCGCAGCGGGTCCGTTTTGGACTTACGAACCCGAACATACATCCGCCGCGGATCCATTCCGGACTCATGAAATAAAATGGTGCGTCCGGGCCAGGTCCGATTTGGATTCGTCTTCGACCTGTTTATTCTGTTCAAATCCCCCCGAGTTTGTCATAGGCCTACTGGACAAAATTAGACCTCTAGCCTATCCCAATCTTGAGTCAATTCCCAAAATATTTTTAAGAAAACAGCTCGGTTAGGCTACTTGCAAACCTCCAGATCTACAATCGTCGGTGGTCTTACATACCCATCAATAGAAAAACAAAATTGGAATCCTAAAATGTTGGCCTGGTTTCCTGCAAATTCTTGAAAATGCGACCAGCCGAGCCCAATTCTGCCAAACAATATCCAGGCCTTGTCTTGACTCTGTCAATGGCTGGACATGGTATCAGAGGAGGAATAAACTAAAGCACGACAAAAGTGCAAAATAAAACATGCTTTTATTACTCAAATGATTATGCCATTTCATCAAAGACAATTAATTAATTGCTGTAGTCTGGTTGTTGTTTGCGGTCGGGGTGGCTGCTGCAGCAACCCGTCGCCTGGCTGATCCCCGATCGGACGCCAGGTTAAACCACCTGATGGCGTGAGTTGCCATCTCTGCATCGGTGGCGGTGCGGATGGAGGCATTCTTCCTCACAGCAGCTGTAATCACAAAAGCAGATCAGATGGATTTCTTGTATTCCATCCATACGGCATAATTAGACCCTTTATTATTATCCCCCGCCAACACGAAGTGGGAGGGGGATATAGGTTTGACCTCCGTCCGTCCGTCCGTCCGTCCGTGCGTCCGTCCGTCCGTCCGAGATAAAGGGGACAGCTTTACTCAGAAACTACTACAGATACAGTAACCAAATTTGGTGTGTAGCTTCAGACCATAAAGGCCTTGATCGAGTTCGAAAATGAGAAGCGCACGATTGGCGGGGGATGTTGTAGACCATGTCGACTTGTTATTATTATTATTATTATTATCATCATCATTAGGCCTGTTTTCACAATCAGCTTATTTAATAGACTTGTCACAGAAACTGGTGGTTTATTGAAGTAGTTGATATACACATTTCTCATGTGCAATTAAGGGTCATCGGGGGTAAATAATATGGAAAAATTACAATTTTTCATACTACAAAATAATACAAGAGACTAAGAAAGGACGAGGAGGCTCTTCAGAAAGAGGGCAAAACATATGGCATTGGGGAATTTTAGAGGGTAAATGGTAGTCAATGTGTTCCAATATGTGAGCTCCCAGACTCAAATTTGCCAGATCCTACGTCTACATTGAACTGAATGCTCTAAGGGCCATTCTCTTTACTGACGAGTCTAGGTTTCGCCTGGATTACAATGATGGGCATAGGCGTGTGAGGAGGTTTAAGAACCAACGTTTTGCAAACTGTAAAATTGTTGAACACAACAGGTTCGGAGGGGGTTCAATCATGGTTTGGGGGGGTATTAGTTTTGACCTTTATGTTATCAGGAATAGCAGTCTTACGGCTATAAGATACTTTGATGAAATTCTTCATCCTATTGTTAGACCATATGCAGGTGCCATTGGTGACAATTTTTAATGGACAATGATGCCCGCCCTCATCGAGCTCAAATCATGAATGACCATCTTGACCGAGAATCTACAGAGCATATGAACTGGCCAGCTTACTCCCCTGACATGAATCCAATAGAGCACACTTATGCTTCAGATACGCTTCAGAGGCGTGTTTCACAACTTCCGGTTGCACCCACAAACCTCGACAATCTTGCAGATGTTCTTCAAAATGAGCGGCAACAAATCCTATGGCAGTCTTTCAGTAATCTTGTGCAGAGCTTTCCAAGATGCTGCCAAGCTGTATTGAGAGCCCACGGAGGTCACACAAGATACTGAACTCATTTGTGGTATTGAAATGACACCATGGATACCTGAACTGTTGTTGAACTAATTCTTAACTTTCCTAAAGAAAACCCGTTTTCTCCTCTTCAGCTCTTCTGTTGAAAAATATTTTTCGTAACTGTGCATTAAATTCCTCAAAACGATGTTCCAAATGAATTCATTTAAATATTATTTAATTTGAGTTGTGGTTTGTGCTGAAAAACGGCACAGGCAGACAATGCATTGCATGAATGCACACTGTTACTATATGGGATAAGCACAAACCGTTCTAAAGGGATCTTTGTATGAAAACAGTCATCTTGAATATAAACCTGAAGAAATATTGTTGTTAAATAAGCAAGTTCTTCAATCATAATTCTTGCGTCTGATTGGTTGTTCGTTGTGAACTGACGTATCCCACAGAATTTTCGTTCTTGTTGTCATCAGGCAAGGCAATCAAGTCAACATGGCAGGGGAGCACTGGCAAGTGGAAAGCCCGCCATGGCAATTTCGATGACTTACTGCTGAATTTAACCAAAAAGGTAAGTGATTTTCCCTTCGTTCTATTGTTAATCTGAAGATCCCTGCGATTGCCCTTTGTATTATGAATAGAGCTGGTGTTGAATTGCTATCAGACAGTGAGGTCGCTGAAAAATGTGAAATCATGAGAGAATTTATGATACTTGTCAAAACTGCACTCACGTAACCTTGGCTTGTTGTACAACATTACATCCAATTTATACTTACAGAAAAGCAGGGTCTTCGCAGACATCTGGCTGAATTGCCTCTTTCCATTCACCCCCTTCCAATGAATGTTTCTGGCCACATCATCAGAATACATCTTGGCGAGGATGTTCCAGGTGACTCTTTTTAGGTCCTGCCCCCCAATGCTCCCCAAAGAGGAAATCTAAAAGATTGAGAGGCCATAAGGTACACATTGGTGATAGACAGATACACTGACCCTGTCAAAATGCTGGGGAGATATTTGGATTTTTAAAGGCATCAGCCCACCCCTGTATAACACTAGGAAAGGCTAGGTGCTGTAGTACATGCACAGCTTCAAGGTCTGTCACCAGAACAGTCACATTCTACATTTGGTAGCAGTCATAAGAGACACAGTACTTGCATTTAACATACGGCCACAAAGATGTTACATTATTTGGACCCGTTATCAGACACTACGAAGCAAACTTCACAAAGAAAGTTTCTCGTGTTGACAAAATGAAATGTTCGCTATAGGCCTATAGCCTACCTATAGTGATAACTGAAATTGTAAGAAGCAGGAAAACTCACCACTCTCTGCCTTATAGGTCCATTACAGGCTTGCTTCACAAACTCCTCAAAGGCATCCACAGCGGCCATGTCCTCCATTGAGAGCTGGACCTCCTCTGGCATGTCTATGTCACATGCCCCTGCGCCTCCAACCTTGCTTGCAAGCCAGTTTACTTTGGCCATCAGCTGGTCCTGGGTGTGTTTAATATTTTCCAGTAGGCCGAGGATATGGACCTCAGCAGCTGTTGGGAAAGGTAAAATATAGATGTACTGCTTTGTACACATTTTCTGTCTTGGAAAATATGCCACACTATACTGTAAATCAAACTATGCCAGGCATGGCAATCAGGACCTTGTCATTACTGGTTAGTAAAATGGTGGACTGTTGTACTACTTACTCTGTACTAAACAGAGATTTAGAGGTGTTGTGGGGGACATGTGCTGGTTTGTTCAAATTGTACTGTTTTTGTAATGTGGAGTGTTAGTCATTAAAGGGACACTCAGGTGTTATTCTACCCATCGCTCTGTTTTTCAGGGTCACAGCAACCTATCGATGGGAAAAGGAAAGAGAAAATTTGGTGCAATGTGAGCCAAATACTGGTGCAGCAGCTACAGCTAACCTAACAGGGCACTTTGCTTTAGTTTTTGCTTCATGCAACAGTGCTTTGTTAGGTCAGCTTTAGCTGCCACACCAGTATTCTGTTTATGTTCCACCAAATTTTCTCGTTCCATTTCCTATTGATAGCTAGCCGTGACCCCGGAAAACAGAGCTATGGGTAGAATAACGCCAGCGTGTCCCATTAAGTGTCTCAGCCAGTGACATCTGTAATAGTCAAGGGACCCTGTTGCTTTTTAGGATTTGAACATTTCATTTGAGTTTCAGGTATAGTGTGAAAAAATGCCACTAGATGGCAGTATTGACCTTTTTTTGTTAAGCCCAGTCTGGAGCTGCATGTCCTGGGCATGTCTGAGAGGGAAAGTCCCAGAGAATTGAAAAAAAGTCTGGAAGGTGGGAGGGGGCTGGAAAAGAGTGTATAAGGAGAAAAAGTGAGAGAGTAAAGTAGTAGGAGAAATTGCAAGGAGAAAGAGTGGAATGATACATATGACCGGACCTGTCACTCTTTACAAGACCTGTGAAGTTTTTTTGTGGATTTTTGCCTGGGTTGGAGCATTTTCCTGTCCCAGGACATCACCAAGCAACCCCATCTGAAGGGACTGTAAATATTTTTTTTCTTGAATATGTCAATCTTGGTCAGCAGTATAAATTGTAGGTTAGCTGTCAGTCTTTGTTTAAATAAATCTGTTTAAGTTTAAAAATTTTGTCTGTCATCTCTTGCTGTCTTATATGCCATTACAAATTGGGGCCATAACACAGGCTTTTTCGTATGATGTAACAGCACAAGTGTAACTAATCCTGATGACTATTCTGGTTGCACTGAAACAGGCGCACACTCACACTGACACCAACCAGGCCATATATAGTAGGTCATATGCAGTAAATAGTTGACAGTATGACTTAAGCTCACCAGAGCAGGGGATGTTTTCATTTCTATTGAGCAGCCTGGGCCCCCCTCGCCATGTAGGCCTGTAGGTCTGGCTGGGAGATATCTCCTCTCTTCTCCTTACAGGGGGTTGAGGGTGCTGAGGAGGGGCTGCTGTTCCTGTTCCTGATCCATGATGAGGTTATGTGTGAGACAGAGGTTTGTATTGAATGGTTGTTTTTACTGAATGGTTGTCATCCATTAGCTATCACTGTTTATACCCATTAGACTTCTCCAATGAATTCTATCTCACAGATCAGCTCTTACCCAGCGAGGGTTTTCCAAGTTCAGGAGTGCAGACTCCCCCTCGGCGAGATGGTGGAGCTGGTGAAATTGATGCCCATGTAAGTTATTTATTTATACAGCCTAACACTTTTCACAAGCAAGATCCGACAAAATTGCAAAGTGCAAATTTTAGGTAGTTGTACAATTGTGTTGTCGTTGTTCAAGTGTCAGGGGATTATTCCTTACTTTGGCAGGGCATTTGGCTCTGGCTAGAGGTCTCAGTTAATTGACTGGTGAGAACAAAGTTGGTTGTGGGGGTGGTGGGATGGGCAACAGATTAGATCCATCCTCATCCTCCTCACTGTCATCGAAGTCCCCATAGCGATGGCTGCTGAGAACAACCATAAAGTAATTTTGGACAGAAAACATTTTTAAACATACAATTTATACATTTTATCAGTTCGATCGGGTGTAGAGATTTGAAATGTAGAAAAGTACAGAGTCATTTCATGTCAAATAAACCAGTTTCATACAGTACAAAATGGCACATTCTAGAACAGATTTAATTACAATAGCCCTGGTCCCAAAGTTTAAGAATTAAACTGATTCCATCTGCTTGGCAGGCTACTTTATAACCTCTACTCAGTGATGCAAAAATACAGATATTTAGACATACAGGAGATGAAATCAGCTTTCGCTTCTTCATAAAGTGAAATATAAATCTGAAGAGTGAATTGATCCAAAATTGTCATATGTTCACAGTCCATAGGCTACACAGTGTGTTCAGAAAGTGTTCTGACCCCCCTACAATTTTTCATTCTTTGTCACATTGCAGCCATATGCTAAAATAATTGAAGTTCACTTATGATTCATTTAATTTTAGGTCATTTATGAGAATTGGCATACCACAACGTCTGATGCTCTTGACGTCATATGTTGCCAAGTGACATTCTGGCACCTCGTGATTTTTAATGGCTGTTTTGACTCTCTCATCATTGGCATAATTTGGCCATTGAACCATTCCGTCGCTGTACCAGTTGTTGGATACAACAGCAACCGATTTAGTTCTTATGAACTCCACAACAAGAAAAAACATCCTAACAGGTAAAAGAAAGGAAAAGAGTATATTAATTATTAGAACTCTTATTTACCCCTTCTCATCACAAAAAAATAGAATGTTGTGAAAAAGTTCTTCTATTTTCTCAGTAATTCAGTTTAAAAAAGTTAAACTCATGTATTGTAGATTCATAACACAAAGTGTAACATTTCAAGTCTTCAACTATTTCAATTTTGACAATGATGACTTACAGCTCATGAAAACCCCAAACTTGCAAAGGTTTCTTCAGCATTTAAATGGTCAGTCTAGTTGTCAGTCTAGTTTAGTAGGCTACATATAATGAGAAGACTGCAGATTTGACAAACAGTCATTGACACCCTCTACAAGGAGGATACCACACAAAAGGTCAATACTAAAAGGCCAGCACATCCACAGAGTTGAGTGGAAGGGATGTGGTAGGAAAATATGCTCAATCAACAGGGCTGATCACACTAGGTGCATATAATCTAGTGGGAATTGTGTAGGCAACATAATAAAACAAACTAATAGCAGTATTTATATTAACAAAATTCGTGTTGGCTACTAAGAACAGGTTTTGGGAGTAGAAACAGCAAGTTGCTAGCCTAGAAATACCAGACTATGCTACTTCACTTTACTCTGTAGACAGAGTCTGGGTGATTGTGATTGACAAGTATGTAGTTCCTGGTAGGTGGGCGCTTGTTTGAAGTTTAAAATCATAGCCATTGTTTTAGGGAACGCCCAACATTTGGCAATGCCGTATGTTATGTTAACCTGATAAACTCTGCACTCAGGGTCAACGTAACTGCTCTCAGACACGGTCTTTGTTCACTGGATGGTCAAGGGCATGCAGCTTCTTCGGATCCGAAATAAAGTAGACAGAGCTCCGCTCTATCTGACGGAGTACTGAAACGAAATGAAACTGAGCGGAAGTACGTAGGCTGTAGTCAGGATAGCAAGTTCTTCAGGTTAAAATTGTGTGGATTTTGCAGCTTCAACAACCAATTACAACAGACATTTGATGACATTTTGGGGAGGAACACAAAAGTACGCACCTCACAGGACTTCAAATAAGGAATTATAAGCAAGCTCGGAGGCGCGAGCCACTGGCAGCAAACCATCTACCTCTCTCCTCAGGTCCGTCAGCCTATACCTGAACAGGGCGCAACTTCCCGTTTTTGACCCCCAAAATGTGACAAAAACCTGGTTTTAGCACCAAGCATGAATTTTGTTGATAAAGACAGTTTTTTCCATCGTGTGGCAGTCATATCATGATGTGTTTTGTTGTGCATTAAATTGAAAGATTTGTCAGTCCTGAGTGGGTACTCTTTACTTGGGAATGGCATCTGCCTGTTTTGTGAGTTTGTTAAGGGGGCCAATACTTTGGATGCTAAATGTGTGATCTATGTATTTTACATGAACAGTAAATTAATGAGGAAGGTGGGGCATGACACTAAGCTACCTGTCTGTCGGTTTTCATGTCGATGGTTATCATAACAAACTGAACTAGATGTGCAATTTTGTGGTCCTGACTTATGGACTGTTTCAGAGGTCAAGTCCAATGAGGTCTAACGTTTGCAAACTAATATGAGTTAAATATCATGGAATTGTGGGTTTGGTGTAAACGTGGAAGATTATTTTTGGGAAGTACTTACATCAAATGGTCAACCAGAGTAGTGTAAGTTGTCATGAATGTCAGTGTATCTTGTCAATGTCAGTCATCTGGCTCTAATGTTTTATTCTAACTTGTATGAACTGTATGAACATGATTAATGAACTGATTGATTGTACTGTTTTACGATGATCAGCCATATCATTATGACCAACTGCCTGATACTGTGAGGTTCTACTCTTTTACTGCCCAAGCTACATGCACTCCTTCACCAGCATTAGAAGCAGCATTAACAAATTCAGCTATTTCAGCCACTGTAGCTGCTGGGTAGCTCATCAGTTGCATCGGACCAACTGGACCATTGCAGAATTTGTTTATGCTGGTTCTGATAGAGGTGTGAAAGACTGCACAGTGCATGTTGTTTTGGCAGCAAAAGGGGGGGAACCACACAGAATTAGGCAGGTGGCCAGAATGATATAGCTGATAGTCGTTTTTTTGTTTGTTTGTTTGTCTGATTTCTTTAGTGGAGGAGGGGCATGGCCACAAAGCCATCCCTGTGAGGCAAAGCTGCACATTTCTGACAAAGAGCTGACACTTCAATGGACTTCAAAATTTCAGATGTCCCATGAACAGTGAACACTTTGAGAAGATCAGAGTCAGAAGAGTAGGAAAAAATGGGCTCTGGTGTGTGAACTCATTGTAAATGGCATACACCCCATCATCGCAACGAATGATGTTCTGAATGCAACAGACCTTTTCCCCCACTAGAAATACATTATCCCCAGTTGATGTCTTAATGGACCAGTTATCACAATGCATTTCTCTGTATTGTTTCAGCACTGACATGCCAGGAACAACAGGGCCCACATAATGTTCCTTTTCTGAGGTGTTGGCAGATGACGCTAAATCTGTTGTCCTAACTTCAGATAGCCTCCGGACAATTTGGGCTAGTGGGAATTGGGCTTTCCGCAGAAGTTTTTTCACCTTATATAGGTGGTTCTCGTATGGGAATGCTGAAAATCAGTCTAGACAGCCATATTGTTTCACATCACCTGCCAGGTGGACCAGACCGTGCACATTGTAAACTATCTGGTCAGGCCCATATAGCTTGCCAAAGTGCTTCACAAATGATTTCAATAAACTGTCTGCATAATCAGTCAGGTAGAGCAGGGCGGGGCTAACTAAAATTGAAATGGCAGAGGATGAAATTGCAGTAGATGTTTCTGTCTACAAACCTTGACAGCATCAAAGGCCCAGTGTAGAGAAGGAACTGTCGCAATTCAGTCGCCTTCCAGCGGTCGATCTCTCTCACTGAGCGGGGCTTTCTTGCAAATTCGACAGGCAGATTTGGCCTCATTCCTAAAAGATTTGCAGACATCCTCTTTATCAGAGATGAAGGCAGGCGAACACTAAGAGGACCCCTGAGCCAGGTGATGACCAGCTTTTTAACAACACCCAAGCACACTAGGTGCATATAATCAAGTGGGAATTGAGTAATCATGCCAGTGTTAAGTTCGGTAAAGCGATGTGGCCCCTCATGGTGATGCATATGGTCACGCATTAAACTGAAGGATTCGTCAGTCCTGAGGAGATAATCTTCTTCTGTAGATTATAACATAATTCAATATAATTCTTCTGTTGTTATATACCCCTGGGTGGGTACATTTATCACACCCGTGTTATGCGTTGTGCGATTTTATGTTTTTTATGAAGGCCCTCGCTGGAGTGTCGCAAACAACGGTGTGGGGGGCAAGCTTAAAATTTTTCCCCTCAAAACAAAACCCACTCTCCAGATCTTTGAGTTCATTCACAAAGTCGCTGAGCAGCTCACAGGCATTAGTTGGCTTCTTTGGTCCACAGTATGCACCTATCATCACAGGCTCTTTCGGGCACTGAGACCAATAAGCCAAGTATAGGCCAGAGCTGTGTGTTGGAGCTTTTAAATAATGGTAGGCCATCTATGTTGATTTGCAGTTTGAGAGTGCTCCCCTCCAACAGGGTTTTGGCATACCTCTTGAGTGTGGATGCAAGTGAAGAGAGGATGCAAAAGTGGTAGTACTGCCCACCTGCTTTCTGTTGAATTTTGTATTTAGTGTTTGTACCAAGAAGCGTCCTAGCATCCTTTGGTAGATTTGGGTGAGAAAAGCGAAGGATTCCCAATAATGCAGTCAAGGCAACCAAAGAAATGCCAAAGTTTATAGCCCGGTTGGCAATATTGTCAGACAGTGAGGGCTCATCTAGGCCAATATCATCCTCAGATTCTGAGCTAGATGTCTGCGGATGCCCGCCATCGCAATCAAAACCCACTGCACCTGCACCGTAATCCCATTCGCCCTCGTTTTCCATGCCACCTTCATTCTCCATGCCACCTTTGTCAGAGAATGTGCCCCCCTCCTCACTAAAGACTGCTTCTGGATTGTGTGTACAAGTCAACTCTTCTAAGTCGTTGTCATTTGCCCCTGTGTCTGTCGTGTTGATCATGTCATTCCTAATTTGTTTAAGTCTTTTCAGTAAGTCTGTTCGGGTCCTCCGTCTTATGGTGGAGAGAGAGACCGGCACAGTCTTTCCATTCATGTTCTTGAGAAGAAACATTTCAGAAAAAGACATGTTTCAATTGTATGTTTTTTTAAAAAATTGTAATGCCAGTTCTAAATAAAATCTAATGTTATGTTATGGTGTTGAGCGTTTCATTCCAACATACTACACAAGAAGAGCAAAACAAAGCAAGGTTATTGAGTTTAAATTTGAATTGCAAACGAGACTCCATAAACATTCAGAAAATTACTTGTGTCACAAATGACATATTAATTGTTTTGCTTGGCCTTGACATGTCTTGTTTTATTTATGATTATGTGGTTTTACTGATATATAATGGGCCGCGTGCTTCAGACCTGATATATGTCTTAAGTACCGTATATGACAAAATAATCGCCCGCGCGCAAATATGCGCCTGTGTGCAAAAAGCCGCCACAGGTCCGACCTCATTAAACGTCTGTGTTACCCCGTGTTGCGGTAACACACAGACGCAAAAACGACACTGATCTACATACAAGGACTGGATAGCTGATGACGTCATAATTTTGAAGTAACCGTGTTGCCATATTGGTATGCCCAACTATAATCTCTCAGAACATTACTCACATTGAACACGTTGCAGCCAACAATATAATTTATTGAGAAGATATCTTTTCACAGACACGGAAGAGGCAGTATTTTATGTTTCGTCCTCAGATCGACCTGACTGTACGAAAAATGCCTCAAGGACCGCAGATTTAAGGACAGTAGGCAGCAGTTGTACGGGCCTTTAACGTTTTCAATGGACAATATCAGCATTTGACAGTGCGACCAATGAGTGCGTCCATAGGAAATCTATACGGATTTTTCTTCCTCTCGCCTGAGTGTGGTAGTGGTACAACGAAACTGAAGTCTAAAGTCATTGTGACTGAAGAAGACAAGACGTAAATCCTGCACATATTACTATTATTCTGTGTGTGGGGATTTAAAAACTTCATGAAAAAATAAAGTAGCAGTGAGCTCGCACTTTGTCAACCGCTGTCTTTATTTTAGAAAAACTGGGTGTGAAATTCAATCGCGCATAACGCATTTGTAACTCCCAACGGATGTCTTGTTTTGAGTTTTCTCTTGCGCTGTTTTCACTCAGTAGCTGCCATGAAGTTAGGCTAATTTTCCTCCGAAGCGAAAGTTGGTTTGCTGAGAAGAACGCAATGTAAACTTATCAAGGTCGCTAAATCAGCGTTCGCATGAGAGGTGAGCTGTGCGTCATGGAGATGTATGTAAAACTGCCTGCCATTCATTGTCGAGTGAGAATCACATTAATGTTATCTATTTAAGTAGCTCTTACGTTACATTCTCATTGATAACTAGGCAGAATTAAATTTGTCTGTCAACGGTAATTGAGTGTCTGCAGAACATTAGCCTTTTTCAGTGCTGGCATAAATTTGCCTTCATGATTAGACCAGTCAACACCTGATTTTGTTGCTAGTTAGTCTGGTCTAATATTATAGACAGCGATAAACAGCAGTTTTACTGGATTATCTCATTTATGCCGTGTGACATTGATTGATCTGGTTAACTTCAGTTCGGTAATCTAGGTAGCTTTAGGCTAACCTGATGGACCACCTTAACGAACATTAATTTGAATTGTTCCAATAATAACCGTTAGCTGGGCTAATATTGACACATTATCTGCCGTAAAAAGGTAGATCGCCAGTGGCAAATAATAAACAACATAATAATAATAAACATATATATATATGTTTATACAATAAACATCGTTGAAATTAATTTCTGTGTATCCGTCTTCACTACAGGCAGTGCATTGTCTCGCCACATCCCACAAAAATGTCGCTCCGCATTGCAGGCCTACCAAACAAAACGTAGCCTCAGCACACAAAAACTTTGAAATGCCTACATTAATTGCGGAAATAGCAACATAAAAATAATACCCCGCTACCGAAACTGCAAAAACCGCAACATAAACTGTTGACTCGTAGCATAAGACTATGAAACTGCAACATCTTCTACGTCATCCGTCTTTGCCAATTACTGCGCTTGCGCGTACCGGCCCAGGCTGCTTTCAGAGATGGCGGAATCAGGCGTGTCTCCTTCGGTTGGTAAGTAAAACTTCCAAATATGAAGTTATTGTTAATGCAGATGTTTAACAATGAATTGTAAGACGTAGCTGTTACATCCACATTCTCGTAAATTCGCTTATTTTAGCATGTCACCCTGCCGAAAATGAACGATGCACTATCGATTTCGCTATAGACTTAGAGTTTCCAATTTGACGACTTTCTCAAGACGTATACATATGTCTTGAGTGGACAAACAATCCCGATTTGGAAAGTCGCCAGATTTAGCGAGAAAGTCGTCAAGTTGGCAACGCTAAGACTATAGCGAAATCGACAGTGCATCGTTCATTTTCGGCAGGGTGACGTGCTAAAATAAGCGAATTTACGAGAATGTGGATGTAACAGCTACGTCTTACAATTCATTGTTAAACATCTGCATTAACAATAACTTCATATTTGGAAGTTTTACTTACCAACCGAAGGAGACACGCCTGATTCCGCCATCTCTGAAAGCAGCCTGGGCCGGTACGCGCAAGCGCAGTAATTGGCAAAGACGGATGACGTAGAAGATGTTGCAGTTTCATAGGCTTATGCTACGAGTCAACAGTTTATGTTGCGGTTTTTGCAGTTTCGGTAGCGGGGTATTATTTTTATGTTGCTATTTCCGCGATTAATGTAGGCATTTCAAAGTTTTTGTGTGCTGAGGCTACGTTTTGTTTGGTAGGCCTGCATTGTAAAGCTGCACGTCAACACTTCTCTGCCATAGAATACTATATAACGGTTACTTACTACCGAGCATAGTAAAATGGCCGCCCCATCACTTCCGCTTGCTTCAACCTCCCAACGCAGTTCTGCATCACGTCAGCAATCCAGTAATTCTGTATAGATCAGTGGAAAACAAGCTTCGGTTTGTCTTTGTATGTATATCTGATGTCAATAAAGATGTGAGGGGAAAAAATAGCAGACAGTCGTTGGCACAGAGATATGAAAAAAAACTAGAGTGGACAACGTCACTGGCTGGACCTAAGCGCACACAGCAGAATATCTCCAATCTTGTGTACGTACAAATGTTCAATGAGACGCATGTAAACAGTGAATATGGGTGTCGACAATTATTTTTTGGGTGGGGGACTTGTTCTCCGTGTTTTTTTCCCCATTTTTTTGTACTTAAAAAAGGACAAGAGTAAGGAATTGTAAATCAACAATATTTATGCTCTATTATTTGGCAAAGCGAAAGAATAAGCTCTATGATTGCCACAACCTTTATATAAGGTCGCTCAGTTACCAACGTTTTTGTTTTGTTCAAAGAAAAAGTGTTCGCATTCAGCTGTGCCTGCGAGTCTGACTCAGGTCTATACCTGGAAGAAACTAGTCGTTACATGCATATATGAATTTATATGTATGCTTTTCTGTATTACAATCGGAACAACTTCATTCTGAAGTGTTCATACCTACTTCTTGTCTTCATTTAGTCAGTCTTTGCCCTGACATGATGGATAACGGAATGATATTGCGTGTTGCCCCAACTGGGATCAATGTAGAAGTCTCAAAACTCAAGTATGTAAATGAAACCGCGCCAGTTACAGTTTCCACGAATACACTGTTAATAATAATCAAATAAACTGAAGCCCTTTTTGCCAGGTAATTTAACTGGCAAGTTTTAGCCAGTTATTTATCTGTAATTTTACTATATGTTTAACACGGAGTTCAGTGCATGTTCAGTGTAAACCACGGTTGAATGCTCGCAGGACTCCACTTACAGTTAAAATGACAAGGAGACAATCCGTTAATTTAACGGTTAAATTTAGTGGTTTATAACTTTGTAGGAAAGCCAAACTGGCCTGGTGCAGGTCGGTGTAAAAAAAATAAATAAATAATGGCCTGTTGCAAATACCCGCCTGGTTCTCATAAATGCCTGGGGTCCAGGTCGATTTTGCGAAATAAACTCATATACGGTAACTAATATTATAGTGACCTTTAAATTAAATGTGTCAGAACCTCTATACACTTTTTGCTGATTTG
The DNA here is from genome assembly GCA_029721435.1 of Gymnothorax reevesii. NCBI lineage: Eukaryota > Metazoa > Chordata > Actinopteri > Anguilliformes > Muraenidae > Gymnothorax > Gymnothorax reevesii. The sequence goes on from CM056575.1 coordinate 53,700,151, forward strand.
ATTTGCACAAAAATAGCAACAGATTGCAAGCAGATTAGTTTAGGCATTAGGAAATGCCAAGGCAGCAAAAACATTTCAATACATTTCTTTGAGTAGCCTACACTTTTTTGCATCGTCTGTCATCTTTAGTGTCTCCTGTTGGGTCCTTGACGGACAGCCCGCGATTGCAAACTGACTCAGCATGACTTTAGAGCGCTTCGTCTCCATCACCTTGCTGTAACCATCCTGAATTAATGGAACTTATTATGCATGTAGAAAATACATGTTCCCACCTAAACCTAAAAGTGACATCTTTGTAAAACTTAAATGCCTGGATGTGCAGTATTGTGATGCCTGAAACTTGCATAGCTTGCCCACTGCAGTCACAGATCATGAGTCTGAGTTGCTGCTGCTTGCTGATCTATAGCTGTTAAGTAGCGATCCGCATTTTATCCTCAGCATTGTAGTTACACTCAAGCTTCATTTACTCAGATTCTGATGATCTTTGTGAATAGGTGTTTTTATGATCACCAACCCAGATAGCAAGCACCTCCGCTCCGGATCTGCCCCGTCTCCAGCTGATCTGGTTCAGAGCCGGGGCAGATCCGGAGCGGAGGTGCTTGCTATCTGGGAAGTAACACATCAACAGAATCCAGAATTGTGGAAACCAATAAGCATGTCATTTCAGCAATCAAGGACATTTTCGATATGGAAAATATAAAGATGGGCACCTGCCTATTTGCAAGACATAAACATGCCCTGTATCCATCTTTCCACTCAATGTAAATAGGATACAACTCCCGACACTCACTGAGACTCTAGCTGCCTATCCTGGCTACAATGTCCGTCAGTCACCCTCCGATCAGTCAGTGGCAGGTCAAGAACTGGGAATTGGGGTGGCACAGACACGTCCCTTTTAATCCTGGCAAGTTCTCATTTGTTTTCTTTTATTGACACGTTTTCCAATTATTGTAACTGGTGACTGAAAACACTGTTTCTCTCCACATGCGATCTAACAACAATGAAATTATGGGCTAAATTCAGTACAGAAAAATATGTACTTATTAATAGGCCAATGCTTCATGTTGATTGAAATGGTCTGCGTTCCAATTAATTATTGCCTTTCACTCTCGGAATTGCATGGATTTTTTGGAAAAAAGTGGCATTCGGCAGTAAAATAGGCTATAAAAAGCTATTTGCTTGAGAGTTGACAGGTATTCAATTTTGAACTACGTTGATTTAAATACAGCAAATACGCCTCCAGATGAATGACTGTCTTCTTACCTGATCAGGGAGAACAAGCAGCACCTGTTAAGTGAGGAGTGCTCTCGGAGTGAACTTTTTGTTAATCATGAAAATGAACAGGAACAGGTCAGGACTAATAATTGTTTTAAACGAATGTTTTGTACTCCCCAATTCTCAGTTCTACTGAATTTACCCCACGATTTCATCGCTGTTAGATTGCGTATGAAGAGAAACCATGTCTTCAGTCAGAAATTACGATAATTGAAAAACGCGTCAATAAAGAAAAATGATTGAGAACTTGCCAGGACTAAAAGGAAAATGATTGAGAACTTGCCAGAACTAAAAGGGACGTGTCTGCGCCCCCCAATTCTCAGTTCTAGACCCGCCACTGCGATCAGTTGTATGATCGGAGTTACTTATATGCATAACCTGAACTTGTATTATAATTATAGAAACAGAAGACAGATGTAACACGTTACCAACTCGACAAATTATTAACTTAATAAATTAAACACATTATGCGTGCAACAGTTGTAGCCGAGTAACACAGATCTTGAAGGACAGATCAAGGACATTATTACTTTAATTCAAGGCTCAAAATAATTTTTTTGCCTGCATAGCAAATTGCTTATCAAAGGTCTGTGTGTAGCAATTTTTTTTGCACCAATTAAGGACTTTGTTTTTAAGAATAAAGACTATTTTTCACTTTAAAATGTAATTGCTTTATTTACCAAAACAGTAGAAAATAAAGTGGTTCCTACAAAGGACAACGATTTTTTCGGTAGCAAGAGACAATTCTTTTTAACTATAGACAAGTATACTGAGCCATTTGCACATTAGGCTTAGCTGAGCAGTTTAATTCAGGAAACCCCTGAAAAACAGGGATTGGAGTGAACTCATCCATATTCTAAACCGTGTTCTAGCGCCGCTTGCTTGTGAATATTCCGAGGGTTCAGAGCCAGAATGGTTCATCTCCAAATTTGCATATGGTGATAAACCTTTTTTCCAGACAAACTAGACATGATTTGTAACTTGTAGCTGCACTTAACCCAAAATGCCCTAATTTTGAAGATAGACCATTCTGGCTCTGAACCCTGGATTCAATAACTGATCCGGGGGTGCCATTTGGTGAAACAATAGTGTAACAGCATGCATATATTTGCAGCTCCACATCTGCGCATAAGATACACTGCCAAGCACCGCTGTTCTTCTCGAACACGCCACGTCCATAAAATCCTTATATTACTATGAATTACATTCATATTTTAATTTGTAACGAGTAACGAAGTGGCCAGTGTCAAAGTAACGAAGTAAAAGTATACTTTTTATCTTTAAAATGTAGAAGTGTAAAAGTGCCGGTTTAAAAAAAACTGAAGTACAAATCCTCAAAAAAACTACTCAAGTACTGTAACGAAGTACATTGAATGCATGTAGCCTACTTCATTACTATACACCTCTGCATACAAGGGACGAACAGTGTTGTAGCCAGTCAATTCATACGTCAGCCACTTCATTTTTTTGGATCCAATTTTCCACAGGTGGGGGTCCTGTCACTGGAATAACAATGGTCAAGCCCTGCCTTTTTCCCTGGGAGGGGCTGGACAAGGTTGGGTCCCTCCCAGTGCCGGGAATGGTTTGGGTGCTACTTTGCCACCACCTGGGGCGGGGTATGCAGTCTGGCGGTGTGCGCCCCAGGGTGTGGACAGGGTTTGCTTGGTTGCGAGAGGATCTGCGTGGCCAGGGTCCACCTGGGGTACATCCATCCCTAACGGCCTTCGCCTTAGGTGTAACCAATAGTGAAGCCCGTTAGAGGGCGGAGCACGTATGAAATAGAACTAATAGTTACCCTGGATGTCACTCCAGTTCTATGAATACGTGCGTAGCCCTCTAACAACCTGCCCAGGTGGCCCCGAGTGTGGGATGCTGAGTTTCAAAGGGAGACGAGCATTGGCAACGCCGGGGTTTTATGGGAGGTGAGTATGCTACCCCCTCCTACGGAGCAGGTGAGTTCAATTTTCTTTCTCAGGCACCGAGGCGGAGCCTCGTGGGGGTAACCAATCGCGAAGCCCGTTAAAGGGCGGAGCACGTATGAAATAGAACGGTCTCACGGCAATAGAGAGTGGACCGTGGACCGCATAACCCATCACAGTGAAAAAAACACATCTATGTTACCATGCCATTAGCCTTCCAATAAACCTAGCCTGGCTATATCTGCACATATACAAATTCTGTCAACTGATTAAAATACCTGGAAATTACTGTAACAACGTTTTATATCACTCTGCTATGATTTAGCCACAACAGCAATACATGATATTTTGCATGGCACAAACATGTTATCCATAGGATTATCGCCAACTGCAATCTTTCAATACAATGGCAAACAAAACCTTGTCAATATCACTCTATGTTGAAAAACAACGGCGACAACAACTAGTGTGACTATATATTAAGGATGATTAGGGTGGTAATATATCAATAAAATTAATTTATACACTCACTTGTAGAGAGCGACTCTTTTGGACAACGGAGCTTAGGCTGAGCAAATTACCATAAAAATTTCTCGAGCTGATGCCTACCGTTAGTATTATGGCGCGTCCGCATCCCGGATCCGCCGGGGGTCTGGTTAGAATCCGCCGTTTGACGGCGCGCAACAAGGAGGCGGGGCTGATTCTTGCAGCGTTGCCGAGGAGGATCTGACAGTCAAGCGGTTCTGGCGACTTGAGGGCGGATCCGCCCAGGAGTCTCTTGCTGTGTGGGTATATATTCGATTACTAAATTACTAATGAGCACTCTAGTTTAAGTTGTAAAGCTGCACCGCTACTAATCGACTAATTCCCTCTTCGCAATCGCCCTGTTGTATTCTCCGCCCCTTTGCTTTCCACCGTCCTCTCCCTATGTTCAGCGAGAATCTCTCGCACATGCTTAATTACTTTCCTGCTCTGGTTATCTGTGCACGTAGAACTCCTGGACCGGAGCTGCTTGAATGTCATAGGCTGTCTGTGTGATTCCCGTTCGTATTTTGTCACTCACCAATTTTTGTGGTAAGGGTTTCCCTCATGTGATTCTCCTGATGTAATTAGACTGATTCCCCACAGCTGATCTCTGTTTAGCATGTGACCATTCCTGTGTGTATATTAGGAGTCTTTTCACTCACAGCTCTTGTCAGAACGTTGATCAATTTTCATTGTGCCGAGCTCCCTGTACGCCTGTGATTATTGTTTTTCTTCTACTGGATAGTCCGACCCTGATTCTTGCCATTGCCCTTTTTGTACTGATTTGCCTTTCTGGATTTTGACCTGTTTTTGTATGACCACGAGTACTGTGTTTGGATGCCCTGTGTATGACCATTGGCTTTGCCCATCGACTACGACTTTTTGCCTCGTTTTTGTACCTCTGCCCATCTGTCTTACTGGTTCTGACCCCTGCCAGTCTAGTCGATACTATTTTTGGATTTCGTATTGTGGCTTGGCAAGTTCTGTGTATTTTGGCTTTGATCTGGACTCCAATAAAGGCATACGTTTTTTGGATTATGATCTCTTGCGAGTGGTTCCTGAACGATACCTCACATTCTGAGAGAGAGGAGTTGGGTTTATCTACCAACTAGGAGCCTGGATAGTGTTTCACCTGCCTGTATACCAGTGGTTCTCAAATTCGGTCCTGGCGCCCCCCTGTGAATGCTGGTTTTTGTTCCAACCACAATTGCAATCTTAGGATTTTAACAAGCTGTTGATTTGTTTTAGGTGCATTTATGCAAACATCCACATTGAGATATATTGTAAATATCGGCAGAGGGAAAAAATTTAATCAACATAAATAATCAAGAGGTTCCTCACTGTTGAAACTCTTGACACATGGTGGCAAAAACCGACAATTTACTTGGCAAACAATGGAGTCACACCTGTTGTGTTTCATGTTGATTTTATTTGGTTCAGGCACGTTATTTGGGAAAAACTCAAAACCCCTGTATTCAGAAACCTAATTTGGAGCTTATTGATTTTCTCAGAGTCTAATTTGATCTGTTTAAAAATGTTTTCACCTGAAAATCCTAGCAATATTGAAAATGAAGCACAATGTGTTCAAGGGTTTTTAATCTTCATAGCAGAATGAATATGTTCATCCAAATGTGACTTAAGATGGTAAATAACTACTCTAAACATGGAATGCTGCTAATTAAGACAAAGTAACAGCTTTTTAAAATCCTATAATTGCAGTTGTGGCTGGAACAAAAACCAGCATACACAGGGGGGCGCCAGGACCGAATTTGAGAACCACTGCTGTATACAAAGACACGCTCCCATTGAAAACTCCCATTTTACTAGTTAAAACAATGATTCAACCCTGACCTCAAAGCCCCTGCCCTGCCCTAAAATCATGGACTTCTGTGTACATAATCATCACAGCACCATAAGTGTTGGACAAAAAGAATGCAAATACTGTACCAGGTTCTCAGTCACCTTTATAAACATCGCTGTGAAGTATTTCACTGATCAAGCTCCTCTTATCCTTCTCTACCAGCCCTTGCTTGCATCTCAAGACAGTCTGTGCAATGCATAGGACAGATATCTAAACAATAAAATTAAAGTATCCACTTCATTTCAGCTAGCTAATTATATTTGCTTTTGCAGATGCATCCGTATAATGCCTAATTCGCATCGTTTACCGTAAATTTCTAATTACAAAAGGCGCAGCGAACTTGCCATAACTGTGACTTGAGGTAACGCCGTAACGTTACCCCATAAGGACTACACTCAAATGTTAGCTACACCTGACAACTGATATTATAGCGTGGTGCTAATCATTGTTGTTATTTGTGCGACTAAGTTGCGCGATTGGCTGAGCAAGAATAGCTAACACTAGCTTTCTTACTAAATTTGTACTGACTGCCGTAAAACTTAATTTTCAAAATCGATCAGTGGTTAGAATAATGTTAACGTTAATTAACCACGTTTTTCCTGGGCAACAACTTAACTTATGGAAGTTTCAATCGTTTGCCAACGTTAGCTACAAAGCTACAAGCTAACATTAGCTATCCAAGTTTTTCCCCCTCCTTTAAATTATATTTACAGCAGGCAGCTAACGAAGGAAAAAAAATAGAAATGTCTAAATTATTAGTTATTTTAGCTGCTGAACTATTTATATCCTACCAAATGGTTAATATCTATTAATATGATGAAGGAAACTTACCTTTAACGTTAGCTGACTGAAATGTAGAAGGTCCTTAACGTTTGAGAAAAAAATTCGTTATGGATTCACTGTCCTCGAGAGTGAACTTCACTTCCCGCCGCTGCAGCTTCACGACTGACAAACTGATTACCCTCAACAACTTCTTCTTTTGTTTTATACGGCTGACATTTTTTGTGTGTATTACCGCCAACTGCTGTAAATTCAGGGTAACTTTTTCAAATTAATTATTTCTCATGAAAAAAATAACTCCACCTTCACCCGCATTCTTACACAAATGTAATTTTACCCTCAACTTGCCAGCATTCGTCACTTAATTACCAACAAGCGACGCGTCCTCGACATATTGACAGGGTCTTCAAGTTTGCCAGTATTCGTAACTTAATTACCAACAAGCGACGTGTCCTCGACGTATTGAGAAGGTCGTCAAGTTTGCCAGTATTCGTAACTTAATTACCAGCAGGCGACGTAACCAAATAACCGTCAAGCCACTTATTCACGACGTATTGAAAAGGTCGTCAAGTAACGTTACTGAATTACCATCTGACAACGTTGTCAGACCATTCTCACATGGTCGGTCAATAACTAACCAAATGAGCACGAATAGTTACGTCGCCAGTTCGTCGTGTGTTAGCTGGGAAAGCACCACCAGGCGAAGCTGTGCCAGGCAAAGCAACAGTGTTTCTATATCGCATCACACGACCCAGTCAAACTGTTATAAAGATATAAATTAAACTAATATTAATGAAACACTATAAACGTTAATGCTAAACTAACAAGAGGTTGTAAGGTTTACACGCACCCATGGAGGAGAGGAGAGGTGAACTTCCTGTTCGCCTGGATACCGTGGCAAACCAACGGCCAACAAAGCGCATCAAGACGGGGATTCTCCGTGAACTGCTGAGGCGGACAACACCGGACTGCACTGGTACTGCGGTGGAGACAGGAAATGAGTCTACTAGGGAGTGGGTGGAACCTCGAAGTCAAAGAGCAAGAAAACGACAAGATGCACAGTGCTTGTCTATATAGAGTGGCCTCAAGAGCTGATAGGCTAACGAGAGAGCTAGGCAGCACAATCGCAATCAGAGCAGGGATGAGACACCTCATCCTGCTACATAATGTTAGTTGGTTTAATAATTCTAGCGAAAACAACAAACTTTGTTTTGGTTAGTAATATAGAAAAGTAAGGCAAAGGAATTAAACGAGACTGGAAGGAAGGTTGAAATCCAGAAACCATTAAATCACCCGAAAGAGTGGCAAGCAATACTGGGGCTGTGAGCAATAACAAGACGAGAGACCAGACGGGGAGACAAAGTGCAATGCATGGTTGGAACAAAAACGCGGACCAGAATCTAACTATGGTAAAAAGCAAAACATGGAAAAGACTAAACTAAGACAATGCGTGAACGAATCTATGCAACCAAATAACAAAACATAAGAAAAGAAAACAAAGAAAAGCAGATCAGAATCATGACAGACAGGCAAAATCATAACAATAATATTCGACAAGAGTGAAAAAACGGGTGACGATTGAAGGTCGAGGCAGATACATGGAAGAAATTTGGATTAATTATAGATGGCGACAATGTCTTTTTGCTTTTGCTGCTACTAATATGGTCATTTTTTTGTGGCCACTTCATTTTTCAACCTAACTGTAAATAGCATATTGTTTTGATTATAAGACAAACTTGGACATAAGATGACCCTTTCTTAAGGAAAAAAGGGGGGTTTTAATCACAAAAAATACTAATTTAAACATATTGATAAAAATCAATATAAAACAAGGCAGGCTGTTGTTTATAACTGCATAATACAATATCATAATGCAATATCATACTGCGTAATACATAGTATGTAGTGCGGATCTTCTCTGGTCCAGCTACAGTCGGGACAGCTGCGCGACAAAGCAGACCGTAGTTCTCCGAGACTCGCTGCAGGCCACGCTGTTCATTGAGAAAATGAATTGCAGAACATGCTTTGCCGCTAAAAGTCTCCAAAACACCCCAAAAAAGTTGCTAGTTTTGTCGCTAGTTGTGTTTTACTATTTTCAGCGCTCTCCATAATTATTGGCACCCCTGGTTAATATGTGTGAAAAGCCTTAAAATAAATTCAATTTTTATTGAAGAAGCATACAGGTGCTGGTCAACGAATTAGAATTATTTGAAATTGTGCAATCGTAAAATTTTTTAATGTATTTTTTGCGCAGAAAGCAAATCAGGTGTTCACCGCGCCTGTCCTACTTGTTAGAGTAATCACAGAACTCACTACCTGTAAAAAATTTGCTCAGCTGAGCTTTCCAAAAGGCCCATTTAGGCCATTTAACTGTGACACTGTTGTTTTATTGAATTAGAATAATGGAGAGACCATTTCACTGAATTAGAATAATTTTTATTATAATTAGAATCTTCACTTTCTCAGTATTTTGTGGCTGCCCCCTTGGCTTGTATGACTGCCTGAAGTCTCCGCGGCATTGATTTGACCAGCATATCACAAGTTTCTGCACTGACTGCTTCCCAGGCTGTGGCGATGTTCTGCTTCAGTTGGTCCAGCGTAGTCGGCCTTCTGTCGCAAATTTTCCGCTTGACGATAGGTCAAAGGTTTTCAATGATGTTGAGGTCAGGCTAGTTGGCCGGCCATGCCAAAACTTCAAGCTGTTTTTCGGCGAACCAATGTTTGGTCGACTTTGCCGCATGAGCCGGTGCAAGATCCTGTTGAAATATGAGGTCTTCTTCGCCGAACTGTTCCTCAACAGTCGGAATCAGGGACATTTCCAGAAGATGTTGGTATACGGCAGCATTGACAGTCTTCTTGAGGAAGCAGATTTTCCCTTCACCCCGAGCGGACATGCATACCCAGACCATAACGCCCTGGGAAAACTTGACAGATCTTTTCACGGCCTTCGTCGGGGAGATACAATAAATACAAGAAACAAAAATGTGCAAATGTGCAATGTGCAAAATGTTCTGTGCTAATCTTGCCAATAAAGTGCCAATGTTGCTATCAAAGTGCTATTATTAATATGCAGTTTAATTAATTGTTTGAAAGTACAATATATGAAATACCATGGTAAGTAAGTAAGTAATTTATTTATATAGCACTTTTCACTGATAAAATCACAAAGTGCTTTGTAGTGCATACCAGGAATATCAGCAAAAGCAAATCAATAGACACAATGGAAAAAAGGTAGCATAAAAATTCAATAAAAATTTAAAATAAATAAATAAATAGATATATTTTTTTAAAACCACAAGCTACTCAAAAGGCAATTCTAAAAACATAAGTCTTCAACCTCCCTTTGAAACTTTCTATACTGTCTGCAAATCTAATTTCAGTGGGGAGAGCGTTCCAAAACTTAGGTGCAGCCACACAGAAAGCTCTATCACCACAAGCCTTTAGGCGGGTACGAGGAACGGCTAACAACTTTTGATTGTTGGATCTAAGAGAGAGAGTGGAACAGAGTGAAAGTGAATGAGTTCAGAGAGATACGCAGGTGACTGACCATGTAGGGCTCTGTTTGTTATAGTGAGTATTTTGAATTGAATCCTGTAGATCACAAGAAGCCAGTGTAGGGAATAGAGGAGAGGGGTGACATGGGTGTGTTTGCTTGACCAGGTAAGAGCTGCCTAGCAGCAGCATTTTGAATGGATTGTAAATGGAGGACAACAGATTTGTTGAGTGAAGAGAACAGTGTATTACAGTAATCAATACGGGATGAAATGAAAGCATGAATGAGCATTTATAACTCTGCCTGATACACCACAGACCTCAGTTTGTTTGTATTCTGCAGGTGAAAAAAACAGGATTTAGTCAGAGACTTGACATGAGTGTCAAAAGACAAGGACTTATCAAACATCACCCCTAGGTTTCTCAAACTAGAGCAGAGTAGAGGCCCAATGTTCTCTTTTATCTCTGGAACAATTTTATCTGGTGCTATGACTAAGACCTCTGTCTTATCCATATTTAATTGTAAAACATTCTCAGCCAGCCAACCTTTAATGGCCAAAATGCAATCAAGAAGTTTTGAGAGCTCGTGCATCTCTTTTGGACTAAAAGAAGGATATTTCCTCTGCATAAAAATGATAAGCAATCTTAAAACTACGAATAATCTGACCCAGAGGCAGCAAATACAATGCAAATAGTAAGGGGCCCAATACTGACCCCTGGGGGACACCACAGGTAAGGGGTGATGAAGCAGAGAGAACATTTCCATAAGACACTGCAAAGCTTCTATCAGAAAGATAAGAAGAAAGCCATTCTAAAGCCACACCTGAAATGCCCACCCAGTCGCGTAACCTCTTAATCATGATGAGATGATCAACAGTATCGAAGGCAGAGCTGAGATCGAGAAGTACGAGTACAGAACAATATCCAGAGTCAGAGGCCAACTGCATATCATTATGTACTCTCAACAGGGCAGATTCTGTGGAATGCCATTTTCCAGAATTTATCAAATTGCTCTAAGTTTTCTAAAACACTTGTGAGCTGGTTAACCACAGTTTTTTCAAGAATTTTAGATAAGGGCTGATAACTTTTAAACACTGTTGGGTCCAGATTTGGTTTTTTGACTACAGGTTGAATAATTGCATGCTTGAAGTAAGAGGGGACAGCCTGTGGCTAAAGAAGCGTTAACAATAGATACAATATCTGGTCCGATAACAGGTAACAATTTTGAGAATAATGACGATGGAAGTACGTCCTGTGGACTGGAAGATAATTTCATTTTGTTAGTCATACCCACCAAACCATGGAAACTGATTGGTTGGAAAGACTCAAGAGTAGCAAGCCGAGGTGGAGGAAGGCTGTAATCAAGAGGATAGGGCCCTGGCTGTATGTTTGCTCTGATTGACATTACCTTATCCACAAAAAATGCAAGTAGCTTATCTCAGTCATTTTTTGAGAGTGCGTTGTTACCACAGTTTTGTTTATGGTATCAAATAAAAGCTTGGGGTTTCTCTTTGAGGAAGAGTTTAAACTGGAGAAATAAGATGATCTTGGTTCTGTGACTAAATTGTTAAAGTCACGCATGAGTTCCTTAAGATACAGACGGTGTACTTCAAGCCCCATGGATTTCCACTAACGTTCTATTTTGCGGCACTTCCTCCTGAGACAACAAACAGTGTCCGTCATCCAAGGCGAAGAGCTGCGAATGAGCTTGGTTTTAGTTTTCAAAGGTGCTACTACATCTAAAACAGCAGAACAGTGGTCATGGAACGCCTGCCTTAAACAGTTTACAATCATCACTATTTGTGTTAATGTTACTAACAAACCGAGCGATAAATTGCTCAACAGACGTTTCAGTGATGATGCGCGAGCGGGACACCGTTTTTCAGACGGGGGGGTCAGCAGTTGCTGATAGATTAAAAAATATATACACTTGTGATCGCTAATCAGCAAATCCTTGCAGCGCAATCCCTTTACATCCAACCCAAGCGAGAAAATAAGGTCCAAAGTATGGCCGCCCGAGTGTGTCGGCTCATGAACATGTTGTCTCAGGTTATGTAATTCAGCAATACTTAGGAATTCATCAGCTGCATGGTTATCAGCATTGTTAATGTGCAAGTTGAATAACTGTTAATATTGGGTGATTTTAAGTTTAATGACAGAGGACATAAAATCTGTAAACTCAAGAAATAAAATGTGCGGCGGGGCCAGGAGGCCGATAGATAAGAATGCAAATGGGCTCTAGCCGACCAACACGGGTGATCTGCAGTTCAAAGGCAGAGAAAGTGTCAGAGCTTACCAGCTGCCAGGCACAGCAATTTTTCCAAACCACGACGAGACCTCCACTGCGACCAGACAGACGCGGGGATCCAATAAACAAGCAGTCAACCGGGCACAGTTCATTTAGATGGGTGAAATCGGAGTTCTGTTGCCATGTCTCCGTCACAAGCATGAAGTCCAACTTCTCCCTTACAAAAAAATAATTCAAAACATGGACCTTGTTTGCCATGGAGCGAACGTTTAATAAACACGCATTTCTCAAGTCAAAGTCCATATTACCATCGGTGGAGGCAGATGTGCATGCAATGTCTTTAACGTTGGCAGGCCTCAACGATCCCGACCGAGATGGAATGGGGAAATCCTCCTCAGCAGTCTGTCAGGCGCCTCTGAAAAGACTGCCCACAAGCGGGATGGTCTAATGAGACTCTGGCGCCATGCGGTGCCTGACTGGTGGAGCGGCGAGTTGCGCTCCTGGAAAAGACAGCTTCTTCCATGGACGGCAGCAGCAGAAAATTTCCAGAGTCTGCGGCGTTTCACCTGGAGGCCCGCTCTCGTCCTTTGCTTCCTCATTTTACTGCACTTCTTCTTGGGCAGGTATGTATGCTTCCTTCCCCAAGCTCCATGTAGAGGGGGGTCATAATCCGGTGCGTACAGGCGGACAAACGGGGTAGTGGGGGTGGATCCCCGACACCCGGAAACCTAGACATTGCGGTCCTAATATGCAGCAGCATTTGCTGATCATATACAAGTGCCGCAGATACATCATTAATGGGTATAAACAGCGGCAGCAGCAAGCAAAAAACAATCAACTGAGACAGCCAATGGGCCAGGGTAGCAGCAGGGCCAAACACAGGCACCATCTTACCCTCACCTGTGAAATGTTTACAACTCCAGTTCCGAAATAACATAACATGACATAACATAACATGGATGGCAAGAACAGGCCTTTCAGCCTAACTAAGCTTGCAAGTTTCTTTATACTATTGTGAATGTATCCCTTCAGATACTGAATGACTTCATGGTATCTAGCTTTAAGTCAAGCCTGCTCTTGAAAACCCCCAAGGTCTCTGCCTCAACAATATGGCCAGGCAAGCTATTCCACATTGAAATTACTCTTTGGGTGAAGAAATATTTCCGAATATCAGTGCTAAATTTACCTTTGGTCAACTTCCATTTGTGACCCCGAGTTCTACTCACAACAATTGGTCGAAGGAATCCAACATAATTCACTTTGTTAATTCCTTTAACATATTTAAAGACCTCAATCAAATCACCCCTGAGTCTCCTTTTCCTAAGGCTAAAGAGATTAAGGATCTTCAGCCTCTTCTCGTAGCTTTCATCTTTTATACCAGGAATAAGCTTAGTGGCTCTTCTCTGAACTTTCTCTAGAGCCTCTATATCTTTCTTAAAATATGGTCCCCAGAACTGTACACAATACTCCAGATGTGGTCTAACAAACATGTCATACAAAAGAAGTATCACTTCCTTAGATTTCTATTCAATACTTTTGACAATGTATCCCAGCATACGATTAGCTTTTTTAACTGCTACCGCACAATGGCTAGAACCTGTGAGGATTTGTTCAACAATCACTCCCAGATCTTTTTCGTGTGCAGCACATCCCAGTTTTAAACCTCCCATGAAGTAAACCCGTCTAATGTTTTTATTACCTACATGTACAACTTTACATTTTGCTAGATTAAATTTCATTTGCCCCATTTCTGCCTAATTCTGTATTCTATCCAAATCGTCTGGACCCTAAACTATTTGCCAAACCCCCCAATTTAGTATCATCTGCAAATTTAACCAATCTGCTCTCAATATTCCTATCAAGGTAATTAATGTAGATGAGGAACAGCAGGGGTCCCAACACTGATCCCTGGGGGACGCCACTCTCCACCATACCTAGCTCAGATAAGATACCACTGACCACCACTCTTTGTGTTCTGTCCTGTAACCAGTTTTGAATCCACTTCAGAATACCTCCCGTAACTGTAATAGAGCTCATTTTAAAAATTAGTCTCTTATGCGGTACTGTATTGAATGCTTTCTGAAAATCCAAGTGTATGATGTCATGAGCCCTGCTCTGGTCATAAGTCCTAGTGGCCTCTTAATAAAATTCCAGAAGGTTTGTGAGGCATGACCTTCCCTTCCGAAAACCATGTTGGCTATCCCTCAAGATACTGTTACGCTGAAGAAATAAGTGTAGCTCATCTTTTATGATAGATTCCAATATTTTGCACGCAATGCAAGTTAAACTGATGGGCCTGTGGTTTCCTGGCTCGGTACGGTCCCCTTTCTTATATTTTGGTATTATATTGCCCTGTTTCCAATCATTTGGTATTTCTCCAGTTTCTACAGACCGTGTGAAGATGGCGGATAGCGGCTTAAAGATGATCTCACCAACTTCCCTGAGCACTCTAGGATATAATCATCAGGACCCGCCGCCTTATCTGCCTTTAGTTTATGCAACTTGTCTAATACTTCGTTATCCCGAACCTCAATTTTCGCTAAATAATCTTGAGCATTTGACATGCCCTCTGACCAAAGAAAGAACCCCTCTGAGGTTAAATTCTCAACAAAGTAACTCTTTAAGGCATCCGCCATAGGCTTGTTATCCCCCGCCAACACAAAGTGGGAGGGGGATATAGTTTTGACCTCCGTCCGTCCGTCCATCCGTGCATCCGTCCGTCCGTGTGTGCGTCCGTCCGTCCGTCCGAGATAAAGGGGACAGCTTTACTCAGAAACTACTACAGATACAGTAACCAAATTTGGTGTGTAGCTTCAGACCATAAAGGCCTTGATTGAGTTCGAAAATGAGAAGCGCACGATTGGCGGGGGATGTTGTAGACCATGTCGACTTGTTATCATATAGCAGCGATCTGATTTTATTCTTTATGCACTTAACCTGCTCTTTAACTTTCCTTTTTCTGCTATAGTACTGAAAGAAGCGTTTAGGGTTAGTTTTTGCCCCCTCTGCAATTTGTCTTTCATACAGTCTTCTAGCATTCCTCAGCTCTTTTTTGACCACAGCCCGCATTTTACAGTGTTCAGCCTTAGTGTTCTCATTGTTATCCTTTATGTGCATCTTATAAAGATTCCTCTTTTCCCTCAAAATCCTACGAATGCTTTTGGTCATCCGATGAGGATTCTGCTTTTTCAGCTTACTTTTGGACACCTTCGGAAAGAATCTGCATTGTGATTCAAGTAAAACCCCCTTAAATCTTTCCCACATCTCATTTACAAACTCACAGTCCAGGAGTGTCTCCCGTTTTATTTCACCTAGATATGAGAGCATCCTGTCAAAGTTTGCTTGCCTAAAATTGAAAATGTTTTAGAATACACCTTTTTAACTTCCCATGAAACATCAAAATTAACAGCAGAGTGATCGCTTGTCCCAAGTGGCTCCAGGACCTCAAAATTGCTAATTCTATCAGGGTCATTACAGAGCACTAAGTCTAAAATTGCCTTCTCTCTGGTAGGTTTATTAACATACTGCACCAAGAAATTATCATTTATAACATCTAGAAATTCTTCCACCCCCCTACCCTGTCCTTTCACCATTTCCCAATTGATACCAGGATAATTCTCCCATAATGATAGTCCTACCACCTCCACAAGCTTGCGTAATCCTCCAAAAAAGCATTTCATTGATTGTACTGTCCAAAGCTGGTGGTCGATAGCATACTCCTATGTTTAAACCTGTCTCGTGTTTGCCAATGAGCTTGACCCAGATATCTTCACAGGACAAGGAATGTTCAATTTCGGGAATTTCCTGTACATTAATGTTTTCGTTCACATAGAGTGCTACGCCCCCTCCTCGCCTTTTACATCTATCCTTCCTAAAGAGCTTATAACCTTCTATGTTATAGTCATCTCCATCCTCTTCACTTAGCCATGTCTCTGTAATCCCAACTATGTCTTAGCCCTCACTAATCATTACAGCCTCAAGTTCTGGATATTTATTTTTTATGCTTCTTGCATTTAAATAAAAACATTTCAGGTTATTACTAATGCTCTTCCTCCTTGATCTCCCATGTGGCTGCTGCTTCAAGCCCCCCACTACGCTTTGTTGCTTTAGAAGAAAATCATTGATAGTGCATGTAACGGCGTCAGCATCCATGGGGCAGTCTGCATTCCCCTATGTGTAACACCCACCAACCTCCCTGCCCCCCAAGTCCCTAGTTTAAATGATCCTGTGCTACCCTCAACATACGCTGGCCCAGTGCAAAGGTACCCCTCCGGTTCAGGTGCAGCCCGTCAGGCTTGAACAGGTCACCCCTGTCCCAGAAAAAGTTCCAGTGCCCCATAAACGTATACCCCTCTTTCCTACACTAGGTTTGTAAACAAGTGTTAAGCCTCCAGATAAAATTCTGCTTTCCATTGCTTGCACGTGGTACTGGTACAATCCCTGAGAACACTACTGTTGAGAATCTGCTCCTAAGCTTCTCTCCTAATTCCACAAATTTGCCTTGCAGAACCTCAAACCTACCCTTACCTATGTCATTTGTCCCAACATGGACCATAACAACTGGATCCCTCCCCGATCTGGCCAGGAGCTTGTCCGCACACTCCAGGAGGTCTCCGACCTGGGCACCAGGCAGGCAACACACCGTGCGAGACTCCTTGTCGCACGAACAGACTAAGCTATCTATTTCTCTACGTATTGAGTCCCCCACTATCAATAACCCTCTTTTCTGAGAGGTAGATGCCAACAGGGTGCCCTGCTGCTCATCAGTCCCCTCACTCTCAGGGTCAGGGGCCAATTTGAGCTCCTGCAAGGGCTTGAATTGGTTGGACACCTCAACCACTGGAGAAGCTGTCGCTGTACGGTGTGCACGCCCTTTCCTGTGCTGTCGACCTACAGTCACCCAACTTTCTCTCCCAGCCTGCTCTGGGATCCCAGTACCACCCTGCTTCGGTGTGCACACCATTTTTCTAAACGACATACTACTTAGTTCGCAATCAGTAGCGTTCCTAGAGGAACTATGTCGTGGCGCCAACTGGCCTTGAAGATCAAGGATCTTGCACTCCAGAGGCTCAATTAGCTGGCACCAGAGGCAGACAAACCCAACCTAGAAAACACATCCAAAAGTGCGATCATCCTGCAACCATCACATAGTTTTGGCCACATTTTGAACCCCCTACCTAATGACCTTGCTCACCTGAGATAAAAGAAAATTACTAATGCGGAGACAGAAGCTGAGGGGCCACACTTTATGAATTTATTTATTAACCTAGGAAGTCCTAAGCAGAAGTCACAATAGAAACCTTGGGGAAACTATGTAAATGGATTATAAGCCTCTTTTAACAGGGGCTTAGTTTCAGTTGACAAAAATGAAATACCAAATTGAGCCAAATCTGTAATAAGCACTCCTAATAAGCCGGCTTGAGTGTATCTAGTCCCAGTACTATTAATATACTAAACTAAAAATATCACAGGGCTTCGCTGAGAACCCAGATAAAACAAACTGGCTCCAACGCCCAGGAGAAACTGAAGGAGACGGAGCACTCCGGTAGAAAACTTACCTTTTAAATTCCAACCTAACCAAATGGATGAGTCGAGTGACTGCTGCACTACTAACTAAATACTAATTCTCAGATCCCCAGCCAAGAATGCAAACAGTACTTATCTAGCTAGCTAGCCGCAAATATAACCAAGGGTAATCGAGAAAAGAGTAAAGCCCCAGTTCCATTTAATTAAAACGGACCAAATAAACAAGTTGTTTACTATGTGAGCGAATTAAACACAGTACCTCCCCCAACAAGCTGTCCTAAGCACTCGAACAAGCAGTTAAACTTTAATCAGCTGATGAAGGCACAGCAACCGGAGGAAAATACAAATGTGGCAGGCCGAGGGAGGGCCCGGGTGGGGACTTGAACCTCCAGACTCCCGGGTAAGAATCATGCTCGCTGACCACGTCGCCAAAGAGCCTTCCCACTGAAGTCCCCAAAGTACGAGCTCCATTGCTCTCTGAAACGTGCTTGGGGCATTGCATAGCCCAAAAAGCATACGAGTGTACTCATAGAGGCCCCATTTGGTGATGAATGCAGTTTTCTGGCGGTCTTTGTCGTCCACTGCTATCTGCCAATAGCCAGACTGAAGGTCGAGTGTCGAAAACATAGTAGCTCCTTCGAGAACATCAAGGCACTCCTCAATTTTGGGCAGAGGATATGCATCCTTGATTGTCAGGCTGTTTAAACAATGGTAATCCACACACCACCGCACTCCTCCATCTTTCTTCCGCACTAAAACAACTGGAGCGGCCCACTCTGATGCAGATGGGGAGATAACACCTGCCTTGAGCATAGCGTGAAGATGCTTTTCCTCCTCCTTTTGGAAACCAAGTGGTGTCCTTCTCACTGGCTGGCGTACAGGCTTGGCTGTTCCTGTGTCAATTTTGTGCGTGATGACAGACATATAGCCCAAGTCAGAGTCACTCTTCGCAAAGAGAGTTTGGTAAGTCAACAGCACCTGGAGAAAACGCTGGTGCTGCTCCTCAGTGAGCAGCTCACTAGTAGCACCAACCAACCCTCGGAGGTGGTCAGGAAGGTCAGAGATGGTTGCTATCCTTCCATCCCTCAGTGGTGGTACACTCTCTGACTCTTTCTCTATGCAGAGTTCCGCACCCTTCTCAGGAAAACATGATGGCTCCTCAGGATAAGCTTCGACTAAGAGCCCCAGACATACTCCTTTTAACAGCGCTGCTTTGCTGGTAGAAAAGTTGCATAGCCTGACTGGCACCCGCTTCCCGATGGTGACGGCAACACTTCCAGAGGTTACAGCTCCTGTGACAATCAAGGGTTCTAGTACAGCTGGGACACCTGGCTTCGGCTTCTCCACTTCGCCCCACACTACGCACTCAGATGTAGGTGGTATGATGGTGCCCTCTCCTAGGGTCACCCTGGTAACATAATAGTTTGCTCTATCCATTACCACCTTGGAGGGCACAAGTTCATCACCAATAAAAACTTTGCCACAGGCGTGGACAACAACATCGTGGGCCTTCATCAGATCATATCCAAGAAGAAAAGAGTCACATATTGGGGCCACACGTACATCCCAGTCTATCAATTTGGATGCAATTTTAAAAGTGACCTTCAGCCCACATTTTGCCTTCATGCCATCTCCCACTCCTGCACTGAGAAGGTAGGTCTCGTCCAGGTTGTTGGGGTCCTTTGCCGAGAGACTCCGATACAGCCCCTCAGAGATGACAGTTGTCTGAGCCCCAGTATCCACCACAGCCTGTGTGGAAATGCCATTTACAGTCACAGGAATCTGCAGACTCTCACCTTTGTTTTTGGTGCAGCTAATCTGTAGTCCCTGTAGTTGGTTATCTGGGCTTAGTGATACTCCAGATTGCGTCCGTTGGCCTATGTCTTGGTCACTATGGTTCTGTGCACCTGCTGGACTTAGTGACCTTATACAATCCTTCCTTAAGTGGCCAGATCCTCCACATTTGAAGCACGGACCAACTGCTCCACGGGTTGGGCTTGGAGACTGGGAGCGCATTCGGCTGGGCTGCACTTGGAAATGGTTCGGCTTCCTCTCCACCAGTGAGGACGTGGACTGGAAGCGTTCAAACTGTAGCTGTAGCTTCTCCACTGTATAAACAAGGCTCTTGACTGTCAGTGCAGTGAACTGATCTGTTGTGACATACTGTGGGGTCTGCACTCTACAAACAGTAGCAGTGGTATCCTCACAGGCGTCCCCGTCACTGGCCCAAGAAACACGGCTGGCTCTGTTCTATGTTTCAGTTTCACGCCCCACAGTGGCTCTGAAGTTGTGTTCGTGGGCTTCTACACGCTGTTGAGCCTCTGTAAGGGAGCATGGATCTCTATTCATGACTTCATAGGCCACCTTTTGGTTCTTTAGACCCTTTAGGAAAGCATCTGTTGCCAGCTGATCTTGCAACTGGAGATCCACGCCTGGATATGCGAGCGTAATAAGGCGCCGCACCTCTTCTGCAAATTCAGCAGATGTCTCCTTCCCTTGTCTGAGCTCCCCCAGTTTCCTTCTCACTGCGGTAGGGGGGTCCTTTCTTCCAAAACGCTGAGTGAGTTGCTCCACCAAGAGAACATAATCCTCCCTGGTATGCTCGGGCAGTGAGCAGACATATCTTATTGCAGCTCCTCGCAAACATTCATGCAGCCTGTCCACCCTTTCTGCAGCAGTCCATCCATGCTTCCTCGTCTGGCGCTCAAATGGCATTAAGAAAGAGTCCCAGTCATCATTTC
Organism: Gymnothorax reevesii; assembly: GCA_029721435.1. NCBI lineage: Eukaryota > Metazoa > Chordata > Actinopteri > Anguilliformes > Muraenidae > Gymnothorax > Gymnothorax reevesii. The sequence goes on from CM056575.1 coordinate 53,720,518, forward strand.
CATCAAATGTGGCAAGTCTAGGTCTTTGCGCCTCCTGCAAGGCGAGCTGGTTGTTGTGGACAGTGCTCCTTACCCTCTGCTCATCATGGTGGGACAACAGACGTGAGGTCTCACGTTCAGTCTCTCTGTTATCTCTCCGTCTGACGTCAGGCTTGGGGTTTGCACTCCCCCTGGGGAGACCAAGGCTGCAGGCTCGCCTGTTGATGACTTCCAGCTCAGCTGCAAAGGGCCCACCAGCTTGATCTCTTAGCCTTGCTGGCATTCCCCAAGATTCTAGAGGTGCCTCATCTTGTCTGTCTTGTAAGGGCTGCCGTACAATCTCACCTCTCTCTCCACTGGAAAAAGCAAGTGATGGTAAGGCTTGTGGTGCAGATGAATCCATTCCAGTCATGTGTGTGAGGACTGGAGCCAACATAACTTGCAGGCTTTGAGTTTGGTGATCCAATAAAACCTTCAACCATGGTGGGGCTTAGTCAGGCTCAGAAAGACCTGCTGTAGCTCCTTCTTCTGTCATTATATGTCTTTGAATGAGTTTTTTTTTCCCTCTCTCTATGACCTCAATCTTATAATTATTGAATGGGTAATTCTATTTGGAAAATATGCAACATCACCAGCAGGTTTTATTTTACAGTGCCATTCGTAATAGCTTCAATTATCTTATTAACCATGAAACACAGCAGTTATTTTCTAAACCTGTATTTCTTGGAGCCTTCGGAGACAAATGCCTCACAACTCTACGATCAGACTAAAGCATCAGTGTATGTTTGGTTAGGTTACTCAAACCAAATATGATGTTGCTTCTATATCAACAGTTTACCCATTTAACTATTTCTATTCTTTTTTGCAGTCTACATTAGAAACAGTAAAAGACTTTCTCAAAGGACTTTCGTGAAGAATCTGTTTTGGAAGAATACATTAAAGAAATGTGATATTGTTGTATGTACCGGTAGCATCCAGGTAGTGGCGCTGCTATGCCACAGCTGACGAGTTGATGACAGCAGAGCAGCAGTGTCTCTCTCAAAGCAGTGCGCAGTTTGGTTGATGGTTTGGGCACATTAACAGTCCTCTGTGACGGATAACCACAGCTAGCAAACGCAGTGTCCTGACAGCGGCTCGTGTCGTCATTCGCCGGATCGTGCAAGTCCCAGTGAGCTTCCGTTAGCTTCCGCAAGCTTCTACTGGCTCTGACTGCTTTAGTTCTTGTTAATAAGCTCCCGTTAGCTTCCGCGAACATTCGCTAGCTCCGACTGCTTTAGTTAGCGTTTATTAGCTCTCCAGAACATTACAAAATTCTTTTCAAAGAAAGGTGAGAGTATTAACTAGCTTGCTATGTTAGCTGTTCAGGCTGGCTGTTCAGCTGCTAACGTTTTGTTAATGTAACATGCGGTCAGCTGAGTAAATAATCGCCTGACAAGAATGACATTACTCAGTTATTAACTGTATCATCCACTGAAAAGATCGGTAAGGTTGTCATTCGCCAGCCATTATAATACGCCATCAAAAAATTTGGTCGCAGCAGGACACATTCCTCCAATCTTATTATGAGTGGTTACTGCATACTTATCTCTTCTAGCTGTCAGTGACCGTACAGGGTAGGTTTGGCTGGAGTACTACATGCAGTCAGTGTGGTAACCTTAGGTGTAACTTAAATAATCGCTTGACAAGGCTGACATTACTTTTACCTTCTTACATAAGTGTTTACTAAAACTAAACCTGTTGCCATAAGTCCTGTTCAAGCAGGGGGTAATTTTACAGAGCTTGCCCTCCTCAATAATGAAATGAAGCTGAGTGCTTAGAGATATGGTACTGAGAAGCCCATTTAGATTTGTTTATTCCAAGACTTAGTTGGTTAGTTCTTCATCAGTTGTTCCATAGAACGTAATTTTAAATGGAACAATTAAACATTTATGCACTACTACTCCATAATCAGCTGTGATCACTAAAGTAATGGATAGGCAGATAAAGCTACCCAGACAGCAAATTGGTGCTGGCGCGACGCTGGGCCGAAGTCGTTTGACGATTCTCTTTGGAATCGGGCCAGAGCTGGCGACATGCTTTCCTTATGGTAAGGTCATGCCTGACCGATGTTATGGAATTTTTGAAGAGGCCACCAAGACTTAGGATCAGAATAGGGCCTATGACATCATATACATGGATTTTCAGAAAGCATTTGATACAGTACCGCATAAGAGGCTATTTGTAAAAATGAGGACCAATGGAATCATGCTGGACTGGATTCGGAACTGGTTACAGGACAGAACACAGTTGTGGTCAGAGGGATCTAGGCTAGGCATTGTGGGAAGTGAAGTGCCACAGGGATCAGTGTTCAAACGCTGCTCCCCCTTATCTGCATTAATGACTTTGATGGAAACATTGAAAGATAATTAATTAAATTTGCAAATGATATACTTAATTGGATGGTTTGGCAAACAGTTTAGAGTCCAGTTAAGTGATTCAGATTTGGGCAGAAACGTGGCAAATGAAATTCAGTGTAGCTAAATATAGATCTACATGTCAGTAATAAAAACATTATACAGGATTATTTCATGGGGGTTTAAAACTGGATTGTGCTTTACACAAAAAAATTATCTGGGAGTGGTTGTTGACCAAACTTTTTCAGGTTCTGGCTACTGTGCTTTAGCAGGTAAAAAGGCCAACAGCATGCTAAGATATATGGCCAGAACTATTGAGTATAAGTCTGAGCCGGTTATACTTCTCTTGTGCGACACTTTTGCCAGCCACACTTAGAGTGCTGTGAACACTTCTGGGGATCATAATTCAAGAAAGATGAAAAGGTTTTAGAAAAAGTTTTAAAAAGACCTACAAAGTCAATTCCTGGTATAGAAGATGAAAGCTATGAGGAGAGGCTTAATATTCCTGATCTCATCAGTCATAGGAAAATGAGACTTGGGAGGGATCTGATTGATGTCTAAAATAAGTTAAAGGGATTAACAAAGATAAAGGAAAAGTAAACTCATGGTAAACCTTCATTGCCAGATTGCTCCGCTATCCAAAACGTTAAGCCATTAATTAAATGTTTTTTTTTTACATTGTGTAATCTGCTTTCAAACATCGCAGAAGCCATTGCCACCATAGAAAATAATCTGCCAATCAAACAACAGGAAATATTCTGCCCAGACCAGTGCGTGACCTCAGCTGGCCTGTATTGAAAGATGAAGGAACCCTCTGCGCTCCTCTATCAGTGGAAGTGGTGCTCTCAGAAAGGACAGTAAATACAAATAAAAGATGAGACTGGAGCATTCAAATCACTTGCATCAATTTATTTGCCTAAATAAATTGATGCAAGTGATTTGAGTGCTCTAGTCTTGTCTTTTATTGAAAGTTGAGTTAATGATTAAAAGCAGTGACATGGCATCGGAGCTCAGTTAGGTGAGGCAGAATCCTCACCATTAAACAAATGATAACCTCCTATTACTTTGCTTGATTGCCAATCAGAGGATTGATTAACTAATTTACAAGACTTAACGGCAGAATGGCTGCCAATTTCATCCATGACATTATTGCTCAGTGCATCGAATTTAAAATGCCCATGAGACAGCAAATTTGTTCATGTTTGCTTAGAGGAAGCTTAAGCAATGACATTATCAAATATCAAAACCTTTCCAATGCCACGATAAGTGCGTGGTCAATATGTTTACGATAACGTTTCCCCCCTTAAATACCCTTCGTACTTGTTAATGCCATTCAAAAATATTATTGGCAGTTTTTTCCTGTCCTCTGTCATAATATGATAAATTAAATGTCAAAACTGTTATGTGGGTTTAGTGTTGCGATAATGACGTGATGACGTCAGGGTTTTGGACCGGAACGAGGGTTCAGGCAGAATGAGTTTGACTGGAACGTAACAGGCACGAAAGTTCCGCACAAAAGTGCATTAACTTTATACCAGTGTGTGGCTTGGTTATTCTCACTTCCACCAACGTAACATGGTGTCAGAAAGTACATGTGATACCATGCAATTGAGAAGAGCATCGAATGTGTTTTTCGGGGAGAGAAAAGTGAGTACAGCAAGCATTTAAAAGAGTGACTCGCGGAGCTGCCGGGTGGCTCACACGGTTAAGGCACTGCGCTGCAGTGCAGAGGTGATCACCACGTCGCAGGTTCGAGCCTCGGCGTGCCCGCCGGCAGGGGCCGGCAGCCTTTTCAGAGTAGCGCACAATTGGCTATCGCGCTACAGGGTTACAAATTGGGAAGGGACTGCCGGATTTGGGTATTCCATAACAGCTTTGTTCGTTGCTCCAGCGCCTCCTGTTGGCCAGACGGGCGCTCGTCAGGAAGACTCCGGCTTGGTTCATGTCCGGGTATCCTCCGCCCTCGCTCTGAACTTGCGAAGATTCAACCAGCGAGTGTATAAGAATCAGTGGCTGACAGGCACGTGCTTCGGAGGAGAGCCGTGAACTTCACTATCCTGAGTTGGCAGCAAGGGGTCGCATACGAGCAAGCTTTGTACATAGTTCCCCAATTGGGCATTCCAAATTCGGGTGGGATTGGAGATGCCAAATTTATTTTTTTTTTTTTTAAAGAGTGACTCGCAATCATGTGAAAAACCAGCTACTGCCGGGTCATTACGTTAGGATGTCACTTCAACCGAGTGGAGCAGAGGGAAACACCGCAAGGGTACCAGCTACAGTAGAGGTACCACTGCTTCAACCCAACGTTACACAGACGGCTCATTTCACCATCCAACCAACCGAAGAGTTCACCTTCTGAAAACCACTGGAGTGCAAGAACTGGCTCCGAGGTTTAGAACGGTTCCGACTTCCCAGGTAGCCAAAAATGTTCTGAGAATGTTACTTTGCATGTTCTTGCAATGTTTTCGGCAGGAAGTTTTTTTAAGTTCCCAGAATGTTCCCCGAGTGTTTCTTGAATAACACTCTCTAAAAACATTCGAGAAATGTTGTGTGATGACCTCCGCAGAATGTTAAGTGACAACATTTCTATAACATTACGCCCTAACGTGTTTGAAACGTTTTCAGCTGGAAGTTTTTTTTTTTTAAGTTCCCAGAATGTTCTAGGATTACATTCTCTAAAAAAATTGATAAATGTTGTGTGATAACCTCCTTAAAATGTTCACAGAAAACCCTCCATCAGAAGCTTGATTACTTTGGTTAAAACTAGTAACTCCATTCTAGTCCCAGGCAAGGTGGCTTTGATGTAAATTTGAATGAAAATGGAGCAGTTTTGTTGGAAATTATGTGCAAGTGAAGCAGCAATGATACCACTAACACACAACTTCCTTCCAAACAAATAACTCGACTGCACCATTGCATACATTTTTATTTGTTGCACATCAATATGCTCAAATAATTATTACTAGAATTCATACAATAAAAGCCCAAACATAAGCCTAATGACAGAAAGACATCTAAATTTGCATCATAACACACACATACCACCTCTAGTACGGCAGGGAATCGATTCAGATTTCCCTAATTGATTGATTCGATTAGGGATATTTCAGTTACAATACTATGTATGTATAATATTGTAAGTATAGCTTATCATTTGCATTGCATTGCATATCAACCATGTGAAACTGCTAGCAACCTTCTTAGCTCTGAAGCATTTTTACCCAGTTCTGACTGGTCAGCACATTTTTATCAGAACAGACAATATAATGATGGTTTCTAACATAATCAAACGGGGAGGGACCCGACTGCTTCCCTTGTTAAAGCTGTCTGAGTCTCTGGTACTGTGGTCCAGTGCTCATTTTCTGTCTCTCAGAGCCATTCATGTTCCAGGCAGCATGAATCTAGGTGCAGACTTTCTGTCCAGGGGGCCCTCTTCTGGGAGAGTTTGGGTTGCATCCAGGCATAGTGGCTCAAATATGGAATCGTTTTGGCAGGGCAGAAGTTGACCACTTTGCCTCCCTAGTGCAAACCCACCGCCCCGTTCTTTTCCATAACAGACGGCAGTGCACCTCTGGGGATGAATGCTCTCGGGCACCCATGGCCCAACACAGTCCTGAATTCAGTCCCACCGGTGGAAATGATACTCCCCGTTCTGGAGTATGCCAGTGGTATGCCAAGATAATCGGTCTTCTGGCAGCTACGCCCTGGCAGCTTCCTCTCTGCAGGAATCTTCTCTCCAAAGCAGGCTGGGAAGTGATTCATTCCCATCTAGAGCTATGGCGACTGCATCCCTACCAGTTGAGAGGTTCAATTCAATAGCTTAGGGTCTGCCCACTAGTGTGGTGGCAATGATCCAAAGTGCGAGAGGCCTCTACGCCTATAAATGGAGAGCATTTGAGCAGTGGTGTCAGGACCAAGGTGTACTCCCACTTCAGTGCTCTATTGTGGATGTGTTGATATTACTTCAGGAGCTGTTAGATAAGGGTCTATCCTTTTCCATAATTAATGTCTACTTAGCAGCGATATGCATGTCATGGAGGTTCTGATGAAGTGACGCCAGGGGCTCTCCCGCTTGCTGTGTATTTCTTGATGGGAGTCTGCCAGCTAAGGCAGAGTCCATTATCCCCACATTGGATTTGGCATTAGTGCAAGGTCCTCCATTTAAGCCCATTGAGTCCATAGATATGAAATTTCTTTCGTACAAGACTGCACTGCTCCTTGCCTTGACCTTCGCAAAGCGGGTGGGTGATGTTCATGCTCTAACTGCGCACCCATCCTGTACCCAATTCAGTTCAGATGGCTCTAAGGTTACTCTACCCCTGAATGTGGTGTATTTACCTAAGATTATCCCTGCAGCCTATAATTCTATGGCTTTTGAGTTATTGAGCTTTTGGCCTCCTCCTTTGTCATCTGAGGAGCAGAGGAAGTTGCATTCTCTGTGTCCTGTACGTGTGATATGCACCCACACAGACTGCACTCAGAGTGTGCGTGTATGTGATCAATCGTCTGTTTTGCTAATCCAGCTAGAGGCGAAGCCTAGTCTATGCAGCGGCTTTCTCACTGGATTATGGAGGCCATCTCCCTGGCTTACCACAGCAGAGGGGTTCTAGTGCCACAAGGTGTTAGATTGCATTCAACTACAGAGGGCCTGGTCTAAATGTCTCTTAAAATTAATCTCCAAGTGATTGAAAGCAAACCTGAACACTAATTGCGACAAAGTTAAACATAACATATTTCATCACATTTTAAATGAAAAATAATTCTTATTATTTATTATCCGTTCTCCTGTTTTCTCTGTTGTTTTAGGACACTCTTAGCTACAGGAACATAGTCCTCACATCATTCGGGGGAGTCAGAATAACCCAATCGTCCAGTGGGGCATTGATTGTAGGTCCCACTGTAGGGAGAGTTTGGCGTATCATCCCGACCATCAACCTATGGGGGAGGCTGATGCCTGAAGTGATTCTGAGGAGTTTGTCTCACACAACCCTCCTAATCTAGAGAAAGGGGCGGAGGAGAGGTTGGAGTGGGATCCTCAATTTGACAAGCGGCAGCCAGAGGAGGACTGCTATTCGGAGGATTTCTCTGTCTCAGAATCATACATAGAGATGGCAGGTTCCAAAGAGGGCGAGAATTTGGGAGTTGCTCTGAGCAATGGGCCTCGACCTTATCTCCTCATCGCACATTCGATTGCGAGATCAATCTCTACCAGGGTACCACTCCCCCCAGTTCTTTATACTCACCGTCAGGGCCTGAGCGAAGGATCATGCGAGAATATATTCAGGAGGCTCTGGCTAATGGATTTATTCAGCCCTCCACGTCTTCTGCCGGAGCGGGGTTCTTTTTTGTGGGCAAAAAAGATGGCAGCCTGAGACCCTGTATTGATTACAGGGGCTTGAATAATATCACTATTAAAAGCCGATACCCCCTTCCATTGATGAAACCCATTTTTGAATGTCTGCAGGAGGTGTTGTTTTCTACTAAGCTAGACCTCCAAAATGCTTATAACTTGGTTCGGATCCCGGAGGGGGACAAGTGGGAAACGGCATTTAATACACCTGATGGGACTAGGAATATTTGGTCATGCTGTTCGGATTGGTTAACGCCCCTTTTGTGTTCCAGGCACTCGTCAATAACGTCCTCCGAGAGATGTTGGAGAGATTCGCCTTTGTCTACCTTGACGATATTCAGATTTTTTCTTTAACTCTCTCGGAGCATAAACAACACGTCAGACAAGTGCTTGAGGCCCTCCTCAAAGCCAAGCTTTTTGTCAGGGCTGAAAAATGCGTTTTTCATGCCAAGACAGTTTCGTTTCTTGGCTTCATTGTTTCGGAAGTGTCGATCCTACTTCTCCTGGTCTTTGTCAGAATTACAGCATTGGTGACTGGGAGTGGTTAGCTGTCAAGCTGGCATCAGAAGAGTGGCGCCATTTGTTGGTGGGGGCTGAACATCCATTTGTGGTTTGGACGGATCATAAAAATCTTCAATACATCGAACAGACAAAAGGATGTAATTCTCGGCAGGCGCAGTGGTCGTTGTTTTTCAACCGCTTTAACTTTAATCGGGTTCTAAAAACATCAAGCCCTACATTTTGTCACGGATTCACAACTGCACTGGTCGCAACTCCATTCCTGAGCCGGTTATCCTGGCAGCTCAGATTGTGGCTCCCATTCAGTTGGACTTTGAGTCTGTTGTGGGGGTAGTATTGAGAACTGATGATGGTCCTGCTGGGGAGCCGCCTGGCTGTTTGTTTGTTCTGTTGGCAGTATGGTCCCAAGTTCTCCAGTGGGGGCACTCTTCCCGCCTAGCGGGTCACCCGGGGGCTCATTGGACCAAGCAGTTCTTTGCCCAACGTTTTTGGTGGCCCAGTATGATTGAGGATATCCGGGAGTTTGTAGCGGCGTGCTGTATCTGCGCTAGGAACAAGAATTCCCATCTCCCCCCCTCTGGTCTGCTGCGGCCTTTACCTGTCCCTAAGCGCCCATGGAGCTATATTGCTCTTGATTTTGTAAAGAGGCTGCCTGTTTCTGAAGGCAACACGGTCATCTCAGTCGTGGTCGACCGTTTTTCTAAGGCCGCCCACTTTATCGCGCTGCCCAAGCTGCCTTTGGCGCGGCAGACGGTCCTTCTTGTTGTGGACCATGTTTTCCAGCTGCATGGTCTCCCTCAAGTGTGGTTTCTGACCGAGGCCCTCAATTTACGACAACATTCTGGCAAGCATTTTGCAAACAGTTGGGGGCCACCGTGAGCCATTCCTCTAGTTTCCACCCAGAGACTAATGGTCAGACAGACTGAACCAACCACTCGTTGGAGAATACTCTTCGATGTTTAGCGGCTAACAACCCATCTTCAGGGAGTTGATTTTTAGCATGGGCTGAATATTCCCATAATTCAGTGGGTAACTCTGCCACAGGCCTTTCCCTGTTTGAGGCTTATTTGGGGTATCAGTCTCCGCTGTTTCCTGAGACTGACAAGGATTCAGAGGTTCCTTCGTTCAATCACTTTGTTCGGCGTTGTTGGTCAGTTTGGGCTAAGGTCCGTTCCTCTCTGTTGCGCTCTGGTCGGAAACAAAAGACTGCCATCGGCCCCATCTTATTGGGTTGGCCAAAAGGCCTAGCTTTCCACGCGGGACCTGCCCTTGAGAGTAGAGTCACGGAAGTTGGCTCTCCGCTTCATTGGTCCTTATAAGATTGCTCGAAGGATCAATCAGGTCACAGTCCGGTTGAAGGTTCCTAGATTCTAACGGATCCACCCCTCATTTCATTTCTCCAGACTCAAACCTGTTAGCACTTGCGTCCTGGCTCTGGTCGACAAACCCCAGCTGCCACCACAGATTATTGAGGGGGGCCTGTTTACACTGTGCGTGGCAGTTTAGCCAAGAGGCGTGTGGGTCGTGGGGCTCACTTTTTAGTCGACCGAGAGGGTTATGGTCCTGAGGAGCGGCGCTGGGTTCCTTCTCGGGATATCCGGGATCCCACCCTAATCTCAGAGTTCCGTGCGCGGGGTTCTCTGGGAATTTTTGGAGCCGTTCTTTAGAGGGGGGTGTAGAGGTATGGAAGTATGTCGGTCAATCACCTGCGGTGTGGGTGTGTCAACAGTGTGCGGGGTGGAGGTCTATTCACCTGTGCCTATATATGCATATGTGTCCTTGCAGTTGTTTGTAAGTTTGCACAGAGAGGGAGTATGTCGGGGTGCCAATATTTCTTTGTTGTCATCGCATTTTAAAGTTGTTATCACTCTGTACAGAGCAATAGTTTCTGTTTGCAATGATCAATTAACCATTGTTAAATATACTTCCTGCTCGTTTGTCAAATGCAGCATATCGGACAGATCTCCCTGTTCAAGCCCTCTCATTCAGCGACTTAATTAGCTCTCTTAGATCAGTCGCTTTACAGGGGGGGTCCTGTCATGGTTTGTGAGGTGAGCATGTGGTTTGGACTTTTCTTCGCGGCTCTTGTCTCGGGACGATATCGAATTCCTTGGCTATCGGATTCTTTACCCAGCTGGCCAATTGAGCTGGGCCGGCGCCTTCCCAGACTATATAAGCAGGAAGTCCGGCACGCCCCTTTCGCTAGAGTGTCTGTTTTTAGCTTCGCACTATAGTCAAAGATATCTGTAGTCAGGTTTTGTATGACTTTCTATCTTCTGATTATTTGAGTTTCTACTCCCTTTTTTCTACCTCGCTTTGCTTCAGTTTTTCTGACTATCATACGTCCTTTGGAAATGCGAGTAATTAGTCCCCTACCTTGAATCGCCACCTTATCGTGGTGGAGGGGTTTGAGCGCCTGGATGATCCTAGGAGCTATGTTGTCTGGGGCTTATTTGCCCCTGGTAGGGTCTCCCAGGGCAAACAGGTCCTAGGTGACAGGTCAGACAAAGAGCGATTCGAAAACCCCAAATGAATGTAAAAAAAATCAGGGATGCTTACGTCGCCCAGATTGGCGTCACCGGGACCCCACCCTGGAGCCAGGCCTGGGGTTGGGGTTGGTAGGCAAGCGCCTGGTGGTTGGGCCTCTACTCACGGGACCCGCCCGGGCATAGCCCGAACGAGCAACGTGGGCCCGCTTTCCCGTAGGCCCATCCCCCGCGAGAGGGTTCAGAAGGGGTTGATGCTTTGTGTTTTGGGTGGCAGTCGTGGGCGGGGGCCCCGGCAACCCAATCCCCGGACTCTGAATCTGGTTCTGGGGACATGGAATGTCACCTCACTGGGTGGGAAGGAGCCTGATCTTGTGCAGGACGTCGAGCGATACCGGCTAGAGATAGTCGGGCTCACCTCCACGCACAGTCTGAGCTCTGGAACCCAACTCATTGTGAGAGGCTGGACTCTCTTCTACTCTGGAGTTGCCTGCGGTGAGAGGCGGCGGGCTGGTGTGGGTTTGCTTAAAGCCCCCCAGCTTAGCCGTCAGGTGTTGGAGTTTTCTCCGGTGAACGAAAGGGTCGCTGCCCTGCGCCTTCGGGTCGGGGACAGGTGCCTCACTGTCATTTCGGCTTTTGGGCCGAATGGCAGTGCAGAGTACCTGACCTTCTTGGAGTCTGTAGGAAGGGTACTGGAAAGTGCTCCGACTGGGGACTCCATCGTTCTACTGGGGGACTTCAACGCCCACGTGGGTAGCGACAGTGTTACCTGGAGGGGCGTGATTGGGAGGAATGGCCTCCCCGATCTGAATCCGAGCGGTGCTCTGTTATTGGACTTCTGTGCTAGTCACGGTTTGTCCATAACGAACACCATGTTCAAGCATAAGGGTGTCCATCAGTGCGCGTGGCACGAGGACACCCGAGGTCGGAGGTCAATGATCGACTTTGTGGTCGTGTCATCTGACCTTCGGCCGTATGTCTTGGACACTCGGGTGAAGAGAGGGGCTGAGCTGTCCACTGATCACCACCTGGTGGTGAGTTGGATCCGCTGGCGGAGGAGGAAGCTGGACAGACTTGGCAGGGCCAAACGTGTTGTGAGGGTTTGTTGGGAACGTCTAGCGGAACCCTCTGTCAGAGGGGTTTTCAGCTCTCATCTCTGGGAGAGCTTTGACCAGATCCCAAGGGAGGCTGGAGACATTGAGTCTGAATGGACCATGTTCTCCACCTCCATTGTTTACGCGGCTTTTCGGAGCTGTGGCCGTAAGGTTTCCGGTGCCTGTCGTGGCGGCAATCCCCGAACCCGGTGGTGGACACCGGAAGTAAGGGATGCCGTCAAGCTGAAGAAGGAGTCTTACCAAGCTTGGCTAGCTCGCGGGACGCCTGAGGCAGCTGACCGGTACCGGCAGGCTAAGCGTGCTGCGGCCCGGGCGGTGGCGGAAGCAAAAACTTGGGTCCTGGAAAAGTTCGGGGAGGCCATGGAGGAGGCCTATCGGTCGGCCGCGAAGAAATTCTGGCAAACCGTCCGGCACCTTAGGAGGGGAAAGCAGTACCCTGCCAACACTGTTTACAGTGGAGGTGGGGAGCTGTCGACTTCGACTGGGGATATTGTCGGCCGGTGGAAGGAATACTTCGAGGACCTCCTCAATCCCGCTGTTACGCCTTCCGTAGAGGAAGCAGAGGCTGGGGACTCAGAGGCTGACTCATCCATCACTCGGGCTGATGTCACTGAGGTAGTTCGGCAGCTCCTCGGTGGTAAGGCACCGGGGGTGGATGAGATCCGCCCTGAGTACCTCAAGTCTCTGGATGTAGTAGGGCTGTCTTGGTTGACACGCCTCTGCAGCATCGCGTGGCAGTCGAAGACAGTGCCTCTGGATTGGCAAACCGGGGTGGTGGTTCCTCTATTTAAAAATGGGGACCGGAGGGTGTGCTCCAACTTTAGGGGGATCACACTTCTCAGCCTCCCGGGTAAAGTCTATTCCAGCGTGCTGGAGAGGAGAATCCTGCCGATAGTCGAACCTCGGATTCAGGAGGAACAATGCGGTTTTCGTCCTGGTCGTGGAACACTGGACCAGCTCTATACCCTCCGCAGGGTGCTTGAGGGTGCATGGGAGTTTGCCCAACCTGTTCACATGTGTTTTGTGGACTTGGAGAAGGCATTCGACTGTGTCCCTCGTGGCATTCTGTGGGAGGTGCTTCGGGAGTATGGAGTCCGGGGCCCTCTACTAAGAGCCGTGCGGTCTCTGTATGACCGGAGCAGGAGCTTGGTCCGCATTGCCGGCAGTAAGTCAGATCTGTTCCCGGTGCATGTTGGACTCCGGCAGGGCTGCCCTTTGTCAGCGGTTCTGTTCATTATTTTTATGGACAGAATTTCTAGGCGCAGCCAGGGGGCGGAGGGAGTTCGGTTTTGGGACCACAGGATCTCATCTCTGCTTTTTACGGATGATGTTGTCCTGTTGGCTCCCTCGAACCAGGACCTTCAGCATGCACAGGGGGGGGTTTGCAGCCGAGTGTGAAGCGGCTGGGATGAGAATCAGCACCTCCAAGTCCAAGCCCATGGTTCTCGACCGGAAAAAGGTGATTTGTCCCTTCTGGGTTGGAGGAGAGTTCTTGCCTCAAGTGGAGGAGTTTAAGTATCTTGGGGTCTTGTTCACGAGTGAGGGAAGGATGGAGCGTGAGATTGACAGACGGATCGGTGCAGCGGCAGCAGTAATGCGGTCGTTATACCGATCTGTCGTGGTGAAGAGGGAGCTGAACTGAAAGGCAAAGCTCTCGATTTACCAGTCAATCTACGTTCCTACCCTCACCTATGGCCATGAACTCTGGGTCATGACCGAAAGAACGAGATCTCGGGTACAAGCGGCTGGAATGGGTTTCCTCCACAGGGTGCCGGGCCGCTCCCTTAGAGATAGGGTGAGGAGCTCCGTCACCCGGGAGGAGCTCAGAGTAGAGCCGCTGCTCCTCCATGTCGGAAGGGGCCAGCTGGGGTGGCTCGGGCATCTTTATCGGATGCCCCCTGGAAGCCTTCCTGGGAAGGTGTTCCGGGCAGGCCCCGCCGGGAGGAGGCCTCGGGGAAGACCCAGGACACGCTGAAGGGACTATGTCTCTCGGCTGGCCTGGGAACGCCTCGGGATACCCCCGGAAGAACTGGAGGAAGTGTCCGGGGAGAGGGAAGTCTGGGCATCCATGCTTAGACTGCTGCCCCCGCGACCCGGCCCCGGATAAGCGGTTGAAGATGGATGGATGGATGGATAGTCCCCTACCAGAAACGGAGGGGACTATAGGATTGCACTCCATCCGTCAGTCCGCATTCGTGTCCGCTCCATAACTTCAATACCGTATGACCTACGAACATCAAAGTTGGTGTGTGGATGCATCTTGGAGAGAGGGTGTTTCATGTACCCTATTCTGATCACTTTGACCTACTTTTTAGTAAATACACCGGTAGGGGACTTGTACTGCGCAGCAATACGACATTCACGGATAGGCAATGCACTTGTTTCGTTTGGTCTGGATTTTTCTCTGCATTTGTACTGTCGCTGTGCTGCTCTCTTTCTTTCTGGTCATTGCACTTGACCTCATAATTCTACCGGCCATTACATAAATAGTAAATCACCTGGGTCTGGGCCTTAGTAATAATCCTCTTAAAAGGTAACAAAGAATAATCCAAAAGGGCTCCCAAACCTTTGCTTAGGGCCCTTATTCCTTTCTTATCATTAAAAAACTCATAAAAATTGAAATAATAAGAAACCTTGCTTTTAAATTTGCTGAAAGGTGTCATGTTTAGCATTTAGTGTTCAGGTTTGCTTTCAATCACTTGGAGATTAATTGTAACAGACATTTAAACCAGGGCTGTCCAAATTTTTGCACCCCACTGTAGGGCCATAGCAACATCATGGGCTTTATTTAAACGGGTATCTGTGAGTGATATCTGTGCTGTAGCCAGCTGGACATTACCGCTTACTTTTGTTCAGTTGTACCGCTTGGATGTAACAGCCCTTTCGGTCGTGCATTCTGTCCTCTGTGCTCGGTCTATGGTACACTAGAGTGCTGGAAGTTCACATACGATTTGGTGGCTGCTCTGCAGGGCATGTATATGTCCCATGTTAGTGCTGAGTGAATTGACTGAAAGGGAACAAAATGTTTTGAGTCTAACTTCTGTTCCCTGAAGGAGAGGAACGAAGTTCAAAACCTAGTTGCCCCGCCTCGCTGTTGGGCTCGGTGAAGTGTGCTATCGAACTGAAGAATGACAGTAATGACTGACGTATATATCCATGGGGGGCCTTGCATTCATCATCACAGGTCATTTGCCTTAGAGCGTAAATAGAGGTGTCTTCAGTCAGACAAAGGGCATGATATGCCATACTATGTGTTGTACCTCGTTACTCTCAGGAAACAGAAGTTATAGGCATTACTTTTATGTTTTTTTTATGTTTGACCGTTTCAACAGTTTTCAAGAGGAATATGTAAAACCCTAGTCACACTAGAGGCAGAATGAGCCGGAATGCTGTCGGAATGAAAACTCTTGGTAACACTTTACTTGATGGGTTTGTTCATAACACATTCATAGCAGCTGTCATGAATTGTTCATAAGACATTCATGAGGGTTTCATAAGACATTATTCAACCTTCATACACATCCTTTCATAAACGTGGAACACAGAATGGCAATAACTTGTCAAAATAAAAGTATAACGGTCTAAAGGCAGAATTGCCGTTTTTGTTGTAAACCTGTTAGACCTACCTGATCATGTCAAATCTGATTCAAAGGGTAAGTCCAGTGCCAAAGAGACAGATGGTGGGCAAGTAGCCAGTGTAATTTTTATTCCAATTCAATTCGAGGTCCACGCACAGCCTGTACAGGTGAGCGAACCTGAGAGGACGCTACAGGCGAAACGCTTCGTTCGCTCTGAATAATAAAAATTTCGGGTTAGGGTTAGGGTTAAAATAAAAAAAAACTAAAAAAAAGGGGGAAGTTGTTGCCCATTGTCTACACAGACAAATAACATGTTGCCTAGCTTAAGGCATAGTTTTTTACTTGTCTGCAGTATTCATTAATAGAGGCAGTTTCCATTCTAAGGTGTTTAAATTTTGAAGGCTTTCATTTTTTTTTTTTTGCGAATTCTTGTAATTTTTCAGTAACGGAGGTAATTTCAGTCTAAGGTTTCTAAGTTTTGAAGGCTTTCTTTTTTTTATTTGTGCCAATTCTTGAAATTTTACACTTTAAAGTAGCCTGCATAAAACATGCATCTTTGAAAAAAATAAGTGTTTTTTCAATAATGAGTGAATGAATTATTAAAATGTGTTAAATTACTTCCAGTATTTCATAAAGGATGGGTCTACTATTAAATTAATACTTTCCAGCCTTTGTAAATATTTCAAGAATATCTTATGAGGTCTACTTCGAATGTCACTTTACGGGTTATGAAGTATTCATAAGCACTTCATAATCATCTGAGTTGATCACTGGGAGGTAAACTCCATTGAGGTGACCAGTAATTGTGGACCCTGGAACAGTTGGACATTCATTTAAGAATAGCCAAGGGAACAATGAGAATCACCTGCAAAGGTTACATTGTAAAAACACTCATCAGCGCTTTTTAAGGGAGAAGAAAAAATTATAGATATTTCACCACGACATGGAAACGCAGTGGTGATTGCAGCACGAATAGACCTATTTACAGCGCTGTAGCTTTAGATTACGTCTACTCTGACGTCATGCCCATCACCAATCGGATACTTCGACCACAGAGTTATCAAGTACGTTATTTGCTCAGTGTGCTGTTTGGAACAATACAACAATTTTCAAGGCATGCTCTGGAGATGATCTCTGTAGCCTGGGTGGTATTCCACCAAGCTGGCTAAGTGAGTAAGCCTGGCTGTTGCACAAAGTAAAACCCAGAAAGCTGTATTTATTTCAGTCCATGTTGCAGATTTGAATACAAACCCAAAACCAGTGAAGTTGGCACGTTGTGTAAATCGTAAATAAAAACAGAATACAATGATTTGCAAATCCTTTTCAACCTATATTCAATTGAATACACTGCAAAGACAAGATACTTTATGTTCGAACAGGTAAACTTTGTAATTTTTTGCAAATATTAACTCATTTGGAATTTAATGCCTGCAACATGTTTCAAAAAAGCTGGCACAAGTGGCAAAAAAGACTGAGAGAGTTGAGGAATGCTCATTAAACACTTATTTGGAACATCCCACAGGTGAACGGGCTAATTGGGAACAGGTGGGTGCCATGATTAGGTATAAAAGCAGCTTCCCTGAAATGCTCAGTCATTCACATGGGGCAAGGGTCACCACTTAGTGAACAAATCCTTGAGCTGATTGTCGAACAGTTTAAAAACAACATTCCTCGGGTGGGGGGGCGCTGTTAAGCTGGCGATGGAGTAAGACGTGTTTGTTTGAGCTCCCGTCGAGCTTCTTTTTTTATTTTAAGTTAATAGGCGCGCAGTACATTAAAACATCGACTAACCTGCTCGGAAAACATTTCCGAAGCTGAGAGAAAGTCTACATTTGAGTTAATGGCGACGAACCTGCAAAAATTTCAGTTTCCCGGAGCAGCGAACACGAGGGCCAACACTGCCCAGAGCCAGACTGCTACGACCACCGCGGCTAGATCATCTCCACCACAGCTACGGTCAGCTAGCACTAAACCAGAGATGGACGCCAAATCCCTGAAGTCGGAGATTCTTCTCTCGCTGAAAACGGAAATTTCGGCGGTGATAAAATCAGAGATGAAAAGCGTACTTGCCGATGACTTTGACTTCATTAAAAATGAGCTTTTGGCATTAAAAGCAGAAGTTAAAAATAACACGGCGGCGATTCATTCGGAGATCGACCAAGTGAAAACCACAATCCGAGACATGGAGACCGGATTGTCAGCATGGTCAGACGAGGTGGTGACTTTGCAGACCACGGTGAACACCCTGAAGACGGAGGTGGCGGAGCTCCGAGACAAATGCGAGGACATGGAAGGGAGAGTGCGGCGGTGTAACATCAGAATACTGGGGGTGCCTGAGACGCCTGGATCGAGCTCCTCGACATCGGTCTCAAAGCTGCTGCGGGACGCGCTGCAACTGGACAAGGATGTGCTCATTGATCGCTCACACAGGAGCCTGGCTCCGAGAAAACCAGGCGGCAAACCACGAGCGATAGTAGCCAAACTTCACTATTTCCATGACTGTGTTGAGGTGCTGAGCCGGGCGTGCACCCGTGCTCCACTTCGGTACAACGGAGAGTCAGTTGCTATCTTCCCGGATTATACTACAAGAGTCGCCAAAGCCAGAGCCTCGTTCACCGAGGTCAGAAAGCTGCTCCACAACCGTCAGAACGTCCGGTTTAGCATACTTTTCCCAGCCCATCTGCGTGTCACACACGACGGGGAAGAAAAGGAGTTCACCGACGCAGAAAAAGCTATGACGTATGTGAGGAACCACATCATCCCCGCAGAGGAGCGTGAGTGAGACTGTTTTCATGTTTTCAATTATTCTGACAATACTGACAATACTAATACTTTATTCTGACAATAAATACTTTGTTAAGACAGCTGAACTGGCTGTACCCAGTGGACTGTTACAGTTTCACCAGCTTATGCTGTCAATATAAAGTGGAAACAAACGAAAGATGACTGGATCAAGAGACCCCTACTCTCTCTCCTTTATTTGTTAATGCTGATTATCTTTATTCAGTGGCTTACTGTAACAGCTATTTGTTTGTTTGTCCATCCATCCATCCATTTTCTATACCCGCTTATTCCTCACTAGGGTCACGGGGCGAACTGGAGCCTATCCCAGCTGACTACGGGCAAAGGCAGGGACCCACCCTGAACAGCTTGCCAATCCATCGCAAGGCGCACACACCATTCACACACCATTCACTCTCACACTCATACCTATGGGCAATTTGATGTCTCCAATTAGCCTGATATGCATGTCTTTGATCTGTGGGAGGAAACCGGAGTACTCGGCGAAAACCCACGCAACACGGGGAGAACATGCCAACTCCACACAGAAAGGCCCCAGGCCGGATTCGAACCCACGACCTTCTTGCTGTGAGGCAGCAATGCTTGTTTGTTTGTTTTTCTCACAATTTACAGGTTGCCTTATGATGAAAAGGTTTGTCTGATGTTAATAATGATGTTAATCCACAATGTTTAATTCATCTCTCTTCTTCCTCTCTCTTACTTGAATACATTTCTTTTGAAATGTTCGATGGGAGCCTGAACGGTTGACTCTATAGAGTTCCCCAACACAAGGACATATGTGTGGATTTGTTCTTGAGGGGTACCATGTTCGCCTTGTTTCTCTAGGCACTAGGTGGGGTGGGGGAGGGTGGGATTATACCAGACTTGTTCATTTCTTGGATTTATTTCATGTATGTCTTTTTTTTCTTTCTATTTGCTCAGTCAGATGTGAATTTTAAATGCACAACATCTCTTATTCAGTAGGCTATGACTAATCCTAATTCTACTAGCGGGCTGGATGGACTCTCATCAGTGAACTTTGTGAGTTGGAACGTGAAGTCACTTAACCATGCAACTAAGCGGAAAAAGGTATTTACACACTTAAAACAACTTAAAACCGATATTGCGTTTCTTCAGGAGACGCACTTACGCACCACGGACCTGTTCCGAATAAAAAGAGGATGGTCAGGACAAGTTTCTCATTCTAATTTCCACACAAAAACTAGGGGGGCAGCCATCCTCATTGATAAAAATATACAATTTTCAATGACTAATGTCGATTCTGATTCTGCAGGGCGCTACGTTATTGTGACAGGGCAACTTTTTTAACTTCCGGTTATCCTGGCCAATATTTATGCACCAAACTGGGACAATCCAGAATTCTTTTCAAATTTTTTCTCTCGTCTTCCAAACATGACATCACACCATCTTATCCTTGGTGGCGATATTAATTGTGTACTTTCCCCTACCTTAGATCGCAGTTCCTCCAAAAAGACGTCCCTGTCTAAATCAGCACACACAATCCAGCTTTTTCTTAAAACATATGGTGTAGTGGATGTATGGCGATTTCGTGATCCCACTGCTAGAGCATATTCTTTTTTCTCCCCAGTGCATAATAGTCAGGCAGATAGGTGTAACAATTGTGGGTTTATACGTACAAGCATGAAATTTGGCACAGTGCTAGATAATGATATGATGAATAATTCCTGATATGGAGCCACCGCGAAAATGACCTATGTTAGTGTCAGCAGCCATTTTACAAAATGGCTGCCAAATTGCATTTTTTTCGACTGCGTGAACTTGATACTTAGATGAATTAACCAATTTTAGGCACACACACATACCATAATTTCATGAGAAGGTGTTCACAAAGTGTTTGCAGGTTGTAGTGGCAGTACGTGGCAACTCAGTTAAGCAGGTGATGCAAAAAATGCTGAGTCAGCAAAATTAAAAAATGAACAATTTGAACGACTCAATATCTAAAGTGATTTTCTCTTGTGATTGCTGGTCCATGCTGGTTAACATTTTTCACTCTTTTGAATATGCTGAACATTCTGTACATGCACCAAAGTTGATCATCATGATCATAGTTTATATGGTTGTTATTGAGAATCAGCGAAGGGCACAGCCGAAAAGTGTTGAATCAAACTATATATCAAGTTTGACGAGTTTCCTATTTCAGAAAGTTGCATTTGAATGGCGTTGCTGTGGACTCATTCTATATAAGTAGTATAAGGACTTAGGTAAGGACATCTGATGGTACCATGTGGTTCCATCAGGATGTTCTTGAGCATGAAATAACATTGATTATCATGTGTACTTTCAGGTATTCCTTCAGTAGGTGTAGAGGTGGTGGTTAGTTGGTAGTAGTTGGTGTTGGGAACAGAGACAATGTCCAAGAGTCATCAGCTGGTGAATCCATTGCAACCTGGACCATCAAAAGTCCCATCGGTACAGACGGATTGGAACAAGTGCGTTTTGTGCCAATCTTTTACTTCAGAATCCTTGCAATGCCCAGCGGATTTGAAGCGGCATGATGTTGGTGCCGGGTATGCTACAATTTCCTCCAGCATCATACGTTTCAATGAACTTAATGAATTACCGATGCCACTAGATCTAAGCCGCCTGGATGAAGGAAGTGGCATTGAAGTTACTTTTCTGGAAAACAAGGCCAAGTGGCACAAATCCTGCCATACAAAATTCCAACGTCTTGTTGAAGTAATGGAGGAAATGGGCAACCCCTTCCTTGAGGAGAGTGGAGACCTATTGAGGCTGGACACAAGAGACATTGTTGATCCATCTGTTGCCTCTTCTGTTCGGGAGGCTGAGGAGATAGGTAAGCAACAATACGAAACTTTCATGAGCGAACGTCTACTGAAGCGAACAGTGCCTCTAACGGAGCCATTGAAGAAGAACAAACTGCCATTGTTCAGCCGACCTTCTCCAAGAGCGAAATCCTTGACAAGCTTACAAGTTACCTCACTGAAGAGTGACTGTTCTTTATTCTCCAGACTGTACATTGCATCTCAGTCTCGAGACGGCGATCTGGACAATTTTTTTCGCCATGAGAACCAAGCATGTCCCCCATCAATATCTCAGCTTGGGAAGCTACGAATGGGAACCAAATCAGATCTATTGGTATGTCTGGAAAGATGCACAGAAGTCAGAGGCGATTCTCCACAGCCAAATACTGACGTCACTATCCTAGATGGGGCAGTGTTGGCCAATATTCTGAAACCATTGGCTGCCAAAACCTTTGATGACTATGCGCTGAAGGTATTCTTGCCATACATACAAGGTCAGCTGCAGCGATCCTGCCGTGTGGATATAATCTGGGACCAGTACCGTGACAACAGCCTAAAATCTCAGGCCAGGGACAAGCGAGGAAAAGGCATTCGAAGGAGGGTTGATGGATCCACCTTTCTTCCTGGAAATTGGCAGCAGTTTCTCAGGATTGGGGCAAACAAAACAGAGCTGTTTTCCTTCTTGACAAAACACATCACACAGTTGGTAACAGACAAGCAGGTAGTCACCACGGATGGTGCAGATGTGGTATGCATCCCCCCACGGGACACGAGTCACCTAGCCCCTTGTGACCATGAGGAGGCCGACACACGAATGATGCTACATGTCGCAGATGCAGCCCGTGAGGGATTTCAGAAGATTCTTCTGCGGACAGTTGACACAGATGTTGTGGTACTGGCTGTGAGTGTAGCAGCTAAACTCAGTATCCAGGAGCTTTGGGTTGCATTTGGAACAGGCCAGCACTTCAGGTATATACCTGCACACGAAATTGCAGCCTCCCTTGGCCCAGATAAGTCACAGGCTCTCCCTATGTTCCATGCCTACACAGGATGTGACACTGTCTCATCATTCAATACAAAGGGCAAGAAGACAGCCTGGGATACCTGGAAGGTCTTTGACAAGTTGACGCCAGTGTTAGTTGATCTCTCTACTGGGCCATCGGACATCTCCAATGAAGTTTTTGCTGTCCTGGAGCGGTTCACCATCCTTCTCTATGATCGCACCAGCAATATTGTCAACATAGATGAAGCCCGACAGGAACTCTTCACGAAGAAAGCACGAGCCATGGAAGCTATTCCCCCTACCAAAGCAGCTCTGGTACAACACATCAAGAGGTCAGTGTACCAGGGTGGGCACTGCTGGGGAAATATGCTCAAAGTTGTTTTGGATATGCCATCACCTGAGAATTGGGGATGGATCGATCCCCACAACTGGAAACCTCTTTGGTCCACTCTGCCTGAAGCCAGTACTTCATCAAGGGAGCTGCTTTGCTGTACCTGTAAAAAGGGTTGCAAGGGACGATGCAAGTGCAAAAAAGCCAGTCTGAAGTGTACCGGTTTGTGCCAGTGTGGTGGAGAAAATTGTGACACATAAACTATATCAAGCTAGAAGTAGTAACTAAGTAACACTGCAGAACAATAGTTTACTGGTTAACAATGTCACAGCCACTAAGTTTCAATGAAGGAAAATCAGAACAAAATTTGATGTCAGTATATAATGGTTTAAATAAAGATACATGTACATGTACTTACCTGTTGCCTTGTGCATTTTGTTCTATAATTACATTTCGGTCATATACTCCAGCACGCAGACTCTGTAATTTGCTGAGTCAGCATATTTTGTGCCACCTGGTGGATTTAATTGTCACTGCTGGCAACATATGTGCATTTTGTGAATATTTTGGGTTCAATTTAAGGCATAAGTGTACATCTAGAGTCATTTCATTAGAACATAGTGCAACATTTCCATTGCCCGGAAAAAACAACCAGCGGCTACAGAGGCCATTTTGTAAAATGGCTGCCATAGCTAACATAGGACGTTTTCACGGTGGCTCCATATCTGGAATTATTCATTAAACTATTATCTAAGAATGTGCCAAGTTTCATGCTTGTACGTAAAAACCCACAATTGTTACTTATAGATGCACATATCTGCCTGACTATGAGAGCTATTCTCATATTGATACTTTTCTCCTGGACAAAAGACTTCTATCTTCTGTAACTTAGTGCGATTATGATGCCATAGTCATTTCAGATCATGGTCCGCTAACCACGAAAATCAGCATTCCTAACACACAAAATAGTTATCGCCCTTGGAGATTGAATCCTCTCCTCTTATCTGAAGACTCTTTTACCAACCTTATTTCATCTGAAATAAAAAATTTTCTTGATCCTAATCAAACGCCAGGAATGTCATACTCAACTATATGGGAGTCTTTAAAAGCCTATCTACGAGGCCAAATAATTTCTTATTGCGCAAATAAGAAGAAAACAAATACTGTGCGCCTTAAAGAACTAACAGATCAAATGCTGGAATTAGATATGTTATATAGCCATCAACCATCTCCTGACATAGCGAAGAAGTGTCTGTCTTTGCAGACCGAATTTGATATCCTATCAACGCAACAGGCTGAATATCTCCTCTCTAAATCTAGACATGGTTGCTATGAACATGGAGAAAAAATCGGACGTATTCTCGCACATCAGTTACGACAAAGAACTGCCAACCAGACTATACCTGAAATCAATAATGAACAAGGTTCAAAGTGTACAGATAGCATTAAAATTAACTCCTGTTTTCAGACTTTCTATCAAGCATTATACACATCAGAATGCCCAACTACACCCTCAGTGTTGGAGGATTTTTTAAGATCCCTACATGTTCCATCCGTGGACCCAAACATAGCTGAATCATTGGAGAAAGACTTCTCGGCCCTGGAGATAATATCTGCAATCTAATCTATGCAAAGCGGAAAGTCTCCAGGGCCGGACGGATATCCGACAGATTTCTTCAAAAAATTCTCAGACCAACTTGCCCCCTTTACTAATGTCAGTTTTTGAAGAATCTCTCTCACTTAAAACTTTACCTCTGACCATGCGCCAAGCGGTAATCTCTGTAATTCTCAAAAAAGGGAAAAATCCTCAAGAGTGTAGTTCATTCCGCCCAATCTCTCTCCTTAACACGGATGCAAAGGTCCTCGCCAAGGTTCTGGCGCGCCGACTGGAAGGTGTTCTCCCCTCCATTATATCACCTGACCAAACAGTTTTTATTAAGAATCGTTACTCTTTTTTTAACGTCAGACGCCTTTTTAACATCCTTTATAGCCCCTCTCCACCTGGTGTGCCAGAGGTCGTCCTCTCACTTGATGCTGAAAAAGCGTTCGACCAGGTGGAGTGGGGCTACCTTTTCGACGTGCTAGAGAGGTTTGGATTTGGCAATAAATTCATATCATGGATCAGACTTTTATATAGTTCTCCAATGGCTGCGGTTCGTACTACTAATAATCTGTCCTTTTTTTTCGAGCTTAAACGTGGTACAAGACAGGGATGCCCCATGTCACCGCTTCTTTTTGCAGTTGCGATGGAACTGCTAGCTCTAGCTCTGAGGCAAAATACTGATATCAGAGGAATTAACCGAGCAGGGCAGGAGCACAAAGTCTCGCTTTATGCGGACGACATGCTACTATGTATATCACAGCCCCTTTTGAGTCTTCCTAAGCTAATGGCCTTACTAACAGAATTTGGCAAATTATCCGGCTACAGATAATGGCCTTACTAACAGAATTTGGCAAATTATCCGGCTACAGGGTCAATGTTAAAAAAAGTGAGCTGATGCCTATTGGCACGAGTAATGAAGGGACATCCTTAAACTCACTCCCCTTTAAAATCAGTCCCAAAAAATTCAAATACCTTGGCATATGGATTACAGATAAATATAAAGATCTTTATGCTGCTAACTATCAGCCCCTGTTATCAAACTTAAATCAGGATATCGAGCGATGTGATCCCCTGCCTCTCTCTCTAGGTGGAAGAATTAAAACACTTAAAATGAATATACTACCCAAGTTTTTATATATATTTCAGTGCCTTCCCGTCTTTCTAACTAAGTCTTTTTTTACCAAATTAAATAATCAGGTATCAAGTTTCATTTGGAGCAAAAAACCGCCCCGGATAAAAAGAAGTATACTTCAGAGGCCTCGCTCAATGGGAGGGATGGCACTCCCTAATTTCTTGTATTATTATTGGGCGGTTAACATTCGAGTATTGTTATATTGGATGGATAACAATAATGACAACACAAACTCTGAATGGCTAAATTTGGAGGGGGCATCTATAAATTCAACTTCTTTAAAAGCCTTACTATGTTCTAAGTTGCCATTCACACAGCCCATTTCTAACTTTACCTTTAACCCGGTTGTTTTGCACTCAATCAAGATCTGGAACCAATTTAGAAGATCCTTTGCACTTACAAATCTATCTCAGGCTGCACCAATTGCAATTAATCATATGTTTGTCCCACCATTAATAGATGGCGTCTTTGATATGTGGTTCAGAAAAGGTATGGTATCACTGTCCAATCTGTATATTGATGGGAGCTTTGCCTCCTTTGAACAGTTGGTACAAAAATATCACATTTCCAAGTAACATTTTTATCGATACCTGCAACTTCGAAATTTTGTATTTTCAAACTTTTTATGTTCTCCCTTACACCCTCCAACTGGCCTGTTGGACTCAATTTTTGATTGTAAACAAGTCAGAAAATGAACTATTAGCACAATATACGAAATACTATATTCTCATAATTTGACGCCTTTGGACCTCCTCAAAAATAAATGGGAGACAGATTTAGGTGAACAAATCACAGATGACATTTGGCACAAAATAATACAGGGAATTTTTTCATCTTCCATCTGTCTTAGACATGCTGTCATTCAGTTTAAAATAGTTCACCATCTGCACTGGTCTAAAATTATGCTCTCTAAGATCAATGCTGATATAGATCCCACTTGTGATAGATAGATCTCTTACACATGTTCTGGACATGTCCAAAGCTTTGCGGTTTCTGGCAGCCCATCTTTGAGACCTTTTCTAAGATTTTTGCGAAAAGGATTCCACCGTCTCCATTCATTGCACTTTTTGGTGTAACCCAGAAAGACTCCCATTTGGAGATGTGGGAAAGAATAATGGTGGCTTTCTGCTCTCTCCTAGCCAGGAGACTGATTTTGCTGAAATGGAAAGACCCAGCATCTCCAACATACAGTCACTGGGTTAGGGAAATTATGTACCATATCAAGTTGGAGAAGATCAGATACACAATCGGGGGGTCTACTAGGAAATTCTATAACATATGGCAGCTTTTCTTAATGTTTGTTGAGGATATGGAGGCAGACAATATAGTACTGTAAATTCTTGTCCACTGTCATCTTTATTTTTGTATTTCGTTTTTATTTGTTCTTTTTATCATCTGGTTCTATGGGTTGTGTGAGCTCTGTATTTTGATCTATGTAATTCATACTGTGAACTCTGTATGTCTGGTATTTGGGGGGGTGGGGATGGATGGGATTTACGTTCTGTTGGACCTATGTTGGAATGTAAACTATAACTTGTAAAACTAAATAAAAATACCTTGATCAAAAAAAAAAACAACATTCCTCAACGAGCTATTGCAAGAACTTTAGGGATTTCATCATCTACGGTCCGTAATATCGTCAAAAGGTTCAGAGAATCTGGATAAATCACTGCACGTGAGCGACAATGCCGAAAACCAACATTGAATGCCCATGACCTTCGATCCCTCAGGCGGTACTGCATCAAAAACCGACATCACTGTGTAAAGGACATCACCAAATGGGCTCAGGAACACTTCAGAATACCACTGTCAGTAACTACAGTTCGTTGCTACATCTGCAATTGCAAGTTAAAACTCTACAATGCAAAGACAAAGCCATTTATCAACAGCACCCAGAAACGCCGCCGGCTTCGCTAGGCCCGAGCTCATCTAAGATGGACTGATGCAAAGTGAAAAAGTCTTCTGTGGTCTGACGAGTCCACATTTCAAATTGTTTTTGGAAACTGTGGACGTCGTGTCCTCCGGACCAAAGAGGAAAAGAACCATCCGGACTGTTATAGGCGCAAAGTTCAAAAGCCAGCATCTGTGATGGTATGGGGGTGTATTAGTGCCCAAGTCATGGGCAACTTACACATATGTGAAGGCACCATTAATGCTGAAAGGTACAACGCCCCTGCTTATTTCAGCAAGACAATGCCAAGCCACACTCTGCACGTGTTACAACAGCATGGCTCCGTAGTAAAAGAGTGCGGGTACTAGACGGGCCTGCCTGTAGTCCAGACCTGTCTCCCATTGAAAATGTGTGGCGCATTATGAAGCGTAAAATATGACAACGGAGACCCCGGACTGTTGAACAACTTAAGCTGTACATCAAGCAAGAATGGGAAAGAGTTCCACCTGAAAAGCTTCAAAAATTGGTCTCCTCAGTTCCCAAACGTTTACTGATTGTCGTTAAAAAGAAAGGAGATGTAACCCAGTGGTAAAAAGGCCCCAGTGCTAACTTTTTTGCAATGTTTTGCTGCCTTTAAATTCTAAGTTAATGATTATTTGCAACAAAAAAAAAGTTTCTCAGTTTGAACATCAAACATCTTGTCTTTGCCGTGTATTCAATTGAATATAAGTTGAAAAGGATTTGCAAATCATTGTATTCTGTTTTATCTACGATTTACATAATGTGTCAACTTCACTGGTTTTGGGTTTTGTAGTTTCCAGGTTTTACTTTGTGAGAAAGCCAGGCTTACTCAGTTAGCCAGCTTTGTGGAATACCCCCCAACCTGCTCGCTGTGCCACTGTTAAACTGAAAATAATTAAACTGTTCACTTGTTAGCCTAACTCAACCGTTGTCTCGCCTTGTGATTTTTTTATTTCAATTTCAATAGAATTTATTCTAGCAGTATGACGTAATTTCAGAGCCTGGAGGGCTGCATTATGTACAGATAGAATTTGATTCCTTAATTTAGGGGTGTCAAACTGACCTGTAAACGGGCCAAGAGGCTGCGAGGAGGTTTTCACTCCAACAATGCAGAAGCGCACCTGATACAACTGATCAGTTGATTAAATCAGTGCTTTCAGGTGAGCTTCTGCTTGGTAGGATTGAAGACCTGCAGCCTCTTGGCCCGTTTACGGGTCAGTTTGACACTCCTACCTTAATTTATTATTCACGAAGTTGAAGTCGAGTTCATGAGCGAAGTGGAGCCCATACGCCAAACCTTCCTCTATTTATGAGCAACCTTGAAGTAGATCTCTATAGCTGTTTGAGAACGTGGTGGAGCACAAGATTGAAAACGATCAAAAACATCGAAACAATGTTATAGGGCTCTTCTAAAATGCAATGAAATTACAATCTGCCAGTGATTCGCAGGCAAAAATATGTGGGTGCGTCTTGGCACTGCCCTGAGAATGGAAATGACCTTATTGGCTGCGCAGGACAGAAAACGGAGATGATGATGATGATGATGATGATTATTATATTAGGCTTTTTATTATTATTATTATTATTATTATTATCAGGCGCAGTTTACTTTGTCTGGCTGTTGATTCAGAACTTGTAGACTAAATAAGTCTGTACGCAAAAAGACACTTCATGCAGTCCAATCAGAAGCTTGAATGAAACCAACCCGAAATCACTAGCAACTAACAACCAACACACACATAAAATAATGAGTTTTTAAGACTTTTTTTATTGTCTTATAATATCCCACATGAAAATGCATGTGAATGCTAATTGGCCTCTGGAATTTTCAAAATGATCTCGAAGGAACCCAGCCCGAAACCATGTTCTTTTTTTTTGCGTCCATTCAGTGTCCTCTCAGGTTCGCTCACCTGACCAGGCTGTGCGTGGACCTCGAATTGATTTGGAATAAAAATTACACAGGCTACTTTCCCACCGTCTGTCTCTTTGACACTGGACTTACCCTTTGAATCAGATTTGACACGATCAGGTAGGCCTAACAGGTTTACAACAAAAACGGCAATTCTGCCTTTTGTGTTCCACGTTTATGAAAGGATGGGTATGAAGGTTGAATAATGTCTTATGAAACCCTCATGAATGCCTTATGAACAGTTCATGACAGCTGCTTTGAATGTGTTATGAACGCATCCGTCAAGTAAAGTGTTACCAAATTCTTTATATATTCCTGGATATTCAAAGTGCGTTTGAAAAATTCTAAAAGCATTCTGAGTACATTACAAATATTCGGGGCCGTTCTTGTGGCTGGCCTGGATGTTTTGCTTATGCTCAAAACTTTCCAGGTGCATTCGAAGTGGAGAAATATCGAACGGTATTCAAAATGTATTCTAACTGCGCTCTGACTGCATTATAAATATTCTTACGGCATTCCAACAGCATTCAAAACATTCTCACTGCATTCGAGGGAGAATCTAAATGGCAAGCCACGTCAAATCCAGCCAAAATGTCCTGAATGCGCCTTGAATGAACCAGAATGCACCTCGAATGCATCCCGATTGCTGCAGGAATCTATTTCGATATTAAAACAATTCAGGTGGAATGCACTTCGAATGCCGTTGGAATCTTTCGATTTCCGCTGGAATCAGTGGTGGCTAGTGAACTGGCAATAGGGGAGGCTGAAACCCATCCCTTAAAAATAATGATTGGTCATGACCTGTTTTCAATCATTAATTTAAATTACCATTACAGAAACTCCAAAAACTCTCAACATTATCAGGAGGCCAGTTTTTATTAATAACGCATACCTGTTAACTCACGCATTCAGCATCAGTTTTGGTGGCAGATTTACGTTCCATAGCTGTAGTGAGCAATTACTCAATCAATGCATATGCGATACTCATGTTACATTCTAAGTACATTCTGAGTTTTCAAGCAGCATTCTGTGTGAATTCTTGGACGTTCCAACCATATTCGTCGGCCAATCCGGGAGCATTCTGACTGCATTTGAGGTGAATTTGTACAGCATTTGAGGCACCTTCCAACCAGACTTTGGGTGGTGTTCAGTATGCAATTGAACCACACTCGTACGGCATTCAAAGTGTATTCTAAATATTCTGACTGCATTCTAACAGCATTCTAAATGTTCCTAAATGTTCCAACTACATTCAAGCTGCATTCGAGAGCTAATACACCCTGAATGTGCAAAAATCATTTGAGGCGGGTTCAAAGCGCATTCTAAGTATTCGAATGGTATTCATTCAAAGCTGTAAGATTTTGGTCAATTTGAAATTCACGCCTGAATGTTGCACAAATTCTTCATTCCGGCTGGTTCTGCTTGATTCCAGCTGATTTTGAATAAGTGTGACGGGGCATTAACAAAGTATATCCCCACCAAACATCGAAGACACTGTTGTTATTCATAGAGTCCGCAACAGAGTCTTTGAAGACTTTGTATACTATTATGAAAATGTGTGCAACTTCCATGATAATACACATAAGTCCATGAAATTTTGAACTGCGCTTAATGAATAAAGGAACTTTTTTTGAAAACAAACTTTTTCAGGATACGATTCAGTTTCCTTCAGTGCAAACTTTGTAACACCCTGATTGTCTGGAACAATTTTTTTGAAATGTATTTGTTATTTCACTATTTACTTCTTTAAATAGACAAAGAATCCAACTCAATTTTAATTCCAATTCAGCTCCCCCATAGGTTTCCTACTGTGCATGCTCTGGTGGCAGAAAGCCCAATTATCAAACACGCCAGCCAACTTGAGTTGGTGTCTTCCACCACTGAGCAGCTCCCATCAGAAAATATGGGAATGAGTAAGCGCAAGCCGATTCTTCTTCTTTGTATATCTCTATGGAGATTAAATGTGGTTGTGCTTAATTTTGGGTCAATTTCTATCCAACAAGCTCCCTTGTTAGATTACAGGATGAGGAGTGGATGGATGCTGACAAACACTGTGGTATTCTGGCCTGCTGCCATGGTTTGCCTCATCATGAAGGGAGCGCCAGCCTAAAAAAAGTTCATCTGGCAGAGGAGAATGAACCAGAGCTCCCATCAAAGTCTGGAGAAAGGCGCTGATCGATGCTCTAGTCAACCAACGAAATTACCGATTTCTATTCCATCAGGAGGTTTGAGGCTGGACCTGGAGAACGGAGGCAGGTGATAAACAAGCTCCATCATGGTGTGAAAGCCGGTCGTTCCCCCAGAGCAAGGGAGACTGACAGCAGGGAGCCTTACCTCAATGTCACAAAGAGCCCGCTGAGACATAGCTTTTGTTAATTAATCATTTACATTTAGTTAATTATATCTTTGATTCAAGAACTATGCACTATTGCTTTTTAAAATACAAGCAGATAGGGAATATCCATGCATACATTTATGCACAATATACACACACACACAGACACACACACATATATTTTTTTTTCCTTTTTTCCTTTATTTAGTAAATAGCCTGCTTTTGATATAAAGAAATTCAGCCGAGCTTGCTCCCTCCTCATGTGGGAAATCACATGACATCCATCACACCGAAGCATTGATTATACAAGCTCTGAGTAATGTTCACAGACCCCTAAGAACTTTGGGGCCACAACACCATCCTGGAATAGGCCGAAAAGCTCTGACCCAGTCTTAATAATCAACCTTGCCTGTTACTTTAAGAGAGCGTAGGCAAGCACAAGCCATCCTCCAAAGCATGTAATTTTGCACACATAAGCAGACTCACTTGCGTGGTCACACGCGGAGACTCACATACACACATGCTCACACACACACACACACACACCTTCAAATGGCCCTGAACACGATGGATGTCTTTAACTCCCTGTTTGTTTGCTCCAAGAAACCAGTATGTTTTTCTGAGGCCCGCTGCTCCACACTATAACACTGAACATAACGCTACATTCTGTTTAGCTGACAGATGGGTGTTACAGCTTATTTGCTGAGATAAGACTTGGGCAGGAGAGAAGCCGTGTCCATTCAAAATCTTTAATCATTACACCGGTGCCTACAGGGTAAATAATGTTCCTTTGTCACAAAGCTGATGTGACATTCTGAGCAAATAAAACAGTCAGCATATTACATTGTCCACAAGATGTCAACCAGCAGTTGTTGCAGATTCTATGTCTTGCAGGTAGGTATGATATTTGTAAGATTCAAATGAATATTGTGCTTTGTTTGAACATGAGATGAAAGTGAACTACTCCCCCTAAAACTTGGGAAGAATGACTTCAATTTGCTTTGTTCAAATACTCTATTATCTTACCTGTCAAATATTGGTAAACTTATGCCATAAATCAAACAAATGGGGTTGAGTCTTCTCGCCAATCTTCTAACCACCCCACTGCACTGCCATTTCCAAAATTAATGTAGGAATAAAATCACAAACCACTGTCACTGAACCAGTTTGTATGATTCAATTTTTTTTTTTTTTAAACAAGGTTTAGTAATTTCATAATCGCTTTCAAACAGTAATCATGAAAACAACAGATTAACATGCTTGATATCATTCAGTCTTTAGTTTCACTTTGAATTTTGTCATCCTTTTTTTTTGGTGCCATCTTTGCTTTGCCTTTGGCTCAATGAAAAAAAGCACGTTTCTGAGCGACTGAATAATATGGCCCGAACCGCAAATCTAAGGTTACGTTACCCGGCTGGCTAGTGTTGTGACTGTCTTTTATTATTGTCCACTAAGGTAATGGTAAGCCTGCTATGTTATAATGAAGCTTTCTATCGGTTAGCTAGTTAAATTTCATGAATCATTATGAAACAATAAAGTTATCGTAATGGTTATGCTATGCAGGCCGTATTCTTCAGTTGCTCCCAAATTTTAACTAGCTGTGCTTTGTTGAAAATAAACGAACCAACATACCAATGTTGAGTATTATTACAGTCAAGATGTGAAGCATCAGTATTTCTCCTTGGATCATCCAAATGGAGCTCTGCATGACCTCCACCTTGTCATGGTTCGGGCTCATGCTGATACGGAGCCGGACCATCTGGCACTCTAGTGGCATCAGCAGGGGCTGCAGCAGCACCAGCCGCAGCAAGTCCATTTTCACAATCGGTGTCTTCGTTTTTCCAGTCGATATCCCCCAAATCACCGTCATCAATATCACTGTCTGATGTTGCTTTCCTCCTCGCCTGATGTACTTCCCTCGAAACTCATATCAAGACCATTTCCGTCCATAATGAAAAAAAATAAACACTATTTAAGAGTCGGCTGAACCAGAGCAAAAGGCGCAGCACAGGCACTGTTCATCTTGTGACGTCACTTGAAATCAGTACGATTTCAGAGCAAAATTTAGGTGATCTGAGTAGCATTATTTTCTAGCTTTCCTTCAGATTTTTCCACTACTTGGAGTAATTTCTGATGAAGAAACGTGAAAATTCATACAACTTGAGTTTTTCTGTGTATCCAAATAAATTTGACCAAGTTGAAAATCAGTATATTTCCAGTTAGAAGCTTTGGATTCCTTGGCTTTGCTCTGAAGTGTCCACCAAAGTTCGAATGGAAATTTAACATACAGTTGTGCGGAGTGACTATCATACACCACCACTTTTGCCTAAATTGGGTCCAAATATATTACTTCTCTACAATTTTTTTGGTGAAAATTTATTTAAAAATACTATTGTCATTCCCACAAGTATATTGAGGTAAAAATATGGGCCATACACAAATAGAGTGAAAACATCAATATTTTACAACAATTGAAATGAGTTGAAAATTTTATTGTTTTGACTGTTGCATAGTCTGAATGCATATTTGAAAGCTCATTCCATGATTACTGGTACTAAAAAAATTGTTTACTGGTTTGAGGCAACATTGTTATGCAAAATTACCTCTGATGCTCAATTGTTCCAGTACATAAGGTGGCATGAACTTTGAGCAGTGTCAGTGTTAAACAAGTTGGCACAACAGAAGGAGCTCTCTGAGATTGTTTATAGCCGCATTGTGGTCTTACACAATACTGAAGACATTAAGTGCTGCCATGGCAATGTAAGATGCACCATCAAGCATTTCCAAGAGACCGGCTCGCTGAAAACTAGTGGCAGTAGAGATGCAAAACAGAAGTTAAGTGTCTTTGATGTTCAATATCTTAGTACGACGAGTAAAAAAAAAACAATAATTGGTGGTTGACACCATGACAGTTCTGTGATGATATTTATTAATAGTGCCAGAAGTTAAGAGATGAAAGTGTCAAGATCTACTATTTCCAAACAATTGTGTGAAAATGGTCTTATCAACATCAGAAAAAGGCTTGAGTTTGCCAAGAAATTCAAGGATTGAACATAATTGGACTGGGCAAAAGTCCTTTTTATTTATTTATTTATTTTTAATTTGGCATCTCCAATCCCATCCGAATCTGGAAGGACCAATTTGAGAACTATGTGCAAGACTTACAGCACAAGAGAGAGAGACAGTTCGCGGCTCTCCTCCGAAGCACGCGCCTGTCGCTCCTGCATCTTTTCACTCATTGGTTGAAACTTTCGTTAGTTCAGAACGCGGGTGGAGGATAACCGATGCACGATACACAATATTTATGAATTGAAATTATAATTTCAGGGCTTAAAGTTCTCCGTCCTGGGGACGGATTTCCGTCCTGGAGATTCCCTAGGGGCTATTTACGAGATCGATGTAGATTTGCAAAAAAAAAAAAAAAAAAAAAAGTTATATGGGGGGTGGGGAGGGGGGTAGCCATGGCCGCGATGTCAATGAAAATAATGTTAAAATGCTGCATATACTTGCTAGTGAAGTGATTTCCAAACTGCGATGCATCCCTCCCCAAGGAAATAATGTAAATTTAAACATCTATGAAGATACGCAGCTCAGAGTGCACTCAGTGGATTTTTTTCTTAAACATCGAAAGTGGATTACACCATGTGAACATCAGGTATGATCTAAATATATAACGTTAGCGTATATTTACTGGGAAGGTAGCAGTGGCCAAATCCTCATCATAGAAGCGCACCAAAACGTTCAGCACACGGTCCATGTTTGTATTGGTGGCCTCGGCAGCATTTAGAGAAAAATAAATCATCTTCAACTTGTCTGATAGCCAGTGACGTGCGGTGGAGGTTGGTTTGGTGAGGCAAAAACCTCCCCTTTGCTTGATTAGCAATCAGACGATTATCTAGTTTAGTAAGACTATTCGGCAGAATGACGGACCAGTTTAAGTTCCCGCGGCGTTAGTACATCGAACCTGAAATGCTCAACAACAGATTTGCGCGTACTAGCTTCCAGGAAGCCGAAGCAATGTCATAAACAAATATTAACGCAGATGCAGATGCTACGACTTATGCAGAGTTCAATGCTTAATCAATAGCCTATAATGTATTCTCCATTAAATACTCGGGTTTACACCCAAACAAAAAGCGGGCGTTTGTTTTCAGTCTTCTTTCGTAATCCGATTAACAAAATGTTTAAAAACAGAATTACCGAGCCGAGACTTTTTCCTAATTGATTATTCAGATTTACATCCTTGCAGTCTCGAACTGCAGCGTATACGTGAATTAAGTTATTCTCTCCTCTATCAGCATCAGGCTTCCATAAGGCTTGGTCTTAATTGTTTTCATTGTCAATCAGGAACAGTACGTGGGAAAGGTTCTCAAAATCCTGTGATAAAAGTTTGGGTCACTGCCGCATCTCACCGCACGTCTCTGGCTTCCTGTAAGCAAGTACTCGCAAATCAGCAGTTTCGCGAGCATTTCAAGTTCCATGTAGCCTAGTAAGCCTACTGATAAATAACGCCGCGGAAACTTAAAATGGCCCGTCATTCTGCCGAGTAGTCTTTCTAAATTAGTTAATCGTCTGATTGCGAATCAAGCAAAGGGAAGGTTTCTGCCTCACCAAACTGACCTCCGACTGCACGTCACTGCTGATAACTGCTTTTTTTATCTGAGTGGAAATTCCATGGATGTACACATATGACGCCTGTGTGTTTTAGTTTTAGTAGACCATGTACTAGTGAACTGTACCGTTATGAAACTGTATGAAACAACAAACTTCTAATAAAGTCATCAATCAATGACTGTGCAACTGTGAACGAAAGGTCGTGCTTTGCGATAAATGTGCAGATACGCACTTTATGATTGCACACACGATCGGTCATTGATTCGTTGTTGTAATGTATTCTTACGTTATCTTGCATTAAAAAAAGCATTGTTACGCGCGCAAATCTACTATTGGGAAATGTTTTAGATCAGCCGCGTCTGCAACTACTGTATCATGATTGGTTGGTGTATTCACCGCGTTGCATTGTTTGACTCAAAATATTCCCCACAAGTGTTGTCACTGCTGTGGTACCGGTTCAGTCTGCGAAAAATCATGGAGCGGTTAGTTGTGAAGGAAGGATTAGACGCGATTAATATTGACAGCACTGTCAAAAACAAATGGAGGTGGGCTTGGTTGGATGAGATAGGTGACACAGGAAAGCCATTCAGGTCCTGGTGTCAAAAATTGAAGGAACCAGGAGCCTGGTTCTGTTGTGTTTGCAACAGAAAGCTGTTGTACGGTTCAAACGGCAAAAAAAAAAAAAAACGCTTTTCAAGCACAACATTGAGCCAGGTTTCAGGTCAACACTGAAAAGAATGTCTGGTGTAGCCAAGCTTCAGGCTTTTGCTTTTGTCGCAAAAAAAGAAAGAATGAATATTATTTGCTTATCAGAATCTGAAACGGCTTGTTGAATTCTTGATGTTGTGACTTTTGATTTTGTTGCTAAAAAAAGAGAATGAACTGAATTGTTTATCAGAGAATCTGAATAAAACGGCTTGTTGAATATTGCTGTTTTAGTTTTAATGCGCAGTATTAATAATGGGAACCCTAAAATATAAAGTAAAAGGTCAAATGTTATCCACTAAAGGTACTAACATTTTCTTTTTGAGCTGCCAACCAATGGGTTTTAAATGTCTCTTGTAATTGACTCGTGTTCTCACTTGCAACCATTCCTCTCCCCTAAGGTGCATACTGGTTCATATGACTACTATTTTTTACAGACTGCTCAGCAGTGTGTAAAAAGAATAACATGATTAGACTGTTTTGCTAGACTGTTAACTAAGTCTGAGCAGGTGCAGTTAGTATATTTAAGATTTGTCAATATTGCCAATGCAACAGTACAGCCTGGTAATACTACTTTTTCTCTGCACTGGCATTTTTATTAAAAAGGTTGTAACAGCTTGCCTCCATTTAGTGTAAGTCAACATATAATTTGCTCCCACCCAAAAAGGCGTGTGGGGACTGGGGACCCCCCAAAATATATGTGGTCTGTGTGCATTTCATGCGGGAAAACCACAAAATTTGGCCGTGGGCCCAGTGGGTGCTTCGCGCCCGCGCATGTGTACTCAAAAAAAATTGCCAAGGTTGGCAGGTCTGCTGCTGCTACGCACTTTTGCTTTAAAGTCCTACAGTAATTTTAATATTTGAAATAGACCAGACTAGCAATAGACAGACTACAACTTCAGCAGGTGTTTATGTTAAAATGAAGCACGAATTGTACACATTCACAATTAAGGCATTTGAGAACTGTGAAGTAGCATATCACCCAATTAATTGGTGTGTGCTGGGCATACAATGTTGTTTATATTTATCTGATATTGCGATTGTCTAGGACAGGGGCCAGGGCTAGACCATTGCAAGCTTAGAGCCCCTTTCAGAATGTCTTATCCCACGTCTGAAATTTTCAGTCCTGGGATTTTTTTTTGCTTTAAGCCCTGTAATTTTCAAACCAAACAGAGTTGCAGGTTGTTGAAAGACCGTTTAAGTACTGAAGGACTGTGAAAATTCAAAAGATGAAAGACGACAAACCAAACTAACTGACATCATAATTTTCCTTCTCCCACCCTCTACTCATGCCACCTGAAACCTCAGAAGCTAAACCCATGTGAAAAACAGCTCAGCTAACCAGAGACACTGAAACATTGCCTACTTGTTTTGTCCCTGGTTGCAACCATATGAGCA
Source organism: Gymnothorax reevesii (assembly GCA_029721435.1). Lineage (NCBI taxonomy): Eukaryota > Metazoa > Chordata > Actinopteri > Anguilliformes > Muraenidae > Gymnothorax > Gymnothorax reevesii. The sequence continues at coordinate 53,758,465 of CM056575.1, forward strand.
GTGGGTTTTATTCATTTTATCGCATTCCAGCAGATAAAAAGACCCAGAGTAGCTGGATAAGAAATCAGGTAAGCTGCATTTGCGCCTGGAACATTGCTAACACGAAGTTACCCAGCTAGCGAGCCAAAAAAGTTAGCTAAGTGATATTTAAGCGTTAGCTTTATTATTTAATTTTTATTATGCACTTTGTGGCGAACTGTTAATATACATTTCAGGTTCAGGAGAGAAGTTATATTTGTATGTGGGAAGTTATCTTTAAACATTATGACGGTAAGGCAGTTAAGGGAGAGTTAAAGGAAAGAAGGCAGCCATGCATGAAATTCTTCAGGACAATGTATTTTATTATGGTGAAGGGTGAGTCAGTCTCATTTTTTGGCAAGATTGCAGACTGGTGATTACTGAGGCAATGAACAAGTCTGCTAGGGTAGGAATTATGCAATTGTGTTATAAGGGTAGTGACTGACTTCTTTCTTTTTTTTTTTTTACCAGTCATGCAACTCTGCTGAGACCTCAAGGGATTTGCTCAATGGACTGACCCGCTCTGAAAACCCGATTGCTACTGTAAATATTTTATGTGCACATATTTTACATTCATCAGAGGCACAATACATCCCAAGATTGCATCACACAGACTACAGACACTCATATAACAAGAGTCATCAGAAGATGACATATCCCACCGTTTCCACATAATTTGTGATTTACTCATTGCAGGAGAATTGTATCCTCTTAATATCATCACTGTAGTAATTCTATACTCATAAAACAGATGGATTGATTAGTTTGTTATCAAGGCAAACATGTAATGATGAATGTATTGATTCAGAACTAGGATCTTGTGTCATGAAGTGTGGGGAATACAATAATGTGAGATTTGCTATTACCACTGTATGAAATGGAACACCTATTGCCGTATATGTTAACATATACTTACCTTTATAAATAATCAATGACGTAACTTCCATAGTGATATCTTGTCTACCACAAACTTGACAGTGTTCTGTAACCCATACTCTTTCAATAGCAATGGCTGGTGTGCTACTGAGTCCTAGGTAATTGACAGTTCTGTGTGTTCCTCATTCCATGGCTCGGATGTGAGATACAACAAGGACATTTCACTGTATTTCACTTGGTCTGTGTGAGCCGAGACTTTTGGAATTTTTGAAGTTTCTAAGTGGCATAGTTTTTGAGTTCTGTCCCGGAAACGAGACAAATTTTAGGGCTGTTATTGGTGAAAATTTCAAGAATTATGGGCAGCATGGAACTGAAACCCCCAAATGGCACCACTACATCATAAGAGTAAGTTCCATTGCAAATGTACAGTTTGTAAGTGGTGTAGTTTTTGAGTTCTGCTGCGGGAGTGAAAATGATTCCGGCGGCCGAACGGACGGACAGGGTGATGACTATATCCCACGGTATTACATACCAGTGGGATAAAAAGTGTCTCCAAGAGCAGCGAGATGGTATAAAATTTCTTACATTTGAGTATGAAGTTGATACCTAATGTCTTCTTTATTCTCTCTTCCCAGCTACTGTACATCAGCATGTCCTGTTCTTGATTGTTCAGCTAGCAAATCAATGCTCTTTTTGTACATAATGACCAATAAATGAATTTTACAGTTTTCGTGAGGTTGTTTTTCATTATTTATCAAACATTTAGCATTCATGCATTGGGGTCCACAAATCTGAGTCTGCAATCAATATTTTTGAGTCGAAGATTTATAGAAGGTTGAAGTTTACAAAATAGCTATATTTTATTGTATTACACTGAAATCAATTTTGAAAAATAAATAAAGCAACGGGCATGGAATGGAGTAGGACAACACAAGGGCGCAACATTTTTGCTGGCAGCCAGCCTGCCCTGCCTCTGCCACAAAAAGAGAAAGGCATCTGATAAGATGTGGCCTAAAACTTGTCTGCAGGATGAAGAAACCTCACACATTCTTGTTGGAAATCATGGGCATTGTGTCCTCCGGCTGAAGCGGAGAAAGACCACCCCTCCTGTTAACGGCGTTCATTTCATGCATCTCTGATGGCATGAGGATGCATTAGTGCATATGGTGTGGGACACTTGCATGTTTTAAAAAGTACCATGAATTATGGAAGGTATATGCAGGTGTTAGAGGAACATATGCTCCCCTCCAGATGACATCTATTCCAGGGAAGGCCTTGTGTATTTCAGCAGGACAATGCAAAACCACATACTGCAGCTATTACAACAGCATGGATTCATAGTAGAAGAGTCCGTGTGCTTAACTGGCCTGCTTGCAGTCCTGATCTTTCAGCGATTGAGAACATTTGGCACATAATTAAATGAAAAAGTCCATCAAAGGAGACCCAAAACTCTCCAGCAGCTGGAAGCCTGTAATAAACGAGAGCCGGTTCAAATTCCAATTGCTAAACTCAAGAAACTTGTCTCCTCAATGCCCAGACGCCTCCACTCTGTGTTAAAAAGACAGGATGCTACACTATAGTAAACTTGTCCCAACTTTATTGAGACCTGTAGCAGCCATCGAATTTGAAATGAGCTCATTTTGTGGAAAAAAATCGTTAAATTTCTCAGTTTCAACATTTGCTATGTTATCTCTGTTCTAATTTAAATAAAATACTAGCTGGTGTGATTTAAAAGTCGCTGCGTTTTGATTTTATTTATAATTTACGCCTTGTCCCAACTATTTCGGAAGTGGGGTTGTACAAATATAACTACTAATGGGTCATTTGATGTCAATATTAATATTAATATTTCATTTGTACCACACTTTTGTAAACAGGTTCTAACAGGAGACACAGCAAGAACGCTGATCTAATATCTCCCAAAAAAAACATGAACAGTAAATAAACATATTTACATATCTACACATCCTCCTCTTTACTGTTCTACACGTGGAGCGTGTGCTGTGTGGACAAATTCTCCAGGAAATTTCCACACCTTGCAGGATCTTTGCGGATGGTGATGTTGACTCCCTTGGCGACTGAAAAGCAGGACAATTTCTGTCAATTCACATCCATGTGCTTCAAGTTCAGGTAAAAACATTCAAAACAACTGCTAGATCAACAGTAAGACAAATATAACTTATACTAATTCCGGGACTAATACTACTAATACTACAACTACATCTTCTAATACTAATATTAGTATGAATACATCCACTAATAATAATATTGGTACGCCAAATAAAAACATTATAATGGTAAACTTAATTTATATACCGCTTTCCAAATTAATATCAAAAATGCTTCACAGGACAAATTGAAACTTTGAGTACGGGGACTGTTGGGTTGGATTTCACCATTCATTACATTATTTTCTCATTGCAGACGAGCAGACAGGGAGCTAGATGAAATTCAAGAATTGGCAGGGAAGAAGGGCCATGTTTATTTAAGTGGACCAGAGCAAATGAGGAAAGTTTACCCTCGATATATTAGCACTCTGACCACAGCTATGCCAAAATGCCCAAGTACCTCCAGCTGGCTGACACTGACCCTGGACTTGGAACCTCTGGCGTGCAAGCTGATCCGCTTGGGGGTGATGGCCTGCAGTGTGAGGCTGTTGCAGATAGAAGAGGTCCGGATTAATACTCTGCAGCAAGTCTCAGTGATGAGGTGATAATGGAAACAGGGCTTCCAGGTATGGCCATGTTTTAAAGGGTCGTAGGGTCGGCTGCACGATATGAGGGGTCCATTAGTGGGTGGAAAGTGGAGGGCATATCACTGGAGAACCAGATCTTCATAGCCTCAATGAAGATTCGTCAAGACTACCCTCTCCTGCACCTTGCACAGCTGTTTCAGTGCAGTACTGCAGCAATCAGCAATGCAGTCAGTACTATGGCCCATCTGCTCCACAATCCACTGCTCCAGATGATGATTTCCAGTGTGCCTAGTCCCCAAAAAAATCAAGAGAGCATGCCAGCATCATTCAAGACCTCCACCTTCAACTGCTGCATGATAGGGAACTGCACAGACACAAATTGCTGCCCAAAGCCAGATGGATCAAGCAAAGTTGGCTTACTCAACATACAGAGGGATGCACTCTTTCAAAGTGCTCATTTCCGTAGCCTCCAATGGCGTCATCAATTTTTGCAGTTCACTATTCCCTGGCTCATTGTCTGACAAGTGCATTGTGGAGCAGTCTGGCACTCTGGAGCACTTAGTTCCTGGCAACCTCATTTTGGCAGATAAGGAGTTTCTGATATCAGACATTGTGCCTGCGGGTGTCACTGTGAACATCCCCCCCTTCCTCAATAGGGAAAAATTGCGAGGTGAAAGCAACAAAGGAGATTGCAATGAATTGTGTCCATGTGGAAAGGGCAATTGGCAGGCTCAAGGAGTTGAGGATTCTACATCAGATTCCTTCACACCTCCAGAATTCCGCCAATGTCCTGGTGCAGCTCTGTAGTGCGCTGCTAAACCTGCAAAATCCACTCATCCAAGAGATAGCCAGCACCCTTGTTGTGGATTAGTTAGATATATTAATGCCTGAGTTGAGGAGCGTTTCATTCTGTTTTTTGTCCATTTGTGTGTGTGTGTGTGAGAGAGAGAAAGTGCTAAATCATCCTTCAACTGCCATGAATGCTTCATTTGTAAATACATTTGATGCAACAAAATAAGAACACGCACCTTCAGTTGCCTCCTGAGTCCATCAAGTCTGCTGGTCTAAGATACTGTCAGCACAGCTGTTGATTAGCTGACCCTGGAATAACAAGGTAGAACGGAAGAGGCACAAACTGTAGACCCCTGGTCCTAAAATCACAATCCCAAAGGTTTGAGAATGGCTGTTTTTCCACTCACCCTCTATTTAGGTGTCAGGTGTAAAACAATTCTGGCCAATCAGTACCAATAAGTGAAACAGAAAACCTGGGCTGGATTTGGATTCAAAGTCCAGTTTTGAGGATCCTTGCTGAAGGGATCACCAAATCTGCCCCTTGAATTCAAACCCAGATGTGGTTTTCTTTTTTCCAGGGAAATTACATGATTAATTGAACAGCTAGTGCTTCTGACTGGCCAGATTGTCTTCAGTTTTCGCCCCGGAAAAGTGAGGGAGGAAAGCTAGCAGTTCTTGACCCTCGCGGACCAGGAGTTCATGATTCCTGGCATTGTGATTATGGCATTTCCCTGAAAGTACTGTCTTTAGCTCTCGACAGCACTAATTCACAATACAGAGTGTAGATCAATTAGGTTGGGACATGGTTTAGGCAAGGATATTGAATTTTTTATTGAATCATTGACTTCCCCATTTCATTAACTGGTACTGACAGGAGATGCGGCATGAATGCTGATCCAGTGTCTCCCAACGAAAATGATCTTGAAAAAAACTTATTTCATTAGAACAAGGAACAAGTGAAAACAAAGAACTTGTATTACTTAAACTGTTTCTATTGAAAAAAGAAAATATTCTCACATTTATATCCTGGCCAAAACAGGGAGCATGTGCTAGACGTTTTTCAGGAGAGGGAGATTCCCATGCCATGCAGGGTCTTTGGGGATGGTGATGACAATCACCTCCTTTGTAGCCCACAAACAAGGAATTAGCACAATTCACAATCAGTGAGGTATAGCTGTCCTTGGACCTGGTGCCAGTATGTGTTAATTTTTTTAAGCGCATATGACCCATCCCTCTCACAAAGACATAAGGACGGTGACTGGACTGCCTCTGCGATGGCGATGTTCCTCAGGCTGTTACAGCAGACGGCTCCACAAGTCCATTGGGTGATGCTCTCAAGATACCCGACTTTCTCGAGGCCAGGCTCAAGCATCTCCACCTGCCAGGCCTGCTCAAAAGCCTTCATCCCTTCAGCCTCATTGACAACTCCCCAGTTGACAGCCAGGGCTCCATTCAGGTTGTTCCCCCCCAAGCATGAGGAATGGGCTTGGAGTGGACAAGTGTTGGGAAAGCAGCACAGCACCAAAATTGCTGGCTGTGCAACTGCCAATGGGGATTTTGGTGCTGTCCCACAGTAGCAGTCTGGATGGCAGCTTGCTGGTCCCTGGTTAGACGCATTGAGGCAAGCCCCTCACCTCCATGTTCCTTCACCAGCTCTGGGATAGTGAGAACAGCTTGATCTTGAAGCTCTGGCTCTGGCTCAGGTGACAACAGCCATACCATACCACACTGTGCACCCCTCAGAGCAGACTTGAACCAGTCCAGATCTTCATTAGCGATGTCTCTTGGCAGGGGGTTGTAGGCATCTTCACGCTGTGGGTAAAGCTCTGACACTGGCTGGATGACTTTGGATGGGCCAGGCTTCTTCCATTGGCACTCCACATCTGTATAGCTGATCTCCCTCATAGCAAAGATGGCCAAAGCTGCAGCATGGCTGCACTTAAACTCCTCATGCACATTTACAGACAGTTTTAAAGATGATCACGTCATCTACAATGCAGATTTAAAAAACGAAAGTACTGTTTATCAGCATGCTTTAAGAGATTAAATGAGCAACAGTGCAAGGATAGCCAAGATATAAGTACTAATCAATGTCATAAACAATTGTTATGATGTCTGGTTAGCTTTCATAATGCTAAAAAGCAAATGATGCATCATTGGCTAAGGAATAGATTTCCATTGATAGCTAAAACAGATACACTCTGGGGGAGCTAATACAAAAAAAAAATCGGTATAACAAGGCAAATTCCTTCTTTTTAACTTAGCTATCTAGCTATCCAACAAATTATTGCAAGCTTGCTAGCTAGCCAATTATTGCTAGCTAACTTGCAAATTAGTGCTAGCTTGAACAGAGTCAATTTAGCTGTGAAGCCATTTGTTATTTTCACACAAATCAAAATTCATCATTGTATTGTTACCAGCTGACCCTGAGAACACAAAAATTACCGCCTTGACTATGTGCACATACAGTATTTGTAGTCTCTGACATAACCATTAAACCGCATTTTTTTAACCGAGTTTTACTGATCAATGTAAACTCGCATGTTAGCCTGCTAGCTGTTATCAATACCTCCTGGCGCCGACAGTAACGTTAGCTAGTTGGCATTCAGCAAGTTTAACACTCACCGAAACCTTGAAGAGTAGGTCCTACATACAAGCTCTTACGCAACCGACTAACCCCCCTTTGGCAGAACTGCAGCTCTCAAGATGCCCAGACTTGAAGTGGTTTTCTCCTCTTTTAATACTTTTATTCTCGTTCTGGAATAACACGGTAAAATGCGCCAGACTTACGGCCATGTCAGTGTCAATGACTTAATTTCAGCGAGACTGAGGGACGTCTCAGAAAAAAGTTAAAATAAATTAAAATCTTAACGACAACCTGTGACTTTCTTGACTTGGAAAATTATCATTTCAATTAATAAACATCAAATGTGTAATTTATGGAGCAAAACAAACGGGATCAAAAATTCACTTTTCTCTCGCCACTGACCACCGTATAAAATTTTTCGGATTTAAGGTCCCATGAGGATCACCAGAAGAGGCGGGACTTTGGCACTCCATATAGAATGGTCTAGTGAATAAGGGGATAATATGTGAAAACTATGCCTGAAAAATTCAATGCTGTGAACAAGGAAAAGGGTGGTGACACTAGATTCTGTATTGACTTTTTCTCTCAAAAAGATGTTATCTAAATGATTTTGTCGTAGTTTCATTGTGATCGCTGGTTCATGATTTATGACTACTTATGTTATGATTATGCTCTGATTGCCATGTTTTTGATTTTCTGTCTGATATGATTTCTGATCTCTGCATTGCCTGACCTTGCCTTGTATTGAGACTTGGTTGCTTTGTTATGTTCATCTTTTGTCTTAGTTTAGTCTTGCCATGTTTTCGTTATTGCATTGTTTTCGTTATTGCTTTGTTTTTGTTTGTTTTGCCAGTACCCATATTGCTGTTATTATTCCAGTCCAAGTTTTGCTTTCACCCATGCATTGAACTTCGTCTCCCCCTGTCTGGTCTCTTATCTTGTTTCTGCTCACAGCCCCGATATTGCGTGCCACTCTTTCGGGTGATTTAATGGTTTCTGGATTTCAACTTTTCCTTCCAATCTCATTTACTTCCTTCACCTTGCTTTGCTATTTTACTAACCAGTACTTACAGTTTGTTGTTTCGTTAAAACTACTAAGCTAGACTAACAATGTATATAATACTAACTTACAAACGAGCACTAGGGATTGTATAGCTGCACCTTACTAATTGATTAACAAGCTCTCAGCACTCACCCTGTTCTAGTCTCCGCCTCTTGCCTTTACCTAATCTTCTTTGCTGTGTTTCAGTGGATCCTCCACACCTGCTCACTCTGTCCTCTCATTATCTACGCATGTTAGAACTCCCTAACCGGAGCCGTATATCTGTCTATTGGCTGTCTTGTGACCCCTGTTTGCGTTTTGGCTTTTGCCTATTTCATGCGATTCAGTTCTCCCTCATGTTTGCTTCCTTTGTAATTAGTCTGACTTCTTGCACCTGTTTTCTGTTTAGCATGTGACCTCCCGTATGTGTATATTAGGAGTCTTCTCACAGCAGTTCCCTGCCATAACATTTCTCTAAGTTTACCTGTGCTGCTTTCGTCTTTGCCTTGTACTCGGAGTGTTGCTCTTCTGACTGGACCGTCCACGACTTCCGATTTTTGATTTGGTACACTCAACAAAAATATCAACGCAACACTTTTGTTTTTGCTCCCATTTGTCATGAGATGGACTCAAAGATCTAAAATTCGTTCCAGATACACAATATTACCATTTCTCTCAAACATTGTTCACAAATCTGTCTAAATGTGTGATAGTGAGCACTTTTGCTTTGCTGAGACAATCCATCCCACCTCACAGGTGTGCCACATCAAGATGCTCATCAGACACCATGATTAGTGCACAGGTGTACCTTAGACTGTCCACAATAAAAGGCCGCCCTGAAATGTGCAGTTTTTGCTTTATTGGGGGTCTGGGGACTCAGAACCAGTCAGTATCTGGTGTGACCACCATTTGCCTCATGCAGTGCAACACATCTTCTTCGCATAGAGTTTATCAGATTGTCAATTGTGGCCCGTGGAATGTTAGTCCACTCCTCTTCAATGGCTGTGTGAAGTTGCTGGATATTAGTGGGAACTGGTACGCGCTGTCGTATACGCCGGTCAAGCACATCCCAAACATGCTCAATGGGTGACATGTCCGGTGAGTATGCTGGCCATGCAAGAACTGGGACATTTTCAGCTTCCAAGAATTGTGTACAGATCCTTGCAACATGGGGCCGTGCATTATCTTGCTGAAACATGAGGTGATGTATGTATAGCACAACAATGGGCCTCAGGATCTCATCACGGTATCTCTGTGCATTCAAAATGCCATCAATAAGATGCACCTGTGTTCTTCGTCCATAACAGATGCCTGCCCATACCATAACCCCACCACCACCATAGGCCACTCGATCCACAACATTGACATCAGCAAAGCGCTCACCCACACGACGCCACACACGCTGTCTCCCATCTGCCCTGAACAATGTAAACCGAGATTCATCCATGAAGAGAACACCTCTTCAACGTGCCAGACGCCATCGAATGTGAGCATTTGCCCACTCAAGTCTGTTACGGCGACGATCTGGAGTCAGGTTAAGCCTCCGATGAGGACGACGAGCATGCAGTTGAGCTTCCCTGAGACGGTTTCTGACAGTTTGTGCAGAAATTCTTTGGTTATGCAAACCAATTGTTTCAGCAGCTGTCTGAGTATCTGGTCTCAGACGATCTTGGAGGTGAACCTGCTGGATGTGGAGGTCCTGGGCTGGTGTGGTTTCACGTGGTCTGCGGTTGTGAGGCCGGTTGGATGTACTGCCATATTCTCTGAGACGCCTTTGGAGACGGCTTATGGTGGAGAAATGAACATTCAATGTCCGAGCAACAGATCTGGTTGACATTCCTGCTGTCAGCATGCCAATTGCACGCTCCCTCAATGCTTGCGCTATCTGTGGCACTTTGCTGTGAGACAAAACTGCACATTTCAGAGTGGCCTTTTATTGTGGGCAGTATAAGGTACACCTGTGCACTAATCATGGTGTCTGATGAGCATCTTGATGTGGCACACCTGTGAGGTGGGATGGATTGTCTCAGCAAAGCAAAAGTGCTCACTATCACACATTTAGACAGATTTGTGAACAATGTTTAAGAGAAATGGTAATATTGTGTATCTGGAATGAATTTTAGATCTTTGAGTCGATCTCATGACAAATGGGAGCAAAAACAAAAGTGTTGCGTTTATATTTTTGTTGAGTGAACTTCTGTCTGCATCTGTTTACGAACCCTTTTTCTGCCCGACTACGATTACTGCGTTTGCTGCCCTGGTTTTTCGACTCGGATTCTGCCCTGTGGATTGTGATTTTTGGATTGTGGACTTTGTAGTGTTGCCTTCGGCCCAGCAGGGGTTTACCCCCTCGCTTAAAAAAATCACTTTCATTGCATTCCTGGATTCTCGCGAGGTTCCTGAATGCAACCTCACAACTTAACTTTCCAGTTAGTTTGTTTCTTAGAGTATTGAGCCAAGGACCTCTTCTGTGTGTTTCCATCTACAGGAATTTATGATAGAGACATAATTACTCTTTGGAGTCTTTAATTTGTAGGAACAAGCTCCAAAGCCTTAAATCAATCTCCAGGAATGGGACCGTGCCCTTGTTTATCCTTTGGTCTTGAATGTTCCTCTGTGTTTATGCAGTCCTGTAGGCTTTGCGCAAATATGTTTTTAATATGTTTTTGACCTTTTGCATGCCCTTGACCGTTGACCTTGACCTCCCAAAATCGAATCACCTCTTCCTTGATTCAATACTTAATCATTCCACCAAATTTGAGAATTCATCCAAAACTCTGTTATCCTGCTAACAAACAAACCAACCATCAGACAAACGGTAACGATCACTTAACCTCTGACAAAAATATGAGATGTGAGTTTACTGCTGTAAATGATAGGTTACATACTGGGGTTTCGAAATATAGTGTTCAAAAATAAATTTCTAACATCATGCACATAAATTAAATTATTGACACTTTGTTTACAAATTATGGAGAAATAGCAGTCATGGTTTCCAAAAGCCTGGTTTTCAATCGGCTTTTAGTTTACCTTCGGCGGATAAACGCCTGATAGTTTGGGTGTCATTCGATTAAGGAACTTCTTTTCGACCGTTGAAAATGAATGTAGACCATAATGCACGCCATTGTAAAGCAGGTCAGTCAAAGGTATGGCAGAAGAGTTGTGATTTAAGCGCCAAATTTCTTTCGGGTATTTCTGGTCAGGAGCACTTTCTCCAATCAAAAAATTAATTCCGAAGATTGAGGAATATGGTCGTTATATCACATTAAGCTTTTTCCCCACCGCATTGACTTAGGCCTTCATTATGAGGAAAAAGCTTAATGTAGTTTAATGTACTTAAACAGCGACCAATAAGCACTTAATTTCTCTCGGACATTTCTTGTCAGGGGCATTTCTTTATACAAGAAATTAGAACCGAAGTCTTGGGAAAACAGGCATACACACTTAAAGCTGGTGGCGACTTTAGAAGCTGGAATTTACAGTGACTAAAAGCCGGCGTTTATCGCGACTAAAGCCACTAAAACCACGTAAAAATACTGGCTCATAACTACGAAAGGTGCTTATCTCCTATACGTGAATTAAACAGTTCCTAAAATATGCTTAATTTTTGTCATATAAGACCAAAGAATAAGCTGCGCTTATGGTCATGTTTTAATAATGGGAAGGTGCCACCACCTGTTCTCAGGGCATCAATTTTTCAGGCTCGAACAGTAGACTGGGTTTTATTTTTCATTCGCTTCCAGAGTTCTTGCACTCTTTGACCTTTTTTCTTGTTGGCAGTGGCGCAAATCAAACAGAGAATTTGGGGGGGGTGTTGAATCTAACTGCGATGAAATTGTGGGAAGCCAGAACTGAGAATTGGCTTGCACAAAACTTCCGTTTTAAACAATAATTAGTCCTGACCTGTTCTTAGTCATTTTCATAATTAACAAAAGGTTCACTCTGAGAGCACTCCATGCTTAATCAGAGAGAACAAGCAGCACCTGTTAAGGAGGATGACAACCATTCATCTGGACGTGTGTTTGCTGCATTTAAATTGACGTTGTTAAAAATTGTATACCTGTCAACTGTCACGCAAGTAGCTTGAGCAGCACGCTTTAATTAGCCTATTTAACAGTAGAGTGCCACATTTTTATGCCCCCGGAATCGAAGTTTCAGGGGCATATAGTTTTTCACCTATCTGTCTGTCCGTCCGTTTGTCTGCAGCTGAAAAAAACCTGCAGTACTTTAACCTGCCGCCAGGGGCATCAGTGTTCCACGAACACAGCTTGTTTAATCAACATATGCAATACCTAGAATGAAAGGCAATATTTCATTAGAATGCGGATCAGTTCAATCGAGGCGAAGCATTAGCCTTTTAATAAGTACATTATTTCTCTGTACTGGATTAAGCCCATGATTGCATCGCTGTTACTTTTGTAGATTGCATATGGAGATAAACCGTGTCTTCAGTTGCCAATGAAGGTAATTGGAAAACACCTCAATGAAGGCAAATTATCGAGAACTAGCCAGGACTAATTTTTGTCATAAAGAACCCATCTGTGTCCCTTCCAATTCCCAGTTCAATTTGTGCTTCTGGATGCTGGTCCATGCAGCAGACTTCTTTTTGTTAGACTTCGCATCGGCCTTTCTGTCACAACTGACACCTGTCCGTGCTTTAACAGTCTCTGTGGGAGTCCGCCTCATCCGACATAAAATTTTCACCACGGTGTCCGTAATTTTGCATCGACAGGTGGTCGAGACACACTGCTAAATGTACACCTACTTCCCCTAATGCATTATGCAAGTAACAGGCCGAACAATAAAACATTGTAAATAAAACAGCAATAAAACAACTCCGCCTGACCGCTTGATTGCACGAGTACTGTTAGTCACCTTTCGTAGTTACGGGCCACTGGAGGAGTATAACCGTATTTCACTGTGTAGTGTCTGTGTCTGTATTGTTAAATGTGTATTTATTGTTAGAGTCAATAATCTGTTGATTTTTCTCCTATAAATTGTCAGCGCCTTTTTCCACAGCAGAGACAATTTTTTAATATTAATTCAAGCTACGCAAACACCAAGGGGACCTTGCCTCAAAGAGCGTTCTCATGAGCTGCACTGCTGCGGTTCTCTGCGTGTAGCACTGGTCACGAGATTCCGTGCTGTCGGCTTATGTCATTGCCAAGTCGATGAAGTGAGCAGGTGTAACGACACCAGTGTTTTCAGTTATTGGATTTAATGAATGATTTTGTTATATAGCGACTCGACTGCTTCAACTGTCTTATGTAACGTTATAGAATAAACAGTGAGGTAGCAAAGGCTGTTGTTGGTTAGCATGGGTTGGATGACGGGATGACTGTTGAAGGTAACATCTTATAAGCGTGCATGTAGCTAGCACTTGCTTTGCTTTTTCGTAGTATAAAATGTTCAAGATGCACTTAAGCTGAGTTGTTTAATACCATTACTTTGAATATCTTACACCGATTCACAGTACTGTGTTTTGCTGCTTCATGTATTATATCGAGGGCTGACTACAGTTATGTCCGGATTATGTATTGGGCATAACTGTTTATTGCAGTCAGCCCTCGATATGCTGGCTTTTGGTTCAGTAGTACCAGTTCTATTAATACATCCATGGTTTCATCAGCATTGACAAGGCTTTTTGATACACGGTGGCTACCGTAGTTGCAATACGTGTTTAAAAAAGTGAGACGCTAAAGTGCATTATTCGTTTGAATGTAATACACAATTCCAACACTGGATGGGAGTAATTCCTACACAATGTCCCTTTGAAAGCTTTTCAGGAAAAAGTTGCAGAAAAACAAAGGGGAGGTCTGCATTAAGGCCTGAATCTCTGGCAACGCCACCAGCTGGCTCGAAACGTTAATATTGTATTTCACTTTGCTGCTTCAGACATGTTTTCTGCACCGCTTACGTCTATATTAAGCATTACCAATATGAGTTCGCTGGCTAGCTAGGGCATTCGTGAATTATTACTATTAGCGAACTTGAATGGAATTTCAAAACGAAACTACGCCAGATCATTATGAAGAAGAATGAAATACGACGGTTGCTCATTTATTTCTTCTGCCTGCATCATTGGGGAGAGAAAATATGGAGAGAGTGTTCCTATTTTTACACCCTGTTGCTGATTAAAATTTTGGGATTAACATGCATGGACAACAATGCAAAATACGTTACACATTTATTTTCAATATGTGATCTTAACTCTTAACTCGAGAACAAAAAGTCGCCGATATTCCCAAAGTCGCAGCTAGCAGCGTCGATTCAGAGGATACACAGGAAGAATCTTTGCTCCTAAGAAACATTTTAGGGTGTGCAGCATACAGTAATTGGGGTGACTTACCAGCGCTGATTCATCCGCCTGTCTTGGGCCCTTGTTAATGGCGCCCGCTCCAGAGATCGCAGAGCTAAAAACTGAGCTCCAGTCCATCGAGCGGCTAATCAACGACCTCCCTCAACGACACACTGTGTTGCGTTCCTGGCTGACGTCGCTCGAGCCAGAGGGCAAACAGCGGCCCTTGGCTTCTGATGCAGCATCGGCTTCAGCTAATGCTCCTGAAAGCAATCCTCTTCCGCCTGTGTCACCTCGTCTTCAGACTCACCAACAGCCCACCCAGGGTGCAAACGACCCCATTTCTCACTCCTGCAGCTTAAAAACTGTTCCCCTGTGGTGTTAGTGGAAGCGTCCCTTTCTTCCTCATCACAGCCACCTGTTGCTGCTCCTTTGTCCCCTCCTTCCCCCACTCGTGCGTCTGTTCAGGTAAACAACTCTGCTCTCTCTGCGAGCTCGTTAGCAACCGGACATAAACTTAGCCCAAAACTTGCCGTGTACAAATGCAGTCCTGAAACTGATCACCCTGAAATTCTTGTGGTCGGAGACCATTTTTTAACACTTCCTGGTGCTATAACGTACTGCCTCTCTGGAGGAAAAACTGCCAACTACATTGACTTAATCCCAACGCTGCTTGGCATCCACCATACCATTCACACAGGGGTCTATTCTCCCATGCGCTTAAGTCCAAAAAAGCGCATAGCTACGCGTTTTTCAGCCGACGCGTATTCTCCCCTCGACTTCAGTTACGCGCTTGGGGCGGAGCATGTTTGCGGGCGTTTCTCATGCAAATAACACTTAGGCGTATTCTCCCCCTGGCTTATGCGCTTTTTCTGTTAAGCGCTTTTGAGGGCTGTATTAAGGTCCAGCGCCAACATAAGGCAAAATGAAATATTGCGTTTGATATCGATTATAGGCCGAATTTTAACGTTCATTTTATTTTATTTAACATGGTAAAGGTTGAGACATTTAATATTCGATTGCTCTTCCTTAATTCTAAACTACATTTCTCAAAGCCATAATAATTTATTAAATGAAATCATCACATGATATAACGCATCAGCCTCTTCTCCAATCAGTTACAAACCCAAAACAATTAATTAATACGAGTATACATAAGACCATCATTCTACCATGCCCTCAAAATCTAAAACCAAAATGTCAGGCTTGCATTCTTGCGTGATTAGGAAAGAGTAAGAGGACCGCGCCGAGCTCGAAGACGAACACGCATATATCGGCTTCGTTTGGACATCCTGGGACTAATAAACATCGAGCGCATCTAGCGCTTTCGTATGGACTGTGCATGAGGCAATCATCTATCTTTGCCGACTTCTGGATGAACAGCTATCTAGCCGCAGCAGTTATCTACAAAATATACCCGTGGTAATCAACGTTAGAACTGCGCTGTCACTCCTGGCATCTGGGTCGTTCCAGAGAGTGGCTGGTGAAGTCATACACTTATCACAGGCGCAGTACGTTGACGTTTCAAGTTTTTCTCCATGCACTTCCACTGCAGAAAGAGTGGATGCCATCCCCTCCTGTGCAGTGAAATGCACAATGGATGACGGTTGCCCACCACCTGTTGCGTGTACACTTCTCCGGTGTGCAGAGAGCCTGGCTTTTTCAGCGCCCCGCAGATCTCTCCATTTACCGAAGCCACATCCAGAATTCGCAGCTTAATTCCTCGGATCAGCCTTCAGTGCTCGCTTGCCATACAACACCAATATCTGTGAAATTTGGTTATGATAATCTAAAAAGTTGTGATATTTCCACGAGTGAGGAGATTGATTTTCTAATTGAGGATATCTGTATTAACCAACTCGTGTCTTTGTAATTTTTTTACCATTGATAACACTGTATTTTAATGTGTGAATAAAGATATTATTAAATAGGCTACTCTAGAGAGGGTAGAGCCCTACCCTGGCCAATACCAAAGCACTACCCATTTGTTAATCTATTTAAGCCTATAAAGAACAGCCCACATGGGAAGAATCATTATCAGTAAATGGGATAATTGATTATAATGAAGTATTAGGCGCAAGTTCAAGTGAATGTGTCGCTCAAATCAAATGGGATATGATAGGCTATGGATATGGAATTCCGTCATTGCTGAGGCGGTTTTGGGGCGGGGAGATGACTGCGTGCAGGGTAAGAATCCTTGTTAAAGCGTTTCCATGTCCTTTAGTTGCAAACCTGACATCGGAGTAGTTTGAGATTTCAAGTGCGCAATTTCTAAATGAGATCATGTAAACTGTCTTTGCCTTTTTTTGAGTGGCTAGACAGTCATCTAAATTGCATAATGACTTCGAAATGCTGTGTGGCACTGTTGAAAGTCTCAGAAAACGTTGTCTCATCTCAGGTCCTATCTCAAACCTCTCTGAAAGTTCTGAGCGTTTAAGCCGTCTGTATAGTATCCACCAATGGTTACGTAGCTTCTGCGCTGCCACAGAATATGACTTTATTTCAAATTTTGATTTATTTTGGCGTAATTTGGGTCTATATAGAGCTGATGGTGCGCACCTTAGTAGCAGTGGTACTAAATAGCTTGCGAATAATTTAATTAGATTCAGTGAGAGTAAAAAGTATTTGATCCCTTGCTGATTTTGTTGGTTTGCCCACTAATAAAGACATGATCATTCTATACTTTTAATGGTAGATGTATTCTAACATGGAGAGACAGAATATCAAAACGAAAATCCCGAAAATAACTTCAATGAATTTATTTTAATATATTTGTATTTCATTGAGGGAAATAAGTATTTGATCCCCTAGTATGCATTAGGAGTTCTGGCTTTCACAGACCAGTTAGACACTCCCAATCAACTTGATACCTGGATTGAAGACACCTGTTCTAACTAATCACCTGTATTAAAGACACCTGTTCACAGAATCAGACAATCAGACAGATTCCAAACTCTCCAACATGGGTAAGACCAAAGAACTCTCTCAGGACCTCAGAAACAGGATTGTTGACCTGCACGAATCTGGAATGGGCTACAAAAACATTAGCAAGATGCTGGGTATTAAAGTAACAACCATTGGTGCAATTGTGAGAAAATTTAAGAAGTATAACATGACCATCAATAGACCTCGGTCTGGTGCTCCACAGAAGATTTCACCTCGTGGGGTGGCAATGATCATGAGGACAGTGAGAAATCGGCCTGCAACCACACAGCGGGAGTTAGTGAATGACCTCAAGGCAGCTGGGACCACAGTCACCAGGAAAACAATTGGCAACACTTTGCGCCGCAATGGATTAAAATCCTGCAGTGCCCGAAAGGTACCCCTGCTTAAGAAGGCACATGTGGAGGCACACCTAAAGTATGCCAATGATCACCTCAAAGATGCACAAAGTGATTGGGAGAAGGTTCTGTGGTCAGACGAGACCAAAATTGAACTATTTGGGCTAAACTCCACTCGTCGTGTGTGGAGGAAGAAAAATGCTGCCTATGATCCCAGGAACACTGTGCCCACCGTCAAGCATGGAGGTGGAAACATTATGTTTTGGGGGTGTTTCTCTGCCAAGGGCACAGGGCTACTTCACCGCATCAGTGGGAAGATGGATGGAGCCATGTACCGTGCAGTCCTGAGGGACAACCTCCTCCCCTCTGCTAGGAAGCTGAAAATGGGCCGTGGCTTGGTCTTCCAACATGACAACGACCCGAAGCATACAGCAAAGGCAACAAAGGAGTGGCTCAAGAAGAACCATATTAAGGTCATGGAGTGGCCCAGCCAGTCTCCGGACCTCAATCCAATCGAAAATCTATGAAGAGAGCTGAAGGTCCGAGTTGCCAAGCGACAGCCCACCAACCTTAATTATTTAGAGAGGATCTGCAAAGAAGAGTGGGCCAAAATTCCCCCTGATATGTGTGCTAACCTTGTGGTTAACTACAACAAACGTTTGACCGCTGTGCTTGCAAGCAAAGGCTTTGCCACCAAGTATTGAGTGCTTTTGGATAGAGGGATCAAATACTTATTTCCCTCAATGAAAATCAAATGAATTAAAATAAATTCTTTAAAGTTATTTTCTGGATTTTCGTTTTGATATTCTGTCTCTCCATGTTAGAATACATCTACCATTAAAAGTATAGAATGATCATGTCTTTATTAGTGGGCAAACCAACAAAATCAGCAAGGGATCAAATACTTTTTACTCTCACTGTATATAGCTTTTAGCATGAAGCAATGGCGTGCATTCTGGCAAGACCCGATTCAGACATATGTGCCTTGTATCATTATACCTAGCTCTTATGGTGTGGGTCCTGCTGAGGATGTCGGCCATATATCTATACCCTTTTCTTACGACCTCTGCCGTCCGTTTGGGCTAATAAACCTCTCTTCATTGGCCTCTACTGTAAATGTAAATATGATTCAGACTGTAATATCTGAAAGAACCCAAAGATTTTATAATAATCGGGGTGTCAATAGCAATGTCCTTGTGCCTTTAAAATCACGTTAGCTAACGATGTGAGTTACAGCAGATGTACTCACCCGCAGTCCTTAAATCTCAGGCTGATTTTGTACTTCAAAAAGATTTGGGTTTTAGTCATATCAATGTCCGTAGTCTGACTTCTAAAATGTACTATATTGAAATTTGGGCTTTACAAACAAAAGTGGATATTTTTGTATTATCTGAAACGTGGCTCTCAGACCAAGTGAGTGATAATGACATTGCTGTTGATGGATATAATGTTTTTAGGTCTGATAGATGTAAGCCTATTGGAGGTGGAGGTGTAGCCATTTATTTTTAAAAACATTTTCCTGTCATTGTTGTTAGTTCTGTATCCATTCCAAAGTGTTTTGAATACTTGGCCTTAATCGTTTCCTTGGGTATCAGTGCTGACTGCGGGAAATTGCTTGTTATAGGACTATATCGTCCTCCATCTGCACCGTCTGCTGCCATTTCTGATCTAGTACAGATGATATCTGCTCATGTATCCTTGGAAATAATATTATAGGGTGATTTGAATCTTGATTGGTTTACTAATGCATCTAATGGGCTAAAAGATTTGTGTATTGATTTAAATCTCACACAGTTGATCTCTGTTCCAACAAGACCTGATCCAGCGAACTTTGAGAAGGCCACCTAATTGGATCATATTTTAACAAACAGGCCACATAATTTTAAATCTATTGGGGTTCTTCCACTTGATTTTAGTGATCATTGCCCAATTTCCGAGAGGGGTCTGGCTGCAGACCTCTCGCGTCAGGCCTCTCCCTGTGCAGACCTCTCGCGTCAGGCCTACCTCCAGCGTGAGGCCGGAAGTGCGCGCAACAAATTTCAAAATAAAACCACCTCCAGCGTGAGTTCGGTTGGGACCGGAAGTGCGCGCAACAAATTTCAAAATAAAATAGTTATCGATTTTGTAAGACAAAACTTTGCGCCTTTATATGTAATGAAAAGCTATTAGTTTCTTAAATATATGTAACACTTTTGATGTTGTCAATCCTTTAATTGTGGCATTTACCATGATTACACCAGCAACATATTAGTCCTAATGGGGTAAACTCCAAGTGCACAGAAGAAATTTCAAATAAATCTTTAAGCTGCTGCATCAATTTATAAACTTTTAACCTAAGAAAAACCAAACCTTTAACCTAGAAAGACATGTATTTAGATGGCACAGGATAAAGACACAACAGATACCACATGTGCCTGTCTACCTGGAGTCCCTCTGAAGAGTACTACATGAACATATCAATCTATGTACATTTGTTCAGAGCTCATGCATAACATTCACATAAGGTAAATGCCTTTTTTTAATTTCTATTGTATTAAATGATTCGACTTTTGTCTTCAATGACATAAAGATCTTAAGACTATTGAAGCCAATTAGGTTGTTAACTATGCTTAAATACAAAATTGTCAACATTTAGGGAGGAATAGATAAAACTGCATTCTATTGAAATGCAATAACTCACCTGTGATCTTCATTGTATAATAAAAGCAAATAAATAAATATATAATAATAATTATTATTAATATACTATATAAATATATAATATAAAGCAATAAGGGAAACAGATCACTTGGTTCTATTCAGCCTTTAATTAAACACAACCCATCCTTATTAGCCTACTCCTTCACTTCAGTTTCAGTGTAGGTTGTGTATCCTCTTTTATCAGCAATCTCTTCACAAAAGACCCACATGTCTTCACATTTTCAAATTTAAATTTGAAATGGTCAAGGATGTCTTCTGTCTCCTGGTCATCAAGCTGGCAACGTTCTTCTTCATCCCAAAGCCTTCTGTACTGCCTCAGGACCTCTTCCACTTCTTCCTCTCCCATAGTGAGGACACAGGGAAACTCAACCTTTGCCGAAAACAAATGTTAGTTTGTTTCAACCCACTCTGCGACCTTTTTGCAGTGATGAAGTATTCTGGCCCCCACTTCATCCTATGAAAAAGATAGAAACAAAAGAGAAAAAAGAAGTGTTGTGGAAATTTTCCTTTGCTACTGGTGAAAAAATGAAATAGAGACTTGTGCCGGCCGACAAGTTATCTATTTTCTTTGCAAAGAAAAGGTCAGTCAACATGCGAGCAGTCAAATGATGAGAGACCCAGAAAGTAGTCTCTTTGAGGTTTTTATAAACAAGAGAGACACAGGGAGGCGCCCATCAGGACGGCCTGTTGTAAGTATTGGCGCCGACCCCCCGGTGCTATTCTTTTACACCTGAGGATCTTTGCATCCAGGTGTAAGGTTGAGTCTAGGCGTCACAATTCATTAAAACAACAGGGGGCTGGATGCCTTTTGTTTTAGGAAGGGGGAAGCTGTCCTTCACCATTTACAGAAACAAAGGAGTTGGGTGCCTTTTGTCTTAGGAGGGAGAAGTTATGCGTAGACAAAGAGGAGTATCCTGAGAGAGGGAGAGGGGTTGTGCGTGTGGTTGAAACAAAGACATTAAATTTACTATTACATCTTGCTATAGCAAAACTGCTGTACAAACTCTGTTATTCTCATGGAAATAACAGTGCATATAAATTAGAAAAATTAGACTTCAAATAGAACTTTTGCAAAGAATAACTTAGTTTAAAACAGAGAATCAACAGAGAGTCATGCATACCACATCCACTGGCGTCTCGACAGCTCTTTCAGTGCAAGATTGCTAATGCTTTGAAACAGGTTGTGGCTGCTCCTCTGTCTAAAAGGTGTGTGGGGTGGGAGGTGAGGGTGAGGAACACACAAATCTTTTTATTCAATCTTCAAAATAATGCAATGACCATGGCTGGCGTTGTAAGGACAACATGTTGATGCATCAAAATACTGATAAGAATATGCACACCCAACATTGTTCATTCCAACTTTATCTAATACTTCGACTAGTATAACATGAGCCCTTCTTCCAACGGGTGAGAAATCACTGACCTCACTGATGTTATCCATTTTCCGTTTCTTTAAATGATACACTGGTGGCACCTCATCTTGCAGCACACCCTTTGAAATGTCTGTCCAGTGGGCAAACATTTTGCCATGGCTCAAATAAAAAGAAAAACAAATATGCTCATAAATATGCTGTTAATATTTTCAACACAATTAAACGTCAAATTTTTGTGCTCTTACCTTCCAAGTTCAAAATTTTCCAAGAGCATAACACACCACCACTTTCGCAAAGCTGGCATGTCCACCTGAGAAGAATTTTTTAGCACAGTTGGACAAAGTAGATGTTTACATTTAGATGTTTACATTTTATTTTGAATATGCAAGTCAACTTACCACAGTGAAATCATAAGGGGCATCCAGAACAGAGTAGAGGGCATACTATGGAAAAAAAACAATTCCATATCAATAGCTTTAAAGCACATCAAATTAAATAAGACAACTAACATCTCCTACCATCAACATGAAGATCCCACAGTCGTGTCCATATGGCTGTCTCGGAAAACCCTATGATGACAGAATAGAAGTCAGTCGATGATTTTAAATGGTGTTAAATGGAGATTACATGTGGTATATGCTGTTACCTGTATTTCCAATCCAGTGGTCTCGTGCCACACTCCAGGAAATATCGATTGAGAAAGGTTTCTAAAAGTTAAAAGACATTAACATAGCATCACATAGTTGTCTAGATCATGGTTAGGTTACATGTAAACCATACTGCGTGTAAGTAATTTAGGTCAGGAACAAACCTTTGCATGCAGTCAAACACATGTAGAAGGCTTTTTATGGTACTATTTTATGACATATATTATTAATGTAATGTTATCATCCACGAAAGTTTATTTTAAAAGAAGTACCTGATGTGCCAAATTGCAATTATATTTAGGTGACACCATAAAAAGACTTTCACAGATCACAACATGATCCAATGAGAAAACAATGTAGAGCTGGGCAATATATCAATACTCAAATCTTGTGGGTTTTGGATGCTGTTATAGTGGGTTTTGACTAGGGATGCAACAACATTTAATATTTTATCAAATCATTGAATGCCCGTTAGGTGCAATAGACAAAGGCAATTTAACTTGATTGGATACTGCATAATTTTTTTATGGAAGGCAATGATATGTGATGATAGAAGTATTCAATTTTGATATTACGGTTTTTTGTTTGACTATATTTGTGCTTTAAATTATTTATTCATGCAATATTGGCTTAGACAGAACTGTGGGAAAACTCAACTGTTGCATCCCTAGTTTCGACCATTTATCCATACTGCTCAGCCCTAAAACAAACCTTTTCCGAATAGCATAGGAATATGAACACCATTCAGAACAAAAAAATATGTTTTTGTTAGTGACCTCAGCAGTGCTCTCATTTCCTGATCACCAAACCCAAATTGTGCATGTGCACATTTGCAATCAAGAAAGAGAATCTCTCTCTGGACTGGCTTCAAAACCTGTTGTGGTTAATGAGATATCATTTCATCGTAGGGGGAGAGGTTAATACAACACAGACAACAGAAACTCAACAGCACAACACTAATGCAGCACAACTTTTTTATTTTTTAGTGTGTGCTTAGTGAATGTAAAAAAGATGTGAGGACAAGACAGGATTTGGACAGCAATGATTCAGGAAGTGTGGTTGCGTCCACCACAGGAAAGGGAGTGTGTGGTTAAGTGACAGCAATAAAGAAAAAAATGCAACTGTACCTACACACAACATGAAATGTCCAATTTTCCACACAGGGATAACAATGGAGTCCCTTATGTGAATGTCTCCCTAATAATATCAAAGAAACATTTAAAAGATAAAAATAAGTCAACATAAAAATATATTATTAATAGAATCCAGTATACTTACAGGTAAACCTGAAAGCGGGTTGGCTGCTGTTGGCTGTCGCCATGTCGGTACGACATACAAATCAGCCACAAAAATGCACTTCCCCTTCAGAATATATTGCAAATGTAAACATGTAAAACAGTATGGAAAATGGATACAAACATATTCTGAGATCAAACTTTATACCTTTGATTAAGCAATTCTTTCTATAAGCTCAAAACGAGGCATTTCCGATCTGCAAAAAAAAAAAAAATCAAATATGAAAATAACTTGGCAGCATTAATCACATGTCACATCCTCGCTCTGCACCTCCTGTTTTTGTTTTTTCTTGTCCCTCTGTTTGTCCCTCCCCTTTCACCCTCTCCTCCTGAGTACTTCTGCCAGCCATTCTCCACCTGCCCATTCCTTTTCCCCCGGCCTCGGATTCAGCCTCATTCTCTCTGCCATCACCCTCATGACCTGCGGCTCCATCCTCTGGCTCCCTCTCCCCTCCATCCCATTACTTTTCATTTAATAAATCATTGGTATTACCTCCTGCATGCTGTCTGCCTTTCTGGTCCAGTATTACCCGTTCTCACAACATAATTGGTTCACTTATAAGATCCATTTAATATTAACTCACAGTTGATTCCATCTCCTGATTCAAGCCAAGAGTCCAGAAGTCACCACGTGTTAGGCAACTCTTTTTTGTCTTCACAATTAGTTGTGTCTCTGGCCTTTCAGTATCCAGGACATAGTCAAGCTAATTATTGAAAAAAAATATATTAAAAGATTGCACCATATTAAATATTTCATAAACACCATAAAATGTAGCCCAGAACTTTCACAGGTGTCAAGATTTCAATATAAGAATCACAACGCTTTTTAAAATACATACCAGTTGCTGTTGGGAGGAATGTATGTGTAATGTCCATGATGACTGGCTTGGTTGTATGTTCTCACATTTAGTGATGCTTTCACACTGTGGTCCACATGTGTCACCATCTTTATAGGAAAAACCAAGTTTTAAAAAAAGGCTAAATAAATTAATGTGGATTTGAGAAGCTGCTACATACCTTTGTGTGTGTCAGCGTGAAGACCTTGTGGCTGCAAAGGGGCTCCAACTGGTGATGGCAGATGTTGATGCTGTGCAGAGTTCTTTGATGGTAGGATTCCCAAGGCTTTAGAAAAGACATGGTTTAGTACGAGCATTATATTTCACATTTCAAGTATAACATTAAAAATCCCATATTTCATATTTACCTAACACTGCTTGTCCATTTTCACTTAGAGCGATGTCATGCAGAGACTCTGAATCTCCTCCTCTCTTGAGCAGGTTTTTCAGAATATTTTTGTTTGTTTTTGTGTTTCGATGATGTACCAGGTTTCTCATTGTAAAAATGTGCGTTGAAGGTGCCATGTTATTGAGGAAGTAATTGTTTTTCCTTAGAGTTGAAAACAGCTGTTCAGCAACCTGGCTTTTCAGAGAACCCTGGAGTTCTGGGACCAGGTTGATCCTCCTTAAAACCTCCTTTGGATCCTTGGTGTTGGCCTCATGAAATTTGTCATAAAGGACATAATGGTCTGAAGACCCAGTGCAAGGATGCCATCAGGATCATGTAACTTTTCAGTCAACCAGGGAAGAGGGATTCTGAGTTTTCCCTGGTGAGCAGCTGTGACATTTTCGTTGGTTGTTTCAGCCAGTCTCCCTTCATGTGGCTTGATAGGTAGTGTGGTTGGGACACGGAGGTTGACGTGAGTTGCCAAACCACGAGCGAAATCGTAAACAGAAACATTTGGCAGGTGCTTCCAGGAGAGAAGGAGATCAGCAAAATCTCATGGCGATTCTGCCCTCAGGTTAAACTTTACACTGTATATAACACCATGAGGACAGAGAATCACAGACCAGCCCCCTATAAAAGTAAGTTGAAAGTCTCTTTAGTTAATGTTAATAACACATTTCAGATTGTTTTTAACAACAATGTTTGACCCATACCTGAAGCTCCCCAGATTTTTTGGAAGATTTTGTCATATGTATGTCTTGTTTTCATCTCGTCTCTTAGTCTGTTGATGAGGTCATTCCTTGATCCCTTTGAGTCCAAATTGCAGGCCTTACACAGCTTGCGCACTGTAGAAACCTTTTGAAATAAAGAAAATGTGAAATCAATTCATATTTTGTTACACGCTGCGCCAAAAATTTAATAAAAATATATGTACCTTCTGCTTCATGAGCTCATCCATCAGACGGTCCTCTGAAACCATGCTCAGCTTCAGATGAGGACTTTGAAGAGGAAACTTTTTCAAATTCTGTGTTTAACACAGTGTCAGATTTGCGTGTATTCTTCCCAATCCATGGGGCCCAGTGCTCAAAACTAGGATGGACAGCAAAGTTGTCCAAGATAGACAGTGACCAATAAGCACGTAATTTATCTTGGACATTTCTTGTCAGGAGCACTTTCTTTATACAAGAAATTAGAACTGAAGTGCCAAATTCCTCTCAAGCATTTCTTGTCAGGAGCACTTTCTCCAGTAAAAAATTTAAACCAAACTCCAAGGAATATAGTTGTTATATCACGTTAAGCATTTTCCCCTCCATTGACTTAGACCTGCATTATGGGGAAAAAGCTAAACGTAGTTTAATGTACTGAAACAGTGAGCAATAAGCACTTAAATGAAGTACATTAAACTACGTTAAACTTTTTCCTCATAATGCAGGTCAATTTTTTATTGGAGAAAGTGCTCCTGACAAGAAATGCTTGAGAGGAATTAGGTGATTGTTTATTGATTATTGGCACCCCTAACAATTCCTAGGGAATAAATGTAATTGAACTGTTTCTGTCATTTCTACAGTAGTTTACAAAGTTGATCAGAGTATCGAGGAACATTAAATTAGTAATTCATCACTTCCTGTTTCCCTGGGCCTGGTTGTTCAAAGCTCCGTTAATTTAACGGCTGGTTAGCGCTAAACACCTGACATTATGACCACTCTCTAAGTAAGATTCTCGCGAATGCTTTCACTACTTGAACTAATCAAGGGGAAACCTACAAAATGCATCAAAAACTTACAAACATCTGTGCTTTCATTCAGAGATATAGATAGTGTAGTTTAAACTTAATCACCGGTTAAAGTTAACAAGGCTTTGAACAACTGGCCCCTGGGGTATAAATATGACGCAAAACAGAGGCCATTTCTCTTATCCACTCTTCAACATGGGAAAGACAAAGGAACACACCATTCAAGAAAGGCAGATGTGTCAAACTTCACAAGTCAGGCAATGGCTACAAGAAAATAACCACTCGCCTGCCCATATCTACTGTCGAAGGAATCATTAAGAAGTTTAAAACGACTTGAACAGTGGTAAACAAGCCTGGACGAGGATGCAAGGTTATTTTGTCACCACGCACAGTAAGGAGGATGGTAAAAGAAATAAAAAGTTCTCCAAAGCTCAAAGAATTGCAACAAATGGTAGCATCTTGGGGTCCCAAAGTCTCCAAAACAACCATCAGGCGCTATCTACATGAAAACAAGCTGTTTGGGAGACATGCACAGAAAAAAACCTTTTCTCACTCACAATCATAAACGCAAATGTCTGGAGTTCACTAAGCGGTACTGGGACTTCAACTGGGATCGTGTGCTTTGGTCAGATGAGACCAAGATGGAGTGTTTGTTGCAATAATGCTCTAAGTGAGTCAGGCGGAACACAAAAGATGAGTCTGCAGAAAAGCACCTCATGCGCACTGTGAAGTATGGGGGAGGATCGCTGATGCTGATGGCCTCTGGCCAAAAGCTGAAGATGGGTCGTCACCGAGCGGTGCTCTGTTATTGGACTTCTATGCTAGTCACAGTTTGTCCATAACGAACACCATGTTCAAGCATAAGGGTGTCCATCAGTGCACGTGGCACGAGGACACCCGAGGTCGGAGGTCAATGATCGACTTTGTAGTCGTGTCATCTGACCTTTGGCCGTATGTCTTGGACACTCGGGTGAAGAGAGGGGCTGAGCTGTCCACTGATCACCACCTGGTGGTGAGTTGGATCCGCTGGCGGAGGAGGAAGCTGGACAGACTTGGCAGGCCGAAACGTGTTGTGAGGGTTTGTTGGGAACGTCTAGCGGAACCCTCTGTCAGTGGGGTTTTCAACTCTCACCTCCGGGAGAGCTTTGACCAGATCCCAAGGGAGGCTGGAGACATTGAGTCTGAATGGACCATGTTCTCCACCTCCATTGTTTACGCGGCTGTTCGGAGCTGTGGCCGTAAGGTGTCCGGTGCCTGTCGTGGCGGCAATCCCCAAAGCCGTTGGTGGACACCGGAAGTAAGGGATGCCGTCAAGCTGAAGGAGGCTTACCGAGCTTGGCTAGCTCGCGGGACGCCTGAGGCAGCTGACGGGTACCGGCAGGCTAAGTGTGCTGCGGCCCGGGCGGTGGCGGAAGCAAAAAATTGGGTATGGGAAAAGTTTGGGGAGGCCATGGAGGAGGACTATCGGTCGGCCCCGAAGAAATTCTGGCAAACCGTTCGGCGCCTCAGGAGGGGAAAGCAGTACCCTGCCAACACTGTCTACAGTGGAGGTGGGGAACTGTTGACTTCGACAGGGGATATTGTCGTCCGGTGGAAGGAATACTTCAAGGACCTCCTCAATCCCGCTGTTACGCCTTCCGTAGAGGAAGCAGAGGCTGGGGACTCAGAGGCTGACTCATCCATCACTCGGGCTGAAGTCACTGAGGTAGTTCGGCTGCTCCTCGGTGGCAAGGCACCGGGGGTGGATGAGATCCGCCCTGAGTACCTCAAGTCTCTGGATGTAGTAGGGCTGTCTTGGTTGACACGTCTCTGCAGCATCGCGTGGCAGTCGGGGACAGTGCCTCTGGATTGGCAGACTGGAGTGGGGGTTCCTCTATTTAAAAAGGGGGACCGGCGGGTGTGCTCCAACTATAGGGACACTTCTCAGCCTCCCGGGTAAAAGTCTATTCCAGGGTGCTGGAGAGGAGAATCCGGCCGATAGTTGAACCTCGGATTCAGGAGGTCGTGGAACCTCCTGGACCAGCTCTATACCCTCCGCAGGGTGCTTAAGGGTGCATGGGAGTTTGCCCAACCTGTTCACATGTGTTTTGTGGATTTGGAGAAGGCATTCGACCGTGTCCCTCGTGGCATTCTGTGGGAGGTGCTTCGGGAGTATGGAGTCCGGGGCCCTCTACTAAGGGCCGTGCGGTCTCTGTATGACCGGAGCAGGAGCTTGGTTCGCATTGCCGGCAGTAAGTCAGACCTGTTCCCGGTGCATATTGGACTCCGGCAGGGCTGCCCTTTGTCACCGGTTCTGTTCATTATTTTTATGGACAGAATTTCTAGGCGCAGCCAGGGGGCGGAGGGAGTTCAGTTTGGGGACCACAGGATCTCATCTCTGCTTTTTGCGGATGATGTTGTCCTGTTGGCTCCCTCGAACCAGGACCTTCAGCATGCACTGGGGCGGTTTGCAGCCGAGTGTGAAGCGGCTGGGATGAGAATCAGCACCTCCAAGTCCGAGGCCATGGTTCTCGACCGGAAAAAGGTGAAATGTCCCCTCTGGGTTGGAGGAGAGTTCTTGCCTCAAGTGGAGGAGTTCAAGTATCTTGGGGTCTTGTTCACGAGTGAGGGAAGGATGGAGCGTGAGATTGACAGACGGATCGGTGCAGCGGCAGCAGTAATGCGGTCATTGTACCGATCTGTTGTGGTGAAGGAGGAGCTGAGTCGAAAGACAAAGCTCTCGATTTACCAGTCAATCTACGTTCCTACCCTCATCTATGGCCATGAACTCTGGGTCATGACCGAAAGAACGAGATCTCGGGTACAAGCGGCTGAAATGGGTTTCCTCCGCAGGGTGGCGGGCAGCTCCCTTAGAGATAGGGTGAGGAGCTCTGTCACCCGGGAAGAGCCAGCTGGGGTGGCTCGGGCATCTTTATCGGATGCCCCCTGGACGCCTTCCTGGGAAGGTGTTCCGGGCATGCCCCACCGGGAGGAGGCCTCGGGGAAGACCCAGGACACGCTGGAGGGACTATGTCTCTCGGCTGGCCTGGGAACGCCTCGGGATACCCCGGGAAGAACTGGAGGAAGTGTCCGGGGAGAGGGAAGTCTGGGCATCCCTACTTAGACTGCTGCCCCCGCAACCCGGCCCCGGATAAGCGGTTGAAGATGGATGGATGGGTCGTCACTGGGACTTTCAGCAAGATAATGACCCCAAACCTGTGGCCAAATCTACAGAGAAATGGTTCACCAGACACATAATCAAGCTCCTCCCATGGCCATCTCAGTCCTCAGACCTCAACCCCATTGAAAACCTGTGGAGTGAGCTGAAGAGGAGAGTGCAGAGGAGAGGACCCAGGTCGCTGGATAATTTAGAGAGATTGTGCAAAGAGAAATGCTTGAAGATCCGTCTTTCTGTATTCTCCCATCTTGTGAAAAATTATAGGAGAAGATTAGGTGCGGTTTTGTTGGCAAAAGGGGGTTGTACGAAGTATCAACATCAGGGGTACTAATAATTGTGGCACACATGATTTGATGTAAAATAATTATTTCTTAATGTGGGATTTTTTTTCCACTGAAAAAATGCACTTGAATTAAAGTTTGTCTTTTCCTCTTTATTTCATTGTGGTCCTATATTATTAAGAAAAAAACTGAATTTATTAGAAGCTAAAGAACACATGTTAACCAGGGGTGCCAATAATTATGGAGGGCGCTGACAAGAAATGCTCAAGAGGAATTTGGTGATTATTGGTCGCTGTTTAAGTACATTAAAATACTTTAAGCTTTTTCCTCATAATGTACGTCAATGGAGGGGAAAAACGCTTAACGTGGTACAACTACTATATTCCTTGGACTTTGGTTTTAATTTTTTTTATTGGAGAAAGTGCTCCTGACCAGAAATGCCCGAGAGGAATTTGGCGCTTATTGGTCGCTGTTTTGGTGCATTAGGCCACGTTAAGCTTTTTCACGTTAAGCATTTTAGAATGTCCCCAGGTGCGGATTTCTCCACGGATCACGTTGTATCACCACGGAAATTTCAGAAATGAAGCGTTTGTATTTATAGATTCATGGGCGTCAGTTATCGTCCCCACCACTTTTAAAAACAATCAGAATGAGTGCATTTTGACAAGTGGTGGGGACAATGACATTAATTATTGTTTTCACTTTTGGAAAATGCTACCATCACATGCATGAGCGTATTTCATGTTTTAAGTCAATAGTCGAGTTTACATTTCATATCAAGCAATTCTTTGACGAATTTTAGACAATTTGCTTCAAAGGAAATGCGAATGACCTGTGTTTCCATCAACCAGCTTGGAGCAAATAAACTCCAATGTATTAAGCAAGGTTTTCCACAAAATAGCAATAAATTACTTGCAACCTGTGAACCATATATAGGCCCTACAGTACAACAGTAGAAGAGGTGGTCGTAATTTGATCAAAAAAAAAAAAAATTGGCATAAAAATAGTGCGATGGAAACCTGACCACGGTCATGTACTGAATTTCAAGATAAACCTAGTTTTTTTTTTCAACTTCGGGGAATTCGATCGCAGGATTGATACCTGGAAAGTACATTACATTCCATTGTTTAAATAAACTATTGATAAAGCCAACGCCAGCGATGGTTAATGGTTTCCAACAAAACTGATGAAGTAATTTGCAGAAATGGGAAACCGCAAGGCGCCAACCGAACTTCAAAACGCCGGAGTAATGAGTATTAATGGGAACACATATCGGAGTTAACGAGCCCCGAGCTAGGAAAAGCGTAACCCGGGGCAGCATATCCCTGGGTTACGCAATTTATAGCAGGAAAGGGATAACAGTTACAATCAAGGTTCGAATTAGACATTGGCTTTCAAAGGAGCCCCATTTTCCGGTGGGTATCACTATTAAACCAGGTCACATGCACCCGTATAAATACAAGTGTGTAGCAGCCCGGTCATTAACAGGGTTACTGCGAAAAATATTGTACGAATACCATTGTAAGCAGTTAATACCACAGGTAATATTTCATTGAGGCACAAGTGAACATCAAAATTCTGGGAAGAAAACAAGAACGAAATTGGTCATCAGCTGGGAAGGAATTCCATATTCCACCAATATCAAATGAAATCAGTACTTTTTCGGCACACCTTGATGTTTGTGTACCCAGAGAAGCATTCGGGTGTGTGGACTACATCCAGTCAAGAAAATTTAGAGTTCAAATTTTAGTGCTGCTGTACGCGGTAATAGCATTTAATAGCAGCAGCCATGTTACAGATGACATATCAGGTTGCTAGGGCATGCGCAACTTTCTCCTCTACAGTGATAATTGGGTCACTTAAAACATCCAAAAACTTGGATTTTTGTGCTGCTACCTGACTAGAGCATTATTTGACATAAAGGCAGGTTATGATAGTGACTTGAAAAAGCACACGACGAGATGGACGAAAGCTACAATATTTGACAATATTTAAATATATGAAACAATGCCATCATGTCCCCCAAATGGCCCAGCTGAACACCGTTGGTATAAACCCCATAAAATTATCAATTTACTGCACAGACAGCCTTATTCCTGCCATATATCCTAGAAATAAGATTGATTCTGGATTGATTCTGATAATTGTTAATTTAATTAATATTTTTTAAAATGTGTGTAGATTAAGCATGTGACTTTGTCAAAAAATACAATGAATTATTGTTAGTAAGAAAGCCATGATAGAGAGAGGCTTGACGTCACGAGAGTTTATATTTCACTGTTCTAACGGCAATGATGACACAATGAATCAGTACAGGATAGCAAAGAATGTGCTATAAATGTAGAGTTGCTTTGCTAAACGAGGACGTTATGGCGTAACCGGGTGTAAGTTTTATGTTAATTATAGAGCATGAATGGTATCGAGATATCTTTGTTCTTATGAAGACGGAACACAAATAGGCTGATTGTCAAGTTCCCGAATTCGCAGAGTATTTCAGGAACTAGACCAAAATTTTGGGGGAAATTTTCCCAATCAAATAGCGTGCTATTCATGTCTTCAAACAGCAAGAATAGCTGGCTAATTTCAAAACCGCAAAATAGCGCGCTAGTTTAAAACTTCGTTCTAATGAGAACATGCCTATTGGTGACTCAGCTCTTTCTTGTCCTCATCCACGCAGTTACTTTGTCGCTGAAATTCTAGTCTCAACTCTTTGCTCTAGTCTCTCCGCGTCTATGCAACAGTGTTATTCTGGCTGAAGTCGTTACAATGTTGCGATATGTACGCAGCCAGTCCTGTCTCTATGCAGGCACATTTAGTGGCCGTTTGCAGCCTCTCCCATAAAATGATATGTATGACAATTTTTTTTCCTTTGAATAAAAAAAAAAAACACAGCAAGACAAAGTGGGGGGCACAAAATGATTTCTGACAAAAAGTGGTGGGGACACGTCCCCTCCTAAACTGACGCCTATGTATAGATTAACATCTTGTGAAGCTAACCAGCCTAGTTTGAAGACATGTCATGCCTGCCAAAACTTTGAAATGACCTTACTCAGTCAATATTAAAGATATCAGTTAGATTTTTTTCACAGAATATTCCTTACATGATGTAGAATGACTTTGTGTAAAAAACTGTACATCGCCAGAAAATGACTTTAACTGGTTTATCACAGGCAGGGTCACATTTGTTTTAAAGTGGCCTACTTTTTCAGTAATTTTCCACAAATAACGGAAGGACTCAAATAGACCATCTGGGTTCTGGGGTTTTTTTTTAATTTATTTCAGAGTAGGTCTGCATAGGCCTGTGTTATTCATAAGAGTTCGAACTTTTCCTTGGTTATAAGGTAGCCTAAAAACAGCACTAAAATGTCAAAAATGTTACTGCTGTTTTATAATTCATAAATGCCAACAAACTGTAGTCCTTTTACATTGGGTGACAAAAAATGGAAATTAAAATTTCAGAGAAATAATAGAAACGAAAAAAAATAGATGCTTTTGAATAAGTTCCAATCCTTCTGTACAGTATAAGTAGTCCTGTATATAAAACTATAACACACTGCTATCTTCATTTTAGGGGTAAAATAGGTTTGCGGCTCCAGATGAATTTTATTTTATGGTGGAGGGGCCAAAATGGCTCTTTTTATAGTAAAGGTTGCTGACCCCTGGCCTAAGCTATCGTTTTGCCTTGGCTACATCTACTTTATCTCATGACCCATTCAATTTTTTTCCCCCTTTAAGCACTTTTAACGCATTGATCGTCAAAGACGAGAAAACAAGCCTTGTCGTGCACAAATGTTCACCGCCAAAGACAGATATCTCGTCTTTTCCATGTGTATGCTTTTTTCAATAGAGGAAGTCAGTGGTGGCTGCTCGACAAAGCCGGATGGGCGGAACGCATGCCTTTAAACTGATGATTAGATCTCATTTTCGATCTCTTTCGTTGATCAAAGATTTGAAACTCTTTGAGTTACATGAGTATATACATTCAGCAATATAAAGCTCTGTTAACTCGCTTCTTCTGGGGCAGCCAGAGTCAAGAAACAGAACCCTTCATTTGAATGTGAAATACTTCTGCTAAAAGGATCACAAAGCACAGGTTTGCTAAACTGCTTTGTGGGACGTGAAAGTGATGCGGATAATAGTTTATTTCATTTTGGAAAGAGTAGCCTTTTCTGGCAGGTAAATAAAACCTTTTATTTTGCATTTATTATTTACAATGCTTTAATATTGCAGTGAGAAGAAAGCTGCATGTTTAACTGTCAGTGGACTTTTGATATCATTGGGGAAACATGTCAAAGACAATGATTGGAAATGGGTCAGTAACCGTATGCTTCAGGGGATATGTTCCACTCCTCCTGTCTTCTGTTTGGCAGCCGCCACTGGTGAAGATCAGGAAAAAAAAAACGAGCGGTGACGGTTGAGATTTTTAAAAGTGCTGGTGATCAATGTGTTAATATACGACTTCCAGTCAACTGAACTAGTTACGGGCAAATATTGGAACCAACCAACTTACCGCTGTCCTCTTCGTAACTTAGCCATGGGCGCACCTTAAGCCATGGGTGATAGAACGCATCTGCTTGTGCTTTTCAACCTTTTAGATCTCCCTCATGCTTTTTGACTGTGGTCGCTTGTGCCTTGAAATGATCATCATGAGATGTGGAACTTTGTATCAGAAGAAGTACTGGCAGCATCAGGAGCAAAAGACTTGATTATCTTTTATCAAGGCATTATCATGAATTCGAAATCAGTTGCCGGTCCATTCAATATCTGGTCAGTGCTGGTGACTGCTTTCCACAAAGTTCCATCCATAGTCCAGTCAAGGGATAGACGTAGTACCTAAGCTTGGGCCGATTTCCGGTTTAACCGGTTCGATCCGGTTTACTTGACTGAACTGGTTCATTTTAGATGGACCGTCGGAACCGGTCTGCCATTATAAAAGAAAACTTTTTTTTTTTAAGTGCTCAAAATGTGTCCAAAATGTAAAAATATAGCTTACAGAAACGTGCTGCTGACGGCATGTGTACTTGCTGACGGCATTAAATGCATCTGTATTATATTTATTACGTTTGTCTTGTGTACAAACTGAATGTGTCTGAGCAAAGCGCAACAACAAAGAGCAGGAGATCAGGTTTCAAGTGAATGTGGGGCTGGGGGCTAAAGTTTTTTTCCTACAAACTTTTTGTCCTCATTTGCGTACGCGCATGCCCACTCTAGTGAGTTGTTGAATAATAGCCAAGCATTGCTACGTGAGTTGCTTACTCACAATTGCGCGCTTTTATGCTTTGAAACGCACCTTCGAACGAATTCTAAACCCACCCAACTATACACTGAAAAGCATTTACTAAACCGTCGGCTCTATCAGTTTTTTTTTAAATTTTGTTTTGGCTCATCATATTAATCTTCAGCAGTTAACCCTGAGTTAGCCCAAGATCATCTGTAAATGTACTCGTTAATTTCTAGTGTTTCTTCGGCGCAGTAAATAATGCCTTCGCTAGTTACGATTGAGTCACTTTTACTCCCAATCAGTATGTGTGAATGTATTCAGCTGGCAAGCCTACACGTTTAAGCTCGTGGGCTTCAAGTGTAACGTTATATTCAGTCAAAATCAAAATTATTAGATCAAGCTGTTTAAACTTAAACTTCAACCTCATATGGGTTAATGGTTAAGAATACCTCGAGTCACAAAATGATGGCATACCCACGAGGATTATTAATATTCAACACTTCAGGTTTATATATAGGAATCACTGAACGGCCGATGCACAGTCATCACTTTTTTTTTTTGTTTGTTTGTGTGTGTTTGTTTTTTTTCCCCTGCTAATGTACTGCTTCGCACTCGCTACGGGAACACCGGGAGTTTTCCCGGTGAACAGCTCCGGTCAGAGAAAAAGTCCGCCAGAGTCTCACCCGGGCGGCTCACAAAATAGTGACTAACGGCCCGTAATAGGTTACGTACAAGGGGCATTGATTAACCCTTAAACAAAATTAATTACTTTGGTTTACATACACAAATTATATAATTAACCACCCAAGTTTCTGCGTATCTGAGGCTAGTGAGCTATTCTACGCTCTTTAGAGTCTGTTGGTAAAATATGTAACTTTATTTTTTAAAAGGCTATGTAGGAATCAATCCAAATAATGCAGTGGTCTTATTGAAAAATGCGGTGCCCCCAGTCGCATTTCTGTTTCACATCCATTCATGTAAAAATAATAATAACAATAATATTTCTGTAAAATACATTATATGTTGACAATGGTATGTTTTTAATATAGGATAGTATCATTATATTCAGTTTATTTCAGGACATCTTTCAGGAATAGGATTGTTTGTTTTTGGGTATTACCCACCCAACCCCTGCCTACAGAATAATAAGTACGTTGTACATGTGAGTGAACTCAAGTACATGTAAAATACCCAAAACCTGTGAAGTTGGCACGTTTTGTAAATCGTAAATATAAACAGAATACAATGATTTGCAAATCCATTTCAACCTATATTCAATTGAATACACTGCAAAGACAAGTTACTTAATGTTCGAACTGGTAAACTTTGTAATTTTTTGCAAATATTGGCTCATTTGGAATTTGATGCCTGCAACATGTTTGAAAAAAGCTGGCACAAGTGCCAAAAAAGACTGAGAGAGTAGAGGAATTCTCATCAAACACTTATTTGGAACATCCCACAGGTGAACGGGAATTGGGAACAGGTGGGTGCCATGATTGGGTATAAAAGCAGCGTCCCTGAAATGCTCAGTCATTCACAAACAAGGATGGGGTGAGGGTCACCACTTAGTGAACAAATGCGTGAGCTGATTGTCGAACAGTTTAAAAACAACATTCCTCAACGAGCTATTGCAAGAAATTAAGGGATTTCGTCATCTACGGTCCGTAATGTCGTCAAAAGGTTCAGAGAATCTGGAGAAATCACTGCATGTAAGCGGCAAGGCCGAAAACCAACATTGAATGCCCGTGACCTTCGATCACTCAGGCGGTGCTGCATCAAAAACCGACATCAGTGTGTAAAAGACATCACCACATGGGCTCAGGAACACTTCAGAAAACCACTTTCAGTTCATCGCTACATCGGCAAGTGCAAGTTAAAACTCTACAATGCAAAGCGAAAGCCATTTATCAACAGCTCCCAGAAACGCCGCCAGCTTCGCTGGGCCCTAGCTCATCTAAGATGGTCTTATGCACAGTGGAAAAGTGTACTGTGGTCTGTCAAGTCCACATTTCAAATTCTTTTTGGAAACTGTGGACGTTGTGTCCTCCAGACCAAAGAGGAAAAGAACCTTCCGGACTGTTATAGGCGCAAAGTTCAAAAGCCAGCATCTGTGATGTATTAGTGCCCAAGGCATGGGCAAATATGTAAAGGCACCATTAATGCTGAAAGGTACATACAGGTTTTGGAGCAACATATGTTGCCATCCAAGCAACGTCTTTTTCATGGACGCCCCTGCTTATTTCAGCAAGACAATGCCAAGCCACATTCTGCACGTGTTACAACAGCATGGCTCCGAAGTAAAAGAGTGTGGGTACTAGACTGGCCTGCCTGTAGTCCAGACCTGTCTCCCATTGAAAATGTGTGGCGCATTATGAAGCGTAAAATACGACAACGGAGACCCCGGACTGTTGAACAACTCAAGCTGTACATCAAGCAAGAATGGGAAAGAGTTCCACCTGAAAAGCTTAAAAATTGGTCTCCTCAGTTCCCAAACGTTTACTGAGTGTCGTTAAAAGGAAAGGCGATGTAACACAGTAGTAAAAGGCCCCTGTGCCAACTTTTTTGCAATGTGTTGCAGCCTTTAAATTCTAAGTTTATTTGCAAAAAAAAAAAAAATCATTAAGTTTCTTAGTTTGAACATTAAACATCTTGTCTTTGCGGTGTTTATAAGTTGAAAAGGATTTGCAAATCATTGTATTCTGTTTTTATCTACGATTTACATAAAGTGCCAACTTCACTGGTTTTGGGTTTTGTGTGGTAGACTACGTGATCTGTTAACATCTGCTAAGATCACACATGCATATAGCCACTGCGTTTGTTAGATAAACACAACAATTATTTTGTTGTAGGCTAATTGGTGTTATATTAACTCAAGAACTGATAATATCAATGTTTTAAGGGAAATATAGTCCAGTATGATGTGAAAATGCATACTTTTTTGTCAAATAATACTACATTTTTTCGGCCAGCCACTACCTCCCCATCCCCTCCATCTGGAGAGTGGGCCGGTCAGGTATGAATTCCCGGGCCACTTTTTTCTGCCCCAGTCCACCCCTGTGGCTAGCTATATACGAAAAATCATCTACAGCACTCACGGACACATGAAATGCAAGGTGGCTCCTCGGAATTCAGTACTTTTTACTGGTCATCGGCAATGTCTGTAGTTAGGTCTTTACAGTGAGTGATATATGTCCGAGATCTGTGTTTTTTACTTCAGCATATTCCTTCTAGGTTTTGTGAACGGGGCTAGGAAAAGATTATCTCGCTGCCAGAGACTGAACTAGTGACATTGCCGACGACCAATAGAAAGTACCGAATACCAAGGAGCCACTGAATTTCACCTAATAAGTTCCGAACAGCCCCATCTAATTATTTTGATTTTGACTGAATATGATGTTGCACTGTGCACATAGGAATAATAAAATTGAAAAAAGACGCAAGAGCGACCCCAAGTAGTCAAAAGCGGTATTATGGTTTGATCCTGTTTGTTACTCAATATCGAACCGGTTTAATTTTTTTAATATCGGCACATGCTTAGCGGTTCCCACACATTCATTGCCCCTAGACCTCATAAGCCTGGCCATGTGCCAAAATCCCTTTTTTTCCCCCTTTGTCTCTCTCGGTCTCTTGAGAGCAAAATAAATGTGTTGTGCCATTCATCCGCTGGATGGTTAAGCCAAATTCGAGCAAATTTGCAAACACTTTCTGGCATGTCGTGTAAGGATGACTCGCAAAAATTTTTGCATGTCGGCACGCTAAAACCCCGCGTGGACCACCCTGCTTATACCTCCAAGGCAAAAAACTTCCTAGGAACTTTCAATCATTTTACATTTTTTTGTGACGGACATTATTGTAATTTTTGCACCTACTACTTGGCCCCTTTAGATCTCTTGTGCTGTGCATTTAGCCAAACCCGGCAAAATCATCTCTGTCTCAGAACCCATTTGTGCCTAGTTGGCACATGGGGCCTCCACAAGGGTTCTCCGTTTCCGCTGGTCTTTTGTCATTTTGCTCGCTGCTTCTCAACTCATTCTCGCTTCCTTCAGCTCTGCTTCAACAGATCTCCACCAAGTTGTTTTGGGGCTTCCCCCTACTTTGTTTCCCCTGTGGGAACCACCTAAGTGGCACTCTGGCCAGTAGGTTATTCAGCATCCTCAGTACATGCCCCAGCCATTTCCATCATCTTCTTTTCACAGATTGGGACAGGTTCCATATTGCACGCTGAGAGGAGGTCTGGATTTCTGACTTTCTCAGGCCAGAATATTCTCCTGGTGGGTCGCAGGGACTTTTGAGCGAATCCAATTTCTTATGAAATCTTACCATACACTAGCACACTCCAGATTTTTCATATAAAGATTTGGATTTTGGTCCTATTTTAAGCAGACAAATGCTACTATGCAATGTTCAAATTAATAGATATGTCAATGCTTTTGTAATTGTAGTTTAGAGACTTAAGTTAAAGCCATTTTTCTGTGGTTTTCTGATATTTTGTTAACACTCTTGAAGCTTATCCAACACGTGGAAATATTTTAGCAAAGGAAAGTGTTTTGTTTATGAGAGTATCCCAAACAGACTAAGTAGTCATTGAGAAAATGTCCCAATACAAAAAGAATACTTCTGTATTCTACTATGCACATCTTACTTTGCAGTTTTCCTTAAAATTGCTTTTCATATTGTTAAAAGCCGAAATTTGGACCAGGAAGCATTCCATCATCTGATAAATGATAACTTAATATTGCAAACATATTTAGTTTCATATATGCAGGAAAAATTAAGCAAGAGGGAGCTGATCTACTAATGTGAGTAATATTAATTGAAACAAATTATATATACAAACTACAAAATTTTCTGATTAACTTTTGAGGATGTGTTGAAGTTTGTTTGCTTTGTAGTAATATGGCAAATTCGCAGCTAGCAAGGCTAATTTGATTGAATTTACCTCCATATAACATATCCTTCCTGTAGCATCTGTCTCTGTCTCCCTCTCTTATACAGGAATCAAGGATCATTGATAGAGCTCTGTCTGATTTTACAAAAACCTCACAAGACATCCAACCCGAGTGTTCAACGTCAAATGTTGCCTAGCAATGACAGCAGTATAGGTCTGTAGTAGCCTCGTGCACCTGTTTTCTGCTTATCCAGGAATAGCTTGGTAATTTTGGGGCAGAGATTGAACAGAATGTTAATTGAAAACAGCATTTACATTAAAGTAAAATGACTCACCAAACATGGACTGGCAGAGGGCTGTGTCTTTGAAGGGCCCTTTCTGCTTGCTGGCCCAGTTAAGGCAAGAGGTCAGTTCATTGCTCAATGAATGGGACAGCATTCACCGGACCTTCACCTCCAGGGTGGTTCCACCAATCATAGTCAAGTGGGTCACCTATCAATATAAATAAGTATTACTACTCTAGGATGTGAGTGTGTGTACCTGAGGTGTTGGTATGATGAAGACTTAACATAATATGTTGCTATGGATAGGATTGCTCCTTTCCAAGAAAAATGAATTTAACAGAGATGTTGATTAAAAAATAATCAAAATGTACAACCCCAATTCCGAAATAGCTGGGACAAAGTGTAAATTGTGAATAAAATCAAAATGTGAGGTACGGTTCAGGAACGACTCGCGAGAGACAGGAATCCAAAAAACGTATTCCTTTAATGGGGTCCGAGTCAAAGCCAAAAAACACAAGAATTCCCAAGCCACAATACAAAATCCTAAAACAGTATCGACTAGACAGGCAGGGGTCAGAACCAGTAAGACCAGTAAGATAATAAGAGGTACAAAAATGATTAGCAAAAAGTCGTAGTTGATGAGCAAAGCCAAGGCACAGGGAATCCAAACACAGAAATCGTGGTCATACAAAAAATGGGTCGAAATCCAGAAAGACAAAAACAATACAAAAAGGGCTATGGCAAGGATCAAAGTCGGACAATCCAGTATAAGCTAAACAATATTCAATAGCATACGAGGCGCTCTGCAAATAGAAGTATTAATCAACGTTCTGACAAGAGCTGTGAGTGAAAAGACCGTTTAAATTGACAAGAGGAAGGTCACATGCTATGCAGAAAACAGGTTAATTGGATCAAACTAATTACAAGGGAATGAACATGAGGAAGTACCTAATCACATGAAAAAGGCAAAAGCCAAAACACGGACAGGGATCACAAGACAGCCTATAGACAGAACAAACAGATCCAGTTAGAAATTTCTAAGTGCACAGAGTGAGTGGCGGAACAGTGATTAGACAGGTGCAGAGAATCTACAAGTAACACAGCAAAGTAAATTGAGTGAAGGCAAGAGGTGAAGACTAGAACAGGGCGAATGCTGAGAGATCGTTAGTTAATTAGTAGAGTGCAGCTATACAGTCCCTAGTGCTTGTTAGTAAGTTAGTACAATGTACAATGTTAGTCTTGGTTAGTAATCTAGCAAAAACAACAAACTGTTAGTATTGGTTAGTAATATAAAAAAAGCACGATGGAGGAAGTAAACGAGAATGGAAGGAATGGTTTAAACCCAGAATCCATTAAATCACTAGAAAGTGGGGCACGCAGTACTGGGGCTGAGAGCAAGCACACGACAGAAGACCAGAAAGACCACTGAAAGTTGTACTCCAGTTGAGCCCATGCAACTTGATAGTTTGTTTGACAGTTGGACTAATAAGCCAAGACATACGTGTCCACATTGTCCTAAGCGTCAGTTAAAAAAAGAAAACCCCTCTAGCGATGTGGATGGTGATAGAGGGGCAGACCCAATTTCCCTTCCCAATTTCCCTAATCCCTGTAGAACTGACTATGGGGTGCAAGAGATTTACCATTGAAGCGTTTGTAAATTCGGGCGCAGTAAATTGTTTCATTGATAATGGGTGGGCTAGGAAGCACTCCGTTCCCACCTTTACGCTTTCACAGTCACACTCTGAGAACTTTGGACGGTCGCCCGCTTGGAACGGGAGT
The DNA here is from genome assembly GCA_029721435.1 of Gymnothorax reevesii. Classification (NCBI taxonomy): domain Eukaryota; kingdom Metazoa; phylum Chordata; class Actinopteri; order Anguilliformes; family Muraenidae; genus Gymnothorax; species Gymnothorax reevesii. The sequence continues at coordinate 53,800,635 of CM056575.1, forward strand.
TATAACCAAGGTTTCTGAACCGCTAAATATGTTCATTTCCTTTGGTGGCCACTCTGAGGAGGTTTAGTTATTAATTTTCAGTTCCCTGGCTTTTCCCGTTGTTTTAGGGCACTCTTGATTACGGGAACACAGACCATGCATCAGCTGGGGGGAATAGAACAATCCTATCGTCCGCTGGGGCAGCAATTGCAGCTCTCATTGATAAGAGATAATGAAACTTGTTTTCTCAGACATCAAGCTTTGGGGCATGCTGATGCCTGGACCGAGTGTGAAGAGGTTATCTCACCGTACCCTCCTAGACTAGGGAAGGGGGCAGAAGAGGGGTTGGAATGGGATCCTCAATTTGATTGGTGACAGCCAGAGGACACTTACCTTTTAGAAGATTTTAGCAATATTGAATCAGTCATGGAGACATTAGATTCAGAGCAGGGTGAGGAATTTGAGGCTACCCTGAACTTGCCTTCTAATGTTCCTGAGGACGATGCTGATCTCGCCAAAGTGTTTAGTATGTAAGGAGCATAATTGTTACCTCCCTATCGTCCGTATGACTGCGAGATCAATCTTTACCCTAGTACAACTCCTTCCAGGGGTTCGCTATATTCGCTGTCAGGACCTGAGCATAAAGCCATGCGAGAATATATTCAGGAAGCTCTTGCTAATGGTTTTATTCGGGCGTCCACGTCTCCTGCTGGAGTGGGATTTTTTTTGTGGGGAAGAAGGATGGCGGTCTGAGACCCTGTATTGATTATTGGGGTTTGAATTAAAAACTGGTAACTCCTTCCGTTAATGAATTCCGCATGTGAACGTCTGCAGGAGGAGGCCATTTTTCACGAAGTTTTACATATATATATATATATATATGTATATATAAAATATTATTTATATATTTTTATTATTTCTACGCATTTTCATAATGTGTATAACTTGGTTCGGGAGGGGGATGAATGGAAGACGCCATTTAACACTCATGATGGGTATTACGAATATTTGGTCTTACCATTCGGCCTGGTTAACGCCCCCTCGGTGTTTCAGGCACTCGTTAATCACATCCTCTGAGAGATGTTGGAGAAATTTGTCTTCGTTTATCTTGACAGCATTTTGATTTTTTCTTCAAGACTCTCGGAGCATAAACAGCATGTCAGACGCGTGGTTGAGGCTTTTTTTTAAGCCGAAAAATGTGTTTTTCATGCCCAAATTGTCTCATTCTTGGGCTTTATTGTTTCTAAGGGGTCAGTTCGGATGGACCCGGACAAGGTGGCTGTGGTCAGGAATTGGCCTGCACCTCAGAGCATTAAGGAAGTTCAATACTTCCTGGGCTTCGGTAATTTTTATAGGAGGTTTATCTGCAATTTTAGCGCGTTTGCTACCCCCATTATTGCGCTCACCAAGAAGAATACCTCCTCTGCGTTTTTTTGGTCTCCAGCAGCTGATGCTGCCTTCCAGAAATTAAAGAAACGTTTTAGCTCAGAGCCCATTCTGGTTTAGCCCGATCCCTCCCTCCCATTTGTGGTGGAGGTGGATGCTTTGGAGGTGAGCGTGGGGGCTATTCTATCCCAGCGCCCTCGTTGGGATAATAAGTTACACCCATGCGCATACTCCCGGTCTTTGTCCACCGCAGGAAACAATTACAGCATTGGTGACCAGGAGTTATTGGCGGTCAAGCTGGCGCTTGAGGAGTGGTGCCACTGGTTAGAGGGAGCTGAACACCCTTTTGTGATGTGGACCGACCAAAAAAACCTCCAATATATTCAGCAAACCAAGCGTCGTAATTCCCGGCAGGTGCGGTGGTCATTATTCTTTGCCCAGTCACAAATATATGACCGCTCTGATCACGATCCTACCCTGGAGCCAGTTATTTTGGCTGCTCAGATTGTGGCACCCATTCAATGGAAGATTGAGGTGGTGGTTCAGGAGGCTTTTTTCTTGCTGCCTGTGGCGTCTGCTCCAGGAAAAAAACTTTCCATCTCCCCTCTGGTTTGCTGCGACCTTTGCCCGTTCCCAGGCGCTCTTGGACGCATATTGTGTTAGACTGTGTAACAGGACTGCCTGCATCTGATGGTAACACGGTCATCCTGGTAATGGTTGACCGTTTTTCCAAGGCTGCTCATTTTGTCGTGCTACCTAAGTTGCCTTCAAAGCGGGAGACGGCCCTTCTTGTTGTTAACCATGTGTTCTGTCTGCATGGGCTTCCGCAAGATGTGGTCTCTGACTGAGGCCCTCAGTTTACGGCCAATTTCTGGCAGGCATTTGGCAAGCAGTTGGGGGCCACCGTGAGTCTCTCCTCTGGGTTCTACCCAGAAACAAACGGGCAGACTGAATGCACTAATCAGTCTTTAGAAAACAATTTTCGATGTTTGGCAGCAGACAATCCATCCTCATGGAGTCGATTTTTAGCATGGGCTGAGTATGCCCACAACTCACTGAATAATTCCTCCACAGGTCTTTCCCCATTTGAGGCTCAGGTGGGTTACCAGCCCCCACTGTTTCCTGAGACTGAGGTTCCCTCGGTCAACCATTTCATTCGTCGCTGTCGGTCGATTTGTACCAGGGTCTGTTCTTCTATGGTGCGCTCAGGGCTCAAACAAAAATTTGCCGCTGATAGAAGGCGTTGTTTGGCCCCATTTTATCGGGTCGGTCAGAGAGTTTGGCTGTCTACCAGGGACCTCCCTTTGAAGGTTGAATCCTGAAAACTGGCGCCCTGCAATATTAGCCCATTCAAGATAGTGCGGAAGATCAATCTGGTCACGGTCCAGTCAAAGCTTTCGAGATCTTTAAGCATCCACCCATCCTTCCGTGTCTCTCACATTAAGCCAGTCAGCACTAGCGTCCTGGCACCTGCCGACACACCCTTGCTGCACCGCAAATGAGTGAGGGGGGGCCGCATTCTTGCCGAGAGGTGTGTCGGTCGTGGGGTCCAGTTCCTCTTGGACTGGGTGGGATATCATCCCGAGGAGCGCTGCTGGGTCCCCTTGCGGGATATTCTGGATCCCTCGCAAATTTTTGAGTTCCGTGCACAGGGTTCCTTGGGGACTTCTGGAGCTGTCCCTTTGAGGGGGAGGTCCTGTCATGGTTTGGAGGCGTTGAGTGCTTTCTTTGTTGCTCTCGTCTGAGACGATATCGTTTTGCTCACAATTGGATTCCTGGGCCAGCTGGCATTAATTGGGGGCATTGCCCGGATTCTATTTAAGCTCTAGTTCCGCCTCACTTCCGTTGCTAGAGTGTCAGCGTCATGTTTGCACTTTAGCCGGTAATGTCTCAAGTAAGAGAGTTGCTAGGAATTAATTGCATATTTGAGCACAAGTTTTAGTCAGCAAGGGAAGCTTTCTGTTCTTTTCTGTTTCTTTTCGTTCTCTCGAGCTCGCCTTGCTTCCTTGCCTCGGACGACACAGGTCCGTTTGAAGCGCGAGTCTCGCTTTATTCTATTTGTGTCTCTCTCTCAACTGGTGTTTCCCCTTTTATTCTGGCCACTGCGTTTGGCGTCTCTAACTCACCAGCCATCAGAGAAAAATAAATTTATATATCAGAATCAGCTGAAAGAACATTTGGCAAGTGATTAAGTTAACTGGCATGAGGTATGTAACATGATTATCGATAAAAGGGTTGTCTTAGAGAGGCTGAGTCTCTCAGAAGTAAAGATGGCCAGAGGCTCTCCCACCAGTGAAGGCTTGTGTAAAAAAAGTTCCTCAACATCAAATTGCAAAGGCTTGTGCATAACATCATCAAAAGATTCAGAGAAACTGGAAAAATCTCTGTGCATAATGGACAAAGCCAAAGACCTTTACTTTATTTTGCTTCTGATCTTTGGGCCTCATATGTCAAGGCATCATTTACTGGCATGATTCTGTCATTGACATTACTAAATGGGCCCACGAATACTTTAAGAAACCACTGTCTGAAAACACAGTCCACTGTGCCATCCACAGACGCCACCTGAAACTCTTATCATGCAAAAAGGAAACCATTGCTGAGCATGATTGTGAAGCGCCGCCGTGCTCTGTGGGCCAAGGCTCATTTAAAATGGACTGTAGCAAAGTGGCAAAGTGTCCTGTGGTCAGACGAGTCCAAATTTCACATTCTGTTGGAAATCATGGGCATTGTGTCCTCCGGGCTGAAGAGGAGAAAGACCACCCCCCTTTTATCAGCATTCACTTCAAAAGCCAGAATCTCTGATGGTATGGGGATGCATTAATGCATATGGTGTGGGACACGTGCATGTTTAAAGAAGCACCATGAATGCAGAAAGGTATATCTAGGTTTTAGAGCAACATTTGCTCCCCTCCAGATGACATCTATTCCAGGGAAGGCCTTTTGTATTTCAGCAGGACAATGCAAAATCACATACTGCAGCTATTACAACAGCATGGCTTCATAGAAGAAGAGTCCTTGTGCTGAACTGGCCTGCGTGCAGTCCTGATCTTTCACCTATTGAGAATATTTGCCTCATAATTAAACGAAAAGTCTGTCAAAGGAGATCCAAAACTCTCAAGCAGCTGGAAGCCTTTATTAAATAAGAGTGGGATCAAATTCCAATGGGTAAACTCAGGAAACTAGTCTCCTCAATGCCCAGACACCTCCACTCAGGCCCCTGTCCCAACTTTTTTGAGACCTGTGGCAGCCATCAAATTTGAAATGAGTTCATTTTGAGGACAAAATAAAAAAATTTCTCAGTTTTTAACATTCGCTATGTTATCTCTGTTCTATAGTGAAAACATAATGGCTGTTGTGATTTGAAAGTCATTGCGTTTTGATTTTATTCTCAATTTACACTTTGTTCCAACTATTTCAGAATTGGGGTTGTACCAAAATAACAGCAGTTTTTGCGTGAGATGTATTGAGGTGTGGAATGTTTTTGCATTCTAGAGTGAGATGAGACTGAGATTAAACATGTTTACCCCTCAGCCCTCAAGGCTGACGGGGTATTGCTATCCTTCGTGCGGTTGGGCGGACGGGCGTCTCCAAAAACTTCGACATCGGGCTGAGGGGTATTCTGTGCATTGCACACTTATTTTTTAATTGCTTGCCCTCACGTGTTCCAACAGATTAGGCAGTTTAAAGTCCGTGTAAAGAGAATTCAGTCATTTTCTTCGAAGCACATTAAATAGGTCATAAATGCATTTCTCTAAAAGGTGTAATGAGCATTCCAACCAATTCAATTTGAATTTTGGTGCTAGGCTTCACAAACTGTTTTCAAAGTTTCTGTGTTCAGGATTTATTGGGCGGGTCTGTAGAACCCCACCCCTGCTGCTGTAGCAGTATAAATACTTTCAGCACATATGCCTCTGTACTGTTCCTGCTCGTTCTCGAGTCTCGAAAGGCATGAACTGACGATAGTTTGCAGCTAGCTAGCTAGCTAGCTAACTAGTCATGTTTCTTCCCTGTATGCCATAGTGTGTAGGGTAGTGGCTCTGTCAGTTTATTTAAGTTTCCAACGGACGACAGCATCAGGAATTTTTAAAAGCCGCGGGTGTTGCGAGCAGCGCCGGTGTGCGGTGTCTGTCTCTAGGCAACCGTGACAGAAACACACGCAGGCAGCCAGGCACAGACACACAGGCGCTGCGTAGATCAGCGCCACGACTATTTTGCTGGCCTTAGTATCCTGTGTTTTATTTTGTTCATTATTGTTAGATTCAGTAACAGACGTGTATTGGACATTTACGAAAATTCGGAATAAATCGCGTCCCGTGTTGGTTCAATATGGGACGCAATATTTAAGCCCAACGGCCACTGGCCGCGTAGGGAAGCATCGCGTCAAACTCCGAGATGTTGCCTTGTCGCTTTTAAACGCCCACTCAAAGCGTCAGCCGCATCAACATTGACGGCTGTCAACACAACCGAGAAGCGATGAGTGTCAATCTCAATATATTCAACAAGACAACGTTTAATTTTGAAAAAGAAACCTACCGATCAAGCTCATTTTAATTGATGGCAAAGTGCGACGGTCAGGTTACTATGCACTATACGTTGTATACAGGCATAATTTCCTTTCTAAATTTAGCCATCTTGTAAATCATGATCATGATTCACTTATTTCACCCAGCAGCGAATTGGCTAGCTAGCTAACTTAACACTGCTAAGTTCTTATCAGTGTACCCTGAGTTAGGTACTAACTGTAGATCGCTTGATAACTTAAATGCTCACAAAATAACGGATTTCCTCTCAGAACTGCGACTAGGTTAAAAAGCAGGCATATCGGTTCTGACAACTGCATGTGAGGTTTCCGTTAAATGTGTGCCACCAACCAAGACAAGGTGAAATAGTTAAATAACCTACAAGACAAATGCGTTTCTATTTAGTTGATGCCTCAGACATTGAGCAGTGGCGAATAGTGAAAACTGAGCAGGTTCGTGGTTCGAACATGTAAAGCTGTGTGACGCCAATGAAGCTGCTACATACATTAGAATCCATTTTTCACTTCGTAGTGGTGGTATTTGATTGACAGGTGACAATTGAGAGTGGGCATAGTTTCAGGGCCCCCAGCATTTTAGAGCAGAGATAACTCCTTCATCTTTCAGGTTTTTGTAACCTAATTTTTAATACTTGGCAAATTTTTTGATCATTAAAATTTTGCTGGGTGGTTAATAACACACTTTTCTCTGTTAAGAGAAACTCAGGAGACATATTTATTATGACTTTACACGGACTATAATGAAATGGAGCTTAACAATAAAGTTTTTAAGACGTGGAATGGTGTAACCATAAAGTTATTACTCTTTTAGCTTCCACAGATTGGAGGGTCATCTCTATACACTCCAGCTACTCCAGGTCACGCAGAGGCATTTGTGCTGGGTCCCCATAGACAACCTCCAATTCCCTCATCAGAGGCTGGCAGCACCTGCAGGACTGGCGAAATTCTCAGAATTCCTGGCGAGGATCTTTGACCTCCTTGGGCAGCTCCATCACGGTGCTGAGCAGTTTCTGCAACACCACATCTATTAACCCCTTTGCGCAGTAGCCAAATCTGGCTTTTTAGGTGTTACCTAATTTAAGGCTTTATGTTTCAAGATTGCAGCTTTACAGACAGAAAAACATTGGCTCAATTGAGTCTAGAAACTTGAAGCATTTAGATTCCAATCATATTTTAGTTTACTTTTATAACTTTAGTAGAGAAAATGGGCTGCAAACATAAAAAATCTTCACCATTGAAATTGCAAAAAAAATAATATTGACAATTGAAAAATTGCTGGGGCTTAAATCTATACATTTCTGGGATCATAAACTTTTTGACCACAAGTGCAATTCATGTCGAACCTTACATTCTAGATTACCTGCTTGCTATGAGCCAAATTAGACAGCTATCCAAGTGGCTCCCCAAAGTCTGAGATCCATCAAAATGGTTCACTGTCAAATCATACATTAATCATATATTTAACACAAATTTACTGTTGGGGCATGAAATTCAGCATGAACTAATGATTTTCTGGTTGAGTTTTGCATGAATTTATCAATATCAGTGCAGTTGACCATCATTGGTCACCAGAAACCTCTCCAAACACAAAACTTGCCTTTTCTCCATAATAAAGTTAACAATATTGTCCATTTTTCTTCAAAGCATTAAAAAAAGTGCTGATTAAACAGCTATAATATTCATGCTGCAATGAAAAGCTAACCGCTCTCACATCCAAGCTCATAACCTTACAAGGGTAAAAACTCACTAACTCAGTAATATCTGAATTCTGAAATATACCTTATTTTAACAGAACAGAAATTTCACTTTCAGGAAAAATCAAACGACAAATGCCTCCAAATTCAGCAGAATGAGAAACGAAAACCTCAGAATTCTACGTCTCTAAACGCGGTATAAATTCTACAACAAAAACCCATATTGAGAAAAATGCAAATAGAGTAGAAGTATAACTTGTTTTCTTTGTTGATGCCCTCCTCCAGAGACAGATGTATCGGGTAGAAGGAACCCTCCAGTGCTGTTTCATCCGGAATAATTCCCATTGACCGCGTTCATACAACATGTATCTCGTAAATGAAACTGAACACTTCAGGCCGGTTTCGAGTGTCTCTGTTTCTTTGATATTGTATCATTTTCAGTTGCGCAACAGTGGCCAATATTCAAAGAATACAACCAACCTTACTTTTACGCTTAGCTTTGTATCCTATTCTTACTGTCCGATCAATGTATTTCAGTATTTCAGTATTTCTCTCATAAGAAATGAGTCTATCAATACATCATTACCAGGGAAGCTTCACCAGGGCATGAACTATAACTGTAGAGTTACGCAGATGAATCTGAGTTTATAATTGAGTGACTGGCTATCGACACCAGTACTTGGGTGGATAGAAGGGAGCGCTGAATTTCTCAATGGAGGAATATACGCATTAATCCATGGGAGGGAACTACGCATATTTTGTGTGTGATGACTGTAATTGACAATATTGATTCTCTCACATTCTACTATGTCGGATTTTTTGCTTCACAAAACATATTTTTTTAACCACTAATTTGAATACTGTTGGCTCACTGTAGCTAAAATGGTTGCTACAGAGTACTACGCTTTTTTCTGTCGCAAGTGATAATTTTTTGAAACTACTGGATTGATAGTGTGGGCAAGGATATTGACCAGTTTGCACATCAGGCTTAGCTGAGGAGTTAAATTCATGCAACTCCTGAAAAACAGGGATTAGTGGGAACTTCTCCATGCTCTAAATCGCGTTTCAGCTCTGCCTGCTTGTGAATATTCAATAGCTGATCCGGAGGTGCAGTATCGTGGTCGAGTACTGTAACTAAGGGCTTAAATTTGCATATCTATAGACGCGAGCGTCTACATCTGCAGAAAGGGGTTAAAAGGAATAAGGTATTGAATTTGGTACAGTTGAGAGCAAAAGTGTTTTGAACTGACAAAAGGTTTCAATGTATTCATCAACACAATATTTGAGTAGTTTTCACTGTTCCTTCATTATTAAAAGTAACCGAAATACCTAAAAAAATATAGAAAGTCAGCTTTTGTATCCTCTCCGTTGTAGTTTGAGCTCAATCTTACTGGCATAATTGATGATGCAGTTCTTTGTTTTGACATTTCAGAATAAGGAGATAAATACTGTAAATTTTAAAAATGCATTGTATTGCGGACAGGACCATTCCTTTCACATATGAATGGAAAACTGTGATAATCTCTAGGCACAACAGTTTTCAACTTGCTTTTCAAAAGCTACCCTGCAGTATCTCCTGAATCTATGACAAATATAATGAAGAAAGTGGATGACTCGATAAAGGTGTTTGAAATTACATTAAATTTAAAATAACAACAACAACAATAATAAAAACAACAAAAAGTCGACATGGTCAACAACATCCCCTGCCAATCGCGTGCTTCTTATTTTCAAACTCCATCAAGGCCTTTATGGTCTGAAGATACACACCAAATTTCGTTGTCCTATCTGTGATAGTTTCTGAGAAAAGTTGTCCCCTTTCTCTCGGACGGACGCACACACACACGCACACACCTCCCACTTTCTGTTGGCGGGGATAATAACTAGCACTTTGCCCGTGGGGATCCAGGGGTTCTGTATTCAACCCACATGGGGCCCAATTTTCAGCCCAAGGTAAAATTTCATTGTTTTATGTAACTTCGCTTTTATATTATAGTGAACAATGCACCATTATGATGTAATCACATGCACCTCTATGATGTCATCGCATCGCTATGGTGTTACCATGAACACAAAGGTGACTGTCACGTGACCAATGTTTTTTTAGTGTAATGTGAATATAGGCCACTAGATGGCAGTATTTACCTTTTTTTTGTTAAGCTCAGACTGAAGTCATGTTAAGACATGTCCTGGACATGTCTGGGGCAAGTCTCAGAAAATTAAAAAAAAAGACGTCTAAATGTGGGTGGGGTCTGCAAAAGAGTATATAAGGAAAAGAATTGAAACAGTAAAGTAGTAGGAGAAATTGCAAGAAGATGACCAGACCTGCCATTCTGTTCAAGACCTGTGACGTTTCTTTTGTGGATTTCTTTGCCTGTGTTTGAGCATTTTCTTCATCCAGGACATCACCAAGCCACCCCACCAAAAAGGGACTGTAATTATTTCTGTTTTTTCTTATTTATCAATCTTGGTCTTTAGTTGTAGGTTGTTATTAGTCTTTGTCTTTGTTCAAAATTAAATGTGTTTTAGTTGTTAAAACTGTGTTTTGTCATCCCTTGCTGTTGCTGTTGTGTTATAAATGTAATAACAAATTGGGGCCATAACAAATTGGGGGCTCAAGGTCCGGGATAGACCATTGTGTGAGTAATTTATTGAAAATCTAACATTCCAAATTGTGAAATTGTTTTTGTGAATTTTCCTAGATATATATTGACAACAGCAATGGATGATTTCTTGGCATCACCAACCGTAGGGGTTTTGAAGTCTTTTAAAAAGACAGAACTGCTAGAAATTTGCAGACAGTTGGAGCTGACAGAGGTAAAACCAGCCATGCGAAAAGCAAGACTGGCTAGAGAGATAGTTGAATATTACATTGATGAAAATGTGTTTGCACCAGGAGATCTGGAACAGTTTCCAGTGGAAAATCCAAATATAGAAATGGAACTTAAATTAAAAATGCTAGAGATTGAAAGGGAGGAAAGAGAAAAAGAAAGGGAGGAAAAAGAAAAACAAAGAGAATTTGAGAGGGAAGAAAAAGAAAAACAAAGACAGTTTGAGTTAGAAAAATTAGCAAGAGAAGAAAAACAAAGAGAATTTGAGAGAGAGAGAGAGGAAAGAGCAGAAAGAGAGAGACAGAGAGAGAGAGATTTTGAATTAGAGAAATTCGATAGAGAAGAAAGACTCCAAATGGAGCAACTAAAAATTAAAATTGAAACTAAAAATAAATTTTGTGCCAGTCAGGAGGTAAAACTGGTGCCTCCATTTTCTGAAAAGGACATAGACAACTATTTCCAGTGTTTTGAAAAGGTAGCAAAGAGTTGCCAGTGGCCAAAGGAACACTGGCCTCTGATGTTGCAAACTGTCCTCAAGGGTAAAGCTCAACAAGCCTATTCGGCTTTGTCTGCAGATGATTCCTCTGATTATGAGGTTGTCAAAAAGGTTATTTTGAGAGCTTATGAGTTGGTTCCAGAGGCTTACCGACAGAAATTCAGAGGTCTGAAGAAATCTGAAAATCAGACTTATGTTGAATTTGCTAATGAAAAGCAGGTTTGCTTTGAGCGCTGGTGTACTTCTATGGAGGTCAAGGATGATTTCAACTCACTAAAAGACATGGTGTTAGTTGAAGAATTCAAGAACTGTGTTAAAGATGATGTTAAGACCTACCTTAATGAGAAGCAAGCACTGAATTTGCAATCAGCTGCCAAATTTGCAGATGAATATGTTCTCACACATAAGTCCAAATTTCAGTCTCGCAGTAATAATAGATGGTCCCAATTTTGGAAAAAGGGTTACGGTGATACCCAAGATTCCTCACCCAAGGACAAAGACAAATCTGGTGATGGTGCTCAGAAATCCAGTAACAGGTCTGATCAAAGTGTGAAAGCTGACAGTGACAAAAGTGGTCTAGTTTGCAGTTATTGCAAGAAATCTGGTCATGTTACAACTAACTGTTGGTTCCTTAAAGCTAAGAAAGAAAAAGAAAAGGATACCAAACCAAATGCCTTTGTGAAAACAAGGTTAGAAACCCCTGTAGTAGATAACCAATCTGCTAAATTGCCTGCTTCTTGTGGGGCTAAAAAGCCTAATACAGCTGACTTTGTGAGGGAGGAATTTCTTCCATTTGTGTCAGAGGGATTTGTGGCTCTGAATGAGCATACTACTCCTGTCCCCATATATATCCTAAGGGATACCGGAGCTTCTCAGTCACTTTTGTTGATGGACTCCTTGGAGTTACGTGATGAGACCGCTTCAGGGGATTTCATACTTGTACAAGGTATTGAAGGGAGGACTGTATCTGTACCCCTGCGCTCTATATTCTTGAAGTCAGATTTAGTTACAGGACAGGTAAAGGTGGGACTTATGTCAAGTCTACCTATAAAGGGTGTTTCTCTGTTGCTAGGCAATGACCTGGCTGGGGGCAAAGTAGTTCCCCCTGTACATCTTACTTCACAGCCGAGCACTGAAGATGGGGATGAGGACCCATCTCTGTATCCTTCTTGCTCAGTGACTCGTGCTATGGCCAAGAAGGCTAAAGAAGAAGATGATGTGGTGCCGTCCAGTACATTGAATAGTCAGGACTCAGGTGGTTCGCCTCATGACTCTGATTGGCCTACTATGGTTTCTCCGTTTGAGGACTTATCAGATACTTTTATCAGTTCTCTATTCAGCCGGCCGGATGGGTCTGGTGATTCTGATGTGTCTGGAGACTTGTCTCTGTCCAGAAAGCGGTTGATTGAGGAGCAAACTAATGATCCTGAAATTTGTGTACTAAAGAGGAGAGCCCTTCCTGATAAAGAAATAGACGCAGTTCCAGTTGGGTATTATCTCAAGGATGGTGTGTTGATGCGGAAGTGGCGCCTCCTGATATCCCTGCCAATGCAGATTGGGCAGTGGTCAGGCAAATTGTTGTTCCGAAGGTCTATAGGAATGAGATCTTAACAATGGCTCATAGTTTACCTTTAGGAGGTCATCTTAGTGTTAACAAGACTGTTGATAAGATCATGAAAGACTTCTTTTGGCCTGGGCTTCGGAAAGACGTTTCCAACTTTTGCAAAACCTGTCACACTTGTCAGGTAGTTGGAAAACACCAGTTAGACCCACCTGTAGCTCCATTGCAGCCTATCCCAGCATTTGGGGAGCCATTCTCTAGGGTCATTGTTGATTGCGTTGGTCCATTACCCAAGACTAGATCTGGAAATCAGTACTTTTTGACAATCATGTGTGCATCTACCAGATTCCCCGAAGCCATACCTCTACGTAACATCAAGGCAACTGCAATCTCGAAGGCTTTGATAAAGTTCTTCACGTTGTTTGGTCTTCCCAGGGAAATTCAGTCAGACCAAGGTAGCAATTTCACTTCAGGATTGTTTCAGCAGGTTGTGTATGAACTAGGTGCAAAACAGATTCCTTCTAGTGCCTATCATCCAAAAAGTCAGGGTGCCTTAGAGCGGTTTCATTCCACTCTCAAGACAATGATGAGGACTTATTGTTATGACCATGAGAAAGACTGGGATGAAGGGGTTCATTTGCTGTTGTTTGCAGCTAGAGAAGCAGTGCAGGAGTCTACTGGATTCAGTCCATTTGAGCTAGTGTTTGGTCATGAAGTGAGAGGACCTTTGCTATTATTGAGTGAACAATGGCAAGAGGAAGAGCCGCAAATCAGTCTGTTAGACTATGTTAGCAAGTTCAAGGAAAGATTGCGTGCAGCTTGTGACCTTGCCAAAGAGAACTTGAAATCAAGTCAGGGAAAAATGAAAACTTGGTATGATCATAAGGCTAGAAGCCGTGAGTTTAAACCAGGAGACAAGGTCCTTGTGTTGTTTCCCTTGCAGTCCAATCCATTGCAGGCTAGATTTCATGGTCCTTATGAAATTCTGACAAAACTCAATGATCTCAATTACATTGTGAAGACTCCAGATAGGAGAAAACCAAAACAATTGTGTCACATTAACATGCTGAAGCCTTATCATGACAGAAATGCTAGGGTTGCAGCTGTCACTTCAGATTCTCCAATGGTCGAAACGTGTGAAGATGAGGGGGAGTTTCAAGATGATGAACCAAGAATTAAAGCTGAAGTTCTTTCATGTAAATTGTCAAACACTGAAGTGTTGCAAAATCTTGATGTAAAACTCCAGCACTTAGAACCCTCACAGAGAGATCAGTTTGAAAGGTTGATCAAGAAATATGAGGATTTGTTTCCTGATGTTCCAAAGAGAGTTACTATAGCCTCTCATGATGTAGATGTTGGTGATGCCAAACCAATAAAACAGCATCCATACCGGATGAATCCTGAAAAGAGAAAGATTGCTGAGAAAGAGGTTGAGTACATGTTAAAACATGATATTATCAGACCCTCCAACTCCGATTGGAGTTCACCCTGTGTGCTAGTTCCAAAACCTGATGGAAGTACTAGATTCTGTACAGATTATCGCAAAGTCAATGCTGTAACTAGAACTGATGTGTTTCCAATACCTAGGATTGATGATTGTATTGATAGTGTAGGGCAAGCAAAGTTTCTGACCAAGATTGATTTATTGAAGGGTTATTGGTGTGTGCCTTTAACTGAGAGGGCCAAGAGCATCTCTGCTTTTGCCACACCATCTGGATTGTGCCAGTATGAAGTCCTACCCTTTGGCATGGGAAATGCCCCAGCCACATTCCAAAGGATGATACAGTCTACAATCGCCGGATTGCCACACACGGGTGCGTACATCGACGACCTGATCACATTGAGTGACTCCTGGGAAGAACATCTAAAAGATGTAGAGACGTTGTTCCAGCGCCTGACCCAGGCTAACCTGACTGTTAACCTGAACAAGAGTGACTTTGGTTGTGCTACTGTCACCTATCTTGGCTACGTCATAGGCCAGGGTAAGGTGGCACCCATAAATGCTAAAGTCCAAGCCATCATGGACTTTCCAGTTCCTGACAACAAAAAAGCTTTGCGCCGCTTCCTTGGAATGATAGGGTACTACCGCAAGTTCTGCAAGAACTTTGCTGAGATTGCTCTCAGTCTAACTAACCAACTGAAGAAAGGCGTAAAGTTCACCTGGGATGATGCATGCCAGAGAGCCTTCGATCGCCTGAAGTCTCTGCTGTGTCACTTCCCCGTGCTCAAATCTCCTGACTTCAACAAACCGTTCTCCATCGCGGTCGATGCTAGCGACCAAGCTTGTGGATCTGTGCTCCTACAGAGAAGTGACTCTGATGACATTGAGCATCCCGTGGCATACTTCTCCAGGAAGTTCAATCGCCACCAAAGGAACTATTCCACAATAGAGAAGGAGCTGTTGGCTCTGGTCCTTTCTTTACAACACTTTGAGGTTTATGTTTGTACAGGACAAAAGCCAATGATTGTGTACACTGACCACAATCCGTTAATGTTTTTGAGTAAGATGAAAAACAAGAATCGGAGATTGTTGAATTGGAGTTTGATTTTACAGGAGTTTGACTTGGAAATTAAGCATGTGAAGGGTACAGACAATGTAATTGCTGATTGCTTATCCCGTGTTTGAATGTGTATATATATATCATGTGTTTAAATATTGTATGATATGTATATATAGACAAGTGTTCACTTAACCATTTTGTATTGAAAAGAAAAATTTTGCCTTTATGAGTCAAAATTTTTCCCTTTTGGAATGGAGGTGTAATGTGAATATAGGCCACTAGATGGCAGTATTTACCTTTTTTTTGTTAAGCTCAGACTGGAGTCATGTTTAGACATGTCAAGAGGTCTAAATGTGGGTGGGGTCTGCAAAAGAGTATATAAGGAAAAGAATTGAGGCAGTAAAGTAGTAGGAGAAATTGCAAGAAGATGACCAGACCTGCCATTCTGTTCAAGACCTGTGACGTTTCTTTTGTGGATTTCTTTGCCTGTGTTTGAGCATTTTCTTCATCCAGGACATCACCAAGCCACCCCACCAAAAAGGGACTGTAATTATTTCTGTTTTTTCTTATTTATCAATCTTGGTCTTTAGTTGTAGGTTGTTATTAGTCTTTGTCTTTGTTCAAAATTAAATGTTGTTATTAGTCTTTGTCTTTGTTCAAAATTAAATGTGTTTTAGTTGTTAAAACTGTGTTTTGTCATCCCTTGCTGTTGCTGTTGTGTTATAAATGTAATAACAAATTGGGGCCATAACATTAGTAACTAAAACTAAGTAACTATCAAGCGGAATACACTGCACTGACATTCCACGCTCAGTGGAACACGAAGTCACCTGCAAGACGGAGCAAAATCACGTCGCTCACATTATGTCGCAGATATGCGGCCAGTGTAATCTAGCACCGATTGGCCTGACACACACACACACACACACACACACATATTATGAAGCCTACTGTACGTGGACACAAAACGTTTGGTGCTGGGGCATACATATACACAGGAGGGTCATCTTGATCAGAGTCAGATTGGTACAGTGGATTTGGTCTATAAGTAAACACAAACAAACTATAAATTAACTGTACTGCTCGTTTACATTTCAGTTTAAGTTATTCTAATATTTTTAATGCTTTGGAATCATGGGAAATTTTAACCCCTTGATTCAAATAAAGTATTCACACTTGTGACTATACTGTAGTTTCAAGTATAGAGTACAAAGTTTTATTAAATATAGGTTTTCCTGGTGAATTTTGTCATCCAAGTTCATATTCCGAACATTCAATTTCACGCTCGCAGCACTGAATCAGCTTTCAAATTCCCAATCTGGTCATTCAAATTCACTAGCCGAGCAATCATTTATTCATTAGCGTCATTTAAATTCAAAATAGGAGCATGCATTTCAGCAATGAGCTTTCAAATTCATTTCAAGCTGACGGCGGATCATCAGTGGTCATTCATATTCGAGAAAAGGCAACCATGTTCCAAATATGTGCATTCAATTTAAAAGAATCATTGCATTTAGTGAGCCTGGGGTCTATGTGTGGCTTTTTTTCATTTAGTTTTGAATAAATTGGCTACATCATCAATATAGCTGCTTTGGGTGGGGCCTATATCTGTTCATTCTCAAGTGTAACCTCATTCGGGTACAATGGCAGCTCAACGCGTACGCTACAGGCCCATTACAAACGAGGATAGGGGAAGGTTGATCGACGCCTTCGAAAACAAAATTCTTGACTACATTGCTTTGGCAGACACCCTTGGAATAAATCGAGCAACGGCCAGGTCGATAGTTCGTATCTTCTTAGGAGGGTTTCAAGCTGGAGACGTCTTTGAACATGTTGAGCAGTGAATACTTGATGTTATATTTCTTGTTTTAGTTCAATATTTCAAATAATTATGCAATAAATTTTTTCATTAAAAGTCATAACACAAACATTTGTTGATTGGTATGTTATTTACTTTCCACCCATGAGATTGAGATATCATGTTGTTTATCAGTTGGTCTCTGGATTGACGCATTGTGTGGATGTTGTCTTTGTTATGTGTGTTGTTATTAAGGAGTGTAAGTTAGAAAATGACCTTGGGCTCTAATTTCCTGGCGCACCGCAGGTGGCGTAGTGAGGCGCAGCCCGCACAGTAGTAATTTCGTGAGGTGCGCCGAAATGGGTGTGGCGGCGTAGTAGGGGGAGGTGTCACATACTCATCAAGACGCTGTGACAATTTCGTAGAAAAAGTCTCCGCTGGAGTTGCGCAGAAAACTCGCCAGCTCCAACCTGGTTTAATTTCCGTGCAGTGGTAACTTGGCTGACCGGCGCAGAGTGTGCACACGTCACCGAAATCTCACAGGCAGGTTTACAGAATGTCAGGCACATTTCAATGCAAGAAATAGTTACATTAAATAGTGCTTCCTGAAATTATCTGAATAAGGACATAAATTATGGTATCTACATCGATTATCCTGATGTCAGATTAAAGGCGGTTGGCACGCGTAATGGAAACTTGACCTGGCTTAATCAACGCAGCTGAATCTGTGATGCGAACTAAGGACTTCACATCTTTCTCAGCCAACCACAAACTGTATTTTATATATATAGAGAGAGAGAGAGCATGCTTGCGTTCTGTGCTCAGTAAAGCCGCTTGCACACTGGACACGAAACAAATTTTTTCGCACGACTGATTACAGACAAAGTCAATGCAAAGACGCGATGGTCGGACAGGGTTTTAATATAGCTCTGTGTCCGAAAGTCATAAAAGTTCAAACGTGCAAACTTGGCCATGTTTGTGTTCGACCTTCACAGAATGGAAATTGTAGCTATCGACTTTTCTTGGTCTTTTTAGCCTATTCGTCTGTTTTCTTCCGTTGAAGATAGACAGCGGTCTTTATTCGGTCTTTCTTTTGAAATTTAGTCAGATGGATCGAACGATTCACGCTTTATTTCCACACCAGAGATAAAGTAGTACTTGTAGTCAGAGAGCAAATCAATTCCATGACCATTGACAATGTGAATAAATTATCGCATGCAGGATCAAGACTGTCCGACGCGAAATGCAAAATACTCCATGTCCAGCAGACAGGAAAAAGTAAAAGTATTGATATGAGAACACATTTATAACGAAATAAAGAATAAAATATATTTCCAACGCACGGAACATCCAAAAAGATGACCCGCAAATAAATAAATCGCTGTGTTCATTGGATGCTTTGTTGTTAAAATGTTTCTTTTTATTCTTTATTTCGTTATCAATCTGTTCTAATCGTCCTTTTTCTTTGGCTGTCAGACAGGAAGCATTGTACATTGTCCCGTGCCAATGTCGACTCACTTTATTGAGCAGAGCTTACTCAGAAACATTGATTGAAATTCTCGGTACTCATATTGAAGAACTGAACACTCTTATCAAAACATTCACGTTTAATACCTAATAGTCAGTAGATTTGAAGACATTATAAACAATAATAGACTGTCAGACACGGAAATATATTAAAACCCTGTTAGACTTTCGGACACAAGACACTGCTTTCAACGCAATCTGTCGAGCGAAAAATTCGTTTCACGTCCAGTGTGCAAGCGGCTTAATACTAGGCTACTATTATTGTCACTTAGGTTTTTAGTGGGGAAAAGGAATACAGCCTAATTGCTATGATCTCGTACTGAGTTAAGATCACATATTGAAAATAAATGTGTAACGTATCTTGCATTGTTGTCGATGCATGTTATGCATGTCCCAAAATTTTAAGCAGCAACAGTCTGTAATAATAGGAACACGCTATCCATCGTTTCTCTTCCCAATGAGCGAGATTAGACTCGGCTATGTCGCCTTCTTTGCCAACTTGCGCTGGAAGGAGGGGCAGAGGCGGGACAGAGGAGCACTTGCGCCAGGCTACGCCGGGCACGAAATTGCAACATACGCCTGGACACACCCCGTTGGCGCAGGCGCACCCCCCGTTCGCCGCGCCTGCGCCGCGCCTGGTCTACGAAATTAGAGCCCCTCGTGTTGTTTGGATGTACCGCTGACTTGGCCTTATCATTTAAAATTTCTTGAATTGAAACAATGAGAATACATGAACTTATCACACTGATATCATGTCCTTGTATATCACGGAGATACAATAACAGAACAATATACAACCTTAAAGAAAACATACATTTACATAGAAGACTATGGAATTGGAAATACGAATTTTGCGTGTGCATGTCGGGGGAGGGTGTGCCAGTGGGTTCTGTGTGTTCGTCTTAAGGCCATGTACACACGTAGCCGGGTATTTTTAAAAACGAATATCTCCCCTCCTTCGTTTATAAAAAAATTATCCACACGACCCCGTCTCCGAAAAAAATTCCTTCCACACATAACCGAACATTTGGGTTTTCAATCAGCCTCCAAATCTGTAGATGGCATTATTTCCCCAAATCCTACCCAATCACATCAGAATAGCCCTCTGTTGGCGTCACAACGACCGCAATGTTGTCTGTCGCCTGTGCTCTTGGAACAGTAGTTGGGCTTCTAAAATTAAACATGTATAAAGCGCCTGCACAATAATTAACGCTATCACTGCTTTCAAGGCGCTACTCTGATCCATTACTTTTTGTCCATGCTTCTTCTCTGGCTTCTGCAGTAAACAAAGGACGCAGGTTTGACATCAGAGCAGATTTGTGGTCATTTTGGCGCAGGTTGTGACGTTCGAAAAACCCAAAACTACGGTTATCTCTGTCTACACGCAAATGCATAAACGGAGTTTTCAAAAATCTTCACTTTGCCCGAAGTTTTTTTAATCATTCGTTTTTGATGCGTCGTCAAGTGGATTACAGGTCAAAACGTAGGAAAATATTTTCGATTTAGTAGATACCCGGCTACGTGTGGACAAGGTCTAAGTGAAACATTCGCACCCTTCTCACCCCAATCACCCCCTTCTTTAAAAATCTATCCTGTCTTCTCCACTAAACTGAATGCATGAAGGAGGAAATTGATCGCCTGAAAATGAAATTGAACGCCCCAAACAGGCTCAACGTGATTATGGCGTGAATTTGAATGCAAAAGTAGGAAATGCAATGCTCGCACATGCGTGAATTCTATTTGTCGGAAACGAAATAGAGTTCGCAAAAATGAAATTGATCGCTCGGATTCCGAATATGAATGCCCAAATATTTTCGCGTGCATCCGCTGTGTGAATTTGAATGCACATTCATGAAAGTATGAAATTAACCGGGAAAACCTATACAAAATTACTTCTTTCCAATAGCTTGGCTGTAACGGCCGAACTACATGGGACACGGGTGTGATGCGACAGCCGCAGGAGGCCCGCAGCAGATTGCGTCCATTAAAGTCGCTACACTGACCACGGGTGCCGCGCGACACTTCTCTAGTTTTTCATATCAAGTCTATTTTTTTCGCCTCTACGCATGACTAAGTGGCCATAAAACTGTATAAAAAAGGATTATAATCTGTTTTAAAAGGTAAAAAACAGTGGCTCAGTGGTAGAGCAGGCGTCCCATGCACCGAGGCTGTCAGTCCTCAGCAACGTGTCATTGCTGCGTGTCATTCCCCGCTCTCTCTCTCCCCCCTTTCCTGTCGTCTCTTCAGCTGCCGTATCAAATAAAGGCATAAAATGCCCCAAAAAATAAGATATTAAAAAAAAACAAATACATCATTGTACCAGAGGCAATGTGATGCAACCTTGGAGGTGTTTTTCTGTTGTTATTTTACGAAGTCCTTCTACAAAAATGAAACATTAAAAAAAATATGAAAAAAAAAAGGTTACAAAGTCTAGACCAATCTTATTTTCAGATTAATTTAACTGGAAGATGGTTACCCATTTTCCGAAGTTTCCTGTTTGAAATATCCTAGAGAAGACATGGGCCCACGGTGCAGTAACGGAGACAGTTTCGTAGGTAAAACACGTCACGTCACCCTGCCTACATACGCGTCGTGCCCTTGTCCCATGTATTTCAGATGTAAATTCCATTTATTTGGAAACATTCGATTGATAATGCATTTTAATGAGAGACATTTCAATGACTACAACTGTTTCAACTGACTACAGTAGGACAGTATAATATTTGCATAAACTCTACATATAAAAGCTTGTGCACACAGATGTCAGCAGCACATTGTTGAAAAAACAGCTTATGTGGAACTATGGAAATTAAATATTCAATATTGCCTTTTTTTCCTTCTCAGGTTTATGTGACCCTCCTCTTCTGACTGGATATCTGTAGTGTCACAGTTTTCTTTTTGATACCTGTCCAGGCACCTCTCAGCTTCCTCTAAAGTATCTGCAAACAATGAGTTACTGTCAGGTACATGTAAGTATTGTAATATCTTATAAATTTAATATAACGTCTTATATAATACCTACCACGACTAATTAGGAGTCTCACTGGCTGGAAGGTTTGCCACGCCTCTCCTGGCTTGTCCCTCCTCCTTCTTTTGGAGGATATGGCGGCCAGAATAATGTCTCCCCTTGTACCCATGTGTGGGATACAAGCTCAGTAGTACCACTACAGAACTGAATTACACACCACAGTTTCATTTTTTTTAAATGAACTGATTTTTAAACTGATGTTTTATAGTTTTACTTAGTATGAATTATGGGAATGGCAATGACCTCTGTTTTGTCTGGGTAAAGCATGTATTTCTTCAATGTTCTGAAGCTTCACCACACTAACAGTCTTGCTCATACTTTATTAAACCCAATACTGGGAGATGGAAATGAAAACCGGAGGTAAGACTTCTCCTTAGCAAATCTTCTGAAAATTGAAGTGTCCTGAGCTACCCTGACAATGTTCTCAACAAGGGCAAAGTCATCAAGAATCTGTACTCCATTATCTCCGATCGTAGTTGTTAAAGTTCATTTTCCTCTGACAACCTTACAGTACTAGTCCCCATGGCCTAGATGAGGAACCACCGGACCATCATGGTGATGGTGCAAGTATTTGAGGCTTTTCTTGTCTGGGTCTGATGTCTCTGTCTGTGTTTCTGAAAGCCTTTTCACAATTTGTTATAAAGTTAAGTGAGGCTTGCGGAAGGGACTTTTCATCTGACCTAAATAATTTTCATTAGGAAAGCTAGCAATGTTGACCAGGGGATCAAACATCTTGTGCTCTGCTGCAAGGTTTGTCAGCTAGAGGTCGTTATATGTGATTTCACTTTTCCCATGTAACTGCCCAAAGTGATTGACAAATGAAATAAGTAAATCATTCGCACAATCTACCATTTTGTCTGATGTCCCAGAAGGACATGGCTTCAGAAAACAACATAAAATTGTTAAACATCTCTGGAATGGTGTTGTTAAGTACTACTGGGCCAGCATACAGCATGAAGTACCGCAGTTCAGTGGCCTTCCACCTATCAATATCTGAGAGGTCCCGAGGGTTTGCGACTGAACTCTGCTGGAGTGTAAGGTCTCAGTCCCCTCAGTTTAGCAAAAATCTCTCCAATTGTTTAACTGGACAACCTAGTTGTCAGGGATTTTACCCTTATCCAAATATAGATAAGTTTCCTGGTTACCATAAGACAACATAAGTGGGAGCATTGTCACCATTTTCACCAAACCAGCTTGGGGAGACAATTCTTGATTTAAGTGGTGGTCTTCATCAGTCATGGAGTTGAAGTCTGCATCAAATTTCAATTTAGCATCTACCTCAGGAAAGGTCATTTTACTGTGCCATTCACCCACTTGAATGCATTTATCACAGCCAGAGTAACCATTATGGCTGTAATCATAACTTGATTACATTCAAGTGAGCAGGCAGTGTCAGCAATTTTAGCCTTGACAAAACCCTTTTACAAGGCCAAAGTGGTAATATTCCCCACCCTCCATCTTCCTAGTTGGTACTTCACTTTGTCTTCAGAACTGTCCGAGCATCTTTGGGGAACTTTGGGTGAAACACGCAAAATGCTCAAAAGTGCAGTAAGTGCCACTAGAGAGACTGAAAATGAAGAGGCCCAAAATTTCAAATTTGTCATCAAAAAGTCTGCAGTTGGAGCTTCAGTATCAGCATGATCTGAATCAATGGCTGATGATGCCATGAGCATTGTTCATTGACACGTGTCTGACTGTATACTGGCTCATTGTCCCCTGTCATTTGTCCCTCCTCCTCCTCATTGTGCCGTCATTTGTCCGTCCTCCTCCTCTACAGCTGAGTTAGTGTTGCCTTGCATGTTTGGTTGCGTAAATGTCTCCTCAAACCGCTGTAGTATTTCTGTTTCTGGGGCTTTTAACATTGATCTAAATTTATGTCTTTTAGACCAGCGTGATGCCATTGTGGTGCCGTGTTCAGAAAAGAAAAAAAAAATACAATGCCACAATGAGCTGCTTGCTTACTTGGTAAGTGGTGCAGTTTTATCATCTGTAAAAAGGACAAAAAAAGGTAAACAGTTGGCAAACACGAATTTTACTCAAACAGTCCTGATAACTCTACAAAAAAAAAACCCCAAATGATCCCATACATGCTAATAACCCCCCTCTCTAATGGAATCATCACTGCATGCTCACATCACCATTACACGGGCGGATTGACATGAGCGCATGCGGGAAACAATTAACCAAAAGAAATATGATTTATCGACCACAGAAAGATCATACTGGAATATTAATAAGTAAATCTGAATTTCGGCCAAGATTTCATTGCTGTTCGATCACATATGGAGAGAATCCGTGCCTTCAGTTGCCGTTAACGATAATTGGAAAACGTGTCAGTGTAAATGATTAAGACCTAGCCAGGACTAATTGTCATAAAGGGACTCATCTGCGCCCCCCCAATTCCCGGTTTTAGAACGGCCACTGTTTCTTGCTGTTCACAAGATTTCAGATCATCCCAAAAAAGTTATGTTTATGTGTCATTCATTTGCTCATAATAATGATCAGAAATAAATAGGAAACTTCATATTATAGAGTGAAATAGTGCAGTAACCCTTAGTGTGTGTTGTAAGTAGGCCCTATCGAACTTGGAGGAGCAGGCAATTGGGCAATCTTGCAACATTAAACGTTATCATCCAAGTAGAAAAAAAAAATTCATGTGCAACTGCGTATAATCAGGGAGCTGTGTCATTAGGTCTGCACTCGGGCCCACGCAGACCACGTTGCGCCACTGTCCGAATCCCTTGAAATCGACGGCCGTACCAGTAAGAACAGCCGCATCTCTTGTCACTGCGAACTAAAACACATCGGACTC
Source organism: Gymnothorax reevesii (assembly GCA_029721435.1). NCBI lineage: Eukaryota > Metazoa > Chordata > Actinopteri > Anguilliformes > Muraenidae > Gymnothorax > Gymnothorax reevesii. The sequence goes on from CM056575.1 coordinate 53,824,788, forward strand.
AGTGTGTAGGCTAAGGTGTCTACTGTGCGTAACAATTTTTGTCAGATGATGGAGTAGAAAAACGAAAAAAAAAAAACGAACTTTGTGTGCAAAGACCTTGACTGTAATGCATCCCCATGCATGGAAACTGGCTTGAATCAACTCAAAGTGATCCAGGGACAGTGGAGTAACTTACTAGGAATATTATAAACACAAAAACAGCGAAGGTAATACAAATTTGTAGTTTTTAAAATTTACAAATTTATAATGGGAAGTTTGTTTGATTTTTATTAGACAGTTTATTCAGAGAGTTTTCGTTGGGGAGTAATGGGTGTTACACTGCAAGAATCTTTGACAGATTTGTTTGTGTGGAGTGAGATTAAATATATGAGGACGTTTGTTGCTACTAAACAATCAGTTGCTCGATGTTTGACTTGCGTTTTGTCTAGCTGTAAATAGCTAACTAGCTGAGCTCCTTCTGAACATAATGGTGCACCAGTTATTACTTATTTAATTGTCTAGAGATTTTTTCACTTATGCGGGGACAGGCTGCACCGGCCGGCTTTGATTTAACTGGTTACCATGAGGGTGAACATGCTGTAGCTGAATCTGCTATTACCTTGCTTGTCTTAATGATTGATAAGTTATTGTAATAGGCTGCGTATATGCCGGCTGTATTCAAACGCCATCCATAGCTGTCAGGTTGCTAGCGTAAATGCAAACATCAGAAGAAAAGTTAATGTATCTCTGGCTCTATAACTAATAAAATGGCTGTAAATCGATCAGATAGCTTTTAAATTGATCAATAATATAGATTGTACGTCCATTGCTGATCTAGGAATTGTGCCCTCATCCACACAGAGACCTGAAGTTAAGGTTATACATACGCTGCATCGATAACGTTAGTGTCACATCCTATTTAATGTTAACATATTATGTTTCAACATTTACACGAAGTAAATCGGTACACAAAGACTTATTAACTGTCCAGTGTTTATAAAGTGCTTGAATGAACTTGCTGATGCTAACAACAATTTGACAGTTGACTCCATCAGTGTTGTTAATGGTAGAAGTTTTGACAGCATGCGAATAACTGCATATACTGTTGCGCTATGCAAATAAACTATAAAGTCACATGCTTTCTAACATTAACTGGGTACATTTCAGCATTAAAATATTATGTAGATAAATGTACGCTTACCTGATATGGACTCAGAAATTATGGATGTAGGGTGCAGGGCCGTTGGTCTCTCACACGACGGTCTCTCGGTCAACTCTAAATCAATGACTTTTCAACATTAGTATCATCACCCTGTCAACGAGGAATCGACAGTCAATTAATTATAATCATAACTATAAATCAATGTTACTTCAATGTCACTGGATCAACGTTGGGTTTCATCGCTATTGTAATGATGATTCAATATTGATTAAGCATTGATATTTCAATGTCAACCATTCTGATGATTCAGACTGAAAATAAAGATTATTTCAACGTAGTCTTGCTAGTTGTTTGGTTTTGTTTTTACAATCTCCTTGATGAGCCATCAATGCGCTCTTGAAGAAATTTTGGCTTGCCGGCTTCTCCTGAGAAGTTTCACTGCTGTTTTGAGTTTTCAGTATTTGTAGATCATGGCGCTCACAGTAGTTTGTTGTAGTCCAGAGATAGCTGGGCAGATCATGGAAAAATCATGCATTTAGTGATGCAAGCACCAAAATTTGCATGATTCCTTATCATGGTCCACTCTTTTGATAAAAGTCACTAGCCTATCAAAAAACACCTTTTAGCCAACCAAATTTAGTTTTCTGTCTAAATAATATGTATATCAATCAATTTCTGCGATGTATTTGTCAAATGATTTGCTCTCATGGACCTTAAACCCATTTTGGCATGAGGAGGCTGATACTAGAATGTTTGTGCATGCTAGACATGCTATCTCTGAAGGCCGCAAGCTGGTAATGTTGAAAGCTAATGACAAAGATGTTCTTGTCATTGCCATCAATACTTTTCCAGTTTTGAAAGATTTGGGTTTGAAAAAGATGTGGACTACTTTTGGTCAAGGAGAAAACATCAGTTTGGTACCTGTACATGAAATCTTCCATTGAATTGGTCCAGCAAAAACTAAAGGCTTGCCATTCTGTCCTGCCTTCACTGGTTGTGATGTTGTGTCAGCTTTCCATCATAAGGCAAAGAAGACTGCTTGACAGGCGTAAAATGTTTGTCCTGGTGGGTCTGATACTTTTGCAAATAAGAGCTCCTACCCAACACAAATCTGAACTGCAGGCCAAGAGGTTATTGGACAGTTCTTCATTGCAATGTATGACAAATTTTGTTCTCTAACTGATATAAATGAGGTCAGAATGGACATGTTTGCTCGTAAACAGAGGCCTTACAATGCAATACCTCCAACCAATGCAGCTTTAGTAGAACACACAGAGTGCCATATGCCAAGCTGGTTGTATTTGGGGTCAGGCAACATCATGTCGAATGGACATGAAAAGTCCCGGTTAGTGGGGGTGGAAGAAACAAGGCAATCTGTGGCAGGTCATTTTGACCACTCTTCCACCCAGTTTAGAAAGTGCAGATGTAAGGTCCAATGCAGTGTAGGTGCAAGTGCTACAGATTTGGTGTCCCTTGCACGAATCTGTGCAGTTGCAAATGTGAGGACTATAATGCTAGGTTTACATGATGACGGCGTGAACAGAAGACGCAAAAGTGGCGTCGCGTCTTCACTTTTTATTTCGTGTTCAGACAAGCGTTCTCGGGAGGAAATCTGCGAGCATACGGTGACGCAAAAAGTGTGTAGAAATCGATTGGGTATGCATGCCAGAAGGCTAGGTGGTGCTGTGATACACTAACACAAACGCCGCCACGCCTACGCGACGTGAGCAGAACAGCAGATCTGAGCCAGTTTTGCGTCTTGGCCAGTTTAGACGGAAACGCTACGTCGGAGCGTATTTAAGTTTTCCACTTTCAAGGGTGGTTTGAGATTTTTGCGTCCTCAAGCCCCAAAAACGCCGTCACCATATAAACAAAAGGCACTTCCGTTAAAATATTTTGTCGTCTTTACTCGCAAGCGTCTTCCTGTAAACTGGGCCTAAGTTTGACTAAACAGTAAAAAACTGATAAAATAAGATTTTTTTGTATAATTTTTACCATTATATCAAAAACCAAGCATTATATCACATTTATTTTGCTATAAATGGAGCGTCAGTGTTAGTTCAGAGAGGCACGGAAGTCAGTCTTGGCTCCACCCCTTGTCCAATCGCATTGGACTTCAGCGTCGCGTACCTAATTGAGCATCTTTTTAAATCTCAACTAGCCAAGCTCTAACATTTCCACTAAGACCCATTACAGATCTATTCTCTTAGGTATGAGAATCAGTTCTTGGGTATTTTTCTTACCTTGTGCATCATCGTTATGTCCGGGCATCCTAATCCTTTCTCGGAGGAGGAATGCGTCCTATTTCAGCTGCCATCTCTCCCATATTCGCTGTCAGATCATGGCAGGTAATGATGTAAACTCGGTTTAGAAATGTTAAGTCCGTCCGAATCTGGTTTAGGCGAGAAACGCTTAATGGACTACGGGGACATTTCTGTCATTCTGAAGGACAATGATCTGAGACTGTTAAAAAATCTTACCATGACAGAGTTTACTGTGGCATTCGGTATATTGGTGAAATGTACCTTAGACCCAGAGTAGACTTAAACACTTATTTAGCTACCACTTCTGATCTCGCTCTGTCTTTCGGTGACACTTGTTTACTAGTATCTTAAGTACTTTTCAGATTAAAGCTGCTTATTCCTCCAAAAGTCTAGTCAAAGACTGGATTGGTATCAGCAGTCAGCAGGCATTTTTACACCGTAGTATCTTCTGCACTGTCTGCGGAGCGTTCTGCCATTCGTCCCCCCCCCCAAAAAAAAATCATTGCTGAGTCCAAACCCCCTCTGACAGCCCTCACCGTACCTCTGCCACCGAGCCAAGTTTTGCGGAAAAAGCCATCTAAAGTTTGTGTGCCCTCGCAGCAAGCCGCGTCTGTCGGCTAAGAAAAATTAAATAAAGCATCTTCCCTTATCACAGTCCCAGAACTCTCTAAGACGTTGAAGGACCACTAAGATCGCCGTTTTGTCTTGTGCTTGATGTTTGGTTTGATTAATGACTTTTGTGCTGGTTTATACGATATTCACTCTAGCGTGAAGTGCAATAACTTGCAGTCTGCCCAGCAGGAACCGGATGTGGTTGATAAAATCCTGGCGAGAGAAGTTGAAAAGGGGTACATGGATTGGTCCGATTCCCAAATTCCATTAGCTTCATACCGTATTAACCCTATAGGTGTTGCTATTCGTAAGTAATCTGGGGGAAGAAGAAAAAGCGTTATCATTGATTAGTCTGCCCATTATGACTTAAGGATTAAAAGCGTCAATGATCTCATCCCTCGTCCCCTCTCTCGCTTTTACTTTACTGTCAATCACGCATTTAAGTCATTAAAATGGCTGGATCAGGTGCTTGGTTGGGTAACGCTGACATTACCAATGCTTTTAAAACAAGGCAATCAGAGATAGCAGACCTGGCCCCAGCCACGGGCTGACAGACAGGGCTGGCAGACAGAGTGAGTGACAGACACACACACACACACACACACACAGACACGATCATACATACAGCACAAACGTTCACAGAAATTTTACGTAATGGTCATTTTGCAAAGATAATCGAAAGACAACCTAAGCAGACATAGAAAACAATATAATACACGACAATCCAGGCTTCTCAGGCATCTAGCAAATAGGCCTACGAGCCGCAGCGGCCTCCATTTTAATACGAAGAGCGGTGAACTGCGCTGTTCCCCGAGGCATAGCGTAGTTTATCCCGGGCAGCTAGCTAGCTAGCTAACTGTTCTTGTAATATAAGTGAAATTCATTCATACTGCACAAATGACGACAAAAATGCTTAGCTGTGTCCAGCTAGGTAAAACAAAATGCTAACTAGACACAGAAGACGATAGAACACGTTATACCATCTTTAAAAAATAAAAATAAAAAATTGGTGATTTCAGCAAGCGGAGCCCGTCTGCTATGTGCAATTCCATGCAAGATCCGTGTCAACGCGGTCACTTTGTCCGCCAACGAAAAACGGGCAGTATGCAGAAAAATGCAACGCAAATAGAAATAAAAGCACAACTTCAATCGCAACATCACAACCGACAAATCTCATACACTTAGGAAACATAATCATTTAATACAAACTAGCATTCTTTTTGATGTAAATGCATCGGGATTATGGTTCGCAGGGGTCTGTGTCACAACACGGACCTCCATATAGCTAACTAGCATGCTAGCTACACACTTATAACGAAATAATTACATACAGCACAAACATTCACAGAAATTGTACCTAATGTTCATTTCGCAAAAAGAATACAAGACTTACCTAAGCAGATATAGAAAACAATATAATACACGACAATCCAGGCTCCTCAGGCATCAAGCAAATAGGCCTACGAGCCGCAGCGGCCTCCATTTTAATACGAGGACAGACGAACAATGCGCTGGTCACCATGGCGTAGTTTTATCCCGGGCAGCAAGCTAGCTAACTCTCCTTGTTACATGATCATTGCTTAACCTGGCTCCCCCTAGGGGGGGGCCAGGTAATGGCCACGGGCTGACAGACAGAGTGACAGAAACACACACACACCGACATGATCATTGCTAGGTAATTATGCCTCTGCACCCCTCTCAGTGAAATCTCTTTGGAGTTAATTGGAAAGAAAAGACGTATTTCGCAGTACATCTGACCTTTGAATGCTGTAGCAGCCCCCGCATTTTCGATACTCTATCCGAGGCTTTTTGATGGGTACTTCTGAATGTTAACCAACGGCCATTCGTTTTTCATTTATTAGATGACTTTTGGATAATGGACTTTCCCAAAGTGATGGCCAAACGAGGCTTTATGAAGCTTTCAACCCCTTTTGGACCATCGTTTTGAAAATTGGTTCACTACACGAAGCTTCATTCATTGAGCACGTGGGTGACATCTGCTGGCACGGAGATTTGCGACGCTGACGCTCCTTGTGTGTGCACTTTGAGTTTTATTGTATTGTGAAAAATACTTGAAGCTGAAATCTAACTTTGTTTCACATGTTGGTTTTCTTCCATACCTTTATAATTCATATTATATTGTACTGTAACATTAGTTACATCCACAACTTCATTATTTGCTGTTCCGAAAAAAAAAAAAACAGAGCGCTGTTTCGTCGATCTTAAATATATTTGAATTGCGCCAATGTTGTAAAGCTCCATTACCGGTCAGCTGATTCAGTCTGAATGAAGTAGTGAAGTGGTTTTCCCCGATATGAAGCAAGCTCCGGCACAGTGCTTCAGAAAAATATCCTGTCGAGTTTGAAGCGCGCTTCGGAGTTTCAGTATCAGAGGTAACATCACTACTTTCCCAATTTTGTATCAAGTTGCAGCATCTTTACTCTTAAAGACGTTTTCAAGAAACTGGGGTACTGCGCAGGAACTGGAGCATTGGGAATTTTCTCAGTTAAGGTTATTGGCTCAGTTAAAATGCTAGCGTCTCTACCCCAGGATAAATAGCCCAGAATCGGGGAAGTTATGGAGAGTGCATGTCGGCTTTGTCTATGACAAAGCGCAAATTGCTGTCCCTGTTGAGGCACCTGACCTTCCTTCGTATACCGGCTTCTCGACCTCTCAATCTGTAATCAATTTGAAAAAAAAAACTTTCAAATTGGACGAAGGTTAAAAACTCTGATTTGCGCTTTGTTCACGGTTGCACAAGCACTGGAATGGCATTTCGTTCTTTCATAAGGATAGGCCGGAGTCATCGGTCGCCTTTGAGTCTTCACTGATGCGGCTCACTCCGTTTGGTTTTGGGGGTTGGTTGGTTTCTGGAGGTTTGGATTGTCAAATAATTAAAAGCTTATGAAGCTGCTGGTCGTACTTCTCTCTTATGCAGGTTTTCAATCCCAGTTCTGCCGGATATCATTTCCATGATCTCTACCTTTTTTTATAATGCATTGTTCAGAGTTTCATAAAATTCATCCCGGTTCTACTAAAGCATGGATTGCTGGGTTCTAGTTTCACTTAAGATGTTTAGATCCTTCTGTCAGTAGCTTGCTTGGAAATCCTTCCATTCGCCAAGTATTAAAGAAGGTTCATCCAAAAGGCAATGATAAGCGTTTTTCCCTCACACTTTATTTGGTGAAAAATTGGTATCGCACTTAAGGACTAAAACACCCAGCTCTTATGTAGATGTATTGTTGGAAGTAGTCCCTCTTACAGCTTTCTTCGGGGTTCTTAGATGTGTGGAATTAACAACACCTTCAGAGAAATTTAATCCTTTACATGAACTCACCATTTCTGATTTCTCCTCTGATAACTGTATGTACACTAGCAACCTCAAACATTCCAAAACTGATCAATGTGGTAAAGGCACTTCTGTGGTCATTGCCAGAACTAATACTGCATTTGTCCCTTTTCTTCTATTTCTCGGTCCCTGAAATGGCGAGCCAATGCAAGAGGAAATGAGCCCCTGTTCATGGTTCACAGTTCACAGTTTGGTTGCTGTTCATCTCCGCATACCCTGCAGTGCTGCGGTCTGCCCCCAATCCTATGCACCACGTATTCCTTTCGCATCGGCACTGCAGCTACGGCTGCCTCTGTAGTTCCAGCATCTGTAATCCTAACCCTGTGTTGCTGGTCCTCAGGAGTATACCAGAAATAAGTCTGTCTTAATACTAGTGAAAAATTTATGTAATTGGTAAATTGTAGTTCTTGAAATGTTAATTCTAAGCTCACACGAAGTGTTGCCACCTCGAAGTTGTCAGTCAACTGTAATGGGCCTTAGGGAAATTAACGCATTCAAAATTCATGGGTATTGTCCAATCCGTTCAACTTGGGAAACTGGCGTTTCATTCATATTGATTCACGATCTGCATCCGGCTTCGGTCTATCTAAAATTTAAAATGTCAATGTATTTACCACATGTAAACTCATATCTCGTCGCATATTTCCTTTGCATCAAGCAGGGGCGTTACCAAGGGGGGGCAGGGGGTGGGCAATGCCCACCCTGAGAAAAGCTCTGCCCCCCCAATGAAAACTCAAGAAAAAATTCTGATTTACTCCAATTTGACAGCAAGCACGCGATATCCAACTGATTCACAGCCGGAGATAGACAGCCATTTAGAGTGAGCTTTAAGTATGCTTCAATTATCACTATGCGTGATTGGTGGATTCTTTTGCCAGTCTACTCTGCTGTGAAACCAAAGGGCGCTATCGAATTACTAGGACCCTCTAATTCTCACAGACTGCCGTCTTCACTCTTCAGTCTGAGGTCACGTCTCCGGCCCTGTGCTTCTCTCGGGGAAATAAAACTTCGCCCATATCTCTTTTGTTGCTACTTCTGGCACCTGCTTATTTTGTTAGTCTTGTTGTTTGACATTAAGGTGACTCGTGTGGTTATAACCTGAGTTGGCTACGGAGTGAGCCCAGGCAGCTCGCCAGCAGCTGGTCTGGAGTTGCAACAATAATTCTGTATCATAAGCACTTCGGGAAGAAAACTTGACTGGCGTAAGTATTTTTCGGCGATGTGGTACACGGAGCCAAGTAAAGGACTTCAGAAGGCAACTCTAAGAAAAGTAAACGTGTGCCCGTTTACTTTGCTTAATTGGAAATCAAATGGTGGATTTGTTTACTCTCGAGGTTGAATGGGTAGAGCTGTTTAAGACATGTTTGATGCATTTTGAAATGTAAATGGCCGTAGACCAGCAGATTTGCATGAACACAATGTCATTGCCACGCCATTTCGTGCGACTGATCATTTATATCTCACATTAATGTTTCATCCGCTTTTCAGACGGTTTTCCACCTTGTGTATTTTCCTAGACGCTTAAAATCCAGGGCGGTTTTAAAACAAATCTCTTTATTTTTATTTTATCATTATAGATCTCCTAAATACACTACAACGAGAGATGAAATGCTGAGTTGGAATGTGGCGATGTTGAACGAGGATTTTTTTTAAAGTGTGATGAGACCCACTTACAGTCGTGAGGCGTGTAGGCAGTCGCGTGTAATTTCTTGAAACACACACGCCTGAAGCAGCTTAAAATGATTTAAAATGCCGCCGGGAAGAAGCCCGAGTTTAGATTTCGCAAATTGCAGGTGCTCCATCCTTTCCTAAATCTGCTCCCGTGTACTTGGCCTCCATAACAATCAAACAATTTCAGTGACATATGACGATTAAGATGTGATGGCGAAAAGCAGACAAACCTAACTGGGCTATGGTGTTAGATTGAAAGAATGCCAGTTTGAATAATTAGAAAAATTCTTCGTCTTCTTGCCAATCAAGCAAAGTAAATGGGAACAGGTTTGTTTTTCTGACAGTTGCCCAATTGGTTAACATGAGGTGATTCTGTAGTCCTTTACTTGGCTCCAAGCAGCATGTAGCCGAAAAATACTGATGTCAGTCAAGTTTTTTTCCAGAAGCATTTCACATACCCTTGGATGTTTCGCACTTTCGTTCAACCTGTGACGGGTTTAATGAAGGAAAGGGGAAAGCTCGGATGTTGGCTCCATGGCAGCAGGTGGTGGTGCTACGCCTTAAAAAAATCGCGGTTCACGATTGGCACAACCCTAGTGTGCATAATTAATTAAAACTGACCACACCTGTAAATGTCCCTCCCCTATCACCAGTTCATCAGCCGCCACAATATATATATATAGTAGGCCCTATTTATTTATTTTATGGCGATTTAGGGTTCTTTTTTTTGTCCCCCCAAAGTGGACAAATGCCCACCCAAGCTTGGCATCCTGGTAACGCCTCTGGCATCAAGTCTCATGAGGGACTTGTCTAATGTTCTTCTGCTTGCATTCAGCTGACTGCTGATTTCCTGCATGCTGAAGAGAAGGTCATGCATGTTAGCATGAATTCAAAGGAAATGCAACATGCTTTTCACTACACATATCCTCATTCTCATATAGTATATTTCCTTTGTATTAAGTCACTCAACATGACTTGCTGAATGTTCTTCTGCTTGCATTCAGCCTGCTGCTGATGTCCAGCATCCAGAAGAGAAGGTCATGCATGCTTGCATGAATTCAAAGGAAATGCGTCATGCTTGTTGCTACACATATCCTCATTCTCGTATAGTATATTTCCTTTGTATTAAGTCACTCATAGTGTCTTGCCGAATGTTCCTCTGCTTGCATTCAGCCTGCTGCTGATGTCCAGCATCTGTCCAGCATCCAGAAGAGAAGGTCATGCTCGCTTGCATGAATTCAAAGGAAATGTGACATGCTCATTGCATTCACATTGCGTATCCCCACATAACAAAAATACCGCATATTGAGTTTTGTCTAATGTTCCAGTCAATGTCATCATCTATTTCTTGATCATAGAATGAGCTTGTTTGTGATCTCCTGGGATGTCTGTGTCATGCTTGCTCAGATTGTTCCAGAGTATCACTTGAGCAGAGTCCCCGCGAAATCCAAATGTATGTCATTCCAAATAGATGGTTAAATCTGACGTGAGTGTCCTGTCTGAAATAGAGCGTCAGTGTTCGTTCAGACAGGCACGGAAGTCAGTCTTGGCTCCACCCCTTGTCCAATCGCATTGGACTTCAAGGTCGCGTACCTAATTGAGCATCTTTTTAAAGCTCAACTAGCCAAGCTCTAACATTCCCACCAGGACCCATTACAGATCTACACAAACATCCCCTCCACATCCCCAGCCTCCTCCTTTCCAATGGCGCAGTACTTGTGTCATACTCGTCTTTATATGGTATTGACATTGTTTTGTATGGTATTGGCATTGTTTGTAAACTGTATTGCCTTTCATTTTGAGCGCTGGTTGCTGCTGTCCTGCTGTCTTGATCCGGTCCTGATCCAGTTCTGCACCATCCTCGACATGCCACTTCCTGGAGCTACCAATTTCACTGTTCAGATGGACTTAAATGGAACTCTTTTTGCCATTTTAATCTTTGACTTTATCTTGTTATCAACTAGCTAGCCCGCGGAGGATGGGCTTCCGCACTATAGCCGGGTTCCTCCTGAGATTTCTTTCCACGGAGGAGTTTTTTCTCACCACTGTTTGAGGATTTTTCTCCCTACTGGGAGTTTTTTTGCCTCATTTGCTGTAGGGGGAATAGACTGGGCAGTAACTTCAGTTACTTCACCTCTCACTGTAAAGTGTCTTTGTGACAGTCTCTGTGAAAAGCGCTATACAAATCTAATGAATTGAAATTTTAAACACGGTGAACCAGGCTCTGCTGGGGGTTGTGATCTCCTGGGATGTCTGTGTCATGCTTGCTCAGATTGTTCCGGAGTATCGCTTGAGCAGAGTCACCGCCAAATCCAAATGTATGTCATTCCAAATAAATGGTTAAATCTGACGTGAGTGTCCTGTCTGAAATGGTTCTTGAGTGCATGAAAACATATGTTGATGCCTAGTTTGCTAAATTCCATGAAATATATCAAGTTTTGGTCAAAAAGGCCACGGCCGTCTTGAAACATGGCTGCCATATTGAATTTTTCAAGTGGCTAGCAGACTCTATGTACTCTGCACTCCCCAAACAACAATCCTGCCAAGTTTCATGCTTGCATCACCAAGTGCAGAATTCCTCTCAATTTTTGACTTAATCTGCGAAACTAAGACCTTACAAATGGCTTAATTACCCTTTCAAGACTGGTAGTTGTCAGTGACTTTGTGTCTCATCTGTTCTTGAATTTCTGTAGATTGTGGCATCATATACGGCTTTTAGCCTACTTCACATTACCAGACATATTCTATTTAAAGCTATAGTTGGTAATGTTGAAGAGCTGGCAAGATCTGAAAGTGGCACCTCCTCTAAGCTCCATCCCCTCCCGTCAGAGCTCCGTCCAAAGCCACGCCCCCACAAACTTGAACGCGCATCTGACAGTTGGACTCAGCAGGGCATAGGAGAGCCGACTCAGCCATTTCCACACATTTTGGACATTAACAAAACTATCTCATGTCTCATTCACCTGTTAGTTGACTATATCATTATACTAGCTTTTAAGCTAGCATGTCATGTTTAGCAGTAACATGATTGGCTATTAAAGGGGTGTCTTCGAGAGGCTGAGTCTCACAAAAATAAAGATAGCCAGAGGCTCCCCAACCAGTGAAGGCTTGCGTAAACAAATTGTGGAATACTTTAAAAGCAATGTTCTCCAACATCGAATTGCAAAGGCTTTGAAGTTCTAATCGTCGACAGTGCATAACATCATCAAAAGATTAAGTGAAACTGGGAAAATTTCTGGGCGTGAGTGACAAGGCCAAAGACCTTTACTGGATGCCCGTGATCTTTGGGCCCTCAGACACCACTGCATCACTCACCAGCATGATTCCGTCATTTACATTACTAAATGGGCCCAGGAATACTTCAAGAAACCACTGTCTGTAAACACAATCCGCTGTGCCATCCACAGATGCCACCTAAAACTCAATCATGCAAAACAGAAGCCATTGTTGAACATGATCCAGAAGCACAGCCATGTTCTGTGGGCCAAGACTCATTTAAAATGGACTGTAGCAAAGTGGCCCGTGGTCACACGAGTCCAAATTTGACATTTTTTTGTCGGAAATCATGGGCGTTGTGTCAATCTATTGTACCTCTAAGCATGTAATATCTAGTCCATTGCAAGAGGGAAGGTATCAAATATTAAATCCATCTTGAAATTAAAATTGTTAGCTTAACTGTAATTCAGAAGGAAAAGGTCAACCTAATTAATCTGATTACCTTTACTTCCTACAAATGAAAATGGAATAAAGTCACAAAGACGGACCACAAGACAAAGAGGGTGGCCAGTTTGTGTAAAGGTATTTACAACCTAGGCGGATGACAACATTTTGCTGTAAAAAAAGGTATGTTTCACTCTTTATTTATAAGCTTGGATTTATTTTCCTTGTAGAACGTTGAACATTCCAGAGAAAAATATGGCGGCCTGAAGAAATTCACGCGGTTGAAAAACATATGATGAACTACATTAAGACATGCCGTGTCCCTCGGAAATTGGATTGTGATAACTGTCTGAAATCTGAAACTCTTCATTTAAAAGCTAGAGATTGGAAGGCTATTAAGTTCTATGTAAAAGACCGCATTGATGCTCTCAAGAAAAAACATTGTGACATTGTAAAATCTATAGATTTATGTTGGAAAAAAAACAATGCAAAATTACACCTTTAAACTCCACTGTTAAAACATTTTTCAATAATCTGGTGTAAAGATTTTGTAAATGAAAGTGATGCATTTTTTTGTATTTGAAATTTGTTTTTATTCTGATAACCTGCAAAGGCCATTTTAAGCAGTCACTGCAAGATGGAGGCACTATCATGCCTTGAAAAATAATTTTGTATTATTATCTGTTGAGGGAAAAAAAGAGAAGTTGTGGAGGTTTACTCACAATCATTTACATTTTGAATATGCCAAAATACTGGGATTAAGGGCCTTCCGCGGTTTTTTTTTTTTTTTAAATCTTAAATGTTTTTGGCAAAGTTTTGAGATACTGCAAAGCACTTAAAAAATTGCACTTTGTTGTGTGACAGTTTGACTATACACAGTCTACCTCATGCAAATCAATTATAATAGTTCTTGAATTTGGAGGCCCTTCCAGAGTTCTTCAGATTGAGGAGGTACACTGCTATGTGCCTTTTGTGTTTGAAGTAAAGCTAAAAATGGTCACTGGTTTTCAGTGTGTACTGGAGTATTGTGTCCACAGTAGCATTACATCAAACAATTTGTTGGCACTGTTCAGTGCCTTCTTTCTTTTAACTGAATAAAACAAGTGATGCTACTCGTAATACGTTATATTGGTACTGTTTTGTGTTGTTTTTATCAGAATATTTTTTCCTGATGCCACTGCATCGATAGCATTTTAATCTTAACAAAGACTTCATTTCCTGTGGAACAAAGGGCCTGTGGGTGTGGAAAAAAAATCACTCAGAAATAAAGTTTAGCTGATGTTTGTGAAAATCGTTTCTTGGGGTAGATGAATAGTTGAGTGAGGAGTACTGTGTACCTGGGGGTTGTGAATAATTGACCGAGAAGTAAGGTTTACCTGAGGCATGTAACTTTTTGTCCTAGGAGTCAGGTTTACCGGAGGTGTGTGAATAGTTGGCCCAGGAGGGTTCCCCCTGGGTTCTGAAAAATATTCTTCACTTTCTCCCTCGAGAAATAAAACAAAAAAAAAAAATATCCTTCACTTTATCATAGTCGTCATTTTTTATTAGTCACTCATGGACTTTATAAAACTCTGAAAAAGTTTCTTGAGAATTAAGAATGGAATTAATTCAAAAGACTGACGATAGAAATCCCTTTAAACCCTCAATTTCTTTATTTTTTTCCTTAACATTTTTATCAATGCAGCCATTTTTGGCATCCTAAAATTAAAAAGGGACACATCCTTTAGAGAGGCCTGACAAATACTGTATGCTGAATTGGACTTGGGGTGAGCTCAAAATCTTGTGCTGTTGGAATCAAAATTGGTGGAATCGTCAAATGTTTATTTAAAATGTTTAACTTTTAAGATTTCCATGAACTGATTCCAAATTGAACTTTAGGTGAGTTCAGTGTTTTATGCACAATTTATTGGAGTCCTCAATGTAAATCTCAAATGTTTTGGGATTCATATGTTAAACCTCTCAAATAATCAGTGATTCTGATGTCAGCAACAAACAAGTCCTTGTACTGGCACATCCGCATCCACAAAATCACCAGGTGATGCTGAGCTGGTCAACCCAAAGCCACCCAATGGCAGCAAGCGCCACGGGATTTACATAATTCAATCAAACACTAATATATAATTGGCAAAACATGAGTATTATCATTCAGTATCCTTTAGAGACATACATTTTTGATAACCAAGTCGCTGTACGTGTCAAAATCAATCAATTTATTAGCCAATATAGAAACATTTTAAGAGTGGTGTTCTTTCACTTGTATTTGTCTAAAAAGTGTCATGGCAAATGGTCAAGGATCATAATAATCCACAAGACAAGGTTTCGAAGAAAAACCGTTTGGATTTGTTTTGTTTTACACTTTCACACTAGAAAGGTTGTTAGATGTAACTGAATATTTCCCCTCAGACCCATGGCTGACCCACTGCTCCTGCCTGTCAAGTGCATTATATCCACAATAGTGGAAGGGTCTTTCCGTCAGTGCAGTCACATGAAAACGTGTACTTGTCACTCCTTGTACTCAACAAAGATGCTTGTGTGATTAACACGCTGCCGGATAACAGCCAGGGGCGCGTTTCCCAAAAAGGTACATGGTTCCTCCATTCACAGTCAATGGGTCCAACTGTGTTAGTTAGCATCTGCGATTTCGGGAAACGCACCCTAGATTGTCTTTAGTGCATTTAATGTTTGCATCTGTCTGGTTTTCCGAAAGTCGTGGTGAACATTCATATCTTGGAGTTGTGTAGGAGCGGTTTGTTGTCAACACGCAGTTTTGATCATTATTGATGATTAATCAAATATTGTATAACACAGTCTTAGCAATCTTATCAATCGTCTTATCAATATCAATCACGTTAACATAACTAGGGACTCGTATAGAAATTTACTCTCCTTGTTTTTGTAGTTCATTACGAGGGGATGATTGTGCTCCAGCTGCCACCATTTTACAGGTAAAACTAAAATCCGCGAAAATTTACTCCCTCACACTGACTGCCTGATAACATCATTCGGCTTTTTAAACTCACGGAGACCTGTCAGCCAATAAGACTGCATTTGGACATATTTTCCCGTAAAAACCCTCTCTGATTGGCTCTGTTCATTGAAGATACCTCGTAAAATAATACAAAAGTTCTGTCCTGTTTTACGGAAATTCAGTAATGTTGTAAACTGCCCGAAGTGAAGAACTATGATTTACTTTATTCATGTATGCATTCGTATAAACTATATGGTGCCAAAGAAAAAATCTTTGGGGCTACGGCCTCTAAAATTCTGGGCTGACGAAGCCACTATTGGCCATGATATTTTTATTCGGCATTAAACAAATACATTCGCCACTGTGACAACTGCTCATAATTTTCGCCTCATCACCGATGAATTATTTTCGTCAATGGCGAAAATGACGAGCGGCAGCGGGAACCCTGGGTGAGTGACTTTTTGACTTAGGAGTCAGGTGTACCTGGGGTGTGTGAGTAGTTTCCTCAAGAAGAAGGTTTGCCTGAAGAGTGTGAATTTTTAACTCAGGAGTAAGGTTTACCTGGGGTGTGTGCCTTTTTGACCCAGGAGTAAGGTTTACCTGGGGTGTGTGAGTAGTTTCCTCAAGAAGATGGTTTGCCGGTAGTGTGTGAATTTTTAACCCAGGAGTAAGGTTTACCTGGGGTGTGCGAGTAGTTTCCTCAAGAAGAAGGTTTGCCTGAAGTGTGTGAATTTTTAACCCAGGAGTAAGGTTTATCTGGGGTGTGTGCCTTTTTGACCCAGGAGTAAGGTTTAACTGGAGTGTGTGACTTTTGGACTTAGGAGTCAGGTTTACCTGGGGTGTGTGAGTAGTTTTCTCAAGAAGAAGGTTTGCCTGAAGTGTGTGAATTTTTAACCCCGGAGTATGTCCCCAGAAATGACAACTAGGTCAGGCTCAAAACTAAACTTCATAATACTTGAAATTTGAAGTGATATTTGTGTTAAGAAAAATCAGTTGATCATGTCTGATTTTTTTCATGGCTCTAGGGCCTCTGGAAAGGGTGGCTCCCATAATGCATGTTCTGGACAAGTTGACTCCACAAGTCACACATTACAGTATGCGTGTGTGTGTGTGTGTGTACGCGCATGTGTTGGGGTGGATGTTGGGTTGAGATGAATGGGTCTATTTATAGCTGTGTGATAGGTATTTTTTGTGTATGTGCATGTGTTGGGGGAGGGTAGATGATGAACTGATGTTGTTGTATGTATGTATGTGTGTGTGTGTGTTTGTGTGTGTGTGTGAAAGTGTGTATGCATGAGTGGCAACGCCGATCCCCTATTACAATATTATAACATTTTCTGTAAATACTGGGGATCTACAGACTTTTTATGTATTGGCCTTGTCTGGGATCATTCTCTGTTTCGTATTGTATTGTGAGATTGTTCCATATTTTTCTTATTGAAAATGATTTGAAATAAACTATCTATCTATCTCTATCTATCTATCTATCTATCTATCTATAAACCGTGTCTTCAGTTGCCAATGAAGATAATTGGAAAACGCCTTAATGAAGGAAAATGATCGAGAACTAGCCAAGACTAACTGTCATAAAGGACGTGTCTGTGTCTCTTCCAATTCCCAGTTCGATTTGCGCTTCTGGATGCTGGTCCATGCAGCCGAATTCTTACCGTTAGAGTTCGCATTAGCCTTCCTGTCACAAATGACACCTATCCATGCTTTGACAGTCTCTATGAGGGTCCGCCTCATCCGACATTAAATTTTCACGACGGTGTCTTTTGTCTGTAATTTTGCATCTACAGGTGGTCGAGACACACTGCTAAATGAACACATACTTCCCCCAATGCATTATGCAAGTAACAGGCCAAACAATAAAACATGGTCAACTCTGCCTGACTGCATGATTACATGAGTACAGCCAAACATCTGCTTACCTAGGGTGAGTGTAGTAAAACATTAAGGTCCGTAACTACCTCCTGTACACGTATAAATCGGTTAAGCGCAGACTAATATTTGCGTTTTACTTTAATCGCACACTATGAAGCGGTTTTAGGTTTACACACGGACAACAAAATAAACCACGAACAAAGACTGTCTAAAATGAACAATGGAAACCCTTAAACATGAGAGGGGGGTAGTTTTGCATGCGTTTTACTGTCATTTCCTGCTTGTCGATCGCAGAGCGAGCATTATGAACGCGCTGCAAATACATGAACTTGCTCAAGAGGAGGCAGATGAATATCAGAATGCTTATAGACTGCGTGCACCAAGGATATTCAGGGACAGGAGAAATCCATTGGAAGAGTATGAAGATACTGTCAAAGAATGCTACAGCAATGCAAAGCGATCTTAAAGTCTTTGTTTTCACCTTAATATTGCAATATGACTCAGTTTACAGGAGTAACTTTATTTGTTAGCTTATCATAACATAAGCAGATGTTTAAATGAGTTGGATAAGTTTGTTTGAAGATATATGCCCACATATGCCATTATCATCTCATTTCTGCATTTTCAGGAAAACCCAGCATGTACAAAACCCAAAACCAGTGAATTTGCTCATTTGGAATTTGATGCCTGCAACATGTTTCAAAAAGGCTGGCAAAAGTGGCAAAAAAGACTGAGAGAGTTGAGGAATGCTCATCAGACACTTTTTTGGAACATCCCACAGGTGAACTGGCTAATTGGGAACAGGTGGGTGCCATGATTGGGTATAAAAGCAGCTTCCCTGAAATGCTCAGTCATTCACGAACAAGAATGGGGCAAGGGTCACCACTTAGTGAACGAATGCGTGAGCTGATTGCCGAACAGTTTAAAAACAATATTCCTCAACGAGCTATTGCAAGAAATTTAGGGATTTCATCATCTATGGTCCGTAATATCGTCAAAAGGTTCAGAGAATCTGGAGAAATCACTGCACGTGAGCAACAAGGCCGAAAACCAACATTGAATGCCCGTGACCTTCGATCCCTCAGGCGGTACTGCATCAAAAACTGACATCAGTGTGTAAAGGTCATCACCACATGGGCTCAGGAACACTTCAGAAAACCACTGTTAGTAATTACAGTCCGTCGCTACATCTGCAAGTGCAAGTTAAAACTCTACAATGCAAAGCGAAAGCAATTTATCAACAGCACCCAGAAACGCCGCCAGCTTCGCTGGGCCCAAGCTCATCTAAGATGGACTGATGCAGTGGAAAAGTGTTCTGTGGTCTGACGAGTCCAAATTTCAAATTGTTTTTGGAAACTGTGGACGTCGTGTCCTCCGGACCAAAGAGGAAAAGAACCATCCGGACTGTTATAGGCGCAAAGTTCAAAAGCCAGCATCTGTGATGGTCAGGGGGTGTATTTGGAGCAACATATGTTGCCATCCAAGCAATGTCTTTTTCGTGGACGCCTGTCCAGACCTGTCTCCCATTGAAAATGTGTGGCACATTATGAAGCGTAAAATATGACAACGGAGACCCTGGACTGTTGAACAACTTAAGCTGTACATCAAGCAAGAATGGGAAAGAGTTCCACCTGAAAAGCTTCAACAATTGGTCTCTTCAGTTCCCAAACGTTTACTGAGTGTCGTTAAAAGGAAAGGCGAAGTAACACAGTGGTAAAAAAGCCCCTGTGCCAACTTTTTTGCAATGTGTTGCTGCCTTTAAATTCTAAGTTAATGATTATTTGCAAAAAAAGTTTCTCAGTTTGAACATTAAACATCTTGTCTTTGCATTGTATTCAATTGAATAGAAGTTGAAAAGGATTCGAAAATCATTGCATTCTGTTTTTATCTACAATTTACATAACGTGCCAACTTCACTGGTTTTGGGTTTTGTACATGCAAATATATTTGGATTGTAGGTCGAAAGGCGCACTGAAAAAAAAAATCTCTTTTTATTTTTGAAGACACTTAAGATATGAGCAAAGAAACAGCACAAGATTTTAGGTTTGCGCAAGTGCAGAACCGCAAGGCAGCATAATTTCATGGGTAGCAAAATTTGACAGAACACTGGAGCGCATAATCCTGTTCGCAATCCAGCAGCCAATCAAATCCCATTGAAGAGATTGAACTGAGGACATCAAGGTTAGACGGGCATTGGCAGACACGGATAACTAATCAGCTGTTTTGAGTGTTTCGTAGGGTGTGATTAAAACACACATTTAGCTAGAAGCATCTAAGTCATATTTATACACGTCTAAACGCTACACACGGGTAATAGATAGCCACCTTTCGTAGTTAAGGGCCTAAAAGTTTTTTTTAAATTAGCGCTTAAAACTCTAGTTTAGCAATGTGCAAACAAATGTGTTTTAACTTGGTTCTAGCTCTAAACGCACAGAGATAAGTGCTCGCCGACAAGGACTTTGCGGTCAAGCTGATCGCAAGTGACATGATGCCATGGGCGGCAAAAAGAAGTTATTCCATAAGGAACAATTGAAAAAGACACTGTAATAGATCGGTGAATAAATGTTTTGACTACCGTGCATGATCAATGTATAATCTGTTGATTTTTCTCTCATAAATTGTTGGTGCCTTTTTCCACGGCACGGGACAATTTAATATTAATTTAATATTTAATTTTAATTCAGGCTACGCGAACGCCAAGGGGACCTCGTCTCTTAGAGCGTTCTCGTAAGCTGCACTGCTGCCGTTTTCTGCGTGTAGCACTGGTCAGGAGATTCCATGCTGTCAGCTTGTGTCATTTCCAAGTCAGTAAAGTGAGCAGGTGTAACGACACCAGTGTTTTCAGTTATTGCATTTGATGAATGGCTTTGTTATATTGCGACTCGACTGCTTCACCTGTCTTTTATGTAACGTTACAGAATAAACAGTGAGGTAGCAAAGGCTGTTGTTGGTTAACTTGGGTTGGATGACGGGTATGTATTCGGTAACTTTTGAAGGTGACATCCTATAAGCATGCAGAGGAGGGCTTTTACTAGCTGCTGACTGGTGCCACGGTGCACAGAGGAGGGCTTTTACTGGCTGCTGACTTGCTGCAGAGGAGGGCTTTTACTGGCTGCTGACTGGTGCCACAGAAGAGGGCTTTTACTGGCTGCTGACTGGTGCCACGGAGGAGGGCTTTTACTGGCTGCTGACTTGCTGCAGAGGAGGGCTTCAACTGGCTGCTGACTGGTGCCACAGTGGAGGGCTTTTACTGGCTGCTGACTTGCTGCAGAGGAGGGCTTCAACTGGCTGCTGACTGGTGCCGCAGAGGAGGGATTTTACTGGCCTCTGACTGGTGCTGGAGAGGGCTTTTACTGGCTGCTGACTTGCTGCAAAGAAGGGCTTTTACTGGCTGCTGACTTGCTGCAGAGGAGAGCTTTTACTGGCTGCTGACTTGCTGCAGAGGAGGGCTTTTACTGGCAGCTGTCTGGTGCCACTGAAGTGGCTTTTACTGGCTGCTGACTGTTGCTGCAGAGGAGGACTTTTACTGGCTGCTGACTGACTTTTATAAAGGAGGGCTTTTTCTGGCTGTGACTGGCTTTATAAAGGGGGGCTTTCACTGGCTGCTGACTGGTGCCACAGAGGAGGGATTTTACTGGCATCTGACTGGTGCTGCAGAGGGCTTTTACTGGCTGCTGACTTGCTGTACAGAAGGGCTTTTACTGGCTGTTGACTGTTGCCACGGTGCACAAAGGAGGGCTTTTACTGGCTGCTGACTTGCTGCAGAGGAGGGCTTTTACTGGCTGCTGACTTGCTGCAGAGGAGAGCTTTTACTGGCTGCTGACTTGCTGCAGAGGAGGGCTTTTACTGGCCGCTGTCTGGTGCCACGGAGGTGGCTTTTACTGGCTGCTGACTGTTGCTGCAGAGGACGACTTTTACTGGCTGCTGACTGACTTTGGAAAGGAGAGCTTTTACTGGCTGCTGACTGGTGCCACAGAGGAGGGATTTTACTGGCCTCTGACTGGTGCTGGTGAGCAGGGCTGGTTTACAGAATGATAGTCACCTTTTAGCGGAATAGTTCACCCAAAAATGAATTTCAGTCATTATCGACTTATCCTCATGCTGATGAGAAGTCCAGTGTAGTTTTTTATTCCTCAAAGTGCAGCCGGAGACTGGGGGGGTTGGGTTTGCCCTCTGCACCGCAAATCCATATAACGAGCGTCTATGGTTAATGAAAAGAAAAGGTCCATATAACAATGCAAAAACTTTGTAATATTCCTCCATACTGCTCGTCCGCTGCAATCCAAGTGTCCTGTAGGAGTAACATCCAGAGTTTACTCGAAACAACGTCATTTTGTACAGTTTTATAGCCTATTATTCTCTCTAGTATGTTTTCCTGGAGGCGCGCTCGCGAGTTCACGCGGATCTCCCGAGTGGCTGCGGGCACTACAGTTTTGATATCGCAACGAGAGCTATCGGCCATAGCTGTAGTCTTTCAGGGTCCTGAACTGGTAGTTGGTGGGAAAAAAAAGAGATCGAGGTATTTTCCATTTGATATAGTGCTGCATCCATAAAAACCATGGCATGTTGGGTTTGAATATTTCTCTCAGTATAAGGGGGGATATAGGTTTGACCTCCGTCCGTCCGTCCGTGCGTGCATACATGTGTCCGTCCGTCCGTCCGAGAGAAAGGGGACAACTTTTCTCAGAAACTATTACAGATAGGAAAACCAAATTTGGTGTGTAGCTTCAGACCATAAAGACCTTGATGGAGTTCAGAAATAAGAAGCACACGATTGGCGGAGGATGTTGTAGACCATGTCGACTTGTTTCTCTTGCCATCCTCCTCACTGTGCGTGGTGGAAAATAACCTTACATCCTCGTCCAGGCTTGTTTACCGCTGTTCCACTGCAGTGAGCACTGCAATAAATTGTTACGTCCAGTATATAACATCTGGACATAACTGTTTATTGCAGTCAGCCCTTGAAAGCTTATCCTGCAGCCAGCCCTCACATGGAGTTTTTCAGTTAATTTTACAGTGTTTATAAAGAAAGCTCACGTTAAGCATTGGGCTAACACTGGTGCATGAACAGATCTCCTTGGCCAATAAACGTGCATTTATTGTATCCCCCGAACGAGTTTGAAGGATACTATGGATTTGGCCTCGTCACGCGTCCGCGTCCACTGCGTCTGCAGAGATTTTCTTGTGAACGCTCTACAGCCCACATAAGTGCACCGATTCTTTTCAAATTTTGCAGGGATATGTATTATGGTAAGTTCACGACACCTATTGATTTTGGGTACTCTGGGACCATCTGGGCCCAACTGGCGGGCCTTCGGGGGATACATGTACTCAGTTGCCGAGTGCTCTAGTTTACTTCACTCGGCAAAACCTAGAATATTGCAGAACATGACATTTGGTTAGAAACAATTTAAACACTGTTTTCACTTACTAATGACTGAATCTAGGTAGGTACACTGCCTGGCCAAAATAAGTCTTTATTTTGGTTGATGCAAGCCAATAGTTTGCCTCCTCTGAAACTCAGTATCATCTTTTCCGCAACTAGGGAATGCATCTTCTGCAATGGTTATTAAAGATATAAGAGGCTGGGCTGCATACTGTATGTTGGCCTAAAAGAACTGTGGACGCATGAAACATATTAATCACTGCAATAATGATCGAATCATGAGTTCATATGTAAAGTTTTGGAAGTCTTTTGAAGGGGAACCATGAGGGCATTTTATGAAGCAGCTTTCCTGAGTTAACTGGATCATGGCAGCAAGTGAATTCCAGTACCCTCCCAAATCTGGAACAAGGACTGAAGTGCATTTAGCTATTACAAGTTTTATTCAATTATAGGAAAGAATTGTCCCATGAATAACACCAGATCACAAGTGACATTCCTGGTCATACCTGTTTTTCTCACCATGAAGTACACAGTATTTCCCCTTTTAGTTGGTAAACAAAAGTAGTGCAATGTCACTTGAGACCTTGCGATATTCATGCAACTATATTCTGAATATCACTCTTGAATGCTTCTAGATTAAGGCCATCATGAGTGCTGCTCAAGAGCTCATAAAGCTAGTTCTAAACTCTTATTTGCATTTGAGCACATTTTGTAAATAAAGCAGTCACAAGAGTGAGAGTACAGCATAGCTAAAGTAGCACCCTTGCCTATTTTGTATTTCATTTCAATGAAATTTCTACAAAACTAAACCGAAGAATCAAGAGAAGTAGTCCTAGTATTAAAAGTGTTAGCAGTTCCAGTCTTGTCACTGTTGTTTAAATCATATTATTGGCCCATGAATATCATTACAGTACGCTATCACAAGGGAAGAAGTGTAATTTTACCAAAAGGAAAGAAGTGTAATTTTACCAAAGGGATTGAAGCCTCCATAGAAAGTATTTTTTCTCTTTCTGGCTCTTGGTTTTTGGAGGCTGGCGAGCTTTCTTTGTTTCTCTTGTTCCGGGACGATATGGTTTAGCCCACAATTGGATTCTTTGGCCAGCTGGCATTGATTGTGGGTGGCGCCCGGACTCTGTTTAAACCCAAGTTTCGCCTCACCGCCTTTGCTAGAGTGTCAGTGTAACTATGCACTATAGCCGGTAAGGTCTCTAGCTAGAGACTTGATTGAGGAATCAGTTTCAAAGAAGAAAGTGCTAGTTAGCAAGGGAATCTTTCTCTCTTTATTTCTCTCTTTCTGTGCACCGTCTGGTGTCATATCTCATTATCTTGGTAGCCGAGATTTTCCCTTTATTTTGTTCCAGCCCTGCTCGGATTGCTTCCTTTCGTACCTGGACTAGATCTTTGTCCATTAGAAGCGCAAGTCTCTCTCTCCCTTTTTGTTGGTTTGTCCCACTTATTTTGCTGGACTTCCTTTCTTTTCGGCTGCTGCGTTTGGCATCTCGAAACACCAGCCATCACACATGCACCCTGTCAAGTTGATCACAACCATAAAACTTACTGGATTTTGAAGCCAGTTGAAAAATTGTCCTCACTGATGTTCAAAGGAACAGCATCATTACCTCCGCCAACAAAGTTGGGCCGGAGGTTATGTTTTTGCCCGTTTGTTTGTCTGTTTGTTTATTTGTGAACAACATAACTCAAAAAGAAATGCGTGGATTTGGCTGAGATTTTGTGGAAGCATTGCTATTGCATCAAGGATGGACCCTATTGATTTACACCGCGATCAGTGAAACAAAATCGTATAATACTCAACTTTGCTCCCACTCATGAAGATTTGGATTGTGCTGCCTTGGCAGAGGTTTACACTCTACGAGTGCCTCTAGTTCATGATGAAAGTGCTACCTCATAGCTAAAGAGGTTTAAAAGAGGAGTGCCTATACCACTTTATTATTACTCTTCAGAGCCTTCACTGTAAGACTGTCAATCAAATGTGTGGTGCTTTGAACAAATAAGAAATATTGGAATTAAAAATGCATTTGGATTACTGGGGCAAATTTCTAAAATATTTGTGGTTTTGAAGTGACAAGGATTTTAATTGCACTTACAGCCTTTAGTTAACCAGTTGCGGTAACTTTCACTCTTTATCTAGTGCAATACTTTGTTATTCTGAAACAGAAAGCAAGATAAGGAAAAGTCACTTGATCTCCCATAAAACAAGAGCAGTAAGTAATGAATTTTACATATTAAGTAATCTAAATAATTACAATACTCAAAGTATTTAAAGTAATTGTTTCATTTTAATACATAAAATATTTTTTTTTCCCTGTGCAGTAAAAAAGAAGCAGAACAACTGCTGTTCATATATCAACGGTCTCATACTGCATCTCTGCTCAGGTAACCTCACCCAAGTGCTTTTTTACATGAAAAACATTAAATATTTCAAATACTAAGGTCTATGGGTTTCATTTATATCTGTTTCAGAGCATTGTTTGGGAAGATAAAAAAGAACAGGGGAGCCATAGCTCCTTCACCAATCAGTTGTAATTATTTGCATCTGTGAGTGGGTTAAATCCAGTTAAATCATTTTTAAAATCTGAGCTTCCATACTTTTTCAGCATCATAATAGCTCTCTTCTCATCATTCCTCAAATTAAGATCTAACAGATGGGATTTAGAATATGATTCACTCTCTGATCATGTCCAGTCCCCAGGGCACTGCAAAAAATGTATATAAAAACTAGGGGCACTCTGAGAGTACAAACCTCTGCCAAGGCAGCACAGTCAAAATCTTGCTGAGTGAACATGGCTCATAAGAAATTTAACCTCTTGAGACCCTGCATTCTCATATGAGGACATTAAATTTTGGGTTTGCAGCACATCATACTTAATTCTAACCCACTTAGACCTGTTGCCCTCATAAGTAGACACTTTTTGCTGCCATCTGGTGGTTAAAAAAGCAAAATTCACCAATCAGTGTTGAAACAAGATGGCTGCCATGTCTACTGAAATGTTCTTTGGCCGAGACATATATAGAAGTGCAAAAGGTGCAATCCTGCCTCAAATTTTATGGTTGAAATGAGATTATTTATGTTTATTAAAGCTTGTAGTTTGATATGGCATACAAATTCAAAAAGCTTTAGCAACAGTAACAAGTTAGGACGCTGGTAAGTAGAATGTACTTGTTTGAGGACATTGGGACTTTGTTCATGCAAAGTGAAAGTGTAAAAGTAAGGAAAGCTTGAGAAGATTTGAAAAGAAACCAACTGTTTACAAGAGTATAAAGACTTTTTCCTTGTACAAATTAATCCATATTGTTTTTATTTTTGTATGATACATTTCTTGGGCATGTTCCTCTGTCAAGAGCAGAACGGTTACTGACTGCAATAATAGGAGAGAACTCTGAGGTGGAAAATTTGTCTGATTGTGATGATGCTGATCCTGGTGGAAATGATGAGGATTATACTCCATGTGAAAAATCAGAATCTGATCAGTGGAGCAGTGATGATAATGACAATGAACCTCAGCTCTATTTACATGCAAGTAAAGATAATGACAGTCACCAGGTTCATCAATTCAGAGGAGGACTGCATAAACGTCCATGTAGTAGAAGTGTTTGCACTCCCAATGAGCCAACAAGAACTTAGAAAAGATGCATGAGAACACTGCAAGTCTGCTGTATTTACTCCAGACTTAGTTCAGTTTGAGGCTGAAGATGAAAGTCTGCTAGACCAACATGGTCAGCAGCCACTGCACTGTGTGGGGCAGTGCGATGATGCAGACCAGGAGCCTGTCCATTTTGAAAGAATGTGCGACTAAAGTCCAAACTATTCGGCATGAAGAATTTGTGCTGGCTTCAGTTGGTGGCCTAGAGCTGGACTTAGTATATTTGCACCTTGGTGCATTTCAGAGTTCACAAGTTATATACTGTGTTACGCACTGGTGACTTTATTGCATAATGGGGGCCGCCAAGCCAATGTTGACATGGAGATTAAAAAAAAAATTTTGAAGTATGTATTATGATTGGTCATTTTAAGTGGAAAACTCATTGTAATATATTGCTAAACTGTAAAAATGTAAATAATTATGTATATATGTATAATATATTGAAATAAATACATTGAAACTAATTAATACTATTGTTGTCATTCCGTGACAATTTGCCTCTTGTAATTCCGTGACATTGACTTTTTGAAATTTCTTGCCCATAAAGCAGGGTTAAAGTCAATATTTGTTTCTATAACATACAGTATTCACAAAAAACACCTTAAATATGAACATATTGAAGTTTCATAACTTAACTATGACAGGAGCATCACTTTCTGGATAGTTAAACACAACATTAAAAAAACCACGTCAATTTTGTGTAATTCCGTGACAGAGTAGTTTTTGCTTGTTTCTTCTATGAAAATTTCTCAAAAAATATATTTTCACTTAATATTATTAAAGAACAAGTTAATACCTTCAATATGACATATGATACTTGATTTTATCTTATTTAGTTGTAGAGTTACAACCCAAAATGTAATGGGACTGTAATTGCGTGACAGCTTGGCAGCCCCCTAATGCAGTAAAATAAACCCATTGTCCCCATATGAGGACATCATTTTTTTCAAAAACTACTTCCTGTTCAAAGACAATATTTAGTTTTTATACTTACAAGGTCCAACTAATTCCAAACAGCTTGGAGAAATCAAAAATGCAAAAATATTCAAAGCTCGGGTCTCAGGAGGCTAAGGTATCTGGTATATTACTTTTTGAGTTATACCAATGCCAGAAAAAACATAACCTTTTTAGTGGAGGTAATAAGCACAGATATATTTTAAATTTGCTCTCATATAAAATGCATTAACCTGGATATACTTTTTGAAAAGGATACATAAAAATTTCCCAGTACATATAAAAAAACTTAATGGTCGTATTTATTTCACAGAATTTTATATGGCATCTATAAGACCCTACAGTGGGAGGAATATCAGCGCCATGCTTCATAAAATTGCTTTTTAACCCTAATGAACCCTTTGTAGAGAAGAAAAGTTCTTAGACTTCGACACATTTTAATCCTGAACACAAATATCATGTTCTGGAGCTTCATTGCTTTCAATTAGCAATAGAACAGTCAAGAACATTTAAAACTCAGCATATTTGATATATAAGATAAACTGTATAATCTTTCGTATGCTAGTGATTTTACTCCTTAAAGAGCTCATTTTCATTTAGAAAAAAATTAAGAGGAATGAGGGTGCCATAAACACTTGTACGGAGGGCTTCAGTTGACATTACATCTTTATGGTTGTGTTTTATCAAACAACAGTAATAGCACATTCTCTGTGGGTATTATGAAAGACCTATCATATTTATCTCTTGTGCCCAAAATAAATGACTGCATATGATGCGTAAGTACATGTCAACTTCATGTCAACTATCATACAAATATTATTGTGTTATTTCAGTTTTTCTTCAACAGCAGCTTTAATTCTTTTCCCCATGATGGCTGTACATATGACGCCTATATATAAAATATGACATTTATTTTCATCAATTTTTGGAAATCAAAGTCTTTTACAACATCTTCTTTTCTTGTTGTTTTCAGCTTGATTACCGCATTTGGAACACCTCCCGTTACGCCACATCTGCTAATTGGCAAATTGGGGTCAATCTTCATTTTGTGTTCAGAAATCTCTGCTCGGACCTCTATAAAAGGCTCGTTTTGGAGAAAAAGTGGCAAATTTGGGCAAATTCATGAACTATTTCAAACATATATTAGAGTGGTTTTAGTGTGTTGAATTTGTACTTAAAAAATTGTCAATTCTGAATGCAACTGCCCATATATATAGGTTTAAAAACTCAATCTGCATTCTACAAAGGTGCTTCTCTAATTCTGACTCATATGTACATGACTCCCTGAACTCTATGCAAAAAAAAGAAAACTGACGTTATTGATAAAAAGACAATAAACAGGCCTGTGTCTGACATTGAAAGATATTGTTGGCAGGAATAGCAGTCTGTTGAAATAGTAATTCACGAATTGGTCCAAGTTTTACACGCATGACACAGCGCAGCTTTCACAGAACAGATGGTGAACGTCACAAATGAATGAAATCAATCAATTACACAAGTAACTGTGGTGAGAAGAGGGAAATATTTGGAAGAGTGTAGGTTAAAAGACAATATAGTTTGTTTAGGGGGGTGTGAGTGGGGGCCATTATATGACCTTGGGGGCTCAGAAGATAAATGTCTGTCATTTATGTATGCTGGTGCAAGTCAGTGCTGGGCTTAATAGGTCAAGAGTAAATATTTGCCCAATATTTACTTGGTAGCCAGTGAAGTGAAGCAAAGACTTGGGTAATGTGCCTGGTACAACTCACAATACAAGCAGCTGCAATACTCTCAAGTGGACGATTTGCAAACACCTATTTGGCCAGTCAGGCAGCAGGGCATCACAGAAGACGGCACATGAGAATTATGAATTTTTCTGCATGCCCTATTGTCAGAGAGTTCCTCATTTTAGCAATGTTCCATAACTGAAAGAAAGCCTCCCTAGATGTTCAACTATCTGCATAATAAATGACAGCCTGGGTCAATAATAACAGCAGGATCTTTCAAAGTAATGTTTCATTCAACCTGACAACCATCAAAGTTTACAGTGAAGGTTACCATGTTCTCCCTTTTGTTTTTTTGGGGGCCAAGAATTAACATTTCAGTTTTATCTGAGTCAAAACCCTCAAAGTTGGAAAGCAGTCATGACGTGATATCTAGAATACAGGCCTCCAACTGAGAACGCAGCTGGGTTAAATCCTGAAGTACAAACTGGCAAGCAATAGAGACCCCAGTTTACTCCCTGGTGGTCTGCTTGTTGCAACCTATCTCAGTTTCCGGGTTCTGTTTGACACGTTGACACAGGCTGCTCGATTGCTCCATGCTATTCTATTCACGACTCGGAAATAAATACAAACCCAAAACCAGTGAAGTTGGCACGTTATGTAAATCGTAGATAAAAACAGAATACAATGATTTGCAAATCCTTTTCAATTTATATTCAATTGAATACACTGCAAAGACAAGATGTTTAATGTTCAAACTGAGAAACTTTTTTTTTTTTTGCAAATAATCATTAACTTAGAATTTAAAGGCAGCAACACATTGCAAAAAAGTTGGCACAGGGGCCTTTTTACCACTGTGTTACATCGCCTTTCCTTTTAACGACACTCAGTAAACGTTTGGGAACTGAGGAGACCAATTTTTGAAGCTTTTCAGGTGGAACTCTTTCCCATTCTAGCTTGATGTACACCTTGGGCTCTAATTTCCTGGCGGAGCGCAGGTGGCGTAGCGAGGCGCAGCCCGCGCAGTGGTAATTTCGTACGGCGCAGCCCGCGTAGTGGTAATTTTGTGAGGTGCGCAGCCTTCGGTAGACGAAGGTGCCCCGAGATGGGTGTGGCAGCGTAGTAGGGGAAGGTGTCACATATTCATCAAGACGCAGTGACAATTTCGTAGAAAAAATCTCCGCTTGAGTTGCGCAGAAAACTCGCCAGCTCCATCCTGGTTTAATTTCTGCGCAGTGGTAATTTGGCTGACCGCGGGCAGTGCGCACACGTCACCGAAATCTCACAGGCAGGTTTACTGAATGTCAGGCACATTTCAATGCAAGAAATAATTACAGGAAGCACTATTTAACGTAACTATCTGAATAAGGACATAAATTATAGTATATATATCGATTGTCCTGATGTCAGATTGAAGGCGGTTGCCACGCGTAATGGAAACTTGACCTGGCTTAATCTGTGATGCAAACTAACGACTTCACATCTTTCTCAGCCAACCACAAACTGTGTATATATATCTCGAATGCTTGCGTTCTATGCTCATTAAAGCTGCTTGCACACTGGACGCGAAACGAATTTTTCGCACGACTGATTACAGACAAAGTCAATGCAAAGACGCGATAGTCGGACAGGGTTTTAATATAGATCCGTGTCCGAAAGTCATAAAAGATCTAATTCTTCCGAGTATTCCAGGAATTATTAGACGTGCAAACCTGGCTATGTTTGTGTTCGACCTTCACAAAATGCAAATTGATAGCTATCGACTTTTCTTGGTCTTTTTAGCCTATTTGTCGGTTTACGTTGAAGATATACGGCAGTCTTTATTCTGTCTTTCTTTTGAAAATTAGTCAGATGGACCTAACAGATTCACGCTTTATTTCCACAGCAGAGATAAAATAGTGCGTGAGCAAATCAATTCCATGACCATTGACAGTGTGAAGAAATTATCGCATCCACGATCAAGACTGTCTGACACGAAATGCAAAATACTCCATGTCCACCAGCCGGCAAAAAGTAAAAGTATTGATATGAGAATAGATTTATAACGAAATAAAGAATGAAAACCAACAAAAAGGATATCCAACAAAAATGACCCGCCAATAAATAAATCGCAGTGTTCATTGGATGTTCTGTTGTTAAAATGTTTATTTTTATTCTTTATTTTGTTATCAATCTGTTCTCATCGTCCTCTTTTTTTTTTTTGGCTGTCAGACACGGAGGCATTGTACATTGTCTCGTGCCAGTGTCGACTCACTTTACTGAGCAGCTTAAACAGAAACATTCATTGAAATTCTTG
Organism: Gymnothorax reevesii; assembly: GCA_029721435.1. NCBI lineage: Eukaryota > Metazoa > Chordata > Actinopteri > Anguilliformes > Muraenidae > Gymnothorax > Gymnothorax reevesii. Next base: position 53,856,338 of record CM056575.1, read on the forward strand.
GTACTCATCTTGAAGAACTGAGCCCTCTTATCAAAGCAGTCACGTTTACTATCTAAAAGAGTCAGCAGATTTGAAGAAATTAAAAACAATAATCGACTGTCGGACACGGAGATTTATTAAAACCCTGTCAGACTTTAGGACACAAGACGCAATCTGTCGAGCGAAAAATTTGTTTCGCGTCCAGTGTGCAGCGGCTTAATAACAGGCTATTATTAATGTCACTTAGGTTTTATTGTCTTTAGTGGGGGAAAGGAATACAGCCTGATTGCTATGATCTCGTACTGATTTAAGATCACTTATTGAAAATAAATGTGTAACGTATCTTGCATTGTTGTCCATGCATGTTAATCCCAAAATTTAAGGCAGCAACAGTTTGTAATAATAGGAACACGCTATCCATCGTTTCTCTTGCCAGTGAGCAATATTTGACTCGGCTGTGTTATACCCAAACACGCCTTCTTTGCCATCTTGCGCTGGAAGGAGGGACAGAGGCGAGACAGAGGAGTACTTGCGCCAGGCTACGCCGGGCATGAAAATGCCACATACGCCTGGACACACCCCGTTGGCGTGGTGCACCCTCCATTCGCCGCGCCCGCGCCTGGTCTATAAAATTAGAGCCCCTTAAGTTGTTCAACAGTCCGGGGTCTCCGTTGTCGTATTTTACGCTTCATAATGCGCCACAAATTTTCAATGGGAGACAGGTCTGGACTACAGGCAGGCCAGTCTAGTACCCGCACTCTTTTACTACGGAGCCATGCTGTTGTAACACGTGCAGAATGTGGCTTGGCATTGTCTTGCTGAAATAAGCAGGGGCGTCCATGAAAAACCTGTATGTACCTTTCAGCATTAATGGTGCCTTCACATTGTGTAAGTTGCCCATGCCTTGGGCACTAATACACCCCCAAACCATCACAGATGCTGGCTTTTGAACTTTGCGCCTATAACAGTCCGGATAGTTCTTTTCCTCTTTGGTCCGGAGGACACGACGTCCACAGTTTCCAAAAACAATTTGAAATGTGGACTCGTCAGACCACAGAACACTTTTCCACTTTGCATCAGTCCATCTTAGATGAGCTTGGGCCCAGCGAAGCCGGCGGCGTTTCTGGGTGCTGTTGATAAATGGCTTTCGCTTTGCATTGTAGAGTTTTAACTTGCACTTGCAGATTTAGCGACGAACTGTAGTTACTGACAGTGGTTTTCTGAAGTGTTCCTGAGCCCATGTGGTGATGTCCTTTACACACTGATGTCGGTTTTTGATGCAGTACCACCTGAGGGATCGAAGGTCACGGGCATTCAATGTTGGTTTTCGACCTTGTCGCTTACGTGCAGTGATTTCTCCAGATTCTCTGAACCTTTTGATGATATTATGGGCTGTAAATGATGAAATCCCTAAATTTCTTGCAATAGCTCGTTGAGGAATGTTGTTTTTAAACTGTTTGACAATCAGCTCACGCATTTGTTCACTAAGTAATGACCCTCGCCCCATCCTTGTTTGTGAATGACTGAGCATTTCAGGGAAGCTGCTTTTATACCCAATCATGGCACCCACCTGTTCCCAATTAGCCCGTTCACCTGTGGGATGTTCCAAATAAGTGTTTGATGAGCATTCCTTAAATCTCTCAGTCTTTTTTGCCACTTGTGAGCTTTTTTGAAACATGTTGCAGGCATCAAATTCCAAATGAGTTAATATTTGCAAAAAATTACAAAGTTTACCTGTTCGAACAGTAAGTAACTTGTCTTTGCAATGTATTCAATTGAATATAGGTTGAAAAGGATTTGCAAATCATTGTATTCTGTTTTTATTTACGATTTACACAACGTGCCAACTTCACTGGTTTTGGGTTTTGTAAATGAAGGTGAACAATTACTGACTTATTCATTTCTGCTCTTTTAGTTTTTAACTACTTATTGTTTTTTACTACTTTTTAACTATTCATGTATAACATGTTGATGATAACTTCTATTTTTTAATTGATTTTTATCAGACTATTTATTGGTTATCTGTTATGTGGATATACCCAATAAATCACCCATTCGTAAATATATCAATCCCACCACTCAGCCACCCAGGCTGCTCTGGATACCTTTGACTAAGTCAAAAAATCAACAAATTCTAAGATAGGATCTCCACACCTTTCTAGATTCAAGAGCATGACTTCTGGGCTCCCTGGCCATAGAGGCCTCCTGCATTCCCGATAATAACGCTGTCCTTTCCTGGCCCACTATCTCAGTAACTACAGAGCCAGAGCTGCTGACTGTCAAATCCATTCATGAGGAGGACCCCTGGCTAAGATTAGAAGTGAAACTGAAAGGCACAAATCAGCTCCACACCCAGCCTTGTGGAATCCAAGATTACCATCCAGGGTGACAAGAAGCAAGGTGAGAACTCCTGTACCCTAATATATATCCAGCTGGGTTGCAGCTTTGATGTGTTAGGGAAGTTGGAACTACAGCATCTGTCCGCAGTTAACTTGGAGCCTACGACCAGTCTAGCAATGCAGCCCACAAAGTCGAGTGGTTCCAGTATTGATCTAAGGACTGGAGCCCCCAGACTGACAGTTTTGCGTGGGTATGGACTACACCAGCATACAGCCACTTGAGCAACTGGCGCCAAGTTCACATGACAATGCTCATGTCAGGTCACAACAATGGTCATAGGTGACTTTATTAACAGGAATGTTAAATCAAGTCCAGCGATGTTGCTTTGTGCTCGAAATTCGGTCTTTGACAATTAATCCCTTGGATACCATAAGCATCTGTCTTTCAGAAGTTTCAGGCAACTGGCTGTCTACATAAACTAAAAGAATTTGATTTTCCTGTTAAATTAGAGTGAGATTCCATTACATCTGGGGGTTGCTGGGTGACAGGAGGGGCCCTCTCCTTCCTTATGGTGGCAATGTTATGGAGCACAACACATGCTGCTATAATTGTGGACACATGGTCTGGGGCCACCTTGAGGCCACGTAAGCAGGTGATGTGGGCCTTAAGCACTCCAAATGTCACCTCTATACTGGCCCTGGTTTTGCTGAGGGTCACGTTATACCTGCTTGATGGCCCTGCATCAGGGTCTGGATAGTTGTCAGGTCAGGTCAGTAACTTAAACTGATCCTGCTACTGGTAGAAGTGTAATCCAGTACAACCTGTTTCACGGACGGGTGGTCGGCGTCTAAACCAGCTCCCCCACCAGTGTACACTGGTGAGGAGGGTATGTATGATACCCATCAGGATGAAAAACAAGACCTGAAAAAGGGCGGATGAACTCCTTGCGAGTCAACGGTCATCATACATATAAGCAACAGGATGTATCTGCGACTGTCTTAGCAATGCTTTGCCGTCAAACTAACAGATCATCCTGCCAAGAGGGTGCTACACTGTGCCGGGTGGCATCGACATCGTAGGCCCAGCCACACAGTTTTCTTTTATGGATAAGACTGTTATAGATATTTTGAGTAATGCTACCGCGTACGGGGCAGCTGACGCGCCACCTACTATGGCAGTGGTGAGAACTAAGTGAAGACCATATAACTACCCTACTCTACATAGTGCAGTCAGCAGATCCTTGTCTGGTGCAAATCTCAATCTTGCAACTTGGAATGTGCGAACCACTAATGACAGTGATAACTCAATAAGACCCCAACGTGCCACTGCTATTATCTGCAGCGAGCCTGAAAGAGCTAAAAATTGACATCTGTGCTTTAACTGAAGTAAGAAGGCCTGACACAGGAAACTTAGTGGAAAAAAGCCACAATATCTTTCGGAGTGGAGGTCAGGATAAAAATGCAGAAGTTGGTTTTGCTGTGTCCAATAAACTCAAAAATATCATCCCTCAACCTATTAATGATCGACTAATGTCTTGTCGAATAGATCTAAATAATGGAGACTTTCTAACACTTATCAGTGCATACGCTCCCACTATACAAAGAACTGCTGAAGAGAAAGAACTTTGCTATGAGAATCTTGGAAACTGCGTAAGTAAAACAAAAACCGATAACATCATTGTACTTGGAGATTTTAATGCACGAGTAGGCAATGATTGGCAATCTTGGCCAACTATTATGGGAAAACATGGAGTTGGTAAAATGAACTCCAACAGGCTCATGCTACTTGAGTTCTGTACAAGTTTTCAACTTGTCATCACTGGAACTATTTTCCAACTAAAGAACCATCTTAAAACCACATGGATGCATATGAAGAGCTTGGTTCCAAAATGCTATAAATCCATTTTCATCGATTTGAGTAAAAAGGGGTTTTCTGTGCCAAGAAAGTGGCAAGATAAAAACTATTATTTTTTGTGTCAAACCTTCATATAGCATCTAGGAATTATAATAACATTAAAAATTGAAATCCATACTTTTATTTTTAGGATATATTTTAAAAAGTGATTGTTTTTTTCCCCAAAATGCTATAAATCCATTGCATCAATGTAAAAGCTTTTTGTTTGATTAAGACAGTGCAAAATACAGTCATAAACAACAAAGTAAGTTGATGTACATGATACATTGTCAGTTTTGAGCAAAACGATATTTAATTTGGGGCAATATGAGTGAAATAAAATCAGTCGTCTCACCAAAAATCCATTCACCAGGTTGTTTTAATAATGCAATAAATTAATTGCCTTTCACATACATGGAGAGCACATTAACCAATTTTACATTCATAAGTGTATCAAACCATTCATTCATCAAAACACTAAAAACAAGATGGATGTTTGAAATTCATGTGTTACAGAGGCTACAGCCTCTGACCAATATTACATCAGTTTTTAAGATTTTTTTTTTTTTTAATTTTAAGGATTTATCATAACTTATTCTTTAAAACATGTTACATACAAAAGTGCATCAAACCATACATTCATCAAGATGCTGTAAATGAGATGGATTTTCTAAATTTTAAGTATTAGGCTACAGCCTCTGAACAATATTACATCAGATTTTTAGGGTTCATTAAACCTTATCTTTAAAAAAAGGTGCGAGCAGATTATTCTTCGTGACTGTGAGAGTGTGAGGGTGCATCATTATAGAAGGCATGCACATCATCACTGACACCAATTCCAGACAGCAAGTTAAGGACATCCCTTTTTTTTGCTTCTTTTACAGTGCTTTCATTGGGAAGCTGACTTGGCTTGAAGTTTGCCCACCTCTTGCCTCTCTTCAGCACTGTGTGATAGCAGTATTCACTGTTATACACAGCCTTGAATCCAAGCCTGTCATTCCTCAATTCCAGCATTCTTGCATCACTGAGCTTGAATGACTTCTGTGCCTTTACAAAGGCCTGTTTTTCCGTCTTGAAATCATAAGCCAGCCAGTTTTGCCCGTAGATGTGAAGATTACCATGGTTGCGCAAAATCTCATAATACTCCTCTGGCATGAGAATAGTGCTCTTCTTGCAAACCTGTTGTTCGATCCATCCGAAGACACGATCTACAGGCAGAAAACTGTGTCCCCAGATAGGAAAGACATACTTGGCACTCAGCCTCGGAAATGCCTCCTTCATCAAGGCAAACAGCATGGACAGAAGATTCATGTTTTTGTTCTGACCGAAGCAAGAATCACTGAACAATCTTAGCCTTTGAGCACAAGGAACAGCACCACTCAACTGCTGACGTAAACAGTGATACAGAGCAGAAGCAGTCATGTTACTACCCTTCCTATTTTCATGCTCCATCCATGAGTATAGATGGACATCATCCACTGTTTGCTTGCTGCCCTTCCCATGGTGGACAACGACCCCAAAAAAATACATGTAGAGCTGTCGGGAGTAGTATGCCTGACCAATTGGAGTTCGGGGGAGTATTAGGTTCTGCATCATATCCAAACACACCAGCAAGTCGTAAAAAACCCGCGCTCGTCTCCTGTGTAAGATATATGATGCAGACTCATGGTGCCTCTCTTCTTCTGTCAAACTGGGGTCCTTCACTCGCAAATGAAATTTGACACAGGAAGAACATGCATCTGTGACAGGATGCCCAAATCCAAGGTTGGAATTGCGACTAAAAACGGGGTAACACAAGGAGTAGCTGACCGCATCGTGATTCTGCAGTTTGATAGAGAATGCATTTTCTTGACACTGAGGTCACTGGGCAGGTATTTCCGGCCAGGTACTCCCCTTCTTCCATAATGACTCGCTCTGCATGTAAAAGGTTTGGATGTGATCCACCACAAGCTTTTTCTTGGCCTCATTCTCCGCCACCTTACAAGCACCCCCTCTGTGCTCTGGTCTGGCGGTAGCGTTTGTTGCATAATATTGTGCCACTCGAGAGACACGGTCTTTGCCAATACCTGCAATGACTAGAAAATGGTAATTCAATAGTTTGTATGGTTGTGATATCTATCTATCTATATTCATTCACTCACTGACTCACTCAGAAACAGATGACATGACCAAAAAGGGCATTTTTGACAAAAGTGTCAAATCAGACAACTGGATGGTAATCATATCCATAGTAGGCTAGCTAGGCCTATATTCTTAAATTGTGGCTGGGGTCTTGCCTAGGCTGCAAAATGCACAGGGCTTTATTTGTAGGCAGGCTTGATAGACATGGCCTAGGCCAGGGATCGGGAATTTTTTTAGCTTTGAGAGCCATAAATGCTGAATTTTCTTTAAAAAAAATCCCAGGAGCCATATGCTTCACTTGATGTGTATATTGTCTAAGCTGAGCTTTAAATATCAGGATTATGCACTTTCGCCCAAGCTTTAGGGCCAAATTGATGGAATAAAGTCAGTGATCATTCCTTCCCTATATGCAAAAAAGACGAGATCAAGCCCTAGATCCATCATGACTTAAGTTGACGTGACAACAGTGGATTTTGATGACTGAGATTTGTGCTGGCTGGTGAAAATAGGTCTTAGATTTTAGAAATGGTCACCAGCTTACATTTGATAGCCGCAGCCTATTACAACTACTCAAATTTCTTTGAGAGCCTCGTGCACTAAACAAAAGAGCTACAAGTTCCCTTCCCCTGGCCTAGGACCCAGTGCCCAAATGATCAAACAGTAGCGTATCAGGGCAAATTGAGTCCAAAATGAAAAATCTCATGGGATCAAAGTCAGCTGATAGTCATTTTTGCCTGATGCGAAGCTGAATAAATGATTCAACGTCACTTCGCGAAATACGATACATCAGGCTGCATTGAAAAGCCACTGAATGCTTGTTGTGAATAAGCTACTGTTGCGCTGTCCTGTACGAATGATGGCTGAATAGGCTAACTGTTATTTACGCAAGTAAACAAAATTTTACTCACCCAACGCACTGCAAAAGGTAGCCTTGCAGATGGGAATCTTTGTGGCATGGTCCTCAGTTAGCAAACGGTACTCGTTTGTGACCTCCCTGTCTTTCCGGTCATCAATGTTTCCAACCTTGGGATGTCGCCGCTGAACTTTTTTGACGGTGATCAGCTGTAACATGGCTTAGTCCTGTTCGGTTTTCGTCGAGTTGGAATAAAATGGCCGAAAGTTTTTCAAAAGATCCCCTGGGGTCAATTTGTCAGCGTGACAGAAGTTAGATGCTGCTGTGTGAGAGCAAACGACAGCTGGTATCTTCCCTCCTCCAGAGTGCCTCCTTCTCTTCATTGCCTCACGTAAGTGATTTTCTTTCGATGCCTTGCGTTTCTTACCAACAGCAGAAACTACCACAGGCTCATCAATTCCATCAAAAGTATTCATCTTCTTGTTGCTGTTGTTAATCACGATAGATAGACGAGAATTAGAAGGATGCCGGTTGCACACAGGGCGCCGCCATTGGTGTTTTGGCTTCACTGAGAGGGGTGGAATGCTGCTCTATGATTAGTTGAGAGGATTTACCGAATTCTGCAGAGAAAGGAGACTGGCGTTTGTCTCGTTTTGGAAAGAAAGAGAAAAAACATGGCTCAATAACACGCAAGATATTGCGTTTGGCCAAAAATGGTGAATGGACTTTTAAGTATCGATGCGTTAGAGTACCGAATTCAGCGTGAACTCGTTTTTTCAAAAATTGGCGCTTTTCGCATTTTGGAACCAAGCTCTTCATATGTGCTCAAGGCATTGGCACCAATTAGACCATATTCTAGTCAACAGCAAAGCCAGGTCCTTTGTCAAGATCACCAAAGCTAGTCTAACAGCTGACTGCTTTACTGACCATAGGTTACTGCAATGTAAGTGTAAAATCTCAGTTGAGAAGAAGAAAAACCACGTAGCACCCCCTAAGAAACTTGACACAACCACGACTAAAGGAAAGCTAGAAACACAACAGCTCTTCTTTCAAGAAAAACTAACTAACCCCGTATCAGACTTGCAGCGACTAAAAAGTGTTTTATCAGAAGCCGCGCAGCATGACTTTGGAAAAAAGAGAAGGAAGCATCATGATTGGTTTGACGATCAGGACAAGGAAATCCAACAACTGCTTAGAGACAAGAACAAACCTGGAAAGAGACATTCCATTACAGAAAAAATATGACACCTTAATAATGATTGGTTTCAGAAAAAAGCTGAAGAAACAGAAAAAAGAAAAAAGTCAAGAAAAAAATTGCCGTGAATTCTATGCTGCACTTAACGCTATCTATGGCCCGAAATCTAAAAGCTCTCATCAAATAAGATCAATTGACGGAAAACTACTTTCATCTGCTGAGGATACCAAGAAAAGATGGGTAGAGCATTTCAAAACTCTTCTTAATCAACCCAGTTACTACCATCCAAGTATAGTCACTTGCATGAAACAACTACCAGCTGCAGATAACCTAGATGGCCCAATCACCATGGATCAACTAAACACTGCACTAAAAAACACAAAACTTGGAAAAACCCCGGTCCCGATGGAATACTCCCGGAAATACTTGTGTATTTGTGTATGGCGGCGAGTACATCCCTGTTGTCATTATTCAATCTATTTTGGAGCACTGAGGTTACTCCAGAAGATCTTATTAATGCCAACATAACCATTCTTTTTTAAAAAAGGCGACTGCACCCTCTGCAATAATTACCGGGGAATCTCACTTCTTAGTATAGTTGGGAAAGTCTTTGTTGATATAATCTTGCAAAGACTTCATACACTTGCAGAGAAAATTTATGCTGAATCACAATCTGGATATCGCAAAGAAAGAAGCACAATTGATGGCATTTTTACATTACGCCAAGTCGTAAAAGAGCCGATCATCAGAGTGACCTACACATAGCCTTCATTGACTTCACAAAAGCTTTCGATTGTGTAAATCGTGAAATACTTTTTGTCATCCTGGAAAGGATTGGATGTCCTGTGAAGACCGTAAAGATTGTTATGTATTTTTTGTACTGCATTATATTTCATTTGTAAATGAAGATTTGTTACCTGCTGTTTTGCTGTATTCAGCTGTATTTATTTTGTTCATTAGGCACCCTCTGGTGGCGTGTCTGTAAAATCATTAGGAAAAGACTAGGGATTTCTAGAAGCTTCTGGCACTTTGTTGCTTGGAGGGGGCGGGATTTCCCTAGAATCCTGAGGATCTCTCTAGAAGGTTGCTCGTCTATAGAAATGCTTTGATTTTAAGCACAACAGAGCAGACAGCAGTAGAGAGCAGAGCACAGTTTTGTTTTGGCAACAGTTAAATAGTGGCATCAGAGTGTTATGAGAGAATTGAATAGTGGATATATTTTTTGAAGAATAAATTTGTTTTAGTTGTACTTTCTGGTTTTCTTTGTTGTGATTTTTTCCAAGTCATAAAAAATTGGAGGTTCCACCGAGATTGGATTCACCAGAGATTATTATTTTAAATCTTGTGACTAGTATAAAAACCAGTAATCATGACTTTTGATGTGGAAAGTTTTTTGAAAACTCCGACCCAGGTATGAAATGTGTTGGCAAAGAAGAAGGACTTGCTGCAAATAGCCTCAACCCTTGGATTATCTGATTTGAAGTCATCAATGAAGAAACAAAAAATATTCAACCTTTTGGTGCAACATTTCATCGATGAAGATATCTTTGGGGAAGAAGCAGCAGAATTAATTAAATGTGTGGAAGTGCCTGCAACGGAGCTGCAAAGACTTGAATTTCAGCTGCGCCTGAAATAGCTGGAAGAAAGAAGGTTGGAAAGGGAGAGAGAACTGGAGGAAAGAAATGGAAGAAAGAAGGTTGGAGAGGGAGAAAGAACTGGAAGAAAAAAGAATGCAGTACGAATTGGAAATGAAGAGAATAGAAGCAGGTACTGTTTCAAAATCTTTTGGACTTTCTGATCATTTTGATGTGGTTAAACATATCAGACTTGTTCCTCCTTTCTTAGAAAATGATGTTGACCAATACTTTACCCATTTTGAAAAAAATGCTGTAAATTTGAAATGGCCAAAAGAGCATTGGGCAATGATGTTACAAAGTGTTCTTACTGGTAAAGCTAGAAAAATCTATAACCAGTTATCTGTCCAACAGTGTGCTGTTTATGATTTTGTCAAATCTGCCATTCTGAAGGGTTATGAATTGGTCCCCGAGGCTTACAGGCAAAAAATTAGGAATTCTCGCAAGGAAGCCAGTCAAAATCATGTTGAATTAGGCAGGTTAAAGGAACAGTTGTTTGATCAGTGGTGAAATTCCATGAAACTTGATTTTGATAGAATGAGGCAACTTATTCTGGTTGAGGAATTTAAAAGGTGTGTCCAGCCTGATATTAAGATTTTCCTTGAAGAAAAACAAGCCAATACTTTGCAAGATGTTTCTACCCTAGCTGATAGTTATGCATTGACTCACAAGTCTTCTTTTGTCCAAAAATCCAATTTTTCGAAATTTCATAGTAAGTTTCAGTCCAAGACTTTTAATAACACCTCTAATGATTCTAAGGCCACTTCTGAGAGGAAACCTTCCAGTGAGAATAAATCCTCTGATTCTTTACCCTCTGTGTCTTGCCAATACTACAAAAAGCAAGGTCACCTTATTTCTGAGTGATATGCTCTCAAGAAAAAACAACAACGAGAAGAAACCAAGCCAACTGCTTTCACTAAGAGAGAATCTCTTGTATCTTCTACCTTCTGTGTCTGATTCTGTTATGGAGGGTTTTGAGCCATTCATCACCGATGGTTTGGTCTCACTTTCACATGATTTTTCCTCATCTGCTCCTGTTCGAATTCTAAGGGATACTGGGTCTTCCCAATCTCTTATTCTTGCAGATATTCTGCCTTTCTCAGACAAATCATCTACTCAGGCTAATGTCCTTATTCAAGGAGTAGAATGTGGTTTTACAAGTGTACCTCTCCATGATGTTCATCTCAAATCAGATTTGGTCTCTGGGCCTGTTACTGTTGGTGTTAGGTCTTCTCTTCCTTTCAAAGGCATTCATTTCCTTCTTGGAATGATCTAGCTGGGGATAAGGTTGTCCCCTACCCTATTGTAACTGACACTCCTTTGATTCATCAAGAATCTGACTCTATCGAGGAGGAAATTCCAGACCTATATCCTTCATGTGCAGTTACTCATTCTACAGTATGGCCAAAAAGGCTATTCAAGATGATGCTGACTTGGACTTCAATCTGGCTGACACCTTCATTGGGCAGTCTTTTCATCAGGAACCTTCCAGTCCTGAGATGTCTGGGGAAATCTTCAGACTTGTCCTTGTCAGGTCATTCTAATGACATTCTGTCTCGAAAACAACTTATTCATGAGCAACAACATGCTCGTGATCTAGCGCATCTTCTACCACTGGCTGCAAGTGAGCAAGAGGCTACTCAAGTTCCTGTCTGTTTTTACTACAAAAATGGTGTGCTTATGAGAAAGTGGCGTCCACCTGATGTTCCTGCAGATGAAGAGTGGATGATCACCCATCAAATTGTTCTTCCAAAGTCTTATCGTCAAGATACTCTTAGTCTGGCCCATGACAATCCTATGTCAGGTCATTTGGGAATCAAGAAGACCCTTCAACGAGTCAGATAGATAGAGATATAGAGATACAGATAGAGCAAAAGAGATGTCTGCCTTTGTCACACCAGATGTATTATACCAATACAAGGTCATGCCATTTGGAATAAAAAATTCTCCGGCCACCTTTCAACGTCTGGTAAACAGAGTGATTGCTGGACTACCAGGATGTGAGGCTTGTATCGATGACATAATCATCACCAGGGACAGCTTCAAAGAGCACCTCACCTACATCAGAAACTTCTTTCAGAGAGTGAGTGATGCCAAGCTGACTATCAACCTTGTTAAAAGTGACTTTTATAAAGCTACAGTTGTTTACTTGACTCTGTCCTACAACATGACCTAAGTCAAACCAGTTGATGCAAAAGTCAAAGTTATCACTGAATTTCCTGAGCCAACAACTAAAAGACAGCTCATGAGATTTCTAGGGATGGCTGGCTACTACAGAAAATTCTGTAAAAATGTCTCTATCATCTCTGAACCTTTGACAAATTTAGTGAAGAAAAATGCTAAATTTGTTTGGGATGAAAAATGTCAAAATTCATTTGACCAGCTGAAAGCTATTCTCAAAAATGCATCAGTTTTCTTATCTCCCAATTTCAAAAAGGGGTTCAAGTTGGCCGTTGATGTCAGTGACATTGGTGCAGGTGCAGTTTTACTGCAAGAAGACACCGATGGAGTAGATCATCCTGTTTGTTACTTTTCCAAAAAGTTTGATAAACATCAGAAAAACTACTCAACAATTGAAAAAGAATGTTTGGCACTTGTTTTGGCTTTACAACATTTTGAAGTCTATTTGACTTGTTCAGCTACTTCCATCAAGGTCTTCTGTGATCATAATCCCCTCACATTCTTGCACAAGATCAAAAACAAGAATCAAAGATTACTGAGATGGAGTTTACTTTTGCAAGAGTATGATTTGGATATTTCTCACATCATGGGAAAAGATAATGTAGTCCCAGGTACACTTTCACGCTTGTAATTTTATTTATTTGATTGTCAAAAATGTAATTTTACTTTTCTATTTGATTGTGAGACTTGCACTGGTTGTTATGTACAAAGTATATGATTGTTATCATAATCAATGATACGTTTGTGTAAAGTTCAAGGTTGTTCTGATTATAAAACTATGTTATTTTTAACAAAAGAAAGCTTTTAGCAAACCTTTCTTTTCTTAAAGAGGGGAGGTGTTATGTATGAGTATTTTTTGTACTGCATTATATTTCATTTTTAAATGAAGATTTGTTACGTGCTGTTTTGCTGCCTTGCTGGTCAGCTATATTTATTTTGTTCATTTGGCAACCTCTGGTGGCGTGTCTTTAAAATCATTAGGAAAAGACTAGTGATTTCTAGAAGCTTCTGGCACTTTGCTGCTTGGAGGGGGCAGGATTCCCTAGAATCCTGGGGATCTTTCTAGAAGGTTGTTAGTCTATATAAATGCTGTGATTTTAAGCACAACAGAGCAGACAGAAGAAGAGAGCAGAGCAGAGTTTTGTTTTGGCAACAGTTAAATAGGGATGCATAATCCCTCTCCTCCTATATGGCAGCAAAACATGGACCGTGTATCAAAAACACGTAAAGCAGTTAAGATTAATTCAACAGCGTCACCTAAGGTCCATATTTGGTATCAAATGGGACCACTTTGTTTTAAACGAAGAAGTGCTTAAAAGAGCAAATGTTATGGACATTGAAATCAGATTAATAAAGAATCTCTTACGTTGGATGGGTCATATCTGTCGGAAGAACGATTCAAGCTAGTAAAAGCGCTACTATATGGTGAACTGGAGGGTAATAGAAAGGTTGGACGTCCACTTTTACGCTTTAAGGACACGTGCAAAATGGCACTTCAACGTGGAGATCCCCTTGGTAAATGGAACACTATTGTACATGGTCGCAGGAAGTGGAGATCACTTATAGAACAAGTGTGTAAAATGCACAACCAGAAAAGAAAGGCTGACTACGAAAAACAACGGCAAAAGCGTCGCAAACAACAACTTTAATAATAACTGTTTATTTTTGTGAACTGTGTTTAAGTTCGTATCGGACAATAAAAGGCTACATGTAGGGTCTGGATAGGGGGTCATGAGGTAAGGAGGGCAGGCATATCCCCTGTTAAAAAGTAGGAATCCGTTGAATACCCCTGAAGACCAAAAGGGATGTTACCATGATCCCTTTCAAAATGGAGTTTAAAAGGACATGAAAATATGCGATATGCAGTTGCTGTACCCTGCTCGAATCCATGGCCCTGAGTAGACTCCCTGAAGATTTGGGAGTCATGGACGGAGCCAGGCCGCTTGGCACCCAGGCTGGTGACCATATAATTATGGTCACAGGTCATCTGCAAAAGCATTTTGGATAAACAATATGTCCACAAGAAGAAAGCATTAGTTTGTGTTTTGTGCAACTTTTCTCCCTCTTAAGTTTTTAACTAATTTATGAAATTTAGCAGAAGGCTACTAAAGCAGCTATGAATGGCAGACTGACAAGACACATATAGCTTAAGATGCACACAATGTTTAATGGGCGGTGATAGGACTCTAGATGCCGTGACCAGTGAGAGAAAGAACTGATAGCAGCCCAGAAAAGAGAAACAGAAAAGAGGTACACACCTCCGGTAAAAGCTCGCGCTTCCAAGGACAAATAAAAGTCCACACCACGGAAGCTATACGAGAGAGAATAAACAACAAGTGAGAAAAGAGAAAATTTCTAAAAGAAGCAAATCCAAACAATAAATGGAATATAAATAATCACTAGGAAATCTGAGTAAAGATTTTCTCTGGCTAAAGTGCTATAAACATAGGCGTGGCGAACCCCACGAAAACTCCGCCCCAGCCAAATTAGCCAGCTGGGCCAGGAATTCAACGGAAAAGAAATCCGATATCGTCTCGGGCGAAAGAACAAAGGAAGGTCCAACAAACAAAAGCACGTCTAAACCATGACAGGACTCCCCCCCCCCCCCCCCCCCCACTCTAACGGACGGCACCAGAAATTCCCCTAGAACCCTGTGCACAGGATCGAGAATATCCCGAGAAGAACCCAGCATCGCTCCTCAGGCCCATATCCCTCCCAGTCCACCAAAAATTGGTCTCCGCAACCCGCACGCCTCTCGGCCAAAATGCGACGCACAGTATAAACCGGGCCCCCCTCAATTATCCGTGGCAGCGGCAGAGGCTTGTCAACCGGAGCCAGGATGCTAGTGCTAACTGATTTTAGCCTTGAGACATGAAACGATGAGTGGATACGCAAGGACAAGGAGTTTTAACCTGACAGTAACTGGGTTGATCCTACGCACTATTTTAAAAGGGCCAATGAAGCGAGGAGCTAACTTTCGTGACTCCACCTTTAAGGGAAGGTCCCAGGTAGAAAGCCAAACTCTTAAGCCAACCAGATAAGACCATGACCGGGAGAGGTAGGCACACAGGTGTAGCTTATTGTCCCGAAGGAGGCGCTAGGGGGCAAAATGGCACCCACCCTGACTTCAGAGGCATCTACCTCCACAACGAATGGCATGGAGGGATCAGGCAAGACAAGAATTGGTTCTGAGCTACAACGTTTCTTTAACTCCTGAGAAGCGGCCTCAGCTGCTGGGGACCAATCAAACAGCGAGGAGGAATTCTTCTTGGTAAACACATTAATGGGGGCAGCTACTGAGCTAAAATTACGGATAAACCTCCTATAAAAATTGGCAAACCCCAAAGAGTGTTGCACCTCCTTAACGTTTTGAGGGGCAGGTCAATTCCTGACCACTGCCACCTTAACAGGGTCCATATGGACTGACCCCTCCGACACAATGAAACTTAGAAATGAGACAGTCTTGGCGTGAAAAACATTTCTCAGCCTTGACAAAAAGCTTGGCATTAAGGAGGGACAGAAGCACACGTCTGACGTGTTGTTTATGCTCTGAGAGCATTGAATAAGAAATCAGGATAATGTCAAGATAATCAAAGACAAATTTCTCCAGCATCTCTTGGAGGACGTCATTAACGAGAACTTGAAACACCGAGGGGGTGTCAACTAATCCAAACGGCATGACTAAATATTCCCAGTACCCGTCATACATATTAAATGCCGCTTTCCATTCGTCCCCTTCCCGAATGCAAACTAAGTTTTAAGCATTTTGGAGATCGAGCTTGATAAAAAATGACACCTCCTGCAGACATTCAAAGGGGGTATCAGTATTTAATGGTGATCTTATTCAACCCCTATAATGAATACAGGGTGTCAGACCGCCATCTTTTTTTCCCACCAAAAAACCCCCGCTCCAGCAGGAGACGTGGATGGCTAAATAAAACCATTTTCAAGAGCCTCCTAAATATATCCTCACATGGCCTTACGCTCAGGCCCTGACAGTGAGTATAGTGAACCCCAAGGAGGAGTAGTACCAAGGTGGAGACTGATCACGCAGTTGTAGAGGCGATGAGGAGGTAAAGTCGAGGCTTGTTGTTTGCTAAAAACCTCGGCGAGATCAGCATAATCACTAGGAACGTTAGGAGGCAGATCAAAATTCAAAGCGGCCCCCAAACTCTCCTCTTGTTCAGGAATTGCCATATCCAGGATTGAATCAAAGTCAAAGAGATCCTCCAAATTACAATCATCCTTTGGCTGCTGCAAGTCAAATTGAGGATTCCACTCCAACCCCTCCTCCGCCTCCTCTTCCCGACTAGGAGGGCTGTATGAAACAAACTCCGCAGAATCACTCGTGGCATCTGCCTCTCCCATAGGTTGATGCCAGGAACTAAACGTCAAACTCTCCCTACAGTGGAATCTACAGTTAGCGCCCCACTGGACAATAGGGCTAGTCTGACTACCCCAGCGGATGTGAGGCTTATGTTTCTGTAACCACGAGTGCCCTAACACAACAGGAAAAATTGGAACAAATAATAAAAAAATTGGACCTCCTCAGAATGGCAACCGAAGGGAATGAACATCTTTAGTGCTTCAGAGACCAAAGTTATAATTCTAGAACCTTGGGGGCGACCATCCAAAGATTTAACAGTGGGTGAGTGTAGCAGAGGGCATATAGGAATAGGATGGCTCTCAGCCCACTCCACATCCATAAAACAATCCACGGCTCTCGAGTCCAAATAAACCTACACAGGAATTATGTGTCTACCCACAGTTAATTCAACAGGAATCAATGTTCAGAAGGGAGTTTCGGTCTGTCCCTCTAGCGCCCCCCAAACAGCTAGAGGGACTTCTTGTTTCCCTTAAGAACAGGGCAGTATGGGCGAATATGTCCCAAATTGTAGCAGTCATAGCAGTTAATTGGTTTACGAATGGGCTTACGAGCTGGGCTCACATATGAGCCATCAACCTGCATAGGTTCCCTAGGAGTGGAAATTTCTGTGGATGGAATAGGAGCTATATGCATACTACAAGGAAGATTAATCCCATTGTCAGTGAGATTTAAAGCAGTACGTTTTTCTCTTGTAGAATCTGGAAACGCTCCTGTGTATGGCTGGTAAAGCTCGGTCCAGAGCCATGCCAGATAGCAATAAAACTTTTGTGGACTCCCCCCCCCCGGATGTTCCCCTAGCCTGCCAGTGGAAGGTGTCAATGGTCTTTAAGTGTCCCTGGTTTTACTCTGTACGGGAGGGGGTAGTTGCAAAGCCCTGGCTGACACAATGCCCCTGTGGGAGTTCTATTACGGTCCTCGGTCTATTAATAATACTGGTCTTATCGGTTTAAAATAATTCAAACCTATGAGAACTTCACAATAGTCTTATATGTTCAATCTCCTGCTTAGGCTGGGGATTAGACCCCCCTGAACCCACGCAGGCGGCAGCGGGACTGCAAAGTTCTAAGGGCACATTAAATATGGACTATAGGGAGTAAACTGAAGGCCTTTGTGTTCAGTGAAGTGTTCAGTGAAGTGAAATTGACATACTGCTGTGGTACCGTCTAGTCGGCGTGTTATCGCATGCAAGTGGTGTGGGCATCATGTGGTACGTGGGTGACGGGCCACACCTAAGCAGATAGACGCGAAGTACGACCTCTGTAAACAGGTGAGGCTGGTGAAAATGGTCAAAGTTTCTATACCCATAGCTAAGTGGGGTAGGGATCAGACCGTCAGTTCCCACCTGGGTGGCTGGTAACCTCTACGGGATTCGGAGATCGCTATCGGCTGGGTCACCAGCCAGTCGGGTCGCGTGTGGCAGTAAGACCCTTAAAGTTGGCCGCCTCCTTCGGCTGAATGTAAAGTCAGGCCACCACAAACCAAAGGCGAATGCGTTAGTAAGCGAGTGGTGCTTCTGTGATCGGTGAGCTTTGAAAAGAAGACATCTGGAAGCAGAAGGCAGATTTCTGAACCTGGGGGAGCCTGGGCAAAGATCTCTGTGGGAAGTGATCTAGCCCAGAACTGCGCCCTGGGAGGGGAGATTGAAAGGATCAAAGTGAAGAAGTCACTTATAAACTTTCAAAGCGGACATGAAACAGCCCAGTTTTTGCGAGTTTTGTAAAGGCTTAAGTGTGTTGGAACTTATTTGAGAAAAAATTTGATAAAAGAACCATTACACGTTAAAATAAAATAGATTTATGTTTGGTACTGATGTAAGCTTTCGTTCTGGCTCACCGCCATATTGCTGTCGCACCTCTGGTGATGTCACGAGGTTGGTTGGTTGGAGATTCGAGATAGTCACAGGCGTACGTTTCACTGAGTTAAACATGTCAGAAGACGAGGCTGAGCGGTATTCTGAGGGGATCCAAAGAAACCCAATGGCTTATGCCTTCGAGTCATTGAGGAGGAGAGAAAGGATGGACAATATTTCATCTTAGGAGCAACCGTCGGTTCCCTCTGGTGTGGAGAGGGTGGGTAACACAACCTGGTGTCTGTGTGGTCACTGCACTGAAATGCCGACCGCAAGCGAGTCCATCTGCTGTCGGGAGGTGAACGTGGATCACTTGCTTGGGGATATGCAGTGCATAACCCTGTCCCGCACCTACCAAATGCTCTGCTGTGAGAGGGAGGTATTGGAAATTTCCATGCTTTCCCTCCGCGAAGTCCGTGCGGACACTCTGGAGCGGCCCATCAACAGCAGGTATTTTAACCTTACCTAACGATAGCTACTTAGCATGTAGGCTAAAACGAGGCAGACTAACGTTTGAAACTTCGGTATGGATGAAAAAGTTTACTTTTGCTTAGTCACTAATACAAGTCGCTGTTAGGCTGATGAAAGCACTTAATCAGTTTGGAAGCTAGTGCATAAAGTATATAAAGTTGACTTTGACTAGTCCGGCTAGTTAGCATGCTTATGATATCGTCAATTTGTTAGCTAGCTGTAGCAGGCTGAGATGGGCACTACTTTGAGTTGCATCTTGCCAGTTAGTTTCAGAGAAAGGATGGACTCATATTAATACAATGTTTTCTTTTCACAGGAATGTTCCCAGGACAAGCCCCGACTGCTTTCCTTCCTCATGGACCACAGTGAAGCCGTATAGTTTTATACAAATATTTTGGAATAATAAAAGTTTTTGCAAATGAAGGTGTTGTGGATATTGTGAAAACCTTTTGCACTTAAGATGCTGAATTTTATTTTTCTTTGAGCAACATCACTTCCAGACTTACAGTTATCACTATAGCTTGTATGAATCATGCACAGCTTGTGTTATTGACAGCAAACTGTTAACAGTAATGAAAGATATGTGAGGTGTAGTGCACCTTATTCAAGCTGATGGGTATTTCTGTCAAAATAAGAGCGCTAGCTAACGTTAGGACAAAAGGGTGTACCGTAATCTTAAATCGACCGAGTGAAAATATGTTGGACTGTAGCTGTCATTACAATAAAGACCTGGTGCAAAAATAAATAAAGGCCTGCAGCGAATAGCCGCCTGGTTCTTTTAAACGCCCGGGGTCCAAGTCGATTTCGCATATTAAACGCCCGGGCGATGAATTGGTGAAATACGGTCGCGGTGATTTTTTTTCTTTTCTTTAATTTAACCACATTATATGAACGGAGCTCCAATACCAGTTACTGCTATGAGTGGATTATCACTTCCTACTAGAGGGGGAAAAGCCCAAATGAAAATGGACGGAGACTGTAAGGTGAAGAAAATGTTTGATTTCTACAGAGATGCCGGTGAATATTAGAGTCTCTGTGCTGCCAAGGTAAGAAAGCTGAGCTGTTGAAATTGTTTATGGTTGTAGAGGGGTGCACATGTCGCGATGAACGGATACGGATGTGATGAGATTATTTTCTTGCTAGGTTATTAACGACTAGATTGCTGAGCTTTGACTGGAAAACAGTACCACAGCCCTGATGTTATAAAGATGTTTATATTCTCGAAGATAGTGCTGATTTTATTTTCTGGTCATGTCAACCTTGCAGGTCGTACCTCTCTCTGCTCAGCCAGATGGGCGCGCCGTTGCGCCCTTTCACTACGGAGCACAGCTACTTTTTTTTTCAGTTGACTGGGTCGGACAGTCTGTACACCCGACCTCATAAGAGGAAAAGTCTAACACAGAGGGAGCAGCTTCGGACTTGAGTTTGTTGGATCATCGAACTACCAGGTTGCTGGACTCAAAAAACCTCTCCTCCACCTAGTACTCTTCAACAAAATGCTCACTACGAACCCTAGCTTCACGGCTAACTAGAGGATTCTGTCGTTTCAGTGCAGCTAGCCAATGACGAAGAACCACTTGCCTCAGAAGAGGCAAAGCATGAAAGTGGACAATCTTTCCTTGATTTTTAGCCATATAAAATTTGTTGTTGCATCCAGGGGCGATGCAAAAGTGACCCCCCTTGAAGTTTTTTAGTTTGAGGTTCCTGATTCTCCATCGAGTCAGTGCTGTCATAAGTTTCTCCAATGCTAGCTAATAAAGGAGTTCCAAGCCAACCAACCTCGTGACGTCATATTCTAAGCGCCACAAGATGGCGCCACACTGGTTTGAAAAATGTAATTTAGATTGCTTTTTATTTTAATCCAGGTTCACTGACAGTGTTGGAACTGTAATTAATTTTTAGAGTGTGAACCCAACTTGTAAAATATGTTAACTGCTTCTGGTGTTTCATGTCCGCTTTAACCTAATTTAACTGTAAAAGAATTCATCTTAAGGCTTTTTCATGACAACTGCATCATATTATTACATAGTCATGTCATGTTATTCTCTCCAAAATCCAAGGATTGAATGGAGTATATTTCATTCCCTTTGAAATTATGGTTCATTCCCATTTTGGAAACTCCTGAAAATTGGTCAGAATCCTCTCGGGTAATCGCCCTATTCTCCTCTCTCAGCTAAATTGCTTTATTACATCCACCAAATGGTGGAAACCCAAAAACCAGATTCAACCCCCCTTCCAGGGTGTTTATAGCTTTGCCACCTGGATCAAAGACATGGTTTGGCTTAAAGGAAAGAGAAACAATTCATTATGGGCAGATCGTATCCGATCTCTCCCTGCACATGTAAGTGCGCGTGTAGAAGCCAATCTACACTCAACAAAAATTTAACCGCAACACTTTTGTTTTTGCTCCCATTTGTCATGAGATGGACTCAAAGATCTAAAATTCATTCCAGATACACAATATTACCATTTCTCTCAAACATTGTTCACAAATCTGTCTAAATGTGTGATAGTGAGCACTTTGGCTTTGCTGAGACAATCCATCCCACCTCACAGGTGTGCCACATCAAGATGCTCATCAGACACCATGATTAATGCACAGGTGTACCTTAGACTGTCCATAATAAAAGGCCACCCTGAAATGTGCAGTTTTTGCTTTATTGGGGGTCTGGGGACTCAGAACCAGTCAGTATCTGGTGTGACCACTATTTGCCTCATGCAGTGCAACACATCTTCTTCGCATAGGGTTTATCAGATTGTCAATTGTGGCCTGTGGAATGTTGGTCCACTCCTCTTCAATGGCTGTGCAAAGTTGCTGGATATTAGTGGGAACTGGTACGCGCTGTCGTATACGCCGGTCAAGCACATCCCAAACATGCTCAATGGGTGACATGTCCAGTGAGTATGCTGGCCATGCAAGAACTGGGACATTTTCAGCTTCCAAGAATTGAGTACAGATCCTTGCA
Organism: Gymnothorax reevesii; assembly: GCA_029721435.1. Taxonomy (NCBI): domain Eukaryota; kingdom Metazoa; phylum Chordata; class Actinopteri; order Anguilliformes; family Muraenidae; genus Gymnothorax; species Gymnothorax reevesii. The sequence continues at coordinate 53,878,207 of CM056575.1, forward strand.
ACATGGGGCCATGCATTATCTTGCTGAAACACAAGGTGATGTTCATGGATGTATGGCACAGCAATGGGCCTCAGGATCTCATCACGGTATCTCTGTGCATTCAAAATGCCATCAATAAAATGCACCTGTGTTCTTCGTCCATAACAGATGCCTGCCCATACCATAACCCCACCATCACCATGGGCCACTCGATCCACAACATTGACATCAGCAAAGCGCTCACCCACACAACGCCACACACGCTGTCTGCCATCTGCCCTGAACAATGTAAACCGAGATTAAACCGTGAAGAGAACACCTCTCCAATGTGCCAGACGCCATCGAATGTGAGCATTTGCCCACTCAAGTCTGTTACGGCGACGATCTGGAGTCAGGTTAAGACCCCGATGAGGACGACGAGCATGCAGTTGAGCTTCCCTGAGACGGTTTCTGACAGTTTGTGCAGAAATTCTTTGGTTATGCGAACCAATTGTTTTAGCAGCTGTCTGAGTAGCTGGTCTCAGATGATCTTGGAGGTGAACCTGCTGGATGTGGAGGTCCTGGGCTGGTGTGGTTACACGTGGTCTGCAGTTGTGAGGCCGGTTGGATGTACTGCCATATTCTCTGAAACGCCTTTGGAGATAGCTTATGGTGGAGAAATGAACATTCAATGCCTGAGCAACAGATCTGGTTGACATTCCTGCTGTCAGCATGCCAATTGCACGCTCCCTCAATGCTTGCGCCATCTGTGGGATTTTGCAGTGAGACAAAACTGCACATTTCAGAGTGGCCTTTTATTGTGGACAGTCTAAGGTACACCTGTGCACTATTCATGGTGTCTGATGAGCATCTTGATGTGTCACACCTGTGAGGTGGGATGGATTGTCTCAGCAAAGCAAAAGTGCTTACTATCACACATTTAGACAGATTTGTGAACAATGTTTGAGAGAAATGGTAATATTGTGTATCTGGAATGAATTTTAGATCTTTGAGTCCATCTCATGACAAATGGGAGCAAAAACAAAAGTGTTGCGTTTGTATTTTTGTTGAGTGTATATAGTCTGGGAAGATCGTATCCGGTCTCTCCCCGCGCATGTAAGTGCAGGTGTAGCCTTTTCCAGGTATGACTTCCTCCTTCTCTAAATTGTGTGTAACTTGTAATTGGCTTAACGTTGATTTGTATGATTTAAGCTCTTGCCTACCAGGTGAATAAATTATTGTTATTCTTTTAAGCTTGCGTGGTCTTAGTGACTCCTAATCCTGCTACTCCGGCTCTCGCCGAATGTCACCACCACGGGTGATCGAGATTCCATGGCTCTCCCCAGTGAAGCCGCTCCGACCCAAACCGAGAACCCCTGAATCCAGCTGGGAGCGAGGCCCAAGGCGGTCGTCAGCTCCACACCCTGCCAGGCTGAGCCTTGGGTAGGATCGTGCAGCAGTAAGCGCGGTGGCAGGAGATCGTCGCGAGTTCCGCCTGTTTGGGACCTGCAGCTTTAGAACAGGTTTTCCATCCTGGACGAGGAGGATTGGTCACCCCCGCCCTCTCCTTTTTGCCCGGCTGCAACTCTGCCGCCTGCGCCGAGAGAGAATCGACCCCATAAGGCAAGCTCCACTGTCCCGCGGCCAGCTACTCTGGTCGCTACTCCGGTGAGATCCAGGTCTTCGGTCAGGGCCCCGAGACTGCCCGCTACTCTCATTATTGGAGACTCAATCGTGAGGAACATACGAGCGAAGTCCACCATCACGCTCTGCTTCCCGGGTGCCAGAGTCTTAAACATTTTAGACCGGATTCCTGGCCTGTTGGATAAATATCCTCATGTTTGGAACGTTGGAGTCCATGTTGGAACTAATGACATTTCATATTAACAGTCCGAGCTACTGAAGTGTGATTTTACTTCTTTGCTAGATGCGCTCAAGGACTGTGAGAAATGTGTTTTTATTTCGGGTCCTATTCCAACTCTGGGTCGAGGGATAGGGCGTTTTAGCAGAATTCTTAGTCTTCTTTCTTGGCTACAATCTGAATGCTCCTCTCACAAAATCTTTTTTATTGATAATTTTAATCTGTTCTGGGAGCGTGCAGCCTTCTTTAGAGGAGACGGAATTCACCCCACTCTGCTCGGTACTCGGAAGCTAGCTGAGAAAATCTGTCATACGATTCACCTGTCAGGTGACTAATTGATTCTCCGGTAATTGAGGTCTCACATTCAATTGTTACAATTACTTCAGTAAGAACACAATCGCGGATTGAATCTAAGAATAACGCTGGCTGCCGTCGCAGCAATTTGGTCAATATTTCATTAAGACCCCTGAGACATCAAAAATCAGCTTGCGTTGTCAATATGGCATCTTTTAACGTAAGATCTCTAAATAATAAGAGCTTTTTAATTTAGGATAATATCATTGAGAGGAAATTGCATTTTATGTTTCTTGTTGAGACCTGGCTGCAGAATGATAGCGCTGCAACTTTAATTGAGGCTTGTCCACCTGACTACAAATTTGTTCAAGCAGCAAGACAAGGAAAGAGGGGGGGTGGCATAGCTGCTATTTATTCCAATGAGTTTAGCTGCTCCGAGATAGGTCTCAGTAAATTTGTCTCTTTTGAATACCTTGCGATCCTCTTGAAAGCTGCCTCAGGTGTGCTCACAGCTCATTTTCATAACCCTATTCTATGTGTTGTAGTTTATCCTCCTCGTAAATCGATTGACGGTTTTATGTCAGAATTTATTGTCCTCAGTGGTTTTAAAATATAACGGAATCATAATGGCAGGTGATTTTAATTTTCACATGGACGTTCCCTCAGACAGATTGGCCACTGAATTTTTAAACCTTACTGAGTGCTTCAACCTAGTCCAGTGGGTGTCTGGCCCCACGCACAAACATGGCCATACTTTGGATTTAGTTTTTACTCTGGGAATTTGAACCACCTCAAGATCGAGGATCTTTACATTTCCGACCATTTCGGTGTGTTCTTTGAAATCGAGGCCCCTGTTGCTCAAACCAAAGTGAAGCAATCCTTTTGTTCTTGTACAGCCTCAATTTTTGTCCGTTTTTTTAAATACTTGCGTCAATGTAGCGCATGTTGCAAAGAGCAAAGAAATGCTAAATTTGTTTAATAATACATGCTTGTCTGCACTGAAGGCTGTTACACCTCTCAAAATTAGAACAACACCTGTGCAACAGAATTCGCGTTGGATCAATGATAAGATTCGCAGCCTTAAGAGGGAATGCAGAAAAGCGGAACGGAGGTGGAAGGCCATTAAAAAAAAATGTTCTTTATGTGCGCATGAAAAGCCTGCTAAACTCATATAATCAAGAAGTAAAAAATGCTCGAGATAAATTCTTCTCTGAATTAATAGCGACCAATCAGCATAATGTTAGATTTTTATTCAAAACAATTGACCGTCTGGTGAACCCTCCAGTTGCTGTTGCATCAGCTTCATCCCCCACTGATTTTGAGAAGTTCTTGAAATTTTTTATTGACAGGATAGCAGTCATATGGTCTAATATCAGTCATGTTCCATCTGTTACTGTTTTGTGCCCTCGCTTAAACTTGCTGAAAGTTGTTTCGCACTGATTTCTCTGTTGGATCTTACTGAAACTGTGTCTCATATGAAGCCCTCATCCAGTCGCTTGTATATTATACCCACTAGGCTCCTTAATGAAGTGATGATAGCTATTTGCCCTGCCCTGCTTTCCGTGGTGAACAGTTCTCTCTCTACTGGCTGTGTTCCAGACTAGTTTAAGATTGCCTGCATTCAACCTCTTCCAAAAAAACCAAATCTTTATCCTGCCATTCTTAGTAATGTTATACCAATATCAAAACTGCCTTTTATTTTGAAAGTCTTAGAAAAAGTGGTCGCAAAGCAACTTTTAGAAGTGGTGGAAACCAAAAATATTTTTGAGGAATTTCAATCAGGCTTTAGACGTCAGCACAGTACAGAAACAGCTGTTGTCAGGGTCACTTATGATCTTTTGATGAATGCTGACTCTGGCAACTGTTCATTACTCGTGCTTTTGGATATCAGTGCTGCCTTCGATACAGTTGCTCATGTCATCATGATTGATAGGCTGAAAAATTGGGTTGGGCTCTTTGGGACGGTTCTGAAATGGTTCTCCTCCTATTTGTCGAACAGAAAATTTTTGGTTTCCATCGGTGAACATGTATCCTCGTCTGTACTGCTTACTTCTGGTTTACCTTAAGGCTCCATACTTGGGCCTATATTGTTTTGTATTTATACTTAACCTCTGGGTTTTATTATTCGTCAGAATAAAATAGGTTTTCACTGTTATGCTGATGACACACTGTTGTATATTTCAGTAAAATCCTCTGATTTCAGCAATGTGTCGGTCTTGCATGACTGTTTAGCTGATGTTCAAAATTGGTTGTCGAATCATTTTTTGCAGTTAAACTCAAATAAAACCGAAGTCATTATACTTGGTCTAAAGTTGGTGTCGGATAAAATCCAATCTTCACTTGGACCTCTTGCTTCTAATATTAGGCCCTCTTCCCAAAATCTTGGTGTGACTGAACTCAAATTTGAGCTCCACGTAAAAAGAAGCTTGTACAGTCATGCTATTTGCAACTCCATAACATAGTTAAAATTAGGTCTGTTCTGTCATTTGCAGATACAAAAAAAAGATTCATGCTTTTATCTTGTCAAGATTAGACTATTGCAACTCATTATTTACTTGTCTGAATAAGAAATTTTTGAACAAACTGCAAGTGGTTCAAAATTCAGCTGCAAGATTGCTCACTAAAACAAATAAAAGAGCCCACATTACTCCAATTTTGGCATCTTTGCACTGGCTGCCAGTCCAATTCCGAATTGATTTCAAAATTCTGTTGATTACCTTCAAAGCACTCCATGGCATGGCACCAGAGTATATAAGTGAGCTTTTAAATCCTTGCAGACCTAAAAGATTGCTAAGATCTTCCAAGCAAGCATTATTAGCTGTTCCAGAGTCCAAGTTAAAAACAAACTTGGGTGATCGAGCCTTCTCAGTTAAGGCTCCAATACTCTGGAACAGCCTCCCAAACAACATAAGAAATGCTGAGTCTCCATTGTCTTTTAAATCTCTTAAATTCTTTTTATGGGTGTGTTTTCATGTATGTCTCCTTTTATTATCTTGATTTATTCCCTGTTTGCCCATTTTGTTTTATTGCTTTTATGTACTTTACCTGCTTGTGAAGCACTTTGTGCTGTATTACTTTAAAGGTGCTATATAAATAAAATATTAATAAAATTTATTATCATTACTCTTTCTAGCCACGTTACAACCGGTACTTAGGGGGCGATTCCTTACCATTCCAGACAAACTAGCTGATGTTTATAGGTAGAGTTGAGTTTTAAGTTGGATTGCAAATTACGGTCTACCCCTAAAGGTTTTATGAAGTACCGGTCCTGGGGATTTGGCTTTAAGGGCACCCTAGGGCTTATAAGCTGGTGCCTGGTTGATCCCCTTAAGGGGCCCTGCGGTATACATAGATCTGGGTTCAATAAATGTTTATGCCAAGATGCTTCTACCACGGCGATTTTTTTTTTCCATCCTCTAGAACTATCACCGAACTAAGATCCAGCAATTGCACTATGACCCGGGGGCGTCAATTGAGGAAAAGTGGTTTTTACGGAAGAGTTTGGTGGCGTAGCTGCCCTGAGATTCACGCTTGTTGTCCCTAAACTATAAATTTTAATTCTAATTTGGAGTCAGATATTTAACAAGGGAATAACTAAATTTGGTATTCTAAATGTATTATGGAGTCAGATTAATTGTAACCGTTGTGCTTTTGTACCCCGTTCTTCAAACGGAGAAAATTGATCCATTTTATTGCGATTCACACCTGCCAGGAGGTCACGCATACTACTACCAACCCAAGGAACATGTGGACCCTTCATACCCGGCAATTTCCGTCTTTGTTAGAGGACACCTAGCTAGGTGATCGAGTGATGACAAAACTAACATCGGAAACGCAAGTATACGGTGAGAAAGTGATTTAAAATTATGCCATGCACTATATAACCTCTCTAGAAGTTGGCCTTTGTCGGTAATGCGAGCACAAACATGTACACAATTACTTTTGGAAAGAATTCTGAGTTCAAACTCTGTGAGTATGGAATTAAATCACTTCTCTTTCGGCTTACCTTGATGTTAGGGTACCCTGCAGTGTTTCCTCAAGGATTTTTTTCAGCAGCGGGGGCAGGCTCTTCGGGGAGCCGTGGCAGCGCAAACAAATGACACCTGACTCCAGATTTTACTTTTATAACCTATTTATTGAATTGGCTAGTTGAAAATGGCTTTTTAAAGGCTGAATGTGAAAATGAATGAATAAATAAAACAATAAAATGAAATATTGATCATTACTCTTACAATGGAAATTTATTGATTCTTTTATTTTCCATTTATTTAACAGAAATATTGACTTGTCTATTATGCAAAAAAATAAGAAAGAAAAAAAAGGGTTATCAACACTCACCATCCTCAGTGTAGTAGACCATGAGTGGAACCGGCTATTTTTTTTCAAACCATTTAGGGTCCCAGCCTGATAGCCTGTGCTTCCCTTTACATTTTTCTCCTCTTTTCTCATCTCTCTCTCCTGCTCCTTCACTTTGTTCCACTGCTCCTCCCAGTCTAATGTTATTTGTCTTATACGATTACAAAAAGCATTAACGTAAAATAATTTACACTCACATCACATCTGATTACAAGTGTGAATATATTTTTTTACCTAACTATCATCTTTTTTGAGTTAGTAAAAGGCTAATGATACCTCACTAGCGTCATTTTCATCAGGAGTCTCTCTTCTTAGAGAAATGTTTGAACCAGCTCATCTGAAAATGCAGTCAGCAGTTACATCACGGTGTGTAGATATTAGCTTAATGCCAGTGACGGTCCGTCGGCAGAAACACAGGGCCAGCAATAACCTCACCTTTCACTTTTTAATGACAGACACTTCTCGCAGTTTACCTCCCCGATTAGAAACAGTTGCTCAGACTGATTGGAGGAACCGACAAGAATGTAATTTATTTTGAAAGCCTTGTTATTCACTTTTTATGTTATGCACTTCGAAATTATACAGCGTTTACTTCCGCACACCAATGGCTATGGAATGTATCAATAGCCTACGTCTTTAGAATTTCTGAATTTGCATAAATTAGTTTGCGAGGTTCATTGAGCAATAAGCCATGAGAATCCGTTCTATAGTCTGAATGTAGTGACAGCTTAAGTGCATTGTTAGGTACAATGCACAGCTGAGTGATAATAACAAAAATAATTGCTGCAAAGTCCTCGAAAGTTTCAGATTTTTGCAGATTGTCATCCTTGCAGAGTCACATCAATTATATCAACATAGCTAGACAATTGCCTTGTCATTAGCTTTTCTTGATCATTACGAGTCACGCATTGAGGGTGGCTGTTCTGTTAATTAACCTGATCGCAAACAGTTTAAGAGCAATTATCCCGGAAAGAGTGATGTTAATGAAGGCCTTCCTGACATCTGACGGTACAGTACGCCACTGCAAATGCTATCAATGAGCTTACTCACGTTACTCACGTTAGTTGGCACCGGACCCAATTAACTTTAGCTACTGTAATGTGAATATAGGCCACTAGATGGCAGTATTTACCTTTTTTTTGTTAAGCTCAGACTGGAGTCATGTTTAGACATGTCCTGGACATGTCTGGGGCAAGTCTCAGAAAATTTAAAAAAAGAGGTCTAAATGTGGGTGGGGTCTGCAAAAGAGTATATCAGGAAAAGAATTGAGACAGTAAAGTAGGAGGAGAAATTGCAAGAAGATGACCAGACCTGCCATTCTGTTCAAGACCTGTGACGTTTCTTTTGTGGATTTCTTTGCCTGTGTTTGAGCATTTTCGTTATCCAGGACATCACCAAGCCACCCCACAAAAAGGGACTGTAAATATTTCTTTTTTTTTATCCTATTCAATCTTGGTCAGTTTAGTTAGTTGTTGTGTTTAATTAAATGTGTTTAAGTTTTTAAAACTGTGTCTGTCATCCCTTGCTGTTGCGTTGTAAATCTAATTACAAATTGGGGCCATAACACTACCAATAGGCCTATGTTACGTTACGTTATCTATGTCTATTTAACTTTTAAAATCTATTATGAGTTATCTTAAGCTAATAAGTGTACCTTTTCTCCGGAACGTCACTGCCGTATGTTCCAGGAGGACACTCTTCTGACCCTCTGACCTGGTGCCTGGGTGAGTGACGTGATGTCACTATCAAGGCTGCGCTCTTGCGAGTAATTAAAGTCGTATGAAAAGAGTAGATAATGAGAAAGATAGTTATCTGTAGTTAACCTTAGTACTCATCGCGAGTGCCCGGCCCAGTGCAGAACTCTGCTGAGAAGGTGGAGACATGCGGCGGTGGTGTATTTGCAACAATAATTTAAAAAAGAAATTTAATGGAACGGCGGCTGGGATTTAGGAATGGCGGCCCACCACACCTAAATGAATGTAGAGGAAACACTGCCCTGAGAAACATTCTACTAAATACATCATGCGTGTACATTCGATCAAGAAAATTGAGAGTTTAATTTCTAATGCTGCTCTTCGTGATGGCATATAACAGCAACAGCCAATTTACTCATGATACACCAGGTCGCTAGGACATACACAGTATATGCATTCGCAATATTAAATATTTAGGTTACATCATAAACCCCCTTCTAAATAATCAACTCCCATAAAATATTGGCCCCTCCTCATTCTGGTAAATAAAAAGCCGGAAATAACTGTAGGTTGGACATGAAATATGAGCAGCCTAGTTGACAATACGTTACTTGACACTTGGACTAGTTTGAAGACAAATTTACTAGTCCGCCGTAATTTTTACTAGTGTGCGAACTAGCGGGAATTTCAAACCCTGCATATATATTTACAGTAAGTTAAAATTCAAAAAATGACATTTTAATCAACGATGAAGAATTTCCTGACAATAAACACCTGTAAACAAATAATAATGTATTAAATAATGGTCCTTGTATGCTGATGTGTGACACCAGCTCTGTTTTTCATTTCATTTTAGCTAGTCGCATATACGCATGTACAGCGTTTGATTGCGCAATTCCCTCTCTGTTTCTTTACAAAGGGTGGCGGACGCATCTTAGGTTTTGCGGTTGGGTCAGCCAATGACGTTTCCCACTTTAGCTCTGGCGCGGAGGTAGGAAAATGGGGTCATTCCACTCGCTACCATGGTTGGGTTAGCTAATCCATTCAATAGTGCGGTTGTGGAAGCCGATAGGAACGATATTTAAAAGACTGTAGGAGCCCGTTTTTATTCAGATTTTGACTAAAACTTTTACTCACACTATCTGAAGACTGTATCGCAAAATATGCGATGGAGATTTCAAAAGCCCATCGCGGATTGGCGTATTTCAAAAAAGCTGATCACATTTTGCGATTTCATACTGCTTATTGCCAGCCCTGTAACATCATTTGCGTCAAAAGTTTGCTAAGCCAGCTCCTCTGAACAGAAAACTTCCCTATGTTATGAGAATGTAATCGCCAAGTCATCTCTTTCTCATGGTATGGTGGATCTGTTTTACACAGAAACCTGCTGCACATGAGGTATATATATGAATACAAGAAATAAATCAGAAGGATCTAATAGCTGCGACCTCGCCTAGCATCCGTCACGAGGCCTAGTGTCCATGACTGGTGGTTTCTTGTACAAGTGTGATGTCGAAATTGGCAAATGACCTTGAAAATCAATAGGGGACCCTTCCTCTGTACCAAGAAGCTTGTTCTAAGATGTAATAGCCATCCATCAAGTAAAAGTGGAGTTACAGTGCGAAAACTGCGAAATCGGGGCAAAATCGACACTTTTTTGACTGGTGTGACCTTGGGATTCAACAGATGACCTTTAAAATCAATAGAGAACCCCTCCTCTATACCAAGAATCGTGTTGTAAGATTTCATAGCCATTCATTGAATTAAACTTGAGTTACGGTGCGAAAACCGTCAAATCGGGCAAAATTTACACTTTTTTTTACCTTTGTGACCTTGGGATTTGACAGATGACCTTGAAAAACAATAGGAAACACCTCTTGTATGCCTAGAAGCTATTTCCAAAATTTCATAGCGATCCATGAATTCTAACTGGAGTTACAGCGCGAAAACCTGCAAACAAGGTCGTGACCTCTGTGAACTTGACCTTTGACCTTTGACCCCGACCTTGTGCATGGACATCACTTTGGTAAAGGCAAATAACTCCTGAAAATTTCATGATGATGCGACGACAGGAACATGGTGAAAAAGGTGTCACAGACGGACAGACAGACTGAAGCGTTCATAGAGCTGCTTGGTCGCAGCTAAAAATACCAAGTATTTTACTCATATTACTCCCAAGCTTATTATATTGCATTAGTTGCATGTCAAGTGTTATTAAGGTTTGTCTGTTCACTTTTAAAGCCTTGCATGACCTTGCGCTTGCTTTGTTGAGTAATTAAATTTCAATTAATGTAAAAACTGTGTAAGGCCACGCCTCCAGCTTTCTGGTCTATTAAGAACTCCTAACTCCGCAATCATTGCATGCATTTGTTGTTCATTTCCACTGTGAGGTAGTGTTGTGCTATTTAAGACCTAACCTCGCACTAAGTCATTGCAAAGTCTCGTAAGCCGCAAGCCTGTATTTATTCTTTAGATGTGAACAGACTTATCTCCTCCGTTTCCCTTTATATATGACTCTTGAACTTAGTGTTGCTCATTGTTAATATTAGCACTTTAACTTTATTACCGGGAACCTCAATTCCCTGTTCTTTTGTTCTATTTGTAATACATTGTACTGAAGACTAATGTCTGTATTACAAAAAGTATTTTCCAGGAACCTCAATTCCATGTTATTTCTGTATTATATCTCGTTAAGCCATCTTGGTGTGATGCAGGCATAATAAATACAACCAAGTCTATCTTCGCACGTGAGTCCAGTCTTCAACTACCAGTCCTCCGTGCACATCACCAGTGCTCAGAGCACAACCCTTACATTCAGTCAGTCTCAGGTCATCCAACCACCAGTGGAATCATGAGAACTGAAAATTTGGAGGGGCACAGATCTAAAACAATTACTAATCCTGACTTGTTCTTGGTCATTTTCAAAATGAACAAATTCACTCCAAGATCACTCCAAACTAATAGGTGTTGCTAGTTATTCAAAATTGCATACCTGCCAACTCTCACACATATGGCTTGAGTCTCAGCTTTTTAGTAGCATATCACCTTCTCACACCATAATCAGCAATCTTACACTTAAATAGAAAAATGGAAATTTTTAATTTGGTAAACAAAATTATATGTAATTGCCAAGTCCCACTTTTTCATTAACCCACGCTTTAACTGGAGTGAAAGGCGATATTTCATTGGAACGCGGATCAGTCATTATTCAGTAGCACGCATTTCAGAGATTCTGATGCGGAATTGAAGTCCTTGTGTTTGGAAGTTTTTCAGTTGCACTTTCACCACTAGTAACATGGAATCTGATTTTGACCCTGGATTTCTCACACTTTTCTCAGGGGTTGTAAGCAATGAAATTACATGAAGACATTTCAAATAAGTTAAATAATCAAGAAGCGAAAGTTGAATCGTCTAGTGCTGGTAGTGCTGATGTTTCAGAGCAGTGTATCTTTCATAAAGCGTAAGCTTATTTCTGAGTAATTTATTTTTCTGTTCTGCACTTGGCCAATTATTTAGTGGCCGAGAGATTGCATGGAGAGAGAAGGCGTGACTTTGATTGTCAATGGGTTATTGTTATAACTGGAAAATACACTCCTGATCAAAATCTTAAGACCAGTTAAAAAATTGCAAGAATTTGCATTTTGCACTGTTGTATCTTAAGAAGGTTCTAAGTAGAGTTTCAAAATGCAAAAAGAAGAAATGGGAACAAGAGACCAAATGTTTTGAGCAGGCAATTTATTGAAAAGAACAATTTAACTGAAATAGGCTGTTCATCAGCTGATCAAAAGTTTAAGACCACATCCTTAAAAAGCCCAAATCTGTGGAAAAAATTTGGATTCCATGTCATTTTCTGTCAAGTAATCACACTGTCAAGACCTCTTGATGGGAAAAGCAAAAAGACTCACTGCCTTCGAACGTGGCAGGATTGTTGAGCTGCATAGACAAGGCCTCTCACAGCGTGCCATCGCTGCTGAGGTTGGACGCAGTAAGACAGTCATTTTGCATTTCTTAAAAGATCCTGAGGTTTATGGAACAAAAAAATCAAGTGGTAGACCCAAAAAAATCTCACCGGCTCTGAACCGGAGGATCCGAATGGCTGTCCGTCAAGACACGGGACGATCCTCATCCCAAATTAAGGCCATTACTGGTGCTGACTGCAACCCAATAACCATCAGACAGCATCTGCAAAGGAACGGCTTCAAAAACAAAAAACGTCTTCAAAGGCCACGTCTCCTTCAACGCCACAAAATTGCCCGTTTGGCCAAGGGAGCACCAAACATGGGACGTTCAAAGTTGGAAGAAAGTTTTATTCTCTGATGAGAAAAAATTTAACCTTGATGGTCCTGATGGCTTCCAACGCTACTGGCATGACAAGGAGATGCCACCTGAGATTTTTTCAACACGGCACAGCGGAGGGGGCGCCATCATGATCTGGGGTGCTTTTTCCTTCAATGGAACAATGGAGCTCCAGGTTGTGCAGGGGCGTCAAACAGCAGCTGGCTACGCGGAGATGTTGCAGCGGGCATCCCTCATGACTGAGGGCCCTCGTCTGTGAGGTGATGACTGGGTCTTTCAGCAGGACAATGCTGCAATTCACAATGCCCGTCTGACAAAGGATTTTTTTCAGGAGAATAACATCACTCTTTTGGATCATCCTGCATGTTCCCCTGATCTAAATCCAATTGAGAACATTTGGGGATATATGGCAAGGGAAGTTTACAAAAATGGACATTAGTTCCAGACAGTGGATGCCCTTCGTGAAGCCATCTTCACCACTTGGAGCAACATTCCTACAAGCCTTTTGGAAACACTCGCATCAAGCATGCCAACACGAATTTTTGAAGTGATCAACAATAATGGTGGAGCTACTCATTACTGAGTCTGTTTTTGAGACTTTAATTTCTGTTTTAGGGGGTTTTTTTGAGCTATGGTCTTAAACTTTTGATCAGCTGATGAACAGCCTATTTTAGTTAAATTGTTCTTTTCAATAAATTGCCTGCTCAAAACATTTAGTCTCTTGCTCACATTTCTTCTTTTTGCATTTTGAAACTCTACTTAGAACCTTCTTATGATACAACAGTGCAAAACGTAAATTCTTGCAATTTTTTAACTGGTCTTAAGATTTTGATCAGGAGTGTATGTTAACCCCTTTGTGTAGATGTGTCCGCCAGCGGACATGGAGCTGCAAAATTTATGCGCGCAGTTACAATATTCTATCACTAGATGGCACACCCAGATCAGTTATTGAATATTCACAGGAGAGCCGAGCTCACTCCCATCCCTGTTTTTCAAGAGTTGCATGAACTAAACTCCTTAGTTAAGCCTGATGTGCAAATTTTTCAATATACTTGCCCATAGTATCAATCCAGCAGTTAAGACAAATGATCTCTTACGAAAGAAACTAGACGCAGTCCAGTCGGTCGCCCACGACTGGTGTCCCCCGGGTGCGCAGCTGTTGTTTTTCTGATTTGGCCGAAATTCAAGAGCAACCTACCTCGGGACCAGATATGTGTGTATGAAAAGTTTCGTAATGATATCTTCATAAATGTTCATAAAAAGTGTGTGACGTTGTTTGGTACGACGCACGATAACGATCACGGCGCACAGGAATTGTCACAAACGCTATATGTCCCCCGGGGGATATAAAAAAATCTTTGTCCTCACTTAAGCTGCAGTGAGTCAATGGTATCCCAATTAGTAGTTAAGAAAAATGTGAGGTATCGTTCAGGAACCACTCGCGAGAGACAGCAATCCAAAAAAACGTATGCCTTTATTGGAGTCCGAGTCAAAGCCAGAAAACACAGGAATTGCCAAGCCACAATACGAAATCCAGAAACAGTATCGACTAGACAGGCAGGGGTCAGAACCAGTAAGACAGATGGGCAGAGGTACAAAAACGATAGGCAAAAAGTCGTAGCCGATGGGCAAAGCCAATGGTCAAACACAGGGCATCCAAACACAGAACTCGTGGTCATACAAAAATAGGTCAAAATCCAGAAAGGCAAAAACCGTACAAAAAGGGCTATGGCAAGAATCGGGGTCGGACTATCCAGTAGAAGAGACACAATAATCAAAGGCGTACAAGGAGCTCGGCACAATGAAATATTGATCAACGTTCTGACAAGAGCTGTGAGTGAAAAGACTAATATACCACACAGGAATGGTCACATGCTATACAGAGATCAGCTGTGGGGAATGAGGCTAATTACATCGGGAGAATCACATGAGGGAAACCCTTACCACCAAAACTGGCGAGAGACGAAATACGAACGGGAATCGCACAGACAGCCTATGACATTTAAACAGCTCCGGTCCAGGAGTTCCACATGCACAGATAACAAGTGCAGGAAAGTAAATAAGCACGTGCGAGAGATTCTCGCTGAACATAGGGAGAGGACGGTGGAAAGCAAAGGGGCGGAGAATACAACAGGGTGATTGCGAAGAGGGAATTAGTCTATTAGTAGCGGTGCAGCTTTACAACTTAAACTAGAGTGCTCATTAGTAATTTAGTAATTGAATATATACATATTTAGTTGTGTTAGTAGACTATAATACAAAATACAAATGTTAGTCTTGTTAATCATTAGAACAGAAGGTTGAAGGAAGAAAACGAGATACGAAGGAATATTTTTAAACACCGGACTTCATTTAAATCACCTGAAGTCAATGAGCACGCAGACAGGGAAGACGGACTAAACCAACTAGATCACAAGAGAGGGGAGACAAGTGCAGTGGAACTGAAACATGGAATGAACCAAAAACCTGAATATTACATAAACCAAAGAGAATAAATAAAAGACAATATTCATGAACACAAAACCAGCACATAAAACATGATCAAAACCCAGAATCATAACAAAAAATCAATTTTTTATTGATACTATCTCATTCTACTATCAATTATAGTTATCAAATATAAAAAATGCATAGTTCCTTACTTTAGATTTACGTGCAGATTCCTCCATCGGTGAGTTAAGCACTCCCTTATAACCTCTGAAGTACTGGTGTTGATAGCCAGTCACTCAATTATATACTCAGGCTCGTCTGCGTAACTGCACTGTTATAGTTCATGCCCTTGTGAAGCTTCCCCTGTATCAGTGTATTCATTGACTCATTTCTTATCCAATTCCTGAGTGTTTAAACTTTTCTCAGTAACTGCAAGACATTGATTGGAGGATCAGAAGTGTGTACCAGCCTTTGCATTATTAGCAAGGTAGGTCGTATTTTCTTAAAGTTGGGCTTGATTGCACAACTAATAAATTACGAGATTTATAGAGAAAATGACTCCCAAAACCAGCCTGAAGTGTTACATTTACAGGATTTACATGAAGTAAGGACATGAGCAATGGGAACTACAAAGTGTTTTTACTCATAATAACAGATCCCCCGCCCCCTTCCCTGCCAAACCCACTGAATGGACAGACGGACATAATGATACAGACCAAAAGGGACCACTGCAGGACCTGAGAAGTCAATATGCAAAGTTTTGTTCAGATTGTGCAAACGGTTTTGGAGTTATGCCCCTGGCAAAACTTGATTACATCGGGACGGACAGACAGACATATAGGCAGACATGCAGATACAGAAAGGCACCACTGCAAGGCCTGAGTAGCAATTCTGCAAAGTTTCGTTTAGATCTTGCAAACGGTTTTGGAGTTATGCTCCAGAAACAAAAGGGGAACGCAAACGGGAACTGAGTCTAAAGCAATATGTCTCTCCAGGGGGGAGACATAATTATTCCGAGTGAAATAGGACTGGAGGGTTCCTTCTATTGGATACATCTGTCTCTGGAGGAGGGATTCAATGAAGAAAGGTTTTGCTGCAACTATGGTAGCATTTTGCTTAACCCCTTTGTGCAGAAGCCAAATTTGGCTATTTATGGGTTACCCACTTTAATGCTGTATAATTCAAGATTTAAGCTTCACAAAGAGGAAAAATGTGGCTCAATTCAGGAAAGACACTTACAGCATTTAGAATTACATTGTATTTCAGTTTATTTTCATGATTTTGGTAGAGAAAATGAGCAGCAAACATAAAAAATCTTCATGAGAATTCACCATTGAAATTGCAAAAAAAATCTGACGATTGAAAAACTGCTGGGGCTGAAAACTATACATTTCTGGTATCATAAACTCCTTGAGCACAAGTAGAATTCATCTTCAACATTACATTCTAGATTACCTACATGCTATTAGCCAAATTATACAGCTACCCAAGTGTCTCCCCAAAGTCTCAAAATGATTTGCTGTCAAATCATTAAAAAAATCATGTATTCAACACAATTAAAGCTTTAATGTGAAAATTGAAATGAAAAAAAAAATGAAAAATGAAATTTAATATGAACGAATGATTTTCTGGTTGAGTTTAGTATGAATTTATCAATATCAGTGCAGTTGAATATCAGTGGTCACAAGCAACCTCTCCAAATATGAAACATGCCTTTTCTCCATCATAAAGTTTAGAGTTTTGGCCATTTTTCTTCAAAGCCAGCACAAACACGCATTAAATAAACTGCTAATTAAACGGTCAGAACATTCACCCTGTAATGAAAGCTACCAGTCCCCTCTTCAAAGCTCACGAACCCATTTCAACACTTATAAGGAGCAAGTACACCTCACTAACACAGTAATATCTGAATTCTGAAATATACCTTATTTTAACTGAACAGACACTCCACTTTCAGGGAATATCAAATCCATTGCGTCTCCCGATTCAAAAGAAACGTGCAATGAACGTACCGGGGGTCCACACCAAAATGCACGGGCAGTTCCCGTTTTAAACAGGAAAAAAACCTCGACATTCGACTTTGTTGAGTACATATATATTCCGAAACAGAAAAAAAAACAAACAAAAATAGCAGCCTGACCTTTTTCGTGAATCCCTCCTCCAGAGACATTGACTGTATAAAATAGAGACCGATGTATCAAGTCGCAAGAACCCTCCGGTCCTGTTTCATTCGAAATAATTCCAATAGAGCATATCGTTCTCATTTAAATCCTGTTATGTAACTGAACACTTCAAGGCCAGTTTTGCGAACCGATTTTCTATAAATCCCGTCTATTTTAGCCGCGTAATGTGCATAAGGTAGACAGGATACAACCGAGCATGCTGATACGCATTGGTTTGTATGCTCTGTGTTTGTCCAATCAATGTGTTTCACTTACTCTAAAATGTTTAAACACTCGGGAATTGGATAAGAAACGGGCCAATCAATACATCGTTATCAGGGAAACTTCACGAGGCCATGAAGTGTAACTCTACAATTACGCAGAAGAGCTTGAGTGTATGGTTGAGTGATTGGCTATCAACGCCAGTACTCGGGTGGATGTAAGGAAGCGCTGGTTTGTCAATGAAGGAATCTATGCGTAAATCCACGGTAGGGAACTACAATTTTTTTTGTATGGGACAACTGTAATAGGCAATAGAATGTGAGAGAATCAATACCATGTCGATTTTTTTGCCTCAGAAAACTGATTTTTCTGAACTACTAATTGGAATACTGTTAGCTCACTGTGGCTAAACTGGTTGCTACAAAGGGTAACGATTTTTTCTGTGTCAAGATATCGTTTTTTTAAACTGCTGAATCGACACTATGGGCAAGGATACTGACCAGTTTGCACATCAGGCTTAGCTGAGGAGTTCAATTCATGCAGCTCTCAAAAAACAGGGAGTGGAGTGAACTTCACCGTATTCAGAACCACGTTCGAGGTCTGCTTGCGAACATTCAATAACTGATCCGGGGGTGCCATCTAGTGATCGAGTACAGTAACAGCGTGCTTCCAATGTGCAGGTCTATAGACGCGGGCATCTACATCTGCAGAAAGGGGTTAATGTGGCTTTTTGTTTTAGAATTTATACTCTATTCAAAGTAATCAAATGCCAAAGTTTTTGCTTCTTTAAAACGTGAACTCCTCAAACACTTTGTTAGACCCCCTGGTATGTTCATTACACCATTCTGTTGAATCTAGGTTAGAATATTGCCTGTTTTTTTCCCTGATAGTGGACTGTCTTATCTGTTAAAATTGCGTATATTTCCGAAATTCCTGAGTTACTGAGTTATTCTTGTTCCTTATAAGCCATGGAAAGTGTATATATAAGGTTGTGAGCTTGGGAGTGGGAACTGGTAGCTTTCCATTGCAGGGAGAATGTTCTGACCTTTAAATAAGCAGTTCCTTTAATGAGTATGTATGCTGGCTTGTGGGAGAGGAGAGGTTACTGGAGACCACTGATGTACAACTGCACCAGTGTTGATAAACTCATGCTAAATTCAACCATACATATTGAATTTCAGGCGTCAAAAGCTGATTTGTATTATATATATGATTATTTTATGATTTGACAGGTCACCATTTTGTGGGATGTTAGAGTTTGGGAAGCCACCTGGATAGCTGTCTTATTTGGCTCCCAAAAAATGGGTAATTTAGAATTTAATGCTCAGATGAGTTATACTTGTGGTCAAGGTGTTTATGATCCCAGAAATGTATAGTTTTCACCCCTAGTAAGTAACAAACAATTTATTGACTGAATTAGCAGCCATCAGCAGGTTATTAGTGATTTTAAGTAGGACTGTCTCAATGCCGTGAAAAGGGCGGAAACCAGACAGAAATATTTCAAACAAATTGTTGTCAGATAGGTGATTGCGGACCTGAGCAGCAACTGTTTTTTCAAGTATTTTAGACAGAAATGGTGGGTTAGAAATTAGTCGAAAGTTAAGATTAGATATACTTTCTTGAACCCTGTGGGGTAATTTGTCCTCTATTGTTAGGAGCAGTGGGCAGCCGCAGTGCAGCAGTTCTAAAGCCAGTACCACAGTAATGCGTTTGTGTTGTGATCCTCATTCCAACCGATTGGAAAAACGTACTGAGGCTGTCCCTGTTAGCGGTTGGTTAGGAATCCATTAGGCTAGCTAGGACAGCGTAAGCATCCCAAGATAGGATTAGTACAATGCCCATGGGCACTTAACCGCTTTATGGCCATGTGCCCAGAAGGCTATTCACCAGTACCACGCGTTTGACCATTCAGAGTCCGATGTGAGGCATATATTGACCAACCAGTGTCTTAATCGTTGATTAAAAACAACTCCTAATAACTACGTTCTCGAAAATTGTCAAACAAAATTGTGCCTCGATTCACTTTTTTATATGAATTCCAGAACTACTCAAGAAGGAAATTTGATTGTATGCTCTTTAAATGACAAAATAATGACAGGATTTTTTCAATTATAGTCAATGGGAAATTGAGAGGTGTGGTGCACTGGACACACTTGGGGGGGGGGGGGGGGGGGGGGGGGGGGGGGGGTGGTTCGACATGTCAGGTGGTACTCAAACATTTTTTTCAAGGTTGGCAGGTCTGACAATTTGGCTAACAGAAGTTAAAATGTGAAACTTTATGAGTATTAAAACGAAAGATGAAACTGCAGTAACCATCTGCAATTAATCAAAAGTTCTTCTATACATCTGATTTGGCATTCAAGGATGAGGTGTCAACAATTTGGTATTAGCCAACAGTGATTTCTCTTGATATGTTATCCAGGTTGATCCATTTCTTTCCCAGCATCACGGTCTATCAAGCAGAGGCATCATTTCACTCCTTCAGGATATTATTCAAGGGGTTACAGCGTAATCAAAATAACATTATTTTGTTTCTTTCTCCCAAGCTGTTTTCCTTGCTTATTTTAATATCTCTAAGCCGTTGCCCCGCCCATGCATAATTATGTTTGTATATTTCTGGGGACCATACTTTAAGAAAGATAAAGAGGCTCTTGGAAAAGTTCAGAGAAGAGCCACTAAGCCAATTCTAGGTATAAAAGATGAAACCTTTTGAGAAGAGGTTGAAGATCCTTAAGCTCTTTAGTCTAAAGAAAAAGAGACTTGGGGGTGATCTGATTGAGGTCTTTAAAGGGATTAACAAAGTGAACTAGAGAGGCACTCGTAGAGTGCAAACCCCGCCAAGGCAGCACAATGCAATGTGTATGAGTAGGAGCAAAGTTGAGTTCTCGTGTGTGATAGGATTTCAAGATGGCTGCCATGGCGGCCATATTGTTTCAGTAACTGTGTAGAAAATCAATAGGGTGCATCCTTTATGTAATAGCAGTCAACCCATAAAATTTCAGACAAATCAATTCAATACTTTATGAGTTATGTTTTTTTCCACAAACAGATAGATAAACAAACAAACGGGGGAAAACATAGCCTCCGCTCCAACTTTGTTGGTGGAGGTAATTATGTAGGATTACTTAGGCCAAGTTTTGTAAGTAAAACTCAAGGTCACAAATGGAAGTTGGCCGAGGGTAAATTTAGCACTGATATTAGGAAATATTATTTCACCCAGAGTGTAAATTAAGTGTGAAATAGCTGGCCTGACCATATTATTGAGCCAGAAACCTTGGGAATTTTCAAGAGCAGGTTTAATTTAGTACTAGATATCACTGAGTCATTCTGTATCTGAAGTGACAGATTCATTATAGTTTTCAGAGCAAAAAGGGGGTGGTGCCTGGTCTGATCCCCAGCCTGGTTCAGCAAACAAGAAAAATGGTAACTTAGTGAGAGGCTGGTCTGGGAGAATGGAGGTCTGGTAGAATGATGGTCGGGTAGACTGTGGGTCTGTTAGAATGATCGATATGTTGAACAAGACAGAAGAGGATTGTAGAATGAGGGCGGTATAAATTAGCTGGTTGGTTTGGATGTGGATGAATGGAGTGACATTTTAGTCTAGTTCAGGAACCTATGTTTACAACTCCAGTATCAATTCTGAACAATGTTTAAAAAATACATTTCTTATTAGCTAACATTTTTGGACAATAAAAAGATCAGGGTTCAGCACTGATTTGCTCGCACATCTTGACTTTGTGCACCAGTAGACCTGTCTCTACGGAAGGGTGTTTGTTCCTACTATTTGGGGAATGTGCCCATATAATGTTAATAGTAATTTGCCATGGTGTAAGCGTACATGGCTTTTAAAGGGAATGAAAGATGACTCTCTGATTGATTATACGCCGCCAGAGCCGGTCGTATATTGGCGTCATCCGCTCCGTTCGTCCGTCAGTCCGTCCGTTAACATTTGCCTTGTCCGCAAATTTGTGTGCGAAGCTTCAGGCCGATCGGGAAGGAACTCCACAGGAACATTGCCTGGGTCAGGGCCTAGACACCGAATGACTGTCGGCTCCGTCGCTCCAAGGTCAAGGTCACACATCAAGGTCAAAGGTCAAATTTATACCAAAATGTTGGCGGCGTATAATGTACCAGCTCCTGGTGCTCTTGTTTTTTTCATGTTACGCCCAAAACATGCATTTGATTAATTGAAAAACTAAGTATGACCCCTTTGAACTATGCGCCCTACTTTGCGCCCAGATGATCTGCCATTACCCTATTTGGGCAGGACCTTAGACACCAGCGACTAAATGATGGCGTCTGTAATTTCTCCTGGAGCACATAACTGAAGATCAAATATCCATGAGGAAGTACTGCCCTAGAACTATTTAAAAGATGGTAGTTCTTATGTCTAAAATGGTGACATAACTGTTGCATTAATCATATATCCCCATAAAGGCTGTTCCACCACCTGCCTGGCCAGTGTGGCAACAGAAGGCATCAGGCATTATTTCATCATATTCAGTTATTATGAAAAATTTTTCCAACCTCCTAACAACAACATAAACCCATACATGCTCAAATGTGATGAATACAGCAATGAAATTCTTAGGAAAGAATTTTAAAAATGTATAATAAATTCCAGGGCTGTCAGTCAATTATCAAAATATCAAAATATATCAAATATATTTAATATTAATATGAATACAAAATGTTACAGATGCCAATGCATTGAGAGGCCCCTTTAAAAATGCAGCATATTTTTTCTCTCGTTCTTGAACCCAAAAAAAAATAAAAATAATGAATTAGAAAAGAGAGCCACTTCTGAAAATGGTCTCTCTCTGCGCATCTTGTCCAGTAAAATCTTCATCACAGCTCTGCTAAGAGCTATGACTATTTAATCTGAAAGAAAACAATGCTTTTTTTAGACAGTATTGCTTGAATTATAATTTCATTCCTGAGGTGTTGTAAACTACCACGTAAAGAGACCTTACTTTTTGTGTTTAATTTTAACTATTCAGTGCACGGAATAATAGTTTTAAAAAGGCATAGTTGAGGGAAAAAAAATTATCCCAACGTCCATTTCTCACTTGCCAAACGAGTTGCAAATTAAATTTCCCATTATGTTTGAGTATTTACCCTTGCATCACGAGCAGCTTGGATAAGATGCATATGACTTAGGCAAATGGTAAATTGTTCCGCTTGCTCGATGTAAATCATTTCCATGAAATATTATTTTTCATATTTGTCTGTCAACTGGGACTGTAAAAACCAACTTTTGCTTGAATAGTCTTTATTCCTTGGTATATGGGTCATTCCATACTAAACTTTACAAATGTGTTACAATGGTGCTGAAAATTCAAATACACCTTTTACAAAGTTTTTCATTGCAGTGGTGAAACCCCATCCAAGGGCATCACAGAGAAGCAAGCAAGAAGATAAATCGAGTGATCACTTCATTTCAGTGACCCCGTAATGTGCTAAGGTGGCAGGCGTTGTGCCTGCAACAAGGGCACAAAACAGATATTGAATTCCCAAAAATCAGATACATTTCAAAGGCAATTCTTTTGTATGATAAATGGCCTCAGTCTATCAGTAACATTTATGGAGAATTACGGCCAGTAAATGTTTTTCATGTCTGTTGTCCCCAATGTTAGTATTCCGTTCACCCGGCTTCAGTGCAAAGCATTGTTAAAATTTTGTAACTGGTTACCTGTTGCTCTGAATCACCAAAGAAAGACATTCTTTTATTCACAAGAAGTTATTTCAAAAAATAAGAATGAAATAATAAATCAGGTGGCAAAGTTTGGTCATTTTCCTTCTTTCTGCAACCACCGACATCGCCATCTGCTGGCTATTAAATATAATGCAAATTTCCCCATCGGCCTAACTTTTTAGATCCGGGTGCTGCTACAAAAAGTCCTAGAGCCTTATTTGCCATCTGCACAAAGGGGTTAGACTAGCAAAAATGGCCCAAAGAGTCAAATGTAAATATAAGACACGTTTGCACTACATTTAAATCAGATTTCTCCAACTACCTTAGGTGGGACCCTAAGACCCATTGTGACCTGTAGTGGTCAAGTTTGATTGGATCCATCTTCAGAAGCCTCAAAATGTCAGTGCTTTGCTCCACCCAAAATCTCCAGCTTTGCCACTAATGCACAAACAAAAGAGAAACTTTTTCCTCAACTGTCAATCAAGTGACATTTGCATTTTCTGCGAGAAATTCCAAAATCATATTTTTATCTGTCTATCGAAATTGCATGGATATAGTGTGCGTAAATGGAATCATATTCAGATTTTATCCTGATAGAGTATGGATGATAGGACATGTAAAGGGGCCAGAAAGATTGGTGCTATGCCTGATAGTGCAGTTGTACTTTCAGTAGAGTTGGTGATGTCCTTTATCACTCCCATATCACCTGTGATCCTGAAGGAGCAGGATCAATTTCCCCAATCCTGTGCACGTATGCACTCGCACAAGCACACAGACGCATACCGAGGCTGTCTGAAATCGCTCACTATATAGTGCACTACGTAGTGGGTTTGCCATTTTGTAGTGCTGTCCAAATTGCTTGTGAGATTTTTTATCCCTTATATAGTGAACTTATTTCATCCCACAGTCCACCTCAAAATGTAGTGAACATTCAAAGGTCACTAACCCAGCTATAAGTCCCATCATGTGCTGCGCACAAACCGCAAAGCTCCCAGAAAGCTGCATTCAGTCAATGGGGAGTTTGGCTTATTTTATGAAAACAGGCGCAAGAAATTAATTTAACTTGTTTTTTTTTTTTTTTATTGGAAACTGACCAGCGCAGGAGACCAGTTTGTTTCCATAGGATACATCATTAAGGCAAGCACACGTAATGTAAAGATGAGAGAGAGATTTCAAATAGACATTTAGGTACAATTAAAACAAATTATGATGAGTTAGAGGACAAAAAAAATAGAAGATGAAATTAAAAGTTTAAGGTAAGTTTTATTATTTAAACGATAATGGTATACATAAACATGGCGGGAAATATATTTGTTTATTCCAAAAATACGTCCAAATCCTTCAGCTGAAGTTAAACAGGTACGATTTAATTTTGGAACAGCAATGACGCTATTGATCGCCTTGACAAAATGAGCCGGGTAGTGTCCGAAAGCATTTCTTCTCACTGCCAAAGAGCTCACTATATAGTTGCCTACATAGCGAGTCCCCTTATGGTGAGTAGGGAATAGTGAATGAGTGCGTGATTTGGACACAGCCACAGACACACACATGCCCACACACATTATTTTTTTCTATCTATTGCTCACTCTGATGTGGACATTCTCAGTATACTGCTAACTCTTCGTCTCAATAGTCTTTAATCTCTTCGTCTCTTTCTTAGAGTCTGGGAGTGCTTGAAATTATGGCGTGGAAAAAGGTACACATTTTGAGCCAGAGGATGGCAGATCTTTATCTTTTTTGGTTTGTCATGATCAAAACTGTGTATACAAAACAGGTTGTTATATTTTGATGCTGTCATGATCTTTTTTGATAGGTATCTTATAATTAAGCAACTGTCATAATTTCAAGCCAGGATTAATTTTCAGTGCACACATCAGAAGTCTAATTCTTTCTGATTTATTTTCAGAAGTTTTTCTTCTAATTTCCTTTCTTATTATTAATAATGTTATAAACAAGTTACTTTGCCTCCTTATTTTTTTGGTTGTGAACTATTCTGATTTACTACAATAAATCAACCAATGTTGTAAAAATTGCCTGCCTCCAGTTACTGATGTTGACACCCACAGTTTGTATTTAATGAAATCCTGAAAGGCAGAGTCTGTTTTTAATTAAATGTTAGCAGGCAGAGCGTGTTTAATTATACTCCACCTCCCCCTCAGTCTGGTTCACACCAATGCTAACTGTGAGTGGCACCCCTATCATGTGATGTGTAATTGGCTATAGCATCTTGCAGGAAGTGAGCTGCATGCCAACATCTCATCATTTAAGGACCCATAGTCTACAGCAAGAGTATCTATGTGACACTGGAAATGCCTCACATTGACGAGGACAAGTCTTTCTTCAGCAAAGGAAGTGTATGTCTCTGACACAGGAAATGTCTTTCACTGACTAACGTTTGTGTGTCTTAACTAACAAAGCTCATAGTTTTCATTAGACTGCTGATTGTCTTTTACTGTTGTGAAAGGGTAGAGAAGGTGGTAAGTATGGCTG
The DNA here is from genome assembly GCA_029721435.1 of Gymnothorax reevesii. NCBI lineage: Eukaryota > Metazoa > Chordata > Actinopteri > Anguilliformes > Muraenidae > Gymnothorax > Gymnothorax reevesii. The sequence goes on from CM056575.1 coordinate 53,903,665, forward strand.
ATTAGTTTAATAGGCAATCCCAAGAATGTGAGGCTGCTTTCAAATGGCCTTTTTTTCTTATGACAATTCCCGAGTTTGGTGACACTTGATGAAGTGTTGCTCATAAAGGCTTTATACAAGCACATATAATGGCTTCATTAATGATTCATAATGCCTTCATAGGTCATACATAAGTCAATGTATGCATAAGCTTTTTAAAGGGTAAAATAGCTCATTTTTATTCAGCATGTGATGCAGGATGTGATATAAATGACAATAGCTCTGGTCACACTACACAAAACTTTGTGTAGTTTGGATAGTCTGACTGCAAACATCTCGAAAAGTAACTAACTCGCTTCCCAAGAAACCTCTCGTTTTTCGGTGGTCTGGCCAAGCTGTCTTGAAACTACATGTAGTTTGTCACATGATCCACTTCCCACTCATCTAGTTAATTCCTGTTCACCCACTCTGTCTTCTCTAATAACAGAAAGCATCGACCCTAATCAGCCGGAGCGACTATACCAGCTCTGAAACGCCTTTGCAAGCCCTCCACTTTCTGTCTGAATGGTGCAAGGAAGGGGTACTAAAGTGAGCTGGCCCTAAAACACCTCCTGATGTGTTTCAGCACGAGCGAAAAAGAGTAGCTGATACACGTCACCTTCTGTCTGAATGGATAAAGTTCCTGCTGCTACTTGTGGCGCAAGGATTCATGCTCAATAGGTCAGAGTTCACAGAGTTCATGCCGAAACTGTAGTTCACGCTAATTGTGCAGGTGCAGCGGCTTCTTGGTCCGTAAAATTTAATTAATTTAATTTTGAAACCTTTTTTATGGTTAAGTGTTCAGTTTTCATGTAAACAAAGATTTTGTGCTAATGTAAATATTGCGTTATTTTCTCCGATTTTGGAGCTTTTTTTGAAGCAACAGTGTTGGAAATAGCACCAAATTCAGCCTCCATCAATATTGAATAAAATTGGAACCTTTCCGGCTTACCGTAATGTTTGGGTCCCGAACCATTCGGGTGCAAAAAAATGTCAAGCTTACATCCCTTCAAGAAATTTAATTTGTTTATTTTGTAGCGCTGCTGTACGTGATAATAGCATATAACTGCGGCAGCCGTGATACTGATGACGCTCCTGCAAAAAATTTTTTGTAACCAAGCTAAGAATATACACCAGTTCAAAACCAATTAGTACATTTAAGGGTCAGGGTTAAGGTTACGGGTTAGTGTTCTATGTACCCGTTACTGTGCATGTCACAACGTTGTACAGTCATTAATATTCATTTTCCTCTGGTTTCTGTCCTCGCTTGGTTACGAAAAAAGAAAACCCACCGTTGCTGCTATTTAGGGCATGCGCAGCATTCATTCACTTTATTAAGTATATACAGGTGAAACTCAGAATAATTAGAATATCATGCAAAAGTTCATTTATTTAAGTAATTCAACTTAAAAGATGAAATTAATACATTATATAGACTCATGACATGCAAAGCAAGATATTTCAAGCCTTTATTTGTTATATTTTTGATGATTATGGCTTACAGCTTTTAAAAACCCCAAAATCAAAATCTCAGAAAATTAGAATATTGTGAAAAGGTTCAATATTGTCGCTCAAAGTGTCACACTCAAATCAGCTAATTAATCCAAAACACCTGCAAAGGGTTCCTGAGCCTTTAAAAGCTCTTACAGTCTGGTTCAGTAGAGTTCACAATCATGGGGAAGACTGCTGACCTGACAGTTGTGCAGAAAGCCATCATTGACACCTCCACAAGGAAGGAAAGCCTCAAAAGGTAATTGCAAAACAAGTTGGATGTTCCCAGAGTGCTGTATCAAAGCACACTTATAGAAAGTTAAGTGGAAGGGAAAAGTGTGGATGGAAAAGGTGCACGAGCAGCAGGGATGACCGCTGCCTAGAGAGGATCATCAGGAAAAGGCCATTCAAAAGTGTGGAGGAGTTTCACAAAGAGTGGCAGGTGTTAATGCATCAAAAGCCACCACACACAGACGGATCCTGGCCATGGGCTTCAAATGCCGTATTCCTCTGGTCAAGCCGCTCCTGAACAAAAAACAACGTCAAAGACGTCTTACCTGGGCTAAAGAAAAAAAGAACTGGTCTGTTGGTCAGTGGTCCAAAGTCCTGTTTTCTGATGAGAGCAAATTCTGCATCTCATTTGGAAACCAAGGTCCCAGAGTCTGGAGGAAGAAAGGAGAGGCTCACAATCCAAGATGCTTGAAGTCCAGTGTGAAGTTTCCACAGGCTGTGTTGATTTGGGGAGCCATGTCATCTGCTGGTGTTGGTCCACTGTGCTTCGTCAAGTCCAGAGTCAACGCAGCCGGCTACCAGGAAATTTTAGAGCACTTCATGCTTCCTTCAGCAGACCAGCTTTATGGAGATGCAGATTTCATTTTCCAACAGGACTTGGCACCTGCCCACACTGCCAAAAGTACCAAAACCTGGTTCAATGACCATGGGATTACTGTGCTTGATTAGCCAGCAAACTCACCTGACCTGAACCCCATCGAGAATATATGGGGCATTGCCAAGAGAAAGGTGAGAGACATGAGACCGAACAGAAAAGCTGAAGGACGCTACTGAAGCATCCTGGTCTTCCATCACACCTCAGCAGTGCCACAGGCTGATAGGATCCATGCCACGCCGCATTGAGGCAGTAATTCATGCAAAAGGGGGCCCAACCAAGTACTGAGGACATATGAATGATTATATTTTTCAGATGGCTGACATTTCATTTATTTAAAATCCTTTTTTTATTGATTTCATGTAATATTCTAATTTTCTGAGATTTTGATTTTGGGGTTTTCATAAGCTGTAAGCCATAATCATCAAAATTATAACAAATAAAGGCTTGAAATATCTTGCTTTGCATGTCTATATAATATATTAATTTCACCTTTTAAGTAGAATTACTTAAATAAATGAACTTTTGCATGATATTCCAATTTTCTGAGTTTCACCTGTATATTTTTGTAATCAAAACAGCAGAATAGAGCGCAGAGTGGAAAAAGACACATGTAGCAACGCAGGCAGACATAAAAACATTAGTATTTTCAAGGGTGGCGCCACTTTGGACCAGCGCATGCAGTCTGCACACATCCTGTTCCAGTATCACGAGACAAGCAGAGTTCTGAAAGTATCCGCCGCTATGGCAACGACTCCGCCTTTCTGGTTGCTGTGTGAATGGTTTAAGATGGCAAAAAGGCGCAGCTGCTAAGCCAATTTTTCGCTGCCTCAAAGGGGTTTCTGGAGCAATTCAAGACTGCTCTGAACGCCTCAGATTCACTTTTTTCCATCTGAATACGGCTATTCAGCCATCTCTCTCTTCTGGTCATGTTTCATCATCTCTCAAAACAGCAATTTTCTATTGATTGAAACCCTTAAGAAACCCGGTCAGACCCCATCCACCTTTGGGTGGCACAGTGGTCAGCACTACTGCCTCACAGCAAGAAGGTTGTGCGTTCGAATCCGGCCTGGGGCCTTTCTGTGTGGAGTTCGCATGTTCTCCCCGTGTTCGTGTGGGTTTCCTCCGGGTACTCCGGTTTCCCCCACCCACAAAAACATGCATTATAGGAATGCTCCTAACAGTACCCCTGACCAAGGTCATGTCACTCTTCAAATTGGTTGTGAATTTAACTTTAACGTTAGCCAGATTTTTATTCCCTTGTAATGTAATGCACCAAACTGAATTCTTACCTTCAGTCTAGCTCTCTGGAGCTTGCCCATACCCCTGCTGAAAAGCTGGCTAGCATTCCAACCCACATGTTTCTCACTCGGTTCGTTTTTGATTTCCACAGACTGTTGTCACTGTCGGGTTTACATTTTTTCTGGACGTCTAGTTTGAGGATAAAGTGTTGTTCTCTCTTATCAGCGAGGTGCATTGCCATCAACCAGCACTATGGTCTTGGAGTTCAGCAAGTGCGAACATTGCCTTGTATTTTCATTTTGGTAGCTGGGGCTTTTCCACAGCTAACATTAATGCGTGAAAGCACTATTGCTACCTTGCATTGCTGGAACCATTTACAGTCTGAAAGTAAAAACTATGTAAGTTGCTGACATGGTTAACAGCGAGGCTTTGGAGAAACATGCCCGAAACTAGCTAGGCTAGTTAAAGGTCACTGTGCAGTCCTGATTCCCAGTTTAAATCTGTAGCTAATGTACTGATACCTTGTTCTTAGACCTCCTTCATGCCTTAAAATTCACAATGTTTGCTGGTGGACTTCGATTTCTGCCCCTTGCCCCGTGTCCTTTCCAAAGAGAATTTCTGTTTCAAATACTGTAGAGGTTGGATCTTTCAAGTTTGGGGGAATTATCACATATGCTGCATTATTTCACATCCTGCACATGACACAGGTGTATTAGTCACATCTCTGGCTGCAGTTATTGCTAAGTTTGAGGTGAATGATACTGCCGCCTTTTCATTTGTGCATCCAACCAAATCTTACGCCTAGACAGTGTATCTGAACACAGGCTTATGCCGATTATTAAAATTAACATTCATATTAAATATTAGAATGGTCAAATTATTGCACTTAGGAATTTTCGCACATACTATGCTGATAATGTCAATAAAGGCTTAAGCTCATCGGTTAAGGCAACCCAATGGCCCCGTTTCCAGCCATGTTGGACCACCCTATCAAATCCAGTCCAATACATTTACTCATTTTATCAACCGCGCATTCATTCATAATGGATTGAAAACGGGGATTGTGATAATGTTCGCTAAGTACAATGGCTGCACTGCATTCACGCATTTGGCCAGCTCATGTTAACTAATTGATGCTCTACTGGTGCTTCAAGTAAAAATCAGATATCGTACAAGGCATGTCATATAGCTCAACCTGAAGCGAACATAATTGTTAGCTGGCTGGCTACTAAGCCGAGCTCGTTCAGCATCTAACCTAAATGCTCATTTACATTTTTGAGCGATCTATTGGAAATATTGATCAATGTTCTCATAACGTTAGCTAAGCGGCATGTGTGTCTTTCAAGCATTATTGTGGTGTAGGGGGCTTTCAGTTGAGGTCTGTACCTCGGGTTTGCACATCGTACCATGCACATTGTACTTTAGTCCATACCGTTGGCTGCCTGTCTGCTGCACCCGACCGAAAATCAGTAGGGTGGACAGGCACCAACAGACCTCACTCAGCCCCTAAACTCTCACGTGATGGCTCCAAGCGCCACACCCCGGTACACCGCTTCAGCAGGCGGGCTAAACCACGAGAGGGGGTGACACCATTTCATGGTATCACTGGCCAGAAGACGGAGGGGAACCCACTGGCTTAACTTTTCCATGAGTACTATGGAAGCACAACAGTATCAGCAGAGAGTGATGGACGGGAGTCTTGGTCCCTCCACGAGATTGTATCCTGCCCATATGGCTACTGGAGAAGAGGAGGATGCTGCTGTTGATATCCGCCCAAGGACAGAGGATGACGTGGTGGACCCAAACCCAGATGGTAATGCTGACGGGAGGCCCACTACTGATGGAAGGATGAATCCCGGCAGAATCAACCTGCGATCAACCATAAGAATTGCAACTTGGAATGTGCACTGTACAAAGCAGGGATGCAGGACAACGTTACCAGGGAAATGGAAAGGTGCAACATCAGTGTCCTAGGTATTGTCGAAACTCATTGGACTGGTACAGGTTACTTCACTACAACAGGAGGGGAACTAGTTGTCTACTCAGGAGGGGATATCCACAGGAGGGGAGTGGCGGTCTTGCGGTCCAAAGCAGCTGCTAGGAGCATGCTGGCCCACAAAGCTGTTAGCGACAGACTCCTCTACATGCGGATCGTGGCCTCCCCCTTCAACTTATCCTTCGTGCAGGTGTATGCACCAACTGGAGTTGCCCCGGATGAAGAAGCAGAAGCCTTCTATGACCAGCTACAGCAGACACTGTAAGACTGCCCAAGCCAGGACATGATGTTAGTAGCAGGCAACTTCAATGCCAAAGTAGGAGCTGATAGAGACAAGAAAGAGGTGTGTGGTCCTTTTGGCCTAGGAACAGCCAATGAATGTGGAGAGCGTCTGATGGAATTCTGTCAGGATAATGGTTTGTTCATTATAAACATTGCTTTCAAGCACCACGTAAGAAGACGCTACACTTGGCAGGCACCTGGAGGAAGGTACAGTAACCAAATAGACTACATTCTCATCAACAGAAGATGGAGAAAGTGTGTCACTAACAGCCGATCTTACCCTGGACTGGACTGTGGATCGGACCACAATGCTGTAATCGCAACCCTGAGGCTCCGGATCAAACGGAATGCACGGAGAAACAAGAGAAACCAACTGAATCTGACAGCACTAGAGAGTGCGGCAGTGCGGGAAAAGTATAACATTGAAGTCAACAACAGGTTTGAAGCACTTAATCTGCTGGAAGAAGAAAGCACGCCGGACCAGTTCTGTACAGCATTCAGTGAAGTAATAAAATCCACAGCAGCAAAGACCCTTGGTAAAGCACCCACATGGATAAAACAAAGCACACTGGACCTTATGGACAGAAGGCAGGATCTGAAAACCTAGCGTAGCACCACGGTTAACGGTGACCTAAATTACAGAGAGCTGGACTGCCAAATCCAGAGGGAAGCAAGGAATGACGAGGCAAAGTGGCTAGAAGAACCAGTGTGCCGATATAGAACAGGCCCTGCAACGCAACAGCACCTTACAGAAATCCTACTCCACCATCAAGAAGCTGAGGCAAGGTTTTCAATCTAGACAAAGGAACATTAAAGGGGAGGACAACCGCATACTCACCAACTTGCATAGCATACTTCAAAGATGGAGGGAGTACTGCGCGAAGCTGTACAGTGACATCGCAGATTCTGGAGACAACCACAGTACACCAGAGAATGAAGGAAGCTCGTCTGCAGATGACACCTTCCCAGAAATCCTGGAGTCAGAGGTGGATGAAGCGATTCAGCGACTACCAAAGAACAAGGCAGCAGGCGTAGATGATGTTCCCGCAGAGCTATTAAAAACTGGAAACCCAACAATGACAAAACCTCTGTGTAAACTCTGCAACAAGATCGTCTGCACTGGACAGTGGCCATCTGACTGGGTGAAGTCTGTCTTCATCACTATCCCCAAGGTACCTGGCACCATAGACTGTTCTGAACACCGCACCATAGCCCTAATATCCCAAGTTAGCAAGGTCCTCCTCCATATCCTCCTACAGCATATGGAGAGAGTGGCAGAGCAGGAGTTTTCATTGGAGCATATGGGTTTTAGGAAGAGAGTGGGTACAAGGGACTAAATCTTTAACCTAAGGGTACTGATGCAAAAAGTAAGGGTAAGCAACGTGCCGCTCTTTATGGCCTTCACTGACTACAAGAAAGCCTTTGACTCAGTTAGATGCAAACCTTATGGAAGGTGATGGAAAGTATGGGAGTCTCAGGGAACTTGGTAAAGTTGCTACGCAATCTATGCAGGGATCAGCAGGCAGCAGTAAGAGTAGAGGATGACCTTACAGTGTGGTTTGAAGTCAGCAAGGGGGTTGGGCAAGGCTGCTTGTTGTCGCTGATGTGTTTCAACTTCTTCTCAGAGGCTGTAATGAGGGAATCTGTGAAGGAACATCCCACAATTGGTGTCAACATAAGTGGCAGGAACATCAACAACCTCCGCTTCACCGATGATATAGCACTGATAGCCACTTCAACAGAAGGACTCCAGGACCTGCTGGACTCTACAGACAGCACCTCTAGTGAGTACCAACTGGAAATCAGTACCAAAAAGACCAAAGTGATGGCTGTAACCAAAGAACCCACCCAAATAACAGTCACCTGCCGGGGTCAACAACTACAGCAAGTCTCAAGATTTAAGTTCCTGGGGTCTACAATGGAGCAAACAGCCAGCTGTAGCCACAAGATTAGCATACGACTGGGAACAGCCCGTGCAGCCCTCAGTAGCCTAGATGTTATCTGGAAGGACAGTTCCCTTAAAAGTGCTGAGGACCCTAGTTTGGCCGGTGCTAACCTACAGCTGTGAAGCATGGACTCATGCACGCCAATGACATCCGCAGGATCCAGGCCCTGAAGATGAAATGCAACAGGAGGATTCTCCGTATCAGCTGGACTGACCACTGCACAAACGACTCCGTGTTAGAAGAGCTAGGAGTGGAAAGAACATTACTTAACAACATAAAAAGGCAGAAACTGCAATACTTTGGACGTCTGACAAGAGCGGGTAACATCACCACTCACATACTACATGGCTCCATCAACGCTAGGAGAAGCTGGGGGTGACCACGAAGAAGGTGGAGTGATGACATCAGAGACTGAATGGGCATGTCACTGATTGAGTGTTCTCACAGAGACAGGACAGAATGGAGGAGGCTGGTACTGGATGCCAGCATAGTCCCCGACCCTCAGGCATATGAGGATGGGACTAGGTGAGGTGAGGTGGAGAGAGCAGTGTGATGCATTAGCATTTTCATCGCGAATGATCAAAGGCGAGTTGCAGGCAATGTTGGCAGCAGATCAGATTCATTCGGAAATAGGTATTGCTGCGGAGAGACAGGTTTTAGCTGTCCTAGCTCACAAGCTAATTTGGTGGGAGTGTTTGTAATCATGTTAACTAGCTAATAGCCAACGCGTGGATTTAATAAATTTTGATTTAACCGTTTCAAAGGTTTAGTTGCACATTCAGCACGCGATGGCAAGCATAGCTGAGCTCAATGATGCTAGATGATATTTCAAACAATTAAGTTTAATGGAATTGATATTTATCCACACAATACCCACAACAGAACACATAAACCAATGCCAGCTACTTAACTTATCAAAATACAGGATTCGCTGCATCCATGGTAGAATTTCCGTTTTCACCGATATTTGAATTGGGTGTATTTTCAACATATGATGACTACCCAGAGGTGTGGCGAAGAGGGTTTGCAGCCAATAACTTGGGAATGGGACTAAACTCAATTCGAAGCAAGCTTTTTTCCAAGAGGACCGTAGATGGGAGGGCAGGTGGGCACACGCACTCTCTGATTGGTCGAAATATTTACGTTCTGCATACGCGCCTATGCTCACCGGACATCAATCAACTGATGACAGTGACAACTTGAACTGAAGCACAAACTGAAACCGGGGAAATGTGAGATTGAGTGATATGCGTACTTATATAGCATCAACACGTACCAGCGTCAAAATGCGTACATTGTACGCAAAATGCATACATGTTGGCAGGTCTGAACTATAAAATATAATAAGGAAATTTCAAACAAAATGCGGAGTTGGGCATATGATAATGAAAGCTGGGCGGACGGGTAGCAGGTATTATTTTTGTGGGTCAATTCAGATTCAGACTGATTTTGAGGTAATTGCAGGTATCCAGTCAATCCGTGCCGGACTCTGACCTGACTTATCCAGATGTCTAAATGCAGATTCTTATTAATTACATCAATATGTGGTATCTTTAATGGATTATTTTACCCTAATTTAGTTTTCTGAACTCAAATCTCACACAAAACTTGCATATTTGCCGTTACTTGTCGTGTCCCTCCTTGTCTGCAGATTTAGAAGTATACTCAGTCGCTACTTTTATTAAATTTCCAACTTATTAATCTGACTCTGACTTGTGCTTTTTGATGAAGGTTGATCCAACAGGTTGCTCTTCCTATCAACAAACTCGGCAATTTAATTGTTAAGTAGTAAATTAGATGGTAATAAATAAATTGAATAAATTTATTTTACATGGAAAAGTGAGGGGTTTTAAGAGTTGATGCACTTGTGTTCGGTATGCAGTGTGCCAGATGTTAGGCGAGGGCGACTATCTGCTAATATGATAGATTCAGCCATTGCGCATTAAGCATCTCCGACAGCGTGTAATTATTATAAAAATCTTATTATTAGCACATTCACATTTACACTGATTTCTTCAAACACTTCTATGTTTTGCCTTCTCTTTTGCATTGTGACAATGTGAGTACACTGACCAACCCGCGGTTCCTATTCTCGATTGAACGGAAATTCACAGTTTTAGGCATGATATGTCGTGTCCTTAATGGTCTCCTAATGGCGGCAACACACGGTGCAATTTCAGGAATCTTCTATGTTGAATGCAAAACACACTGTGCGACATGGATCTAATAAACTTGGGTACGACATCCAAGTTTGATGTATGAAGACTGATCGATGATCACACCTACTGAATTGGAGGCAAAGATGCGCGTCAATATACCAAGAAACCGGCAACAACTTTCGTCATCCATCAGCGTTCGAACCATGCGCTTCGGTAGTAAACAATGAAGATAATTAACCAAACCTTTGGAATAATAGCATTTATGTGTAAGGAAAAAATTCCAAAGAAGAAGAGGAGGTGGAGAATGTGGACTCCTGGGTGGGTCATGGCTGGGGAAAAGAGGCTAATTTGGAATGCCAATTTTGCAAAGAGAGCTTGAGGTTGGTTTTTGAAGTTTTTTTTTCTTTTTATCATACGGCTGCCTTGACCGATCAGAAAACAGTCGATTCAATCACGGCATTCTGAGCTCTGATATTTCTTGATAACATACCACTACTATGCGTGCAGTTCTGTGTCCATAATCATGTATGTGACTATTTATATTTATGGAAGCAATATTTATGGAAACAACAAACTCGTCTTAAATCAATAAAATCATCTGAAAATTAATATGAAATGTCAACTAGTTTATTTCCTTGCTTAGTAGTCATGTAATATGAGGGATGATGTACGGTGTGTTGGTTATTATTGCAGACAACCCTTTCAGGGTGATCAGGGCCTCAACGCGCAGGTTTTTATCCACAATAATGACCGACTCAATGGACATTATCCCTAGAATACATAAACGTCTGTTCGCGTGATGTAATGTCTATTGCTCTCCACAGAGAATTTCTGAACGTCTGCTTGTTGTATTGTTGAGATTAATGATCATAGAGGATTTGTAAATCTCCTCCACATGGACATGGAACAGTTCAATAACCTGCTCCAACAGGTGGCTCCTCATATTTTCAAACAAAACATCAAAATGAGATGGGCAGTTAGTGCCAGTGAGTGACTGTCTATCACAATCAGATATTTAGTGACAGGTATGTTAGTTTCTTAATGTGCTTTAAGAGAAAAAAAATCATATCCATAAAGACAGGATAGTCGTTTTCTTCAGTGAGCTTTGAGTATCTTATTGAACACAGTACTGTGGGTGTAATTGTCAAGGAGACATATAAGATGTTGCACCACGTCCTAAAGAAAGATTACTTGATGGTGAGAGTAACTTTAATTTGAAAAAGTTAGAAAACAACATGTGGGACATCATGCATACTTAAAAATGAAAAACATTAAGACAATGATGTCACTATTTTGAAGCGGCTTGTTTGTCTGTCTAGACACCAACTACAGTGGAGAGAGGTGGTCAGGGGCCTCCAGGAAAAATGGCAGTTTCCTCATTGTCTCGGTGCAGTAGATGGAAAGCAAATCACCATTCGTCCACTAAGCAACACTGGGAGCACCTTCAGGAATTATAAGGCTCATTTTTCTGTAGTCTTGGTGGCCTTTGTAGATGCCCATTACCGCTTTCTGCATGCTTACATTGGCACCCAAGGCAGAGTGTCTGATGGAGGTGTTTTTGCCCACCTTAGTCTGAAAGAGGCAATTCACAGCAGCTTTTAAATCTTCCACCAGCCCAAACGTGTCCTCATGCCCCTCATGTTCTTTATAGATGAGGCTTTTCTGTTCCACACAAACTGAATGAAGCCGTACCCCTTTCGAGATCTCAACTATGAGCAGCGCATCTACAATCACAGACTGTCGAGACATGTTGTTGAACATGCGTTTGGCATACTTGCCAACAAATGGCGAGTCTTCCCTACCACAATAGTTTAAGATCAGGAGGCCCTCTCATTGGGGATGGGAGATAGCAAAGTATGATATCTGGCTTACATTCATCCCAGACACTGATCCTTCGATCCCTATGTACAGAAAGAGAGACGCACACATGCACACCGGCAAATTGTTACAATCCCCGCACAGAGAGTCCATCTGCTCTTACTTTCCCACATTCATTACCTTCTGTAGTGTGGGAAACTACACAATCTTGCAACATTTAAATTTTCTCACGCTGTACCCCTCACACCTGCACATTGGGGGAGGGGCAGAACAGAAAAATAACTCACCACTTGACAGTGTATACAGTAGGTCACCTCAACTACAATCCTCTACAATATGGAAGGATTCACAGCTCAGAGGGCCTTAAGGCACCAGTATACTCGCTGCATGGTCAAACGTACGTGTACATGGTGTGCTGTGCTGTGCCTCTGTGTATACTAGCTGCAGCAATGGTCGTTTGCCGACGCAGTAAAAATGCTGATACTGGTGGTCTGTGCTTGGGGCAGACCGCAACACTTGGACACAGAGGTCATGAAAGCGAAGAAGGCGGTGACACTGGTGTTTCCTGATATAGCTAGTAAACCTTCTTCGCGCGAGCGCCTCTTGCGGTCATGTCATTATTGCACCTCGCTCGCGTCACGTTGCCTAGCGTCGAAGTGAGCGGACTACGCACCAAACTAGGGATGGCGAAAACGTGAAATTTTCTTGACCGACCACCGAGCCTCATTAGCCGATTGAAACCGTTTAACCGTTTAGTTTAAAATATGCTACGCTATTTGAAATAACAGCCATTTCGAGCCGCGCCTGCAATTTCGCAACTCTGTCGCATCTCTCTGCCGCTCTGCCTCCAGCTCACACACACACTGCTCCGGCCCGTCCTTCCACTCACGTCACTTTTTTAAAATCCCCAACAGCGCAAAACATGAGTCCCGCAAACGCGGCGCTGAGGAGCTTGTATGTAATCCGAGGACAAATGGCTCCTTAGTTTTGAAATGGTTTGGGTACAAGGTGATCGCGTTGAAAATAAAGGCGTTTGTCTAGCGTTTGAAGCTCATTTGAAACATTGCCGCGGGTCATTTAAAAAAATGACAGCTCCGAAGAGACGCCGCTTCAGTTTGCGGTAGTGCTAACAATAATAAAGAAAGATGATGATCATCATCACCTTATCTGTTACAATTAATGATCCTTCCTGAAATGTAGATGTAATGTATTTCCAAATCTAAGCTCATCTTATGTGGAATGTTGCCTAATAGACTGCAACACGGTAAAACCAATGGATAAGATAAAACAGGCACCTTCAGGATGCGTAAAAGACGCACCGGCCAAGGCAGGTCTAACTCAATGTGTGCCTTCTAATAATGGACAGATCAACTCTTTTGTATTAATTCTTTTTAAATTAAATTTTGTGATCAGGGATTGACAATTGTACCACGAAAATATAATTGCGTGGACAGAAATGGTTACGTATTTGAGTCATCTGTTTCGTCCACGAAAGCCAAGTGTCTCTCAAGCCAAGTGAATGACAAGCACAAAAGACAATTCCGTTCACGACAAGAATATACCAGTTTTGTCTTCCGTTCACAAAAGGATTTAATCTCTTGTGAATTTCTTCCACAAACCCCCTACAGTTTCATAAATTTCGTGGACAAAAATCCAGTTCTTATAAACTAGTTTCGTGCAGATAACATGGATTTCGTGGCACAGAAATCAATTTCATCCATGAAAAGGGCGTGTTACTCTTAGCGCCCCATAATTTGTTGCGTACCATGAATGAATTATATAAAAACGATTACTCCTAAAGAAAAAATTATAACCTACCTCCATACGTTCACTCAATGACTGTCAAACCGTGCCTTGAACTCCGCTACCTGAGGCCTGTCTTCGGTAGCGATGGCCATGTGCTTATTAATGGTTGTGAGCGTGCGAACCCAAACGCTGTGACCTCGCTCCAAATGTTTTTATTGGTTAATTAAGTACAAACAGACGAGTTATTAAAATTTGAGTGTGAGGGATAATTTGTTCACACAAAAAGATCTTGGAATGAGATGGCTAACTTTAGTAGCGTTTAGTCCACTGTCTATAATAGCCTAATTTCGAGATCACCTTTTTTTTTTTAACCGACAGACAACTTTGATCGGTTAACTTTCATACAGTCAACCATCGGTTAAACGGTCATCGGTTAACATCCCTACACCAAACGACAGCTAAATACGCACAGCCATGACGCGTACGGGAAAGCGTTCTCAGCAGCGAGTATAGTTTGGAGTTGAGCACATGGTGAAGGAAAGCGGAAGAAGAGGAGGATGTTTATGAATATGAGGACAATATGAAAACAAATTCTGTGTCTGAAAGTGAATTGGAAGATGAGCTGCACTCAGAGTATGCACCAGAAGGAGCCCCACATGCAGCTGCTGGAAGAGGCCCATGGGCAGCCGCTGGAGGAGTCCCACAGCCAGCCGTGGCTATTCTGTCCAGGAATGACCAGATTGAATGGTCTTCATCCCCAATGAGAGAGCCTCCCCACTCAGTTGCTAACATAACAAGTGTAGAAGCGAGCAGAGCTCACATACCCCCGCTTTATGTTTGAACGAATCCGGACGCACGGACACACGGACAGACAAACGGACGCGCGGAGAGCTATTCAATTCAATTTATTTTGTATCGCGCTTTTTACAGATTCACTGTCACAAAGACGCTTTACAGTCAGAGATGGGTTACTGAAGGGCAGTGCCCAACCTATTCCCACTACCTATTCCCTATTCCCTATTCCCACTACAGCAAGGCAAAAAAAAACTCCCAGTAGGGGAAAAAAATCCTCAAACAGTGGTGAGAAAAAACTCCCCAGTGGGAAGAAATCTCAGGAGGAACCCAGCTATAGTGGGGAAGCCCATCCTCCGCGGGCTAGCTAGTTGATAGACAAGATAATGACAAGAGTTCCATTGAAATCCATCTAATCAGTGCTAAAATAATTTGTATATTTAAAACTGTCCAACAGATGTCTTGGCTAATGTAAAATAATTAGCAATGGAGGTCATCATGAGGCAGGAAGACCCTCTTGGTCCTGTAGCTGAAACAAGATGGTAAGCAGCTGGTCTTAGGCTGGAGCTCCGGGCCAGGCGGTGTTCGGTGAAGCTTGATCTAGAGCTCAGGGCAAGTGCCCAGAGCAGGAGGAGGAAGAAAAAAAAAAAAAAAAAAAAATATATATATATTGTTGGGGAGGTGGAGTTGTATGGCGAGCTCAGAGAGCAGGAGAGACAGAGGTGCCTGTGTGCGATAAGGAAACCCCAGCAGAATAAGACTATGGCAGCATAGTTATGAGAAACAGGGGCAGGGGCGAACACAGCCACGAGGGCAGGTTGAGACAGTCACCACCAGACCATGACCAGTTCAGCAGAATAGGGCACCACCAGCAATGATCCAGTGACAGCACTGACTGCTCAGTCCACCAAATATTCTATAGCTTATGCCAGCCACCCACTCCTGTCCCTCATCTATAGGACAGACTAAAGAGATATGTTTTGAGCCTAACTTTAAATATACTGATAGTGTCTGCACCCCGAATCTGAGCGGGCAATTTGTTCCATAAGAGGGGAGCACAATAGGAAAAAGCTCTACCGCCTATGGTAATTTTAGCTATTTTTGGAACAACAAGGAGGCCTGCGCTCTGTGAATGGAGTGTTCTGGAGGGAATGTAGGGTAAAAGTAAATCACTTAGGTACAATGGACCAAGCCCGTGTAAGGCTTTAAAGGTAAGAAGTAGTATCTTATAGTCTATTTGGAATTTAACTGGTAACCAGTGAAGTGAAGCTTACACTGGGCTGATATGCTCGTGTCTCCGTGTTCTAGTGAGAATACGAGCAGCTGCATTTTGAATTTGCTGGAGCCCCTTTAGAGAGAATTTTGCACAACCAGACAAAAGAGCATTACAGTGATGTAATCTTGAAGTAACAAAGGCATGGACAAGCTTTTCTGCATCATGTAATGACAGCATTTTCCGAATTTTGGAAATATTCCTCAAGTGGTAAAATGTAACTCTTGAGATGTTCTTCATATGTGTATCAAGTGCGAGATCAGGGTCAAGAGTAACACCAAGATCTTTAATAATGGCACTTGAAGCAATTGAAATTCCATCAATGTTAAGCATGTAATCTGAGATTTTGCATCTCTGGGATTTCGGACCCACTACGATTATTTCTGTCTTACTAGGGTTCAACAAGAGAAAATTGTGACTCATCCATTTCTTTATGTCTACAAGACAGGCTTCCATCTTTGACAGCTGGGCAGCTTCATCAGGCTTGACTGACAGATATAGTTATGTGTCATCAGCATAGCAGTGAAAGTTAATGCCATGTGCGCGAATAACTTGTCCCAGTGGAAGCATATATATTGAGAAAAGCAGAGGTCCAAGCACAGATCCTTGTGGTACTCCATATCTAACCCTTGATTGATACGAGGAGTCATTATTAAAATGCACAAATTGATATCGATCCGATAAGTATGATCTGAACCAGGAAAGAGCCTGTCCACAGAGGCCTACAAGATTTTCAAGTCGATTCAACAGGATATCGTGATCGATTGTGTCAAATGCTGCACTTAAATCAAGAAGCACAAGTACAGAAATGTAGCCATTGTCTGAAGCGAGGAGAAGGTCATTTAGTACTTTGACCAAGGCTGTTTCAGCTCTGTGACAGGGTCTGAAACCAGATTGAAAAACTTCCAATATACAATTGGAGTGTAATAATGAACAGAGTTGTTTTGAAACGGCCTTTTCTAGTATTTTAGAGAGGAATGGGAGGTTTGAGATAGATGTGAATAATGTGTCTAACTTCAGGCCTAAGTTTGGTTTCTTAAGTAGGGGTTTGATGACTGCAAGTTTAAGAGTGTGTGGGATGTGTCCAGATGCTAAAGAAGCATTGACAATATGTAACAATGGGGTTCCAATCACTGGTAGTAGCTCCTTTAAAAGCTTCGTTGGGATGGGGTCCAGAAGACACGTAACAGATTTTGACGAATTTACAATGGTATTAAATTCGCTGACATCTATTGATGTAAAAGAGTTCAGGTAGGACACTTGTCCTTGTGATAATTCAAAATCCATAAGCTGGGTAGATAGAGAAGAAGACCCTATATGAGGAGAGACAAAGGAACTCTGAATCTTGTCCCTGATTTTTATAACTTTATTATCGAAGAAATTCATAAAGTCATTGCTGTTAAATGGTACAGAAACACAGGGATCAGCTTGATTCTTGGTTAGCTTGGTGTTATTCCCTCCTGGCTCAAAGTGGAGACAACATAAGGGAGACCACCCCGAGTGTAACGTTACATGAATACTTTATTACATTGTTCTCAGAATAAAACCTCCAAAATCAGTAGTGTCGTTAGTCAAATGGTGAGGTGCATTAAAAGAAAGCACAGAGTGAGTGTGAGTGAAAAAGGGAGAGCAGGAGGCCCACAGCTAGCCCACCCGTGGCCAAGACAGAGTGCCAAAAACCAGCCCCCCGAGAACCTGGAGGTAGAGTTTTAAGACCACACACCCACTGGACGCTCTGCCAGCCCACTGGCCACCGCGGCCACCCAGCCAAGTGAGCGACTCCCCCTGCAGCCTGGGAGCTGTCGAATCGGCCAGTCATGTTTAATGTGCATGGAGAACTGAGGCAACCACAGCACAGCAGAGCTGGGCGCAACACTTGGCAACAGTGCTAAACAGGTGCCTGGGGTTGTTTTTATTTTCATCTATCAATGTAGAGAAATATGAGGAACGTGAAGTGGAGAGGACACGTTTATAGGCAAGTATACTGTCTTTCCAGGCATGGAAGTATACCTGCAATTTAGTTGAACGCATTTTGCGCTCCAGTTGGCGTGAAACCTGTTTTAAAGAATGAGTATGGTCATTGTACCATGGTGCTAATTTCTTATTGCACACTTTCCTCTTCTTTAGAGGTGCAACAGTATCCAGGGTTCTGCAAAGTATGTTATTTACATTGTCTGTCAGCTGATCAATTGTGTTTTTACTTGCATTATGGCTTACACCAAGAAAATCTCCACAGTGTACAAATGAGCCTGGGAGTTCATTAATAAAAGCATTTGCAGTCCAGGAAGAAAGCTTTCGGCTGTAGTAGAATGTGGGATCCAGTGACACGTGACAGCCTTGAAGAAGTTCGAAGGTAATTAAATAATGGTCTGATAAAACTGGATTTTCAGGCATGACTGCTACATTTGTTATTTCAGCACTATAAGTTAGGACTAGGTCAAGTGTATGATTGTGGGAATGCGTGGACTGATGTACATGTTGATTGAAGCCAATAGATTCAATGATAGATAAGAAGGCTGATCTGAGAGGATCACCTTCATTGTCCATGTGAATATTGAAATCCCCTACAATTACAACTTTGTCTGAATTTACAACCATATTTGAAAGGAAATCGGCAATCTCAGTTAAGAAACCACTGTATGGCCCTGGTGGCCTGTATATAATAGCAAGGACAAAACTGACTGCTTTTTTGTCTGGATGTGCAAAACTGAGAACAATAACTTCAAAAGAATTAAATTTGAAGCCAGATTTCAAGGTGGGCAGGAGATTTGAATTGTATATGGCAGCAACCCCACCTCCACGACCCTTGAGACGCAGAACATGAATAGAACTATAACCAGGAGGGATGGCTTCATTTAAGGCAACATATTCATCAGTTTTCAGCCAAGTTTCGGTTAAACATAGAATATCAGCTTTGTGATCAGTAATTAATTCATTTACAAAAGTTGCCTTAGAAGTTAGTGATCGGATATTAATTAATCCAATTTTTAACTTGGGTTGTTTAGCCACATTATTAATAAAATGACAGGCACTAATTTTTTTAAAATTTGACCAACAAACACTCCTATGGTTTTTAGCAGAGCTTAATTTAGGTCGAGGTAGAGACACTATCTCAATAGCATAAAACCTGGGCAGCAGCTCTTGGGAACAAGCAGAAATCTGTGGAAGACTGCTGCCTGGTCTTGGCTCTGGTGTGTCAGGAAATGGAATTTCTAAGACTACACAATAAATTATTAGAAAGAAGAGCGGTACCCTCCCACGTGGGGTGAATGCCATCTCTTTTCAAAAGACCAGGCCTCCCCCAAAAAGTATCCCAGTTATCTATGAAGCCAACACCGTTTGCAGGGCACCAAACAGACAACCAGTGATTTAGTGATGTCAATCTGCTGTAGATTTCATCACCACGCCGAGAGGGGATAGGACCAGAGCAAGTTACTGACCTCGACATCTTTTTTGCCATATCACACACCGATTTAATGTTATTTTTGGTAATCTCCGACTGCTTCAATCGGACATCGTTAGCGCCGACATGAAAAACAATTTTAGAAAACTTACGTTTACCTTTTGCCAGCACCTTCAAATTTGCTTCGACATCGGTCGCTCGAGCCCCAGGAATACAGTGGACTATGGTCGCTGGTGTCGCTAAATTCACGTTTCTTAAAATAGAATCGCCAATTACCAGAGTTTTTTCAACAGATTTCACTGCTGGTGCGCTGCTGAGGAAAGAGAACCTGTTGGAAACGTGAATAGGTTGTTGGTGCACAGGTGGCTTAGGCTTTCGTCTATGTTCCCGAACTGTAATCCACCCGCCTTGCTGCGGAGGCTCTGCTGGGGTGCTACCTGAGGAAAGGCTAACTGGTGCATCCGGGACCGAGAAGGATTCTATATACTTTTTGCTATCTCGAATATCGTATAAGGTACGGATGCGACTTTCCAATTCAGCAACCTTCTCCGTCAGCCTATCATTTAACTTACATTTATCACAGATAAAGTTATCACTAACTGCGGAGAAGGAATAACTAAACATATCGCACACAGAGCAAGAGACAGCCCAAGAAGCAGAGGAAGGGTGAGGGATAGGCGAAACCGGAGAGCCAAACGCAGCCATTTAAACTTGATGACTACTTACGTTTTATTTGGCTTTATAAAGTCCGGTTGCTCATGGAAAAAATAGGATCTGAGGGAAAATATGGAGCGCCTTGTAGATGGGTAAGAGTTCAAGGATTATATTCAAAAGATTTTGATAGAAAAAATGAAGAAAAGTAGCTGCATGAAGAGGCGCCTCTGGATCGAACAGCAACAGGAAAGCAAACAGGAAATAGGAAACAGGTACTCAAACAGGTACTATATACCCCGACTACGTCGTAGCGGGGGTATAATAAGGATGGTGCCAGAGCCCACACGAATGGCAGTGACACATGTTCATGACATTAAAGGTCACAGGCCAAGTCATTCCAAGTTACGAGAAATTCAAGCTAAATTTGGTTCAAATGATCGGTTATGCCTAATACTAGGTCTGGCCCTAACTAATTAATCGATTACAGTAAAAAAAAAAACGGCTAAAATGCTTCCAATTGCATCGTCTGCTAGTGGCCGCCTGGCCCGAGAAAATGCGAGATTTACCTGAAGGTGATTCTGGTATTCCCGCGGCGCTACATCACAGTTGCCAAACAAAATAGCTTAATGGAGCTTTCCAATGAGTACCCACGTTATGGAGTTTGGATGAATTTGGAACATTTTCTGCATAAGTAGCATTCTTCGGCTTTCGGTGACAGAAATTGCAATCAGTCCTTAATGGGGGTTAATAAGACATTCATCTAAAAATAAAATGGTGCGAGTACTAGCGAACGGGTAGTTAGTGCGATATTTCGTTGTCATGGCTTTCAGGTGGTCACAAACATTGGAAACTCAATCATTTACGGCCACTTGCTCGTCGCAATCGCAACAACGCAAATTTTAACTATAATGATGATAACGATGCCGGTAACTTACTAACTGACCACCTGGTTTCAGTGTTTACGAACTGCACTGTGGTGAACTCAAGGTTAGTATTTGTGTACCCACCAGTGGCTACTTGCGAACTGGCAAATTGGGGATGCTCAAAACTATCCCTTAAAAATAATGATTGGACATGACCTGTTTTCAATTCAGATAAATTACCATTGCAGAAACTCTCATCATTATCAGGTTTGGCCAGTTTTCATTAATGACGCACACCTGTCAACTCTCACGCATTCAGATTTCTCGCGCTTTTCTTTACTCATGGGTTGGAAAATTCTGCACTCAGCGGCTCGTATAGCTGTAAGTCACGAGAATCCATTCTTTTCTGCATTATTAACCGCTGAATGTAGACGGAAATGTCCGGCACGTTTCACAGCGTGTTGCTTAGTGAGCCTCGCGCGCTGTCCTCCGCCTTTCCTGAGCCACTCGACCACAGAATTAATGAAGACATGCTATGTAAGTCGTTATTTATGTGCGAAATTAACGCCTCTATTTTGTGAAGCAATGTATAACAACGCTATCAAAAATAACTTTGATTGTCGTTTTACTTATTTGCCTGAGAAACTTTCTAATCAAGAAAAGTAAACTGCGGCAGGTTTAGGTAATTCAGCTCTTAAGGGTGAGGATTGAGCGTCTCTTTGCAGCAGCCGAGCACCGCTGTGGTGCAGAGTTCCCACTACTGTCAGTTATGCTCGAGTGGCATTTGTGAATATCAACTGGCGAGGAGTGGGACCGCTCCCTCAGTAAGTGGTCGGTCGATCTCTTTCTCATACTCCAGTTACATTTCAATCGTACTCCCTATATAGTGAGTGGAGGGTGAGTGTGAGTGTCGTTTCTGAATACGGGCCTTAGGGGTATCCCTTCCACTTCGTCGGCCCCTGCATCTCCACCTTCGACAGAGGCAGAGCTATCGTCGTCGTCTTCGGAATCGCCTGACTGTGTCAACTCGTTGCCCGCTTTCTTCAACACCGGCTCGAATAAATACGGCTGCACGCCGTAAACTTGCACAGAACTCGCCTCCTCATCCTCATCAAAATCAATTGTATCTGTAGGGTTAACGTTATTGTCCATGTCTCGTCAAGAGTCCGAGATTTATTGCAAGGAAACGTGTAAAACTTTGTTATGTTATGCAGATGAATAGAGTGAACTTCAATAGTTTGACAACTGTTACGTCACTGGCAGGCCCCCTAGCGGCGTGATTTGAAACTAAATTTTATTTGGCTGAGCTCTCGACTGGCTTGGGCCATGCGTTGTTATTTGTTACCAATTTCACTTTTAACGCGGTAATTTTGGATGGGATGTGACATTTTTTTTGTCATACGGCTAAATAGGAAGGATAAAAAAAATTTTTGGCTTGAAGTAGTGGACTTGGCCTGTGACCTTTAAGTCATTCTTTGAACTTCTGATTCCTGACTCAGTTTAGAAAATCATCCGGAATATGACCAACCTCATGGGGAGACATATTTTCAGGGTGCAGTGGAAAGAGGTGGACAATATTTGCATGCTTCCTTTGGGATCCTCATACTTTCAGGCGTCTATAGGTCTAGAGGGGTGCAAACAAAAATTCTGTGGGATGCTGAGATAGAGAGCAATTTTTGGAGCCACAGTGTCTCTGGAGAGCATCAGGCTTAATGACCGGGCATCAAGAACCGCTAGACAGCAGAGGGACAAATTGATACATCCATTGTGAAATGTGATAAATCAGAGATGAATTTTAAACATTGATTATATACACTGCCCTCCATAATTATTGGCATCCCTGGTTAGGATGTGATCTTGCTTTTCATAAATTCAGTTTTTTTTCTAAATAATATAGGACCACAATGAAAAAAAGAGGAAAATCCAACCTCTCCATTCAAGTGCATTTATTCAGTGGGGAAAAAAATCCCACATTAAGAAATAATTATTTTACATCAAATCATGTGCGCCACAATTATTAGCACCCCTGATATTAATACTTTGTTACACCCCCTTTTGCCAACATAACATAACATAGCATGAATGGCAAGAGCAGGCCTTTCAGCCCAACTAAGCTCGCCAGTTTCTTTATACTATTGTGAATATATCCCTTCAGATACTAAATGACTCAATGGTATCTAGCTTTAGGTCAAGCCTGCTCTTGAAAACCCCCAAGGTCTCTACCTCAACAATATGGTCAGGTAAGCTATTTCACATTGAAATTACTCTTTGGGTGAAGAAATATTTCCGAATATCAGTGCTAAATTTACCTTTGGTCAACTTCCATTTGTGACCTCGAGTTCTACTCACAACACTTAGTCGAAGGAATCCTACATGATTCACTTTGTTAATTCCTTTAACATATTTAAAGACCTCAATCAAATCACCCCCCTGAGTCTCCTTTTCCTAAGACTAAAGAGATTAAGGATTTTCAGCCTCTTCTCGTAGCTTTCATCTTTTATACCTGGAATTGGTGGCTTTTCTCTGAACTTTCTCTAGAGCCGCTATATCTCTCAAAGTATGGTCCCCAGAACTGTACACAATACTCCAGGTGTGGTCTAACGAACATGTTGTACAAAAGAAGTATCACCTCCTTAGATTTGTACTCAATACTTTTGGCAATGTATCCTAGCATCCAATTGCCTTTTTTAACTGCTAAGGCACAATGGCTAGAACCTGCGTGGGTTTGGTTAACAATCACTCCCAGATCTTTCTCTTGTGCAGCACATTCCAGTTTTAAACCTCCCATGAAGTAAACCCTTCTAATGTTTTTATTACCTACATGTACAACTTTACATTTTGCTGGATTAAATTTCATTTGCCACATCTAATCTTCTCCTATAATGTTTCACAAGATGGAAGAATACAGAAAGAGGGATCTTCGAACATTCCTCTTTGCACAATCTCTCTTAATCATCCAGTGACCTGGGTCCTCTCCTCTGCACTCTCCTCTTCAGCTCACTCCACAGGTTTTCAATGGGGTTGAGGTCTGGGGACTAAGATTTCCATGGAAGGAGCTTGATTCTATGTCTGGTGAACCATTTCTATTTTGATTTAAAATGTCCTGGTATTTCAAAGCGTTCATGCTGCCATGCACCCTAACAAGGGTCCAGGGCCTCTGGAAGACAAACAGGCCCACAGCATCACCGATCCTCCCCCATACCTCACAGTGGGCATGTGGTGCTTTTCTGCTTACTCATCTTTTGTGTTCCGCCACACCCACTTTGAGTGTTTGTTGCCAAAAAGTTCCATCTTGTTCTCATCTGCCCAAAGCACATGGTCCCAGTCGAAGTCCCAGTACCGCTTCGTGAACTCCAGACGTTTGCGTGTATGATTGGGAGTGAGAAAAGGTTTTTTCCGTGCATGCCTCCTAAACAGCTTGTTCGCATGTAGAGAGCCTGATGGTGGTTTTGGAGACTTTGTGACCCCAAGATGCTACCATTTGTTGCAATTCTTTAACAGTGAGCTTTGGAGAACTTTTTATTTCTCTTACCATCCTCCTCAGTGTGCGTGGTGGCAAAATAACCTTGCGTCCTCGTCCAAGCTTGTTTACCACTGTTAGAGTTGTTTTAAACTTCTAAATGATTACTCTGACAGTAGATATGGCAGATTCAGGCGAGTGGCTATTTTCTTGTAGCCGTTGCCTGACTTGTGAAGGTCGACACACATCTGCCTTACTTGAATGGTGTGTTCCTTTGTCTTTGCCATGTAGATAAGAGAAATGGCCTCTGTGTCACGTCATATTTATACCCCAGGGAAACAGGAAGTGATGAATTACTAATTAAATGTTCCTAGATACTCTGCTCAACTTTGTAAACTACTGTAGAAATGACAGATATACTTCAATTACATTTATTTCCTAGTAAGCTTGGGCTGATTTCCGGTTTAACCGGTTCGATCCAGTTTACGTGATTGAACTGGTTAATTTTACATGGACCGTCGGACCCAGTCCGCCATTATAAAAGGGAAAATTTTTTTTTGGAAGTGCTCAAAACGTGTCCAAAATGTAAAAATATCGCTTACAAAATTTTATTACGTTCGTCTTGTGTATAAGCTGAATGTGTCTCAGCCGAGCGCAACAACAAAGAGCAGGAGATCAGATTTCAAGTGAATGCGGGGGTGGGGCCGGGGGCGAAAGTTTTTTCCAGCAAACTTTTTGTCCTCATTTGCATATGTGCCTGCCCACTCTAGTGAGTTCTTGAATAATAATCAAGAATTGCCAAGTGAGTCACCCACTCACAATTGCCAGCTTTTACGCTTTGAAACCCACCTAACTATTCACTGAAAAACGTTTACCACACCGTTGGCTCTTTATCAGTTTTTTTGTTTTAGCTCATCATATTAATCTTCAGCAGTTAACCCTGAGTTAGCCCAAGATCATCAGTAAATGCACTCGCTAATTTCTGGCATTTCTTTGGCTCAGTAAATAATGCTAACGCTAGTTACGGTTGAGTCACTTTTTCTCCTAATTAGTATCTGCGAATGTATTTAGCTGGCGAGCCTACACATTAAAGCTTGTGGGCTTCAAGTGTAACGATATATTTAGTCAAAATTCGAATAACTAGATAGAGCTGTTCAAGAACTTAAACTTCAACTTCATATGGCTTAATGGTTAAGAATACCTGGAGTCACAAAATGATGCCATACCCGCAAGAATTATTAATATTCATCGCTTCAGGTTCATTTACAGCTAGCTAGCCAGGGGCGCAGTGGCCATCTGTGCATCCTGGAGAATCACAGAACGGCCATTACTCCAGGACGGCCGACACGTAGTCATCACATTTTCTTTGTGTGTTTGTTTTTTTTTCCCTGATAATCTACCTCTTCACACTCGCTATTGGAACACCGGGAGTTTTCCCGGTGAACAGCTTCGGTCAGCGTAGAAGCCCGCTAGAGTCTCACCCGGACGGCTCACAAAATAGTGACTAATGGCTCGTAATGGGTTACGTACAAGCGACACTGATTAGCCCTAAAACGAAATGAACAAAACGAAACTTGGTTTACAAATACAGATGATATAATCAAATGCCGATCTTTCTTCAACAAATTGTGAGTGTCATAGGTGAATATAACACTTTTAGTAGTGGTACTTGGCTATTCTGGTTGTTCAAAGACATGGCCTCATAGTATTTATTTAGGCCTATATATTTGCTTCATGCTACAGAATTGACCAATAAACAGTTTTTTTTGCAAATAAAAACGATTTAGGGGCTTTGGCTATTCCCGACATATTTAATTTTGTTGTTTTCGTCCTAAAGTTTTGGAAGGCAGGCTTGCTGGGAAATTTGTTTGACTAATGGCCTTGCTTGTCCCTCACTGCGGTAACAGTCTAAAAACGCGTTTCAACTACAACATGATCGCGAAAATGACAAAGCAATGGAGAGGCGGGAAAGAGCATAAAGGAAGCAGATATGGAGCCCCAGGCTTTCAAATGCAAACTAAAAAGCGACCAGCTGTTTTGCCACGATGATCCTCATGCAGCAAGCAGTTTTCTTGTGGAGGGGGACACGGAAGCGGTAATACTGAAATTAAATTAATTGGCTATTGCAAGTATGAGTTCGATTAAAATTTGCTTGAGCTTACGTAACGACCCCAATAGACAAGTTATTTGCATACTATATGATGCATATTGATTCGTTGTTTTCCGGTGCCAAATAAAAGTGAAGCACCTATTACTAAAACCCCATAAGTCACACTTGACTTGACTTGTGGGGTTTTAGTAATCAGTGCTTCAATTGGTCTTAGAATATAGGAAGACTTCACAAATTTTCAATTACAAAATCCTGTCGTTCAGAATCACCTGCCATTAAATTTGCAACCAAGTTTCTTCAGTTCTGAGGCTAGTGAGCTATTCTACGCCCGGTAGAGTCTTGGTGAAATATGTAACTTCATTTTTAAAAAGGCTATGTATGAATCACTCCAAATAATGCAGTGGTCTTATTGAAAAATGCAATGCTCCCAAAGTTGCATTTCTGTTTCACATGCAGTCATATAAAAATAAATATATTATTATTGTTATTATTAGTAATATTTCTGTAAAATACATTAGTTATATGTTGACAATGTTATGTTTTAATATGGGACAGCATCATTATATTCAGTTTATTTCAGGACATCTGTCAGGTAAATAAGATCTTTAATATTAACAGGATTATTACCCACCCAACCCCTGCCTACAGAATAATGTGTTCACTCACATGTACAACGTACATAAGGACATGTATATGGGGTCAAGTGGAGACTAGGTGATCTGTTAACATCTGCTAAGATCACACATGCATGCACTGGGTTTGTATGTTAGATAAACACAACAATTATTTTGTTGTAGGCTAATTGGTGTTATATTAACTCAGGAACTAACAAGTGTCGAAGCGAGCAGAGCTCACATACCCCCGCTTTATGTTTGAACGAATCCGGACGCACAGACACAGACATACGGACGGACGCGCGGAGCGCTATATACCCCCGACTAGCGGGGGTTGTAGCGGGGGTATAATAATATAAATTTTTTAAAGGAAATATAGTCCAGGATGATGCTAAAATGCATACTTTTTCGTCAAATAATGTGAAATTTTTTCGGCCAGCCACTACCTCCCCATCCCCGCCGTCTGGATAGTGGGCCGGTCAGGTATGAATTCCCGGGCCACTTTTTTTGCCCCAGTCCGCCCCTGTGGCTAGCTATATCCGAAAAATTATCTACAGCACTCACGGACACATGAAATGCAATGTAAATTTGGTGGCTCCTCGGAATTCAGTACTTTCTGCTGGTCATCGGCAATGTCACTAGTTAGGTCTCTGGCAGCATCTTTACAGTGAGTACGCCATGTCCAAGATCTGCGTCTTTTTTACGTCAGCATGTTCCTTCAGGGTTTTGTGAACGGGGTAGGAAAAGATTATCTAGCTGCCAGAGACTGAACTAGTGACACTGCCGATGGCCAACAGAAAGTACAGAATACCAAGGAGCCACTGAATTTCACCGAATAAATTCTGAACAGCCCCATCTAATTATTTTGATTTTGACTGAATATGATGTTACACTGCGCACATAGGAAAAATAAAATTGAAAAAAGACGCAAGTGTCAAAACTGGTATTACGGTTTGAGTTGTTTTTTAATTTAATATTGGAACGGTTTAATTTTTTTCATATCGGCACAACCTTATTTTCTAGGAATTGTTTGGGGTGCCAGTAATTATGGAACAGGTGATTTTATGAAAAATAATTATTTCTTAGTCAGGGATTTTTTTTCTCCTTAAAATCCACTTGAGTTGAAGGTTACATTTTTCTACAATTTTCAGTGTGAGAGTATGCTTCTGCAATAAAAATTTAATTTATTTTTAAGGCTTTTAACACATCCTAACCAATTATTGGGGTGCCAATAATTATGGAGGGGGCTGTATGTTATTTATATTTTTATAAACATTTTCATTTCTGTATAAAACCCGAATAGTACTTTAGATGCATAAAAGGGGACATAACACAAAGGTTAAATGACTTTAAAAAATTTGTATTTTGAGGGAAGTAAAAAAGAATGTCAAAATCATTGGTTACCAGATTAGAAGTTGTACACTTCCTGAAAAGATGCATTCCGAGTTGTTTCGTTGGGTAATATCGGGCTATATAAATAAATTTGACTAGACTTGACTTGTTTTTGTCTTTACTGTGGGAACTCCTTTATTTGCAGCTGAAGAAGTGTAATTTAGCTTTATGCCCTGGGGTGTGGAGCTTCATATCTGTAGATGGCCAGGAGGTTAAACAGAGTCTGAGCTGATAGACTGAACACAGACACAGTTCCTGGGTGCTCAAGGTTTATTCTTTGTTGCTTTTCTTTGTTGCAGAACCTATACTAAGCCAAAATAAAAACCTCACACTCGTTTGGAGGTTGATAAGTTGAACATACAAGAAATGAGGTTTTAAATAATGATGTTATTTAATTCTGTACTCATTAAAGATGGTGTATCATAAAAATAATGTCCATAATGTAACCAGTTCTACCGGAAATGCTACAGAAATGTCCAAGATTAAAAATGCTCAGTCACAACTTGAATAAGAGCAGTGCGCAGGCGATTACGTATGGTTTGGGCAGTCACACGACCTCTAAACAATTCATTCCTCGTGGACATTGCAGTTAAAATTCAATTATGCAAATGATGTAAGATAATTTGTCGGTCTTCTGCTTTTGATGTTACACGTGGGCTACCAGAACGAGGTCGGTCAGCTGTGGTGCCAGTTTGTTGGAGACGTGTCCGAAGATCATGGATAGTCCGTAGACTGCATCCCATAACCCTTGCAACGTCAGTGACGGACGTTTCCGTATTCAGCATGCCAATGGCACGTTCTCGCTGAATGTTTGACAGCCATGGCATTGAAAATCAACAAATAATTAACTGTAAAAACTTGTTTTTCCAAGATGTCACTCTAACATGCTAATGTGAGCTCAGTTGCACATCTCTCATATGGTCATGTGACTAGGAACACGAGAAAACATGGTATTAGCCTAAAGTACGCTCGCACGTGCTACATACCTGTGCATGTCGGAGTTGATGTCTTTGACAATGCATTTACCCCTAGTGATAATAAACTCTTTTATCAAAAGTTTCAAGAAAATATTTACAAATTTATGAGTGTGAAGTTTCTTTTTTGACTCAGTATAGGTTAGCAGGAGTTGTGAGTGATTTTATGTGTCAATATGTCCTTTTGGATGTTTGGAGGTTTCAGTTTCCCCACACTAGAACTTACTCCTTTTTCTCAAACGTACATCATCCCTATACCCATATAGATTATTTCCTACTTGATAACAGGCTTCTACCCAAGGTTAAAACTTGCTCATATACCAGTATTGTTATATCATATTACAGTGCCATCCAATTTGACCTCGATCTCCCAAATTGCCCTCCCCCTAACAGAATCTGGAGACTCTACCCAGAGAAATTCGAAGGGTTTATTTCATCCCAAATTTAAATTTTCCTTAAGACAAACACCTCCCTTGAGGTTTCATTTGCCACATTATGGGAGACATTTAAAGTATACATTCGGACAAATCTGACAAATCATAGCATACTCCTCTACACTTAAAAGAGAAAAAATTTCAAAACTACATGAAGTCTCCCAACAAATACTATTTATCGACTCGAAATATGCTCAAAGCCCGACTCCGAATCTTTACAAGGATTGCTTGAGACTACAAACTGAATTCAACCTTTTAACCAATGAGGCAACACACTTTATTATGAAAGCCAGGCATAATGTCTATGAATTTGGAGACAAAGTGAGTAGACTTTGAGCCCTGCAAGCTCGTCAGGCAGCGGCAGCTTGCTCGATCACAAAGATCCAATGACACGTAGAAGAGATATTGACAGATCATGACAAAATAAATAAAACTTTTTTCAATTCTACTCTGACCTTTATACATCGGACTGCAGTGGAGACTCTGATCTTCCATACAATTTCTTTGAAAACCTGACTATTTCTAATGTGTCAGAAGACCAAAATACTAAATTGTGAGCAGACATTTTGGTTCCTGAATTTATTGCAGCTGATAAATCTATGCAAAAAAATAAGTTGCCCGGCCCTGATGGGTTTACGTGCAAATTCTACTGAAAGTTTGCCTATCTACTAGCACCAATTTTCCAAGTCATTTTCAAAGAGGCACTCTCCCTAGGTAATCTTCCTATGACACTGAGACAGGGCTCAATCTCACTATTGGTGAAGAAAGGTAAAGATCCACTCTTTTGCACATCATATTGTCCCATTTCTCTGCTAAATGTGGACTTTAAAATAGAATCCAAAGTGTTGGCTAAACACCTAGAGAGTGTGATCCCCGATATTATTTCACCTGATCAAACGGCATTCATTCAGGACCGGTACTCTTACTCAAATTTGAGAAAGCTATTCAATGATGTCCATTCGGCCTGGTCAGCATGCTCTGAGGTAGAAATTTCGCTCAATGCTGAAAAGGCCTTTGATTGGGTCAAGTAGGAACATTTATTTTTCACTCCTCAAAAGTTTGGCTTTAAAGAGGGGTTCATAGTTAGCATCAGCTTGCTTTACTCATCCCCCTTGGCATCTGTGATCTCAAAAATACTCAGTCTGCTTACTTCCCTCTCAGATGTGGGACAAGACAGGGATGTCCTCTGTCCCCTTTCTTGTTTGCATTGGCCATTGAGCCCTTAGCGATTGCATTGAGACTCTGTAAGGACTCTAAAGTCATAGGGAGGGGGGACCTAGAGTTTAAAACGTCAGTTTATGCAGACGATCGGCTTTTATATGTTTCCGACCCGACTTCATCACTCCCCTGCATTCTAGATATTCTGGACCAATTTGGAAAGATTTCCGGATAGAAGCTGAATTTGCAAAAGAGCAAATTTCTTCCCCTAAACTCTAAGCCAGATGAAGTTTCCTCAAATCTTTTCCCCTTTATAAGGGTCCAAAATGGCCTTAAATATTGGGGAATAGAGGTCACATGCTCTTTCCCTGCAACCTTTAAGAAAAAATTTCATGGCAGTCCTTAAACAGGACCTATGATGCTGATCCTTCTTTAAATACATATTAGTAATGTAATAATGTTAATTGTCCATACTCAGCCTCTGAAAAGTTTCTAAACATAAGATACGGGGTTTTGCCGTACTCCAAGAACATGATTTTGTGAACGTGATTTCCTCTCTGAACAGCTCCTCCCAAGGTCTTTGCGAGATCTGGGCAAAACCTAACGTCAGGTTGTGCCGCCCAATTAGTACAGACCTAGCCAGAGCCAATCACAGCGCTGAACCTGCCCACACCGGAAACTATTCTACCAGGCACTAACAGCGGCTGATCATACTATGCCTTAGTAGCATCGACACTTTTGGAAATACAAAAGAAGAACCGCAGATCATTTGAGGTGCAGTTTTGTCAGTATCTCTCCCAAAGCTGCTTGTCTGTTTACTTTTGGAAGCGAAGAAAAACAAATTTCTCTTCCAAAAGAGGATGTCACCAGAAATCAGTGGGTAGCTTTTTTTGTTTGCTGGCACCAAACAGCCACGTCCAAAGGGAACATTAGCTGTTTGTGCTCAGCATTTCACCAAAGACAGATTTATCAATAAAGGATAATTCAACTCAGGATAAGCGGTTCAGCTGCTTCTCAAACCTGAAACAGCTGCATCGATCAAGCACTCGGAGCCACAAGCTGTAATTAACGATATAACAGCAAATAATTTGAGGGATGCTTACGTGTTACGGGTGCCTAGCAGGACCGCTTGCAATAGTTAACACGAACAACTGGCCTCAAATGCAGGCTTTGTAAAATATACTGAGTACAAATGAAAACGCACCACTCAAAAAAAGTCAATATTTAAGTTCAAATGAACTTCAATATAATTTTCATACGACAACAACAGTACAGTGACGTCACCCGACATGCCAGGTGCAAGAAATGCGAGAATTTCAAGTTAACTGTAACGCTTGGCAATTTTTTGCGAAAACGCAACATCTTGCACGCACACCACGGGAAAAATTAATTTCACTCTGAATTTGTACACACATTGCCTTTAAAAGCATGTGAAACGTCGACGCTATGCTGTGACTTACAGCCCCTGAACGGGAACGTGCCATAGGCATGCTTCAAATTGGCGCCAGCACCAGGGAAATTGTCAGACGACTACACTGCGCACACACAACGATCGCAAGACTCCATCAAAGGTTTCTGCAAACGGGGAGCACTGTGGACCATCCTCGGCCGGGTCAACAACGTGTGACAACGGCACGTCAGGACCGTCAGATCGTACGGGATCATGTCCGAGACCGAACACTACCAGCGACAAGAACGGCTGCTCAAGTCCAAGGACGACATGGATTCATTCACCCCAACACCTTACGGAACCGTCTGCGAGCTGCAGGCCTGCGTGTACGATGTCCTTATTTCGGCCCCATATTGATGGATTGTCACCAAAACCAGTGTCTACAGTGGGCCAACAGGCACCAGAATTGGCGACTACGACAATGGCACGGTGTCATCTTTTCTGACGAGTCACGATTTCACTTCAGGAACGCAGATGGCCGTATGCGTGTTTGGCGGAGACGTGGTGAACGTTATAACGCCGAGTGTGTCGTTCAAACGGACCATTGGGGTGGTGGCAGCGTTATGGTGTGGGGTGGAATAAGCTACCGTCACAGAACCCCTCTCCATATCTGCAGAGGAAGGGTGAACGGCGTCTACTACCAGGACCAGGTGCTGCAGAACCATGTTGTGCCATTCTTCAACCAACACCACGATGTCCACACGTTCCAACAGGACAACGGTTGGGCACACACTGCAAGGGTGTCCATGCAGTATCTTGCACAGAAGAACATCCCCGTGTTTCAGTGGCCAGCTCTGTCACCCGACCTCTCCCCTATCGAGCACTTATGGGATGAAATTGGACGACGTCTTTCACGTCGACGCCAGATGGACAACATCCGAGAACTTGAAGTTGCCCTTGTTCAGGAGTGGAATGCTATCCCTCAGAACACTATCCAGAGACTGATCAACTCCATGCGACGACGATGCACCGCATATGTCAATGCAAATGGCGGTCACACCCGTTATTGACTTTCCTGTTCGACCTCTACACCAGTTAAACCTCTCTCGTGCATCAACATCGTGAATGAAATTGAATGATGTTTACGTGTCTTCTTAAATCATTCATTATCTCAAATTTACATACGTATATACTTCACATATCAATCCGTGGAGCTATTCCAGATTTTGTGAGTGGTGCGTTTTCATATGGACTGAGTATATCTGAAGAGAAAGCCTGTATCGTTCACGACTGTCCGTGACTCACAGACACAGAAGCTGTAAGTTGCTTTTACTGCATAAGCCAACCTGACATGATAGCCAGTTGATTGCGGCTGTAGCACTGTGGCTAACATAGCCAAGTTACTGTTGCTAATGTTTGTGTCCTAAATATGCAAGAGTGATATCAGGCGAAATTCCACTGGAGGTGTGTGAACAAAAACCTCATTTGAAGCTTTTAATGCCTGTTTGTAATTTGCATGCTTGGTACGACTATTTACAGTTACAGAACTTGCTGTCTGTAAAACCTGTATTGCAAGGGTTTGTCTCTGTGGTTATGACGGCTCAGTTACCAGCTACTGCATGTTAGTTTGCGTGCCGCCATGCTAATTAAAAATGCTCCTGGTTAAATTATATGCAGTAATTCTGATCGGTATGCGAGTGTTTCTTCGGTAAGCGTTAATGTGGCAGTTTCATCATAACGTTGCCCGATTGCGATCAGTGATCGCTTCACCTATCCATGGCCGGGATCAGCCGTATACTTCACCAATGTCTGAGCAAGCTCTCTGGTGCTACCATGAAAGCAATGCAAAACGCAGAAGCTCTACAGTGTGTGGTATAACAAATGATTTCTCTGCACTACCTTGACATAATATCATCAACCCTTTAGAAATTGTTGTGGCTAATATTAAACCAAAAAAGTCGAAAGATTAAAAAGGTCATTCTTTCCTGGTGAAGTGATCGATTCGCTAGCTCCACATAAGCAACTTGTCTGCACTAACAAAACTTGCGGTCTGCAAAACCTGTATTATGTTCATTACATAACCGAGCTCTCTCTAGCAGTCACGTACTATCGATAAACATCTTGGGCTCTAATTTCGTAGACCAGGCGCAGGCGCGGCGAACGGGGGGTGCGCCGCGCCAACAGGGTGTGTCCAGGCGTATGTTGCAATTTCGTGCTCGGCGTAGCCTAGCGCAAGTACTCCTCGGTCCCGCCTCTGCCCCTCCTTCCAGCGCATGTTGGCAAATAAGGCGACACAGCCGAGTCAAATCTTGCTCATTGGGAAGAGAAACGATGGATGGCTTGTTCCTATTATTACAAACGGTTGCTGCTTAAAATTTTGGGACATGCATGACATGCATGGACAACAATGCAAGATAAGTTACACATTTATTTTCAATATGTGATCCTAACTCAGTACGAGATCATAGCAATCAGGCTGTATTCCTTTGCCCAAGTGTGCAAGCGGCTTTACTGAGCACAGAACGCAAGCATGCTATATACTGTATATATATATGTGTGTGTTTGTGGTTGGCTGGGAAAGATGTGAAGTCCTTAGTTTGCATCACAGATTCAGCAACGTTGATTAAGCCAGGTCAAGTTTCCATTACGCGTGGCAACCACCT
This sequence comes from Gymnothorax reevesii, assembly GCA_029721435.1. NCBI lineage: Eukaryota > Metazoa > Chordata > Actinopteri > Anguilliformes > Muraenidae > Gymnothorax > Gymnothorax reevesii. The sequence goes on from CM056575.1 coordinate 53,938,429, forward strand.
TTAATCTGACATCAGCACAATGGATGTAGATACTGTAATTTATGCCCTTATTCAGATAGTTTCATTAAATAGTGCTTCCTGTAACTATTTCTTGCATTGAAGTGTGCCTGACATTCTGTAAACCTGCCAGTGAGATTTCGGCGATGTGTGCGTACTCTGCGCCGGTCAGCCAAATTACCACTGCAGGGAAATTAAACCAGGTTGGAGCTGGCGAGTTTTCTGCGCGACTCCAGCGGAGACTTTTTCTATGAAATTGTCACTGCGTCTTGATGATTATGTGACACCTCCACCTACTACGCCGCCACACCCATCTCGGTGCACCTTCGTCTACCGAAGGCTGCGCACCTCACGAAATTACCACTACGGGGGCTGCGCCGTACAAAATTACCACTGCGCGGGCTGCGCCTCGCTACGCCACCTGCGCTGCGCCTGGAAATTATAGCCCCTTGTCTTTGCAGTGTATTCAATTGAATATAAGTAGAAAAGGATTTGCAAATCATTGTATTCTGTTTTTATCTAAGATTTCATAACGTGCCAACTATACTGGTTTTGGGTTTTGTACCTGTGGAGGGAGTACACAGTCAAACAATGTGACTAATCGGAAATCTGATGATAATACCCTCCTATCTTACAGTGGCAGGTGGGTTCACTCTAAATCCTTCGATTCCGTTCACTGCGTATCATGGAGACAAGGGACGGGATGTTTACACAAGCGTAATTCTGGTACCGGGGCTTATGAATCTGTGGAGAAGACCTCCACTCGTTCTGCTCCAGGCCGATGGCTCTACCCATGGCGATGGCACACGATCAGTTTAGCGGCTAAAACCAAAATTTGACGCCCTTCTGTCTTGAGATTTAGCGAACTCGCGTCACCAGTGAGGAAACGTTCACAAACCAATAGCCAGCATGTTGCTAACACTCTAGCTGGGCTAGCTCCAGCAGCTTGGTTGGGACACGTCAGCGCACCTCTGCTTCCAAGTAGCATGGAAGGGGATTTGTCCGCTATTTTGGCTCCACAGCTGCTAAGGTCTCGCAAAATTCTCACCATATGCATCCCTGTGGCAAGAGACAAGTTGTGTACCAAACGTAAATCTGGTACTGAGGCTTCCGAACCCATGAAGAAAAGTGTCACTCGTTCTGCCCCACAGCTCAAGATGTGTTTAATGGCCAATGTTTCTGAGGATAAACGTCAGGAAGAGCTTTCGCTTGACTCAGAGACAGCTGCGCCCCCACTACCCACAGTGAATGAGTCACCAGGTGACGTGCTTGGGGTTGCAGTGGATGCGCTGTTGCCATTGGCCTCTCAACCCTTTCGGACAGGGCCCCCCCCGGTGGAACCCTCCCACAAGAGGCGCGGCGTCGCGGGAGGGCTTAGGCTATCGCAGACCATAGAATCAACTGCTTCACCACGGATGAACTACTATCGTCGTGGGTGAGTTTGTGCGCCCCCCTTCCGAGGTGGTTGGACAGAACATTCCGGAGGGGATATGCATTACAGTTTCGCTGCTGTCCTCCCCCATTCAAAGGCATTGTGCGGACGAAGCTCCCCGATTCTGCCCAAAGAACGTTTTTGAAGGAAGAGGTAAACTCGCTTCTACGGAAAAAGGCTGTAAGACCGGTTCCTCTATCGGAACCTCAAGTAGGACTTTATTCCCCTTATTTCTTGATCCCCAAAAATTCGGGAGGCACTGAGGCCCCTTTTGGATCTTGGGGAACTGAACAGGTACACTGTGGGCAGACCATTCTGGATGGTGACGGTGAAGGTGTTGCTGGAATGTGTCAGGCCGGGAGACTGGATGATGTCAATAGGTCTAACAGACGCCTATCTTCACGTCCCAGTCCTTCCGCTCCATCAGAAGTTTCTTCACTTTATGTTACAGGACCGGATCTTTCAGTTTTGCCGCCCCCCATTTGGATGCTCCCTGGCACCACAGACATTTTCTAAATGTATAGAGACAGCTCTAGCACTGCTTCGGCGGGGAGGGTTGCGGATTCTAACCTATCCTAGCTGATCCTGGCCCCTTCCGAACAGATGGCGACCGCCCATACGAAGTTGGTGATGCGGCATATTGCGCAGCTGGGCTGGGCTATCAACCACAGCAAAAGCACCCTGCAGCCCCGCCAGACACCGCAGTATTTCGGAATGCAGTTGGATTCTCGGACCATGACTGCACGCTTGTCGGTGGAGAGAGCAGGAGAAATTTTGTCTTGTGCCCGACAATTACGGACGCAGTCTCAGTGCGGGCAATAGCAGTCATGTCGCTACTGGGGATGATGGCTGCTGCCCATCTAATAGTCTGCTGAGGGCTGCTGCGCGAGAGATCTGCAGTGCTGGTTCATACGCCTTCGGCTGGACCCGAGGCGGGACCAGCAGCGCATACTCCGCATACCAATGCAAGCACGGCGGACATTAGCATTTTGAGCCTCACGCAGCCGGCTCCGTGAGGGAGTTCGGTTGGGGTGCGTGGCTCACTATGCCCATGTATTTGTGGATGCCTCCCTCAAAGGGTGGGGCGGGACTTGCGTCCCTGCTTCTGTCGCTGGTACATGGCAGGGGCCCCGGGGCACATTAACCTACTAGAACTCATGGCAGTTCAGAGGGTGCTGCACCATTTATCCCCACAGTTGGATGGGAGGCACGTCCTGGTGAGATCGGACAACACAACGGTGGTAGCCTATCTCAACAGGCAAGGGGGGATCAGATCAGTGCCCCTACACAAGATGGCAGCATCCATCCTAATTTGGGTAAATCACCATTTCTGCTCCCTGAAGGCCCAACATGTTCCTGGCATCCTCAACACTCGGGTTGATGGGCTGTCCGAGGGGGCGCTGCCCGAGGAGGATTGGAGCTTCCCACCGGCGACAACCGAACAAATCTGGAGGCTGTTCGGGCAACCGAAGGTGGATCTGCTTGCGAACAGGGAGAACACTCTGTGCCCACTGTGATTTTCCCTGACGCCTACCGACAATACTCCCCTAGGGGTGGGTGCGTTGGCCCATCCAACTTGGCCAGCCGGCCTGCTATATGCGTTCCCGCCCCGGCGGCTGTTAATGCCACTGCTGAGCAGAGTGAGGGAGCAGCATCGGTCCATAATTGTGGTGGCACCACTGTGCCCCAGCGCCAGATGGTTGCCGGATCTCATCCAGCTCGCATTGGGTAGCCCATGGGAAATTCTGGACCTCCCCCAAACTGGGACTCGGGTGCCGAACCCCGTCCGCACCTGCCCCCTCCTGGCCTAGAAGCAGGGTTATTATAGTTAACGAGGTCTAAGACTATAACTAAAACTAGCAGTGAAAAAATAATTTAGTGAACTGAAATAAAAATAAAAATGTCATTATTTAAAAACCAAAAACTAAATAAAAACTACAATGAACAATACAAAACTAACTAAAAATAAACTGACTTGCAGATAAAATGAGCTTCGTTTTCGTTTATCGTTTCGTTTTCTCCCTTGATTACTGTCCTGTTCACTCAGAGTTAACCGGTTGCTTCCAGAGGGGGGCAGCATTGCGGATATCAGCTGTCGACATGACACATGAGGCATCCATTCTAATCACCTGCGAAACAACTGAGCATGATGACTGTATGGGGTGAGATGGATTGGATTTTTTTTTTTTTTACTCATATTAGTTTAATAAGTGTCACATGTTAAAAAAGACAATGGTTAAAGAATACAGGACGAATGAAGGACTTGGTAAAAACATTTGGTGTCATGCATTCTTTTATCCTTGTCATCTTCTACAAATTAAGGCCTTCCTCCTAACACCTGAAAAACTAAAACTAAGACTAAAACTAAATAAAAACAAAACTAAAAATAGTCAATTCCTCAGAATAAAAACTAAACTAAAACTGCTTAATCACTTGTTCAGCTAACTAAAACTAAACTGAAATAAAAAAGCAAACTAAGCAAGTAGATCAGAAGGATCTAATAGCTGCGACCTCGCCTAGCATCCGTCTCAAGGCCTAGTGTCCATGACTGGTGGTTTCTTGTACAAGTGTGATGTCGAAATTGGCAAATGACCTTGAAAATCAATAGGGGACCCTTCCTCTGTACCAAGAAGCTTGTTCTAAGATGTAATAGCCATCCATCAAGTTAAAGTGGAGTTACGGTGCGAAAACTGTGAAATCGGGGCAAAATCGACACTTTTTTGACCGGTGTGACCTTGGGATTCGACAGATGACCTTGAAAATTGATTGGAAACCCCTCCTCTATACCAAGACGCTTGTTGTAAGATTTCATAGCCATTCATTGAATGAAACTTGAGTTACGGTGCGAAAACAGTCAAATCAGGCAAAATTGAAAGTTTTTTTACCTTTATGACCTTGGGATTTGACAGATGACCTCGAAAAACAATAGGGCACACCTCCTGTATGCCTAGAAGCTATTTCCAAAATTTCATAGCGATCCATGAATTCTAACTGGAGTTACAGTGCGAAAACCTGCAAACAAGGTTGTGACCTCTGTGAACTTGACCTTTGACCTTTGACCTCGACCTTGTGCATGGACATCACTTTGGTGAAGGTCAATAACTCCTGAAAATTTCATGATGATACGACGACAGGAACATGGTGAAAAAGGTGTCACAGACGGACGGACAGACAGACAGACAGAAGCGTTCATAGAGCTGCTTGGTCGCAGCTAAAAACTCAATAAAAATAAAAACTAATGAACATTTCAAAACTACAATAACCTTGCCTAGAAGTTGAAAGGGTTAAGTTAACTGAATTGGGCCTGCCCGAAGCGGTAGTGTCCACAATTCAGTATGCGCATGCCCCAGCCACGTCCAAGGCTAATGCGACCCGTTGGCGGATTTTTGTGGGCTGATGTCAGGCGTGCTCATGAACGTGCTCATGCCCCCTTCAAGGGGTGCTGGAGTTCCTTCAAAGGCTCTTTGAATGGGGGCCGCGCAGCATCCACTCTGGGGGTGTTCGCGGCAGCCATTGCGGCACGTCATGATGGGTTTGACCGCTTCTTGGCCAGAAGTCACCCCCTGGTAAAGTGTTTTTTGAGGGCAGTCCGCAGGCTAAAACCCCCGATGCAGCGCGTGGTTCCGCAGTGGGATCAGCAGACGGTGTTGGACAGCCTGGTAGGACCGTCATTTGAACCCCTGGACCAGGCGGACCAGCATATCTTATCAATCAAGACGGCCCTCCTTTTGGCCTTGGAATCAGCCAGGAGGGTGAGCGAACTGGGAGCCCTCTCCGTGCACCCGTCATGTCTGACCCTAAGTGAGGGAAGTGGGTCAATGGAGCTTCGCCCTAATCCGACCAAACATCATCACCACAGCCTCCAAATCCTCTGTGATCCGGTTACAGGCCTCATGCCACCAGCGAGCAGGAACAGATGCACAAACTGTGCCCAGTGCGCACGCTCAGCCTGTACGTGGGACGCACGGCAAGCCTTAGGAAAGCAGACCAGCTGTTTGTGGGCTATGGCAGGCGAGCTCAAGGGGCCCCTCTGGCGTTGCAGCGCCTCACCTGTGATGCTATCTGCAGAGCCTATTCGGCAGTGGGCCTCATCGCCCCGACGGGGCTGACCGCACATTCTACCCGGGGCATCGCATCCTCCACAGCGCTATTTAAGGGCATATCCCTGGAGGAGATTTGCAAGGTGGCCTCTTGGTCTTCCGCATCTACCTCTGCGCAGTCACATCTGAGGGACATGACCACCAGCTCGGTCGCGCATTCAGTCCTGGGAACCCTGTATGAAACGGGTATGAAATTGCAAAATATGTCTGCGCTCCCCCCACTCGCCACGCCTGCGCCTGATCAACAAATTTAGAGCCCAGAGTGCTTATTTTTCTATATTGTGAGGATTTTCAGGTAAACACATTATTTTACAGATCATATTTGACTGAAAAAGTCAGTAAGCTCCAAATTTGGTTGCTGATCACAGATGCTTTGTGTTCTTTCAAAATAATTTGCCTGAACTAAATAAAATGAGCATGACAAAAACAGGTGTGATAATATTGTTTGCCAAATAAATTTTTAGTTTTTGCAACCATGTGTCAATAGTTTCACCAGTGAGAAACCCATTTATTGTTTATGTTGATTAAATGTATGGTTTAATTGTTTCCTTCTGCAATTATGTATACTAATTTTGAATATATCTCAATATAGATACAAAATTTTAATATTCATGGCATGTATAGATTTGTAAAATGTGTCTTAAGAGGATAAATAACTGGTTTAAACATAAATATACCTAATTAAGATAAATCAACTGCTTGTTAAAGTCCTGAGATAGCAATAATTGGGAGTGTAACAAAAACTATAATGTACAGTGGGGCCCCTAATCAGAATCTGAGAACCTCTGGTTTATATTAATGTCAAAATGTAATTTATCTGTATAACTGTCCCTCCATTGTCTCACTGCTCATCATGACGGAGCACCAGTGTTAGCTACTGTAGCATTAGATATGACCAGTGTCCTGCCATTAGATGTTAAGAAGGCCTTCAGTAACATCTCCCTTTGCCGCATCAAGTTCGCCTGATTAACAACCAAACAGTTTATTGACTGAACAACCAAGACCAGTGGTTCCCAACCCAGTCCTCAAGGACCCCCTGCCCTGCAGGTATTTGCTCCAGCTTTACTCTTTCACACCTGATCCATTTAAGGGCTTAATGATAATTGGTTTAAAAAGATCTACCTGAACAGGATGTGCATGAAGGTGCATTGGGCCTTAAATGGATCAGGTGTGCAAAAGTAAAGCTGCAACAAAAACCTCCAGGACAGGGGGTCCTTGAGGACTGGGTTGGGAACCACTGACCAAGACAAATGCATGACCAGTATAATTAAGACATGCTAATTATAAAGCGATTACCTGTTGGTCATGTCGATATAATTGATATGACACTGCAAGGATGGAAATAACTGCAAGAAAAATCCAAAACTTTTACCAGCTTTCATCTCTCTTAGATTTTTTAATTTTTTCTGATTATTACTGTCACTTTGCTCTGTGTTGTGCCTCACAGCTCTCTTTAGCCGCAACTATATTCAGAATATTTAACAGATTCTTTTACCTTATTGCTTAATGAGCCTCGCAAACTAATTTATGCATATCTGAGCCATTTTGTTAGTTAATGTTACATGACTGCAAGATTTATTTAGGCATACTGACATTTAACAACGTATTTTATGCGCCAAAGAAAACTTTGTGATGCACTGTGAAACAATTCGATCAAAAATAAATTTGTTGATCATTCTCCTGCTTTGTCTTGGCAGTTGTTGCTAATCAGACAAAGTAAACTGCGAGAGGATTAGGCAATTAAGCATTGAAAGGTGAGGTTACCACTGACGAACCGCTACTGGATCTGACATATGACATGGACATTTTTTATTGAAATGCCAAGCCATAGATACACGTTGGCCTTCATCCGTAGACACTTGACACAATTCAGAAACTCTGAGGGTAAGAAGGTACAGTGCATTAGACTAGCTAGATAGCTGCATATACCTCACACTGACCGGTCCTCATCAACAACATTCCCTTATCCCTCCTCTGGCAAAGACAGAATATTCTGCCCCTGATAAGGACTTCTGGACTCTGCATTCCACCCCCCCCTCCTCCCTCTGCCACAGGCTGCCTCCATATTTTTCATTAACCCCTTCTTCCCCCACCCTCTCACCCCCCCCCCCCTTTCCCATTAAAAGATTCCTCCGCGTTTCCAGAATGTCGTGTTTTGTATTATTATGTCTGATGTCATCAATATGTTTTTCTTCTGTGTTAACTGCAACCTTTAATTTTCGAAGAAGGAAGTGATGTTGGCAGTGCAACGCACGTTGCACTTTCGCTCCAAATGTAATCTCGTTGTTATTCTGTGAATTCAGAAATCTGAATCTGAATATACCTTTACCGTTTTGCACAACACACGCAAACATGTCTGCCAATTATGGGAGTGGGAGTGACACAGGCAGAGAAGACGTTCAACAAATTTCATGGTGAAGAAATGGTATGGCCCACTTTAGGGGTGTCTGAAATCGTATTACAAGATTCTTATGTAATGACAGGTTGAATAGGATAAATATTTTGAATCCCCCAACCTGTTGTTTTTACCTCAGTGGCGGCGGGGGGGGGGCGTTCAAGTCTTACTTAGGGGGGTCAAGATATCCCCCCGTAATTTGAATCCTAGTTATACACAGATCCTAGCGGAAATCAGTGAATCTTCTCAGTTCTCAGTCATTTTCATAATTAACAAAAGGTTCACTCCGAGAGCGTTCCACACTTAACCGGTGCTGCTTGTTCTCTCCGATTAAGTAAGACGGCAGTCATTAATCTGGACGCGTATTTGGTGTATTTAAATCAACATTATTCAAAATTGCAAACTTGTCGACCCTCTGGCAAGTAGCCAATTTCTGTACTGAATTTACCCCATGATTTCATTGCCGTGAGATCGCATATGGAGAGAAACCATGTCTTCAGTTGCCAGTTACGATAATCGGAAAACGCGTCAATAAAGAAAGATGATTGAGAACTAGCCAGGACTAATTGTTGTCATAAAGCTCATGTCTGTGTCCCCCCCCCAATTCCTAGTTCTATCTGCGCCCCTGATTATTGTAAAGGATTTTAAAAACTTTGTTCCAAGGGACTGGTATATCTAACATATTTTCCCAACTGTCAAGAATCCTGTATGGTATAGCGACTAAATTCTTTATTCCTGAATAAAATGTGCATGTGTGTTTGTTGATCTTTATTCTCTTTAACCAAACAAACAAGAAAGCCATGAATTCTTGAAAAACAGGTGTAGTTTAAGAGCAGAATTTTTTAAGTCTCAATTTTAAACTGTAGAGCTCATTTGAAATCAGCAGAGGAGCAAAATCCACAGGCCAGAAAGTACCCCTGAATTTAGCCACGTGTCTTTCTATTCAATGGCTAAGGAATTGCACCTACTTCAGCTAAATTCAGCTTGTTGGAAGAAAATACTGAAGAGGAATTTTACTTTCTGGACCCAGATTTTTCACCGCTGGTAATCATCATGTTTGTCATCTCTTATTTCTTAAACAAGTGCTTACCATAAACTGACATCCAGCAATTTTAATGAAAAGAAAAACTGCCAAGAAATGCAGCAAAAGCAGTCACTGGTTGGCCTTGTAATAAAGATAGTGGTAAAGGATGACTGCATTTGATTCTGACAGCAATAGATGTAAATCAGCAGAGCAAGGAAATCATTTTTAGTACGTGTCAAACATGCTGTAAACATTACACATTTGTTGAGCCTGAAGAAACATTTATGCATTTCTTTTTATTCATACTGTACTTCTGTTTTTGTGTCTTGTGTGTGTGTTTTGTCAGTCTGTGCTTCACAATACACGCATAATTCAAAGCGTCAAACAGACAAAAAGCCAAAAATATATATTTATGGCAAGATTTGACTTCAAAGAAGACTGATATTTTCATCTTTTGAATTTTATGAATTTATGTCTTTGGTATTCAAAATCTTTTTTTTTAAGTCATTGAAATACACTACTCACGCAACTGCTAACTTAAAAGGGGCCTCCCCGTGGAGGAGCGAAACCCCCCCAACAATAGATCACTGAGGGGCCAAGGCTGCTGGCTAGCAGCAGAGACTTGAAGACTTGTCATTTCGGCAAAAGTCTCACAGCTTGTTTATCTCAACCAGGTCTCTCTCATTTCCCACTCATTTTTTAACCGTTACTTAACCAGGCAGGCCACTTACTAATTTTGAGGGATGACATGAGATAAATGCCTGATAGAGCAATTGCAAATACGAAGAGAAACAGTGGTCAAGTAAGAGTCCCAAAACAATTCCTGGGTTTCAAACCCCCCCAGTTCTACAGTTGCCAGTCAAAAATACTTCGCTCTAGGCTACCCTGCTGCCCTCAATGAAGTGTTGTTCATAAACTTTTCATGAGGTACGATTCTGCTGAGGCTTTATCCTGCGCTTGCCTTTCCACTCAGCCCATGAAATATTAATGTGTGAAGCAGCCAGAGTGTTGAAGTCCAGCATCAGCTATCCCTCATCCAGTTCACAATTGATACAAGAAGTGCATTTTGCTTTTTATCCATTTGGTGGGTAGATGAGGACTAGAGAAGATTCCCGTTGAAGGGTGGGTGGTGCCTAGTCATACATATTAGTACTTTGTGCAAGCGAGTTATACTATGAATCATAAATTTTGAGATGAATTCACTCCTTGTGTACTGATTTTCATTCCCCTTCGTGGCTGATTATGATAATGACCCAATCATATTCCAGCCAGACTGCTGTGCAACAAAAAAAACAAACTTTAACTTCAAAATTGTCTGAAAGGTGTTTACTTATTCCCTCATTAACACTATTGCAAACACATCATTATACTAATTAAATATGTCTGACTTAATAAATGTAAGATGAAAGAGAGTGAGATTTCAATCCTCTGGTATCATTTTAGCATTCTTATTTTACTTCATTACTTTAACTGCAATGTTCGAAACTGACATGATTAATTAATAGTAGCATGCTAGAATGAAATGGCAGACCATTTTTAAAACAATTAATGGGAAATTATTTCAGCCTCATCAATTATTCATCTCCACATTCATCTGTCAGCTCAACGTTAAGAAAATGAATAATTTTCCTCTTTATTTTTGGCAGTGTGCTGGACATGTGCAAGTAATTTACGATTGCAAATCTTTCATCTTTTTTAAACTATTTAATGGCTGGTTTGGGTTTATTGGATAGCAACGTGTAGAGAGACAAGATGATTGGGAACTGAAAGACAGAGAGAGGCCAGATTCGAACCACTGATGTCGCTATACACAATGACTGCAGAAAGCAGCCCGTCATGGAGACAATCCACATCCTTCCTCCAGAGCCATTGAAATGAGAGGCCAGAGAGATCAGCACTAATACAGTCATGCAGCATAAGGAACAATCATCCTCACTTGTTAATTTCTTACTGACAAGACCTTAAAAGCGGAGGTCACACGACTCAAACCCCTGCTGATTCCTGCCTCCACACTGGACTCAATGACACCTCAGTTCAGTCAAAGGGCGTTCGGGGTCAGCATTTCTCTTCTCCTCTGTGATGGAGAAAGAGCGTTGGGCTATGTAATCTTTTAAAATGTTTGACCACAATTACATGCTTGCATTTTCCACATTGTAAGAAAAAAGTAGTTTTTAAATTTTCTCAAGCTGCACTATACCTTTAGGTATTGCTGATCATTTGAGGTTGTTGAGGTTATGCAACGTTATTATTAACCCTCGCCCAACCAAGGGTTTTTCGACTGCAACCCCGACCAAGGGGGGGGTAACCACCAATTAGGTAATAAACATCATCTTCTTTGGTATCAGTGTATTGCTACAGATGTCCTCTCTTCAAATCAAGTACAAATAAAACACATCTCAACATTATGATGCCATAGTGACGTCATAACTAACACCATATTAGGAAAAAACATCAAAATGTTTTTTAAAAAATTTTTTTAGTTTTAGCTGAAAATAAGTAACTTTCTGTCACCTCTAGAACTACTGAAACTACAATTAATATTGTAGTATCACGTAATATTGTATAACATATACTCCCACCCAAAACGTACACACCCCTTCCACACCCACCCCACAACAAACTTCACATATACACCCATATAATCCCACATTTATCCCCCTACCCTTTGACTTTGACGGCCTACCCTACCCCCGGGTGGTGAGCTACCCTCATCGTTTTTTCGTGAAAATGAGCACAAAGGATTAATAAACAATTATCTAGAAGCATTAGATCATATCTGTTTTTGTGCAACAGGAAAAAGTCTGTAGGGGGGTGGGGTAACCACCCCCCATTGATTGGACGAGGGTTAAAATAGAATTAGTATTAGTATTAGAATTATTGAGCTGAAAGAAAATTTAAAAAATTTGTGATGATGGAGCGATATGGCTGCCGCAAAGCATAACCTCAGACTGAGGGAAGACGTTCAGGGAATTTTCATCTTCAGTACCCTGTTATGTGCTTTTTGTTCTCTTTTTCTTTCTGAAATTATTATTGGGTTATGGTTTTGATTCGACTTCATCTTGGTTTTCACATGACTAGGCAAAAGTATTTTTCTCTAATTGGTTTCTCTCACAGCAGAGTAGATCTCATTAAGTCCCCGGCTGGGGATCACTTCACTGACTGAATCCTGTCACAGTCCTACCAAGGCCCATTAAGCCCTGATTGGATCGCTCATGGAGCAGAGAGCTCCAAGATCAAAGTAAAAGTGCACTAACCCGATTCCGAAATAGTTGGAATGAAGAGTAAATTGTGAATAAAATCAAATTGCAATGACTTTCAGATCACATGAGCCTATATGTTATTTACAATAGAACAAAGATAACATTTCAAAGGTTGAAACTGAGACATTTTACATTTTTATTTTCAAATGTTGAAACTGAGACATTTTACATGTGTATCCACAAAATGAGAAATTTTCTGGCTGCAGCAGGTCTCAAAAAAGTTGGGACACAGGGAAAAAAGGGCTGAAAAAGCTATTAAGATACAATGTATCAGAGAATCAGCTGAAAGAGCATTTAGCAAGTTATTACATTAACTGGTATCAGGTGTGTAACATGATTGGCTTTAAAAGGGATGTCTTAGAGAGGCTGAGCCTCTCAGAATTAAAGATGGCCAGAGGGTCTCCAACCTGTGAAGGCTTGCGTAAAAAAAAAAAAAAAAACTTTAAGAACAATGTTCCTCAATGTCAAATTGCAAAAGCTTTGAAGGTCCCATCATCAACAGTGCATAACATCACCAAAACATTCAGAAAAACTGGAAAAATCTCTGTACGTAAGGGACAAGGCCGAAGACCTTTCCTGGGTGCCTGTGATCTTCGGGCCGTCAGATGCCATTGCATCACTCACCGGCATGATTCTGTCATTGACATTACTAAATGTGGCCAGGAATACTTCAAATACCACTGTCTGTAAGCACAGTCCGCCATGCCACATGCCTGTGGGCACCTGTCACCATTAAATTGAAGGGGTTTCACACAATTTATTAATCAAAAGTTATGTTGCGAATGCATAGTTTATTAACACAGGGGCGCCGGTCTAATGGGAGCCAATGCAAGTCCTTCAACTTTTGCCCAGCATGTGACCTGAGGCTTCTTTCTGATTGGCCGCTTCAACTTTGCCTGCGGGGCACTAAGAAATGTGCCCCGGACGCTCCCATTTTGATTGGCAGCAAATTAGTTTTGTTTTTGTGAATCTCCTCCTCATGTGACTGGACAACGACAGCTGCCAATCATATCATCACGTCACCGCAGCAGATGTGATTTACTCATGCGCAAACATCACACACGCTCATTCTCTGTCCGATAGGGGTTCAAAATGGCAGCTTCCAGTAGATCCGCAGAAAACTCAGTTATTTCATTACAGAATAACCTGTTCTCAAGGCGTATCGTTACACTGGAAGAGAAAAAGAGGATAAAGGAGCTTGGACCTGACCGACCCGATTTAAAGATTCAGCAGCCGGCAAGTGATCGTGGACGAGCTGACACCCAGGGCTTCTCCCGCACTTGTTACGACAAACAGAGTTGGCTAGCTGGATGTGGCATTAGCAGAGCCTTTTATTACTTTCCCTGTTTGCTGTTCCAGTTTGATAGATTCAACAGGGTCGCTGTGAAAAGAACAGTACATCTACTACTGAAGGTCTGGACAGGAATATGTTCCCCATTCTTTATTTTACCATGCTAGATACCATTTTGCAATATTCTGGGCCCCATTTCATACTGTGAAGCGAGTTTTTGCCGCAAACGTAATTTCTGTCCGATGTGTGGTCTTAACGTTCGCTCTGCATTCCGTATTGACGTCACTATTTTATAACAACCGGTAGTGTAAAAGCGGGGTTAAGTGCATGCGCGAGCAGATGTTTACTTCCTGGCCTTCTAGAATTTTCACCAACTCACATTTGTGTCCCTCATCAAAATGGTAAAAATTTCCGCCCACAGTAATAACGTTAGCAACAACCTGTAATCTCAGTACAGCACTGCTGTGAATGGCATTTGGCGGCTGCTGGCAGGGTATTTAAACCCTTTTGTGCAGACGTGTCCGCCAGTGGACACAGAGCTGCAGATTTATGCACGCAGTTACAATATTCTTTCACTAGATGGCACACCCGGAGCAGTTATTGAATCTTCACAAGCAAGCCAAGTTCGAACGCTCTTTATATTAAATGGACAAGGTCACTCCAATCCCTGGATGGATAAAGCCAACCTTGCTTTGACTTAGAGGGGTTGGCACATCCATGCTACAGGGTGGCCCAAAAAAGTGTCCCTCCTTCCTCTCAGAACTCCAGGGTGGATGAGGAACTTGGAAATGAGTGGGCAGGATTGACAAAGGCCTGCTTATTGTGGATTAGTGGGTTGGTCACTGCTGTGCCTTCCCTTTTCTCTGCTCATCGTGGCTCAGACCCTCTTGTCACCGTTTGAGTTCCATCCTGTGAACGCCAATTTTTTGTCCCTGTAACATTAGCATCAAGACCAAATTCTCAAATTCCTTTTTTTTTTTTTGCAAAATTGCAGCGATTCAGATCTAAAACCTCCTGTAAACAGTTTTTTTATGTTATCAATGAAATAAACTACATACTAGATACCATTAATATTTAATTTCATCCTGTTAAGTACAATGGGACCTGTTGGTCAAACTTTCTGTGAAATCTGTCATTTATGTATATAAATATGTAATTTACCACAGCTGTAAGCTATTGGAAAAGGATGAAAATACACCTTGAAAATGAAAGGTGTATGAAGCCTGTAGACAGCATTACAGTGGTGTGTTTTTAGATTTATTTTGTTTTTTTTTGTTTTTCTGTTTAACAATGTTCCATTTATTATTTGCATCTTTGCAAAACATCTAAATCCCAGTTAGTGGGTGGATTATCTTGAACATGACCACTTTTACAATCAATCTGTCAGTAATGTAAGGACTGATACAGTGATCTGTGGACATGGGGCATACATTGTCAATTCATAATAAAAGGGGTACAAACCCTGATAAAATCCACAGGCTACATTTTCCTTCTTGATAACTGACTGTGTCAATATCAAAGCAACTGTCACGTGTGCTGCACCAAGGTAAATTGCGCCCCCCCTAAAATCTTTGGCACCAGCCGCCACTGGGGCTAAGGCTCATTTAAAATGGACTGTAGCAAAGTGGCAAAGTGTTCTGTGGTCAGAGGAGTCCAAATTTGAAATTCTGGTTGGAAATCATGGGCGTTGTGTCCTCCGGACTGAAAAGGAGAAAGACCATCCCTCCTGTTCTCAGCTTTCAGTTCAAAAGCCAGCATCTCTGATGGTATGAGGATGCATTAGTGCATATCACAGATAGCAAAAAGTGATTGAATCAACATTGTGATATTGTCAGGCTGAAGACTGCAATCAACACTGATGTCAGATATTGAAAAAAACATTGAAAGTGCTCGCTATGATCAACATGGAAATAACTTTGAATTTCCAATCAATTCTAATGAATCAAGCTTGATTCAACTATGATATGATCAACATTGAAAGAATGTAGAATGGCATCAACATTGATTCAAATATATATATATATATATATATATATATGCCTTGCACTACACATTGAAACAGCGTTATTATTAAAGGGCCCTTTCAATGCTTCTCTTAATGTTTTTAATATGCCTCATTAAAAAATAATCACTTCATTACTCTATTTATGGTATAGTTCAACAAGGAGCATGCCAAAGTAGTTTACTTGTCAGTGATATCACTAACATATGCCTGAATGACAGTGTTGTGATCTGTGATTTCTGCATTTCATGTTTAAGTTCTGTGCCTGGCTTAGCCATGTATGCTTTTTGTGTTTAGTGACCACTGCCTGCCTTATGACCATTCCTTGGATAACATATTGTGTTTTGGTGAGTTAGATTCTCGTTTATTATTTTGCATGTTCACAGTTATTTCTGATAGAACCACTTCGTCAAAAAAAGCTAATATTTATTGACAATATTCAGGCATACAATCATACATTAAGTTTGGCGACATGGCTCTGTTATGAGAGATCCCTGCCCGTCCGAACGAGGAACCGAAGGCAGGGAGCTGCTAGTAACCCCCCTCCAAGGAAACAGAGCCAAAGCAACAATGACCTCACGAAAGAGACATTGCAATAGAACGAAATTTAGACAAAGAGAGCCGGGTTTAATGAATGCAATAGATCGGCGGAGCTGGGGTGGAGGAGGGTTGTTGAGCGAGCGCACGGAGGAGCAGCTTCCTGAAGGTGAGCTTAAGTAGAATAGTATATTACAGGCCAAGCAATCATCAGGCGGCTAGATCAGATGACAGTCATGCGTTTCTCAGGTGACTCCCTAGCAGGTAGCTTTTCCTCTGATAGGCCATGGAGTCAAGCCTACTATCAGAACTTACGTCAAGTCTTCATTTCTGATAGGACCACTTCGTCAAAAAAAGCAAATATTTATTGACAATATTCAGGCATACAATCATACATTAAGTTTGGCAACATGGCTCTGTTATGAGAGATCCCTGCCCGTCCGAACGAGGAACCGAAGGCAGGGAGCTGCTAGTAACCCCCCAACAGAACCATGCCAGCAAGTCAGCTGAAATGCTGAGAAGCATTTGTTTATGTTTAGAAGCAGTAGATGCAAAGTAGTTACCTGGCGCTGACAATTTTTCTTGAAGCCGATACAAGAGAAATGCACTAGAAGAGTGAGCTAGGTGTCGTGACAGCACGGCGGTCGCCACGATTTCTCTTGATGCCAATACAAGAGAAATATTCTTTGTGAGAGTACGAGTGACGTGACAGCCCAGCGGCTGGAACGATTTCTCCTAATGCCGATACAGGAGAAATATGAAATGTATTATGTGTCGTGACAGCCCGGCGGCTGGCACAATTTCTCTTGATGCCTATGCAAGAGAAATATCCTATAAGAATGTTCTAGGAGTGTCAGCCCAGCGGCTGGTACTCATTTCTCTTGGTGCCGATACAAGAGAAATATTCTATATGAATTGAATTATGTGTAGTGACAACCTGGTGGTTGGCACAATTTCTCTTAATGCCGATACAAGAGAAATATTCTATATGAAGTGCGTTATGTGTCGTGACAGCCCGGCGGCTAGCACGATTTCTCTTGATGCCGATACAAGAGAAATATTCTATATGAAATGTATTATGTGTCGTGTCAGCCCGACGGCTAGCATGATTCTCTTGATGCCGATACAAGAGAAATACTATATGGGTATACTATGTGTAGAGATAGCCCGGCGGTTACCTCAATTTCTCTTGAGCCATTTCAGGAGAAATATACTACAATACAATACGGTGTGATAGTAAGCTAGTACAAGTATGATGAAACGGGAAGCCCCTTTTTTTATATATTAAATTAAGGTGTAAGTAGTGATGATTGAGATGGCGTAGAACAGTGTTGGGACGCTGATACCCCGACTACGTGAATGCGAGTCAACGCGTGAGCAGGAGTGTGTTTAGGAGACATATTAGGGTGTTGTGTTTGGACATGCAAACATCATAACAGTTAAAAACACACAAATCTTACATCATTTTGCTCACCGACTGAAATGCAGAAAGTTAAGAAGCAGTAGATGCTTCTTTTAATTTTTTTTATTTTTTTCAATTTTTCATTTATTTAATCGTTATTTACACAGTGGAGGGGAAGCATCTTACTGCCTGAAGGAAACAAAAGTTAGACAAAGTAATTAAAGCATCCTTAAATCCATGAAACTTACAAGGGCACAGTGAACTATCACTTGTTCTGATGCCTGCTACCCCTCTCCTCCCCACATTCTCTTGTTCCCTCAGACCCACCCATTCTGTCCCCACCCTCTACACCTCAAACATGATTAAATCAAGGTACAGAACAATGAGAAAAAAAAAGAAAAGAAAAAGAAAGAAAATAAATAAATAAAAATAAATAAGTTTTTTTTTTTTTTAAATGGGGGGGGGGGCAAAAGGAAAAAGGTAATAAACAACACACACAGACACACACACCTTTCCCCTCTCCCCTTGGCACACAGGAATCTCATGTCCTTTTTATACATCTTTCAAAGAAGTATCAAATAAATGCTAATTCCTCCATCAAATGATATCCACAGAAGTCCATCCATCCATCCATTTTCTAAACCCGCTTATTCCTCACTAGGGTCACGGGGCGAGCTGGAGCCTATCCCAGCTGACTACGGGCAAAGGCAGGGACCGACCCTGAACAGCTTGCCAATCCATCGCAGGGCGCACACACCATTCGCTCTCACAATCATACCTATGGGCAATTTGGTGTCTCCAATTAGCCTGATATGCATGTCTTTGGACTGTGGGAGGAAACCGGAGTACCTGGCGAAAACCCACGCAACATGGGGAGAACTTGCAAACTCCACACAGAAAGGCCGCAGGCCGGATTCAAACCCACGACCTTCTTGCTGTGAGGCAGCAATGCTAACCACTGTGCCACCGACAGAAGTCGCATAGAATATACATAATATACATAAAGTATATGTATACATAAGTGCCAACTTCCTCCGTCATATAATGATATCCACAGAAGTAGCATAAAGAATACATAAAATATATGTATACATACAAAATAACTAAATGATGTACATATTATATACCATATACATGTGCAATTTGTATTCTACATAACATTCCAGACATGGAACTGGACAGAGTAGATGAAAACATAGACAAAACACAGCTGAGAAAGACAGTTTGGCCATAAGTATTTACAACATATCATTTATTTCCTCTAATAACTAAGACCAATAGTCAATATTAGATGTTTTGGCATAATGTAAGTGTGCTGTAGAGAGCTCCAGCTGTGCAATATCCCAGTAAGAAAGAAGCCACTCCCTCACCGACAGTGCACGTGGTGGTTTCCAACAACAGGCTATCATTCTTTTAGCAGCTGTGAGACCAGCTAATAGGAGACGCTTATTATTTATAGTTAGCCGTAAGGATGAGGTGTCATTAAGTTGAAGCAAACACGGTGAGTAAGGGATGGCTTCCATGGTGACATTACACATGATGGACGAGACATTAATCTATTGACCTCTGGACACTGCCAAACCATATGATAAAAAGTAGCAATGGTATTGTCTGGAGAGAAATCACAATACGGGTAATCTCTGAGTTTCATTTGCTGTAATCTTTGAGGAGTTAAAAAAGACCTGTGAATAAATTTATCATGTATCATTTGATGGTCAGGATTTCTGGATGACAGGGATATATTTGACCAAATAGAGAGCCAATCTAGATCTGAGGAAGTATTCATATCAGTCTTCCAGAGTCCGTTAAGTGATAAAGGTTTGTATGAGGCTTTAGTTTTAAATTTATATAAATCAGAGACAACACCATTATTCTTACCATTGGTATCAAAAATGACATGAAGAGGGTGATTTCCCAACTCAGTGCCCCAAGGAACACCTTGAGCACGCATTGATGTACGTAACTGTAGATAAAAATAAAAGGTACCCGATAACTTATAAGACCTCTCTAAATCATGGAATTCGTGAAGACCCTGTTTCCCTATAATGTCCTTGAAAACACAGACACCTCTATTGCTCCATTGTGGAAACGAAACAGGTTTCTTTTCAATTAAGAGAGAGTAATTATAAAGAAAATAGGAGATTGACCAAAGAATTTATTGCAGATTTTGGCAAATTGGTGGACTTTATGCCATACAGTGAAAAGATATGAAATTATTGCCCCGAAATCTCATTTTACTGTCCTATGGGGTATATTGGAATATATCAAATTAGATAGGCTATGTGGATAGGTTAAACGTTCTTCGATGGGGCGCCATGACACCAAAGTCTCGGAATTCAACCAAGTGATAAGAGGACGCAAAACAAAGCACCATGAATACCATTCAAAATTAGGTAGACTAACACCGCCTGATGAACTGTGTCTTTGCAGAGTAGAAGCTTTGATTCTGGGTTTTTTTTGTTCCATAAAAAAGCACTAATAATAGAATACAGCTTCTTCCAATAACCACTCGGTGGAGCTAAAGGGATCATAGAACTGATTAAATTAATACGCGGCAACATATTCATCTTGATGACTGAGAGTCTGGACTGAAAAGAAGTAGGGGACATACCCCATCTTTTCAGGTCACCATCAACATCTTTTAGAACTTTATTGTAATTATCAGCAGTTAGTAAGTTCAGGGAGGGATGGATGGACACTCCTAAGTATTTAAAATCATTAACAACTGGAATATTAAAGAAAGGTGTCTGATCACCCAATAACATTAAAGCTGATTTTGTCCAGTTTATTTTATAACCAGAAATACTACTAAAAACCTCAAATTTTTAAAAGATGCGGGAGGGATTTAGAAGGACTTTTTGTAAAAATCAAAATATCATCCGCGCACAAAGAAATGTAATGTGCCGTATTATGAATAATAATTGGTTCAAAAGCCTCAGACTGTCGTACTGCCTGGGCAATAGGTTCCAAAGACAGAGAAAATAAAAGTGGAGATAGTGGGCAACCCTGACGAGAGGATCTGGAAACTGGAAACCTAGATGAGCAAGTGCTGCCTGTTATAACAACTGCAGAAGGGTTAGCATTCAGTAACTTAATCATGGAAATAAAGTTATCACTGAAGCCCATATGTCGGAGGACAGACCATAAATAACAGCATTCCAGTCGGTCAAAGGCCTTCTCGGCATCTAATGAGAGAATGGCACTTTGATCTTCTGAACACGAGACTGAATCTATGATATGAACCAAGCGGCGGACATTATCGGACGCTAGTCTGGTTTTAATAAACCCAGTTTGGTCATGATGGACCAAATGGGGCATGCAACGCTCTAAACGAGAAGCTAAAACCTTAGCATAAAGCTTAACTTCGCAATTCAAAAGACTTAAAGGCCTGTAAGAAGAGCAGTCATCAGGTGGGTTGTCCTTCTTGAGTAAAAGAGAGATTATTGCAATATTTGTGCTGGTAGAGAAGGCCTCTATTGTGTTTGGCCTTCTCTATTGATGGAAAAATTAAACATATTCAGCAACAGAGGACCGAGCTGAGGCCAAAAGGCATCAAATAATTCTGGTGGTAGTCCATCCAGGCCCGGGGATCTGTCTCTGTTCATTGCTTTAATGGCCACCCTTAATTCTTCCAAGTCAATGGGTGCCTCTAACGAACAGATAGCTTCCGGGGGCAACTTAGGTAGATGTAATGATTTAAGGCAGTGATTCCCAAAGTGTGGGCCGCGGTGGTACTGCAGATGGGCCGTGAGAAGTCATTAAAAATATGATTCATTTTTGCAAATATGATTTTTTATGATTTTTATAGTAAAATATTTATTGCACGATTTTAAAAAATATTTAGAAGTAATAACCTATTGAGTGTTATTGACCTCAAAATATTTTAGGAACCTTATATAGCTTATGATCGGAACGTAGCTTTCTGGTCATCATGACTGGGGATCATAATCGGAGGAGCACGTACTGTGTTCGATAATTAATTCTGTTTTCTGTGTACACCACAGATTAAAAGTTTGGGCTTCCTTTATCCCCCTGTTTTTATTTCAATCCTGAATCTTTATAATAATAATAATAATAAAAATAAAAAACAACAACAACAATTATTGTTGTTTTTTATTTATTTTATTTTCTTAACAACAACAATTATTGTTGCTGTTAAGTGTTCTGAGAATGCATAATTTCGTCTAATCAATTTTGTCATAATTTCTGTTAATAGGACAAAGGTGGGCCGCGGACATTTTTTAGATTTTCAAGGGGGCCCTGATTTGGAAAAGTTTGGGAACCCCTTATTTAAGGAATTCAGGGCAGATTTTGTCATCATGATGCACCTCTGACTTATACAGATTTTGGTAAAAAAAAAAAAGCAGTAGATGCATAATAGTACCCCGGCGGCTGACAATTTCTCTTGAAGCCACTACAAGAGAAATCCTCTATGTGAGTGTGCTATGTGTCGTGGCAGCCCGACGAATGCCACAATTTCCCTTGATGCCGATACAAGAGAAATATATACTCAGCAACAAAAGTTTCTGTGACACCAATATTGTTAATTATTTTTCATAACGCAATTATGAAATTGTCATACATGGTGATATCAGACTGAAACAGTACACGTAAACACAACATTGAAATGGAAATCATGAAAATGCGAGAAAATGACTTTGCACGTGAAAATGTGCGTAAATCATGCTTGTGGATGGCAATAAAAGAGGAGAATTTTTGGAATGTTCACATTGTGCCTGATGAACGACGGAAGCAACACTTATCGAACACACAGCCATTTCGGATCAGGAACTCTACCCTCTAAATGCCAAGACTGTCTGAAAATGATCGGTGGAGGGCCATTGGGATGATTGAATCCGGAACCTCGCAGAGGGAAGTTGCTCATCGCCTGAATGTCCACCGAAACACCATTTGGAACTTATGGCAGCGTCATCAGCAGACAAGACATGTCAGAGACCGTCCTCGCAGCGGCCGTCCACGAGTAACCACTCCCAGACAGGACAACTGAATTCGAACAACCCATCTCCGAAATCGATTCCAACCTGCAACCATAACTGCAAGAACGATACCTGGTTTGAGGCGACTGTCTGCACAGACAATCCGTCGCCGTCTCCGTCATTTTGGCATTGTCCCACCTCGGCCAGCAAGACGTCCAATACTCACAGTACAACACCGACGACTGCGTCTACAGTGGGCACAACAACATCGATGGTGGATCCAACGTCAGTGGGATCTTGTACTCTTCACTGATGAATCAAGATTCATGCTTAACCGATGTGATGGTCGTTTACGTGTATACCGTCGACGTGGAGAACGTTATGCCAACAACTGGAGGTGGTAGTGGAGGTGGTAGTGTCATGATTTGGGGAGGGATCACGGCTAGAAACAGAACAGATTTGCTTGTTATTGATGGAAATCTGACAGGTCAAAGATATCGCGATGAAGTGCTACGGCCATTGGTGGAACCGTTTTTGATGCAACATGGTCCCGGAATAACGCTGCAACATGATAACGCCAGACCACACGTTGCAAGGATTGTACAGCAGTATCTGATGCAACAACATGTCAATGTCCTGCCATGGCCAGCCAGATCCCCAGACATGTCCCCAATCGAGCATCTTTGGGACGAGATGGATCAACGTTTGCGGCGGTTGGATAACCCGCCAGCTACACTCCAGGAATTGCGACAACGTCTACGTCAGATTTGGAATGACATCCCACAGCAATTTCTGGCACATCTGATTCGGTCCATGCACCGGAGATGCGTTGCTTGCATCATGGCACGAGGAAGTCACACCCGGTATTGAAGTGTGAAGGTCACAATTGGTTAGACGTCAGGCAAGTGCTTCATGACGCATGAAAATGACATTTTTCGTTTTGAGTGACGTTGGCACTGAAAAGTCAGTGTTTCTCCTTTTAAATAAACATATTGATTGCATTGAGATCTTTGCGTGTCATTTATAACATACACATAAATGGTGTCACAGAAACTTTTGTTGCTGAGTATACTATGTGAGTACAATGTGTCGTGACAGCCCGGCGGTTGCCACGATTTCCCTTGATGCCGATACAAGAGAAATATACTATATGAGAATACGATGTGTCGTGACTGCCCGGCGGCTGGCACAATCTCTCTTGATGCCGATACAAGAGAAATATTCTATACGAATGTTCTAAGAGTAACAACCCAGCGGCTGGTACTCATTTCTCTTGATGCGGATACAAGAGAAATATTCTATATGAATTAAATTATGTGTAGTGACAACCCGGCGGTTGGCACAATTTCTCTTGATGCCGATACAAGAGAAATATACTATATGAAGTGTATTATGTGTCATGACAGCTCGGCGGCTGGCACAATCTCTCTTGATGCCGATACAAGAGAAATATTCTATACGAATGTTCTAAGAGTAACAACCCAGCGGCTGGTACTCATTTCTCTTGATGCGGATACAAGAGAAATATTCTATATGAATTAAATTATGTGTAGTGACAACCCGGCGGTTGGCACAATTTCTCTTGATGCCGATACAAGAGAAATATACTATATGAAGTGTATTATGTGTCATGACAGCTCGGCGGCTGGCACGATTTCTCTTGATGCCGATACAAGAGAAATATACTATATGAGGTATACTATGAGTCGAGATAGCCCGACAGCCACCTTAATTTCTCTTGAAACCATTTCAAGAGAAATATGCTACGATAAGATCTAGTGTGTCAGCAAGCTGGTACAAGTATGATGAAACAAGATGAGCTCTTTTTATATATTAATGAAGGTGAGAGTGGTGATGAATGAGATGGCATATTATAGTGTTGTGACGCTGATACCCTGGCTATGTGACTGGTAGAGGATAGACGACGCGTGAGCAGAAATGTGTGTAGGAATGGAGATTAGTGTGTAGTGTTTAGGGCATGCAAAACATTGCAACAGCTAATTACCTGACATATCTTACAACATTTGCTCATTAATTTTGCGGCTCATGTCCTTGAATCCAGAGTGAAGGTGTTGATCATATGCCAAAGATGACCAATGTCGCATGGCCTTCAGTGTCGAGACAGATGCAACGGAAACGGCTGTTGTGCTGCTCCAACACGGAAGCAGTGAAGAGTGTGGAGTTGAGGGGAGAGGCCACAGCTAGCAAACTAGGTGAAGTAGTGCAGCAAACCAGGACCGAAAGATGGGTCTCTTAGCTTCCATGAGGAACAGATGTAGTTCGCTGGATATACTCCATGGCCCAGACTGTTCCGAAGGTGGAGACTGGGCAGCACTTAGCAGAGGGTCAGATGGCAATGATGGCGAAGACCAGCAGCATGCTCAGGGCAGGGCCCCACCGCAGACATGGAGGGAACACAAAACCAAGCAATTAGTGGAGAGCAGGAGGTGGAAGCAGTGCTAGGAATATACCATGAAATAATGTGTACTTAAATGAAAATAAATCTCCACGATTGCAAAATATGAAGATCATTCATGAAAGATGCCAAAATCCACCCCCCCAAAAACAATGTCGTCGGCATAAACCAAAGACCAGAAGCTAATAACGGGCATAACCCAAAGACCAGATTGTAATAACAGGATGCCTTTACAGCCAGAGACCATGTAGTCTTTATGACTTTTGGTAAACTAGCAAACTTAAAGGCCACAGTACTGTACATTCTGAGCAGACAGAAACAAAGCCATTTCGAATGAAATGATAGGCAAGATGACCAAAGCGCAAGCTAGCTCGCAGACATAGGAAAAATATTGGAGAGGTATCAGCAAAATATTGTTGCATCATGGAATTGCCGAGCGTGCGCAAGATCAGCCACATCTGAGGAAGTGACCTGATACTGTCAAGCAACCGAAGGCTTACTTCCCAAGCGAGTGATAACTTGCTCAGCAAACAATTCTACCTACTAGGGTACAAGTGCCTGTACAAAAATGCAAAAGAATCACTGCTAAATTATGGGGAAAACACAAAGGTAATAGAAAAGGTAATGCAAATATGATAGAAATTCATTTACAAACTTTCACATGCACATTCACTGCCCTCTGTCCTGTCCCCAAAAGTATCTTTTAGTTTCGTTATGACATAACATGTGGTTAAAATACTTCATTTTATTTTGTATTTATTGATTCTGCCACATTCGTGATAAAGGCTTATGCTTGATTACCATTTCTTACGAAGCGCAATTCGTAGCCTATGTGTTTTTATTGACCAATAGGGGTCTCTAGAGTGCATTCAAAACATCAAGAAATGAACCACACTTCAACACATCTGGCTGGAAAGCTTCAACGCTTCATGAAGCTTCATCTGACCAGCACTAACAATAACTAACAAAAGTGTAGTTACGGCATGGCTATTGGAAACAACTAGAATTCAAGCAGCATAGCTGCAATCGATTTAGGCATTCATGGCGATCACAATTGGTCCAATCATTTAACAGCAAGCCAACCATCATCTGAAATAATGCTTAATCCATTTCAGCTACAGCTATTCAAATTATTAATAATACAACATGAACAATTTACTGCGCCAAACATACTGTAGCTGATATTTAAAAGCATGAAGTAAATCAAAGCCATGCAAAAAATATATAAAAAACAAAGTACAAAGTACATCCAATACATCCAGGAATATTCCAATGGGAATAACAGGCATGTACGCGACTCAATATAAGCATTCCGATAGAAGCCATGAGCAGGTTCAGTGCCGCGGTAAGATAACGTTCATGATGCGTTTGTTAGGCTTGCAACTCGTATACACTGACCGTGCGAAGAAACTAGCGAGCAACCTATACATAAAGAAAATCAAAGTGACATCCGTTAACTCCTCGACAAGCCTTCGTGAATTAGGGACCGGCCATCTGTCCCAAGAACATATTTATGTTACCGGCCATGGTCGTGGCAAACTGATTGGTGCATGACACTTGAGAACTAGTAGCTCGGGTAACTTCACAAAATGCTTTCTTGTCAGAGGCCTGTACTACGAAGCCGGTTTTCTGGCTTATCAGGGTAACTTCGAGAGTAACTTTATCACGTGCAGCCCTAACTTCCCGGCTAACCGCGACTACGAAAGGTGGATATGTTGAAACCGGGGAATGTTGCCAAGGCAATATACGCCACATCTCAAACCTGGTCGTCTCAGAGTTAGATCTTGCATAACTCCAGGCTTCCAATTAACCACGCCCTATTTAAACAGCACTCCTCCGCTGACGCGTCCTCTTGACAATGATAGCGTACCTGGACGACCCGTACAACATTAGCGCGCGGATTGTGAGGGGCTCTCTTCGGAGGGCACGGGTATTTAGAGACTGCCAGAATCCGCTGGCGTGCCCGGACGATGTTCTCCATGAAAGATACAGATTTTCAGCTGAGGGAATTCGTTACCTGTGCCAGCTGATCGAGGCGGACGTCTCTAATGTAACCCGCCGAAGTCAGGCCCTCACAATCGAGCAGATTGTGTGCCTGTCCTTGCGCTATTTCGCCAGCGGACAATATCTGTATTCCATCGGTGATGCTGAATATCTGAGTAAGAACACTTAATGCCGTGTGATTCGGAAAGTGGTACTTGCTCTTACTAAACTGGTGGATGCATTTGTCGTGTTCTCTGGCCATCTAACTGCACTTCAAATCAAAGAAGGCTTCTATGCAATCGCGGGTAGTTGGTTACTAATCATTGTATGCAATTGGCTATTTTGCCTTTTATCAAAAACCGAATTATGACCGGTGTTATGGCCCCAATTTGTTATTACATTTACAACACAACAGCAACAGCAAGGGATGACAGATACAGTTTTAAAAACTTAAACACATTTAATGAACAAAGACAATAATGACTAAACGAATCTACAGACCAAGATTGATTTCCAAGAAAAACAGAAATATTCACAGTCCCTTTTGCTTGGGTTCCTTGGTGATGTCCTGGGTGAGGAAAATGCTCTAACACAGGCAAAAATCCACTATAAGCTTCACAGGTCTTAAACAGAATGACAGGTCTGGTCACATGTATCCATCTCCTTACAATTTCTCTTACCCCTTTACTGTCTCAATTCTCCCCTTTATATACTCTTTTGCAGACCCCTCCCACCTTTTAGACTTTTTTTTTCCTTTTATCTGGGGACTTGTTTCAGACATGCCCGAAACATGCCCAAACCGAGCTCCAGTCTGAGCTTAACAAAAAAAAAGGTAAATACTGCCATCCAGTGGCCTGTATTCACATTACACCTCCATTCCAAAAGGGAAAAATTTTGACTCATAACAGAATTTTTCTTTTCAATACAAAATGGTTAAGTGAACACTTGTCTATATATACATATCATACAATATTCAAATAAACACACGATATACATATTCAAACACGGGATAAGCAATCAGCAATCACATTGTCAGCACCCTTTACATGCTTAATTTCCTTGTCAAACTCCTGTAAAATCAAACTCCAATTCAACAATCTCCGATTCTTGTTTTTCATCTTACTCAAAAACATTAACGGATTGTGGTCAGTGTACACAATCATTGGCTTTTGCCCTGTACAAACATTAACATCAAAGTGTTGTAAAGATAGAACCAGAGCCAACAGCTCCTTCTCTATTGTGGAATAGTTCCTTTGGTGGCGATTGAACTTCCTGGAGAAGTATGCCACGGGATGCTCAATGTCATCAGAGTCACTTCTCTGTAGGAGCACAGATCCACAAGCTTGGTCGCTAGCATCGTCCGCGATGGAGAACGGTTTGTTGAAGTCAGGAGATTTGAGCACGGGGAAGTGACACAGCAGAGACTTCAGGCGATCGAAGGCTCTCTGGCATGCCTCATCCCTAGTGAACTTTACGCCTTTCTTCAGTTGGTTAGTGAAACTGAGAGTAATCTCAACTTGCGGTAGTACCCGATCATTCCAAGGAAGCGGTGCAAAGCTTTTTTGCTGTCAGGAACTGGAAAGTCCATGATGGCTTGTACTTTAGCATTTATGGGTGCCACCTTACCCTGGCCTATGACGTAGCCAAGATAGGTGACAGAAGCACAACCAAAGTCACTCTTGTTCAGGTTAACAGTCAGGTTAGCCTGGGTCAGGCACTGGAACAACGTCTCTACATCTTTTAGATGTTCTTCCCAGGAGTCACTCCATGTGATCAGGTCATCGATGTATGCACCCGTGTGTGGCAATCCGGCGATTGTGGACTGTATCATCCTTTGGAACGTGGCTGGGGCATTTTTCATTCCAAAGGATAGGACTTCATGCTGGTACAACCCAGATGGTGTGGCAAAAGCAGAGATGCTCTTGGCCCTCTCAGTTAAAGGCACACACCAATAACCCTTCAATAAATCAATCTTGGTCAGAAACTGCTTGCCCTACTCTATCAATACAATCATCAATCCTAGGTATTGGAAACACATCAGTTCTAGTTACAGCATTGACTTTAGGATAATCTGTACAGAATCTAGTACTTCCATCAGGTTTTGGAACTAGCACACAGGGTGAACACCAATCTGAGTTGGAGGGTCTGATAATATCATGTTCTAACATGTACTCAACCTCTTTCTCAGCAATCTTTCTCTTTTCAGGATTCATCCGGTACGGATGCTGTTTTATTGGTTTGGCATCACCAACATCTACATCATGGGAGGCAGTAGAAACTCGTTTTGGAACATCAGGAAACAGATCCTCATATTTCTTGATCAACCTCTCAAACTGATCTCTCTGTGAGGGTTCTAAGTGCTGGAGTTTTACATCAAGATTTTTGCAACACTTCAGAATTTGACAATTTACATGAAAGAACTTCAGCTTTAATTCTAAGTTCATCATCTTGAAACTCCCCCTCATCTTCACACGTTTCGACCATAGGAGAATCTGAAGTGACAGCTGCAACCCTAGCATTTCTGTCATGATAAGGCTTCAGCATGTTAATGTGACACAATTGTTTTGGTTTTCTCCTATCTGGAGTCTTCACAATGTAATTGAGATCATTGAGTTTTGTCAGAATTTCATAAGGACCATGAAATCTAGCCTGCAATGGATTGGACTGCAAGGTAAACAACACAAGGACCATGTCTCCTGGTTTAAACTCGCGGCTTCTATCCTTATGATCATACCAAGTTTTCATTTTTCCCTGACTTGAAATCAAGTTCTCTTTGGCTAGGTCACAAGCTGCACGCAATCTTTCCTTGAACTTGCTAACATAGTCTAACAGACTGATGTGCGGCTCTTCCTCTTGCCATTGTTCACTCAATAATAGCAAAGGTCCTCTCACTTCATGGCCAAACACTAGCTCAAACGGACTGAATCCAGTATACTCCTGTACTGCTTCTCTAGGTGCAAACAACAGCAAATGAACACCTTCATCCCAGTCTTTCTCATGGTCATAACAATAAGTCCTCATCATTGTCTTGAGAGTGGAATGAAACCGCTCTAAGGCACCCTGACTTTCTGGATGATAGGCACTAGAAAGAATCTGCTTTGCACCTAGTTCATACACAACCTGCTGAAACAATCCTGAAGTGAAATTGCTACCTTAGTCTGTCTGAATTTCCCTGGGAAGGCCAAACAACGTGAAGAACTTTATCAAAGCCTTCGAGATTGCAGTTGCCTTGATGTTATGTAGAGGTATGGCTTCGGGGAATCTGGTAGATGCACACATGATTGTCAACAAGTACTGATATCCAGATCTAGTCCTGGGTAATGGACCAACACAATCAACAATGACCTTAGAGAAGGGCTCCCCAAATGCTGGGATAGGCTGCATTGGAGCTACAGGTGGGTCTAACTGGTGTTTTCCAACTACTTGACAAGTGTGACAGGTTTTGCAAAAGTTGGAAACGTGTTTCCAAAGCCCAGGCCAGAAGAAGTGTTTCATAATCTTATCAATAGTCTTGTTAACACTAAGATGACCTCCTAAAGGTAAACTATGAGCCATTGTTAAGATCTCTTTCCTGTAGACCTTCGGAACAACAATTTGCCTGACCACTGCCCAATCTGCATTGGCAGGGTTATCAGGAGTTTTTGCCCGAAACATGCCCAAACCTAGCTCCAGTCTGAGCTTAACAAAAAAAAGGTAAATACTGCCATCCAGTGGCCTATATTCACATTACACCGGTAATTGATTTGACTAACAATATAGGTTTCCCAAGAGTAATGGGAGCCATTGATTGTACCCACATTCCCATCAGTGCACCCCTGGGAGAGCATGAGGGGGATTTTGTGAATGGGAAATCCCAACATACCATCAATGTGCAGGTAAAAGATGTAATTTATAGGTATACATTGAAATAGGACATGGCCACATCTCAAAATTAACCAGACAACTGTTGGTCCCATTTTGCATTACTACTTGTCCCTCACATGGTTTGATTTTCAGGGGTGACAAGTGCTTGAACCTCTTGTTCCTCACCTTTGCATATATTCTTAGATGACATGTGATCATCAGTACATGGTAACAAGTGTGGATGCAAGATGGCCAGGGTCTGTACATGATGCTCGCATTTTTCGAGAATCACTACTATCTCAGAGATTCCAAGAAGGTAAGATCCCGCATGTTGAACAGAATATAGTCGCCCATCTTTTCAGGAAACATCAATCAGCATGCTACTGCTATGCCATTGTTTCACACTAACTTGCCTCCATTTCATCTAAGGGTGTTTTGATGAAATCCTGCTGGGGGACCGTGGCTACCCGTGTCTGAAACAGCTGATGACGCCATTTGCAGACCCACAATCAAGGGCTCAGAGAGCCTTCAACCATGCCCACAGTGTCACTAGGGTCAGAATGGAGAACACCTTTGGCATTTTGAAGGCTCGATTCACATGTCTGAAAGGCCTTCGCGTGAAGCCTGAGAGGGCCTGCCAGACAATAGCAGCATGTGTGGTACTGCACAACATAGCCACAATAAGAAAAGAGAGGGTAACAAATCACAATCCTCTCCCCCCAGATGTCACTGACCCCATGACCCTTGACCATCCCACAGGACGTGCAGTGAGGGATGCAATTGCCAACTAATTCTTCAATCACTGACACAATTGAAATAAATAAGAGACAAGAATGAAATGTCGCAATTATTTCAGCAATATTCATTTATTTGCAGTCTCCCATGCCTGAAAAGAGAACATGAAGTCAAACTGAATGCTACACATTAATGGAGTGATAATATGTACTAGGCTAATACCTTTTTCTCGTGCTCCAGCTTTTCAATTTCAAGCTTTAGCTTTTTTTGTCTCCAGTCTCTTCTTTTCGCAATCCAATTCCAGCATGCCTTTGTATAGACTGCGGACATTGTCCACTCTGGCCTACAGAACCCCCACCCCAGAATGAACATATTAGCCTCGTATGTATAAGATTCGGTACTTCTTATCAACCAAGGAGGAAGAAACTGTACTTCATGGGATTGCGAGGTCCCTGGCAGAGAGGCGTCAGGGGGGAACAGGTGCGGTTCCAAGTCCTCCTTTAAAAGAAGTACACAGATTCATAGCATTAATCACACAACTTACTCGATTCAGACACGCTACTCAAGAGTAAGGGTCACTATTCCTACAATATTCACACAGCCTACAGTAGCAGTGGTAAAGTGTTTTAACCTGTATGGGGGCGTCGGAGATGGCAGTTAGGGTGTCATCATCTCCATCCTGAAAAGACAAATAATTACAGGCTGCACCTACATACTTTATGGATGGCATAATTTAGAGGTCATGCAGTGTTATGAGTTTTAATTACCTGGGCCTGCGTTTCACTGTTCATAGGCTGTGGTGGAGTAGTGGTCGCCATGTTTCCATCCTCAACTGCATAAAAACACAACACATGACATGTCACTCTTTTGAATAAAAACACAAGTCCTTTTAACATGAAACCTCAATGCCATATATTACCCCGCACATAGAGGGTGGACATTTCCACTGCACCAGGGGTGGACTGCACCCTCTCCTCTCCCTCCAAAATTGGCCTGCCACTGTTGTTGGCTAGGGCCAACTCTTCAGCCACAGTGAAGGACTCTGGTGCCCTTCCTCCTTCTTTGCCCCTCACTGCAACTTTCTTCTTGTTGGCTGTGAGAAAGACAAAAGCATATTTTCATTCTCTCACTCTCTCTTCTCTCCCCCCATCCCCACCACACACACACTTACCATTTTGGATGATGTTCTTATATTTCATTTTCTGCTGCTGTTGCCTCTGAAAATGTTCAAAGGACATACATAGAATCATACAGTCAAGGGGACTAAACATACAATCATCCTGCTTCATGTGGTGATGTACATACGATAAATTGTTTCTAACAGTTAACGTACCAAATCTTATTTTATTGTCCTGACAGCAGGCTTTATTTCTTTTCACGGACATAAGTAAAACTGGCATACTTGCGCATTCACACGATCTGTAATCCGCTGCCAACAGACCAGTCGCGCTCTACTCGCTGAAGTGGTGTTGGATTTCGCGGTGAGGGTGGATTTAAACTCTTCATAACTCCGCATAATTATCGCGCATTCCTCGTCCGAGAAATAAGGTGCCCGTGCCATCGTCAAAAGTGGTGTTTGACTCTGGTATCCGCCCCCTTTTATGTGAACGCGCAGTAACTCTGATTAGGTTGACACAGGTTCAGCAAATCAACTTCATAATCAGCGTCGTAGCACCGATTAACCGCAAACTAGATAACCAGGTTTTGTCAACCCCGGTTTCCCGCTGGAACCCTGGGTTACTTCTGGGTAGGTTGAACTCCGTTCATAGTACAGGCCTCCCTAGTTTTCTCGTGCTACGTTTCTCGTCTTGATTTCTCAGTGTTTATCTTTCTGACTGGATTACCCGACTTTTGATTTTTGCCTTTTTGATTTTGGATTACTGTTGCATCTGTGTTTTGACCATTTTTCTGCCCGACTTCGAGATCTGTTTGCTGTCCTGGTAACGATTCGGATTACGTCCTGTGGATTCTGGCTTGTCTCTCTGATAGTACTATTCCTGTGTACCAGACCCATTTCTGTCCGACCACGATTACTGTGATTGCTGCCCTGGTTTTTGATACTATTTTTGCCCAACTGGATTTCGACTTTTGGATTGTGGACTTTGTACCGTTGTTTTTCGCTCTGCGGGGGTCACCCCCCTTTACCAATAAAACAAGCTCTACTGCATTTCCTGGTTCTCGCATCTGGTTCCTGATCGCAACACAACAGACAGTGATGTCACTAATAGACAAGTTTGGAGCAACCCCGCAGTGTTAGGGTTTGTACCCCGCCGGATGCAAACAGCAATCTGGCGGGCACTGAGACCATGTGCTTGCGCGAAAGGAGACTCAAGTGCCAAGGCTGAGGGTGAAGAACTGAATTTACTTGAAAAAACAAACAAGAACTGTTTCTTCTTTCACACACAGACCTGGGGCCTGTTTCACAAAGCTGGATTAACATGCCCGTGGTTTCTCTCAGTTACCCAGCTGCACTTAACCAGACATCCGCGGTCTTGATTATCGGTCTCACAAAGCCGGTTATCAACTCGTTAAGTGAACCCAGGTGTTTCCAGTCTAGATCTGTGCTTGTGCACATAAAAGGGGCGGTGTTAACTCCATTTGACTAATTGCGCACCATGGAGAAGCCGCAGACAGCAACTTATTTCTCAACAGAGGAGCAAACAATAATTCTGAGGATGTATGAAGAATATTAAGACATCATTCAGGCGAAGAGCAACATTGTTGTAGCTGCCAGAAGCCGCAAATAATCTTGGTAAAAATCGCAGACTCTGTCAATGTGTTTGTAATATTTTGGGATTGTAATATTTAACTAGAATGAGAGTTTATAAAGAAACTCTGAGTTTGCATGTGACAGCACAATTCACTGTATAATGTGATGTTTATTTTTGGATTGTCCTGCACTCTGCTGTATGATAAGGTGCAAAGTGTCTTCTTTACTAATAGGCAAGTATGATAAACTATGGTAACTGTCCATTGCATGGTCGAAGTGACCAGGGCATATGTATGGTGAGGGTTAAATTAGTTGGCAAGCTAGATCATTGGTATGTAGCATAATAAAAGTTATTTGGATGATCTTTATTGTTGTCAGTAATGGTTCACGTATACATTTGTTTATTATCTATATACTGGTTTTACGTAGCTATTGATGCACTGTCATCATTATCAACATGTTATTTTTCACAGCGTATGATTGTAATACAACTATTATTCATTTAAGTCCAACTTGTTGTGCTGGACAATCCATGCCAGACATTTATGATCATTCTGTTGCTTTTATCAATATTGTAGAACAGACATTGCTAAAAGATGTATTATTTATTATTGGTAACACTAATTTCCTGACTGGCAGCATCACCACCTTGTAAAGCACCTGTAGTAATTGAGAGGCACAGGGTTCAAAGGGTGGTGCAGTCAGCCCAGCAAGTTATCGGTGCTGTCTTGCCTAACCTGATGGACTTATATACAATACAATATAAAGTGAGGACCCCTGTCAACCAAACCAAGGTCTCTTCTTGAAGATGCTGTCCAAACAGAAGACAGGCTATGTGAACACTGAAGCCAAGAACAATTACAAAAGCCACAGCTTCTACCCCCATATGATCTGTATGCTGACATAAGTGTAATGATTCTGTTGCCAGGCCATGTTTTGATTCAGTCAATGTCATGTTTTGTATTTTGCCTGTCTTGCCTTGCCAAATCTTTTACCTGCCTTTTCTCATATTCTCTCTTTAGATCATTTTTCTGGTATATGTACTTCTCTATGCCATGCATTGCATCTTGTCTCCCCAGTCTGGTCATGTGTTTTGAAACTGTTTTGTTCCCTAGTTTTGCGTGCCAAGTTTTCAGGTGATTTCATGGTTTCTGGGTTTCCAATTATTCCTTTTTTGCGTCTTTCACCTTACTGTTCTGTCTTTACTAGCAAATACTGACAGTTTATTATTATTCTACTAACAGCAAGTAACCTTGTGCATTATACTAACTTACTAACCAGCACTTAGGGATTGTATAGCTGCACATTACTGATTGGCTTACAAGCTCTCAGCACTCGCTCTGCTCTAGTCTCCGCCCCTTGCCTTCACTCAATTTACTTTGCTGCGCTTCAGTGGATTCTCCGCACCTTGTGAAACACTGTTCTGCCTCTCTCTCTTTGTGCACTTTAGAAATCCCTAACCGGAGCTGTTTCTTTGCCATAGGCTGTCTGTGTAATCCCTGCCCGCGCTTTGGCTTTCGCCAATTGCACGTGGTTAGGAACTTCCTCTTGTTCATTTCTTTGTTAATTAGTCTGATCCAGCTCACCTGTTCCCTATTATAGCATGTGACTTCCTGTATGTATATTGAAGCAGTCAGATCACATCGAGCTCTTGTCAGTATGTTTTCTCGTGCTACTCTGTTCATGCCCTGTTTTCATAGCATTATTCTTCTGATTGGAACATCCTTGATTTTGATTCTGCCCCTGCCTATGACAATACTTTGCCTTGGTACCGAACCTGCTTTGCCTGACCTCGAGACTTGTGATTGCTGTCCTGGTAACAAACCGTTTCTGGCCCTCTGGATTGTGTTTTTATTTTTGGACTCTGGCAGGATTGTAGGCAAGGGTACAGAGTTTCCACCCCTAAATTCAATAAAACCAATATTGCTGCACTTTCTGGTACTCGTGTGTGTGTGTGTGTGGTACTGGAGCACACCCTCACAATAAGACCAATAAGACGTGCTCTGCTCTCTCAGTTATAATTATTGAACTGCCTCCATCTCTTTGCTCATTGCAGTTACCTTTATCTTGTAAATACAAAACTTTAGTTTATTAGAGCCTACTTTGGCTGATATTATTTTTACTGAATCATAATGACATTTTTATTGTCTTTTTTCTTTTTTACCTTCGCCAGCGACTTCGCTGACGAAGGTAATGTTTTGATCCCTGTGGATTTATTTGTTTGTGTGTGTGTGTGTGTGTCTGTCTGTGTGTATGTGTATCGAATAACTGAAAAAGTACCAAACGGAATTTCATAAAATTTGGTGGGTTGATTTGGCATGACCTGAGGATCAATCGATTAGCTTTCGGGAGTTATCGGGTCAAAGGTCAAGGTCAAGGCCACGAAAAGGTCAAAACCGACTTTCAGCCATATCTCGGTCAATTTTTATCCGATCGGCATGAAACCAATGCCAAAATGTGCAGAATTATATACCCGATCCTGTGATGTGAAACACGGTACAATGGGGTCAATACCCTTCTTAGCGGTTGGGAGTCAAAGGTCAGGGGCGTCATTACCTTTCGAACTTAAAGGCGTATTGATGTAAAAAAAAAAAATATCGTACTCTTCTCATTCATCGATCATTTAAAAAAATAAAAATTGGTCCTCAGAGTTATGTGGCGAGGGATTCAGTGGCGTCGGCGAAGGTATGCGCTCTACCGAGTGCCCGTTCTAGTTTCAATTGTTATTGGGTTTGAATTTTGTAAACTGAGAGATGCGTATTTAATCGCGTTAATAATAAAACTTGAATAATTTGAATAGATCAGATTTATGATGCTCTTTCATCAAGATGTATAATTATACATACCAGTGCATAATATACTTGTAGGTTGTATTGCAAAAATCATTTTGTATATTGATAGTGCGTATATTGAAAGTAGCCTACTTTTGTCTAATTATTTGTTTTTTTGTTTTTAATCTGTCAAAGTAATTTAATGTTGTGTTCTGGGGTCCTGGCCTTTGGCCAGGACAGCATTTATGGTTTTTACAGTTTCATGTGCCAGGATTTCATGGTTCATGTTCACTATCCATATCTTAGTTTTAACAGTTTCTTGTATTAGGATTACACTTTTCATAGTTCACATTCAATGTCCATGTTTTTACTTTTCCATGTTTTTGTTTTTGCCAGGTCCACCAAGCCACCCCACCGCTTGTCTGTGTTCCGCCCCGTGCCTTCGTTGTTGCACATTCCAGAGCTCTGGTTGGCTTTGGTATTTCCCCCTTCCTTCTGTGCTGTGCTGATTCGGGGCTGTCTAAGCTTAATTGGCAATTAACTGTTTTTAAGTTACTAACATTTCCTAACACTCACTGGGTGGTGTAATTCTTAGATAGGCACATTACTAATATTACTTCTTTAGACAGGGAGTTAGTTGTCATGATTCCTGCTTTGCTATTTCAAGTCTTGCTGTGCCTTTCTGTTCTAAACATTCATGCTGCTTTCAGACTGCATACTTAATTGGTACTTAAGCTGAGCACGCTCATTCTCTTAATGAGCAAGTCTTGTCATCCAATCTTGATCTTCGTCCAATGACCTTGCCATGCCTCTTGTTTCTCCTTCTCCAGGTGTTGCCCCTCATGTGTTCTGATTTCTTTCCCTTTATCTGGATGCAGTGGAAGTTGGCTGGCAGACAGTGTCTAAAGTTTTGTTGCCAAGTTCTTGTTCATGTTTCCAAGTCTCGTTCACGCTCAAGTTCATGGTCATATTTGCAAGTCTTGCTCTAGTCTGTTTTCATAGTCCTTGTCATTTTGTGTACAGCCTTTGCATTTCTAGCCTCTTGTTCTTTTCTGTTTAGTAATTATCTGCCTGGAGTTTCCAGTGGCTTTTGTTTTTGTTGTTTTTGATCTTTAGTTTCCAGCTCTGTGAAGCTCACCTTAGTTTGTATTTTGCAACCCTTTGGGCCAAGTTTTTTGTTGGCCCTCGTGCCTGTTTTCTTTTCTTTTGTTTAATTAAACTCCTCAATCCCCTTCACCTCGCTTCTGGTGTCTACCTGATTTCGTATCATTTAATTAGGTTTTAATTATGTATACTGAGAGGGATTCATTTTCTACTGCGTATTCCTCTCTCAGCATATCTTTTGAACGAGAGGCAGGAATATACCGTGGACTGGACAGGTGGCCAGTCCATTGCTGGGCACAGACCATACACTGATTCAAACCTTTGGGCAATTTAGAGTCTCCATTTAGTCTGATATGCATGTCTTTGGACTGTGGGAGGAAACTGGAGCGCCTAAAGAAAACCCAGGCGTACACGGGATGAACATGCACACTCGACCCAGAAAGGACGCGGGCGGATTCAAACCCACAACCTTCTTTCTGGGAGGCCGACCATCGTACAGCCCTACTGACCAAGATGAATGTGGGGAAACCAAATCTCACTGCTTTGAATGGCATGTGGTTATGATGAATTATGGAACTTGAACAATTTGATTATATATGTATCATTGTAGATATATAATTTTGTTTTTATTATTGTTGTTAGTATTATTACTTTTTTTTTGATGATGATCATATTTTAAAAATATTAATTTTAATGAATAATGATATTCAAATCATACAGAACCCTCCCCATGAATGCAAAGTGTCTTTTATAGTTTCTATTATAAAAATATTATGAATATTATTGATATTCGAATCACCAAATAAGAATAATCAAGTATGGTTGACTGTTCAATTTTCATGTCGACACAGATTTCGTTCCAAAGTAAATAAGGCGTTACTTTTGCCGATTCTGGCTTGGTTTCGGGTCCCTCACGTTGTTTTTCATTCTAGAGCTGGAAATTGGAGATTTGGAGCAGCTCGTTGAAACAAGTGTTATTTTCAAAATAATACGGATGATGAGTTTTCCAGTTTAGAGTTCTTTCCACTTCGGTTACTTAATTTAAGGGGCTATTACGAATAATCAGTCAACATTCCAATCATATATGGCCTTCGTAGAGATGACCTGCATTCTCGCGGTTCGCAATCATTGACTTTCGTCAATTTCGGAAGATCGAAATATCGTTTCAGGGGCAAGTGCTAATATAACTTAATTTTAAATGCAGTAATGTTAGCCTACATGACGCAGTATGAGTATCGTCGCGCTGATGGGAAGCAAGCAATGGAGAGTCCGTGCATACGACCGTTGCCAAATGTTGCGACAGATCATTAAATGCTCATATAGATACTGTGTCCTCCGTCCCTCTTGCGTTGTTCTTACTAGCTGTCCGGACAATTCTTATTGAAATTATTGGAATTGCAAATTGAGCCATTTTTCATTTTACATGCGAATGTAATTTGACTTGTGATCGCTGTAATCCTCATTATTATACGATCTTCTCTCATGGCTTCTGTAAGTGCTGTGTGTGTTTACTTTAGCTCAGATGATGGAAAAAATGCAACGGGTCTGACGGAAACCTGAAATCGGTTTGTTTATTTTTGGACATAAAAATGGGCATTCTGTTAAGAGTATTTCATGCATGACTGATTTATAAACTGTACTGCTGACAATGTTAATACTGCTATATTCTTAACATACATGGTGGCGATACTGGTCAACTGGATATAAAATTTCAATTTCTGATGTTGAAATTAATGTTAGCAAAGCATGCTGCCTGTATATTTAGCGGACAAATGATCGAGTTGACGCGGATTTTGCATAGAATTTGCATTGCAGATGCAGTCCGCTTGCAGGCCATCTGGGCTCTCTGGAATTGCCGACTGTTTAAAAGATGGTGTAATGTGTTATATTGTGTTCTGTGTCTAGTTGGCTCCATTTAGCATTTTATTTTAGCAAGCTGGACATAGCTAAGCGTTTTTGTGGTCATTTGTGCTGTATATAATTACTTCGTTATAAGTGTGTAGCTAGCATGCTAGCTAGCTTTGTGGAACTCTGTGCTGTGACACTGAGCCCTGGAAACCATAATCGCAATGCATTTTCATAAAACAATATGCCAGTTTGCATAAAATAATTGTTTCATAATTGTATGACATCTGACTGTTGTGAAGTTACGATTAAATTTGTGTTTTGATCGCTATTTGCGTTGCATTATTCTGCATATTTTCACTGCATACTGCCCGTTTATATTTAGCGGACAAAGCGATCGCGTTGACGCGGATCTTGAATGGAATTGTACATAGCAGATGCGGTCCGCTTGCCAGCCAGCTGGGCTTGCTGGAATCTCCGATTCTTTAAAAGATGGTATAACGTGTTACATGGTCTTCTGTGTCCAGTTAGCTCCGTCTTGCATTTTGTTTTTACCAAGCTGGGCATAGCGAAGCATTTTTGTGGTCATTTCTGCGGTATGTATGAATTTGACTAATATTCCGTGGTGAGCTAGCTGCCCGGGATAAACTAAGCCATCTCATGGGGACAAGTGCATGGTTCGTCGGTCTTTGTATTAAAACGGAGACCGCTGCGGCTTATAGGCCTATTTACTTGATGCCTGTGGAGCCTGGATTATCTTGTATTCTACTGTTTTTTTTTTTGTCTGCTTCAGTTATCTTTGTATTAATTTAGCGAAATGAGCATAACAAAGAATTTCAGTGAAGGTTTGTGCTGTATGTAATTATTTCGTTATATGTTTGTAGCTAGCATGCTAGCTAGCTATATGGAACTCCGTGCTGTCACACGGAGCCATGCGAACCATAATCGCGATGCCTTTTCGTTAAAAAATATAGTTAGCGCACAAAGCGTTCGCGTTGATGCGGATTTTGCATGGATATTGTAGCTCACGAGGTCCGCTTCACAGCCATCTGGGCTTGCTGGAATCACAGATTTTTTAAAAGACGGTATAATGTTTTATATTTATATTTAAATACTCAACCTTTTTATGCAAAGACCCCACTTTGCAGGGACATGTCATGGGGGACCCAGTACTTGATTATAATTATTTCATAGGTGAATATTCGAAAATGTGTTCTGAGCTTGCAGATTGGCTATTTCCATTTTTTTTAAGAAACCAAGGTTGAGAACAACTGCATGCTCCATTAACAAAAAATTATTCATTTAGTTGTTCATGAAAGATTTTGTACTCCTATTGTAAATTTTAGCACCTACCTTTTCTTTTGATCTTTTAAGGTTTCCTGCCTGGCCTAGGTGGAGGAAGCACCTGAGAGAATTATCTGGCCATCTATTTGCCCTGAAAATCCAGAGGACACAAACATGGCAAAGTCCTTCAGAACTATAGGACCCCAGTTCAACATGTATTCTTGCTTTTTTCCTGCAGTTGGCTGGGATCAGTTCCAGATACCCCAAGGCCCTTGCAAGGGAGGAGTGGTTTTGATGATAGATAGATTTTATTGGTGCAATTTGTTGAAATTATTTGTTGCTTCAAATGCAGCAACTTTTCTTCCTAGGTGTGGTAAATAATGAATCTGCATATGTTTTATGATTAAATTCCCTGGAAATATCCATCCAACTATAATTTGACCCATTATTGCTATTTCAGGTTTTTGTGTTTCGAGTTTCAACCTATCCTAGCAT
Organism: Gymnothorax reevesii; assembly: GCA_029721435.1. Classification (NCBI taxonomy): domain Eukaryota; kingdom Metazoa; phylum Chordata; class Actinopteri; order Anguilliformes; family Muraenidae; genus Gymnothorax; species Gymnothorax reevesii. Next base: position 53,979,992 of record CM056575.1, read on the forward strand.
GCATTGGTCAAGTGAGAAGGATATACCCTGGGTAGGTCACCATCCAGTCCATCACAGATACCAACGACTGCTCACTAGCAAGACAATCCTGGTCACATGACTGTGCCACACTACAAGACCTTGGATCTCTTTGTATTTTTTTCAGATGATATTAACACATTGTAAACTGAATTACTGGGCTTCGATTGAGCAAAAAGCAAAACGGAAGGTAAGCATTACTAGGCGAGCTCTATGGACCTCAACGATATTTTACTTCAGTCTAAGTTCTTCACCTCAGTCTTAGAAAAAAAGGGGGGATAAAGCATCAGTCTCAAACTTGCCATATTTTACTGTGAGCCCTCAATTTTTGAGCTGCCTGTAATTTGCTTGTTCAGATGGTAGTGAGACGGCTTATATCGAGATTCACCGCATGCTTGATTCCAGAAGAGGAAGCACAGGGAATAGACAGCATCCAAAGCAGACATTACTGCTTTCAAATTAGTGTGCCAGTATTTTTACTTTACCCACTATTTCTACTGTCTTTTTCTCTCTTGCACTCCTTTTCTTCTTTTTATCTCTCTCCCTCCATTTCTCTGTCCAAGAAATGGTATGTGAGCTGAAGCACAAAGATATTAACTGCAATCCAGTATTGAATAACAACTACTGGTTCTGTGAGCTCTGTTGATGGAAAAAGACTGTGCTTCGTCCCTTTGTTCAAATTAGAGATAGCTACAGACTTAAGCATGAGGTATGGGGCTCTCTTTAAGTTAGTTGCTATTAACAATAACTGTTTTTAAAACCATAGAACACACAAACTCTGGCTAAGTGACTAAGGTGCATGGCAGGGACCTGCAAGGTTAGTCATCCAAGTGCCAGCATAACCACATTAAGAAGATAAGGGTTTAGATGCAAGGCACAGAACTCAGTTTTTTTTCCTGAGGTATTGGCCCCTGCATAATCAAATCTGCTTTAGGTTAAATTGGCAGCTCAGCTCCGTACATCCTGCTGGGTTTTCAACAGCCTCTCCACCCTGAGCCACACCTTCAAGATAAGACACTTAGTGACACTTTCCCTATGAACAACATGGAGGCTCTCTCTAAGCCATGACTTCGGTGTGGCTTGGGAGACATTGACTATGTTCAATTAGTCATTTTAACTTAGGAACTTTCCTAACTCCCAGAAAATTACCTGGAATTGTTTATCATGGTGGAAGTCATCATACGTGTGCTTGAAATCTCTAAATATGAGGGAAAGGAGCTTCAGTGCATCCTAATTTATCACCTTTAATATAAGGTACACTGAACCATCCTTTCGAAAAGAAAGGAGATAACGCCGTTCCAAAATTCAGGGCGGTAGCAATGTTTAAAGTGACTGCCATCCATCTGGCCAATCATGAAAATGAATAAACACAACAGATGGAAGACATGTGATGTCGAGTGGAAGTGCATTTGAATTTTCTTATCAGCATTGCTGTCTTTCTAAGCATCTCTGAATTCTCCCTAACACCTTTCCTTTACCTCATGTTTTTTTTTCCATTAAGCTTAAACAAAAGTGGATAGAAATTAGATGACACGATGTAATTTTTTTGACAAATCGAATGCAACCAGAGACAAGACTAAATTAGCATCTGGAGGGAGCAGCACCAGACCTTTAATCCCAAAACCCCACCCTCACCCTCCAGGGAGGGATTTCAGGCCAGTGCCCCCCATCTAAGTAAAAGAACCACAGGCTCCCATCAGCAAAAATTTAGGTTTAAATTTCCATACAACCACTAAGCCATTAATCAATTAATTACATTCATCCAACATTGCTCGGCTGCTTCACTTAATTGCTGCATAGACCAGGCTTTTGACAAGATGAAGGAATGTCTTTGCATAATTAGGTACAATTTGCATAACATATTAAAGCCTTAGTCCTAATTAAAAAGACATTGCATCAACTGCAATCAATACAGCACACTTACTGAAACGAGTTGTGCTGTTGTTATTGTCGAATAGGAGCATAACAACGCGAGTAGAAACTGTCTCTCTCCCAAATCTGGAACAATGCCTGAAGTAAACAAGAATCGAGCAATAACTAGATTAGCAGGACCCAAACTGACGAATCCTAACATCCTGAAGCCCAACATCCCCCTAGCAGTAACACTGGCAATGCAGGATTTTCTATGGCGTGCTGTGAGCCTCTGACCCTTAAAGCTAGTATCTCACTGAGCGGCAAATGCTTATGAATCTAGCAAATTTTGGATTCGCCAACTTTTCCGAATAAAGTTGGCGAAAATCAGGATAGACCTAGGTGTCACATTAGCGACATTTAGCAACGTTTAGCATCAATTAACAACATTTGTGTAACTGTTTGCGAAAGAATAGGAAATGGCTTTCTAGAATATGAAAATGAACTCTTTGCGACCCTAAAAACCATTTACAAACTCTTTTGCAATGATGAAGAAACCTTGATGGTATCCTCACGAAACCCAATATTTGTCTATATTCATCAGCATTCGTAGCTCTGTTGTATAGTGGTCACTACTTCGCGAACCAAAAGAACTGTAGCAACACACGTTCCAACTGTTCGCAAATGTTTACAAATCTTTTACAAACCTCTGAAACTGTTTCTGAGAAAATAAATTCGCAAAGAAATTTTGATCATGCTCAAAATTTCTTTGGGACAAGGAAAACTGTTTGCGATCCTAAAAACTTTTAGTGAACTGCTTTGCACCCTTTTAACAAACTCTGATGAAACATGATTCGCTACATTCGTAAGCATTCGCTGCCATAGACGGATTAAGAGACGTCAGGCCCCTGTGCACGGACATGTGAAAGGCCCCCCCCCCCCTCACCGCCACCCGGCTGCCCGTGCAGGGAAAGTTGTGCACAAGTAATGGCAACAAATTTGAAAACCACCAAAACGTCTTCCCAATCTAATGTGAATATCACCAAATTTACTGCCACACAGCAAATCTCTGAACTATTTATACATGATAATTCTGGCATTTAGCTTTTGTTCACAATATTTACTTTCATTTTATTCTTCAGTTCTATGCATCACTTTCACTGTCACATGTAACATTCGCAAATGAAAATTTCAGTTACAGTATCGATTTTGCCACTTTCACATAGACATTTCACGTCGTAAAAAATAAACAGATTAAACTACAAATGTGGAAAAAGTTAAGCCATTTCGATTTTCAACCAAAAAACAATTTACAGCAAGTTAAAGAGTCACATAGGCCTATACCTCGCAAACACAGCAAGACTGTGTCTGTGAGTTTAAATTAACCATTATCTTACTCTAACCAATTCAATCAAGGCATTTTCTCCTGCCTTTGCCTCGTGCGAAATCATCCACGATAATTTCAAACTTCGAGGCATTAGTCAGTCCACTCTCAATTGCCGTGCGAGAAAGCGATTTCAGACGTTTTTGTGTAATCTTCGTCCACAGCTCATCTTTAATTCTGGATAGCAGAGAGAATGACCACTCACCTTTGCAATTAATGACGGGCAGAGTAAGAAACACCATTATCTAAAAAAGAAGCTTCCTTGGTTTCTTTTTCAATTTTTTGAGCTTTTTTTTTCCTGCTACCAGGGGCGCTGCCAGGAATTTTGGGCCCCATGAAAGATTTGAATTTTGGGCCCCCCCTCCCAAAATAGCCCACCCTCATCACAATTGCACTTCAGACTTTCCGTTGCACATTCATATATAATTATTACTGTTACCATTACTATTATTACCTTGTTTAGTAATTGACACTGCTGTTACAATATTTGACCAGACAGTATAAACCCAGAAATTAGTCAACCTAGTATAAGCCCATACACAAGGCTACATAAAAATATCAGCAAACCTTGTTTAGCAGTTTTGGACTGTTCTTCACTTAAGTGTGCAAAAATGGGTTTAGTATGGAGTTGTATGATTTTATAGCAGATGCACATTGTGTAAGCTTCAGAGCCAGAGAGCCCTATTAAACATGAGTAATCACGATTGCATGCCTTGAATTACTAGGCAATAGTTCTTTCATAAGACATCATGCACAGCAAGAAACAGTAACATTGCAAACAATACAGGTAGATCCAAGTGTTAGACATCAACAAAAATATTTACACTCTGTGCAAACAGTATTAAGAAATCTTCATTTACACTGCTCATATTACCTGACAGACAGACAGACGCCGGACGTGATCCCTATGTGCCGTTATGCTTTGCAGGCGACACAAAAAAGAGATTATAAAGCAGACAATTAAGATAATAGGTATAGCATTATTCAATATGTCCACCATTATTAGCAATAAAAGGTGCACACAATTTAGGGGAGTGGATGTGGGATTGTTTGTACTTTAAATGTCAGTGTAAGTTTTGCTTCCCCACCCTGTATGAGAAGTATACTTTCACTTAGTTACTTTGACACTGGGAACTTAGTTACTCGTTTCAAATTAAAATATTGATTTAATTCGCCATTTAAAGATTATCTGGATTTGGCGTGTTCGAGAAGAACAACGGTGTAACTTTGCGCAGATGTGTCCGCCAGTGGACGTGGAGCTCCAAATTTATGCACGCAGTGACAATATTTTATCACTAGATGGCACACCAGGATCAGTTATTGAATATTCACTACTGCCAGTAAACTCCTGTCTCCTACATGGGCGCGGTCGCGGGAGATTGTGCGCGTTGTAGGCTATTTGCAAATGAATGCTGACCGGGTTATCCATCGCATCTTGTTGTCAGAAGTGGTAGCTCATGTAGGCGGGCACCGGATCAAAGCAGGGTTTGTTTCCAGCCAAAATACACTGCATGGAGGGCAGAGAGCCCCCCCTCTCCCCGTGACAAGTTGCAAGGCAATTCATCTACCCATAACCGTCCAAAGCAGTTAAATTGAGGTGAAAAATGATCCATAAAGCAAATATTCTGCATAGTTCCTCGACTTTAATAAGCGGCTAATGCAAAAAAAATAATAAAAATCAGTGATGAAGTGATTACCTGATTTCGGGCTTCCACTGCCAGCTCTTCTTTGACATGTGCACACCACAGAGATATACAATAGGAGCATTCGTGCGTGGAAGACGTGATTACGGCGCTGCTATTTCACCTTGCAACAAGAAATGCTATTTTCTGATTGGCTGATAGGTTACTGATTCAAGCAGATCCGTCTGCCTTCGCCTCATCCATTCTACTAATCGCTTTTATATACAGTCTATGTTACTAATGTGCGGCGAGTTTAATCACTTCTCAGCGTGAGACTTGAGAGCCCTGTTAATAATATTTGTGAATTGCAGTATGTATTACTTTATTATAAGCTATACAATGGCGAAAATGATAACAGAGGCACTTTTTAAAATAATTATTTGACAAAAAAAAAAATCTCGCTGAAAAAGACTGGGGGAACACCGTTACCCCGCGTTCCCCGACCACTACATCCCTGCTGATGATGGGCTTGGCTCTGCGTCAGTGATTAGCTGATTTAAAAGTGTCAAGGACTGACATTTAAATTTGAGGTTATTCAATTGCTTTCTTAAACCGTCAAAATCGTCCGTCTTTTCTGAGTGGGCATCTCCTCACGTTCGTGTCGTTAAACAAACAAATAAAAAAAAACATTCCACACGAATCCTAGCCGTCTCATGGTATGAATGAATGACTCGACCGACCGTCATTATCAACACTGGAATATTGACTAGCTTAGTAGGAAGCTCCCTCATTCAAATCCTAAATATCATATATCATATAATCCTAAATAAAAGCCTTTATGTATTGCTTACCTCCTTCTCCAACACGGCTTTCAGACGTTTGGGTGGGCGGCGGATCATGTCCTCCTGAAGCTGAATCTGTGCACATTTGGGCACCCCATTAGTTATGAACCTTGTTAACACCAGCATAACGTAATATTTTATCTTGAGGATTCGTATGAGTCTAGTTTATCTTGCAAGCTCACCCACTTGCTTTTTGTTCACCGTTATAACAAAGGTACATGAGTTTTTAATGAAAACTGGCACGGCTAACTTAGCCGTGCCAGTTTTCATTTAAAAACTCTTAGCCGTGCCCGCGCTAACCGTAAAACCGTTCTCTTGGTTGGCTAATTCAACCTTTCAAAACTTCTGCTTGTTAGCCTACCATTTGCTGCTAGCATTTTAAACACTCAAGGTCAAACAGTGAGTGAGCGAACGAGCAACATACCTTTCTTCGAGAAAAACTGAGTGACCAGTTGTCTACCTCTTCTTTTCCTCTCATCTTTCTCCTGTCTTTCTTTCCGTTTTTGATAACCTGACCTCATGTCAGTTTTTCACCCGCACACAGACTCCATCATCTGCGGTTTAATCGACGCGTGAGTCACCTGCCTGCTTATGGCCACGCCCACGCAGAAGCTCACAGTGACTTGGCTTGGGGATCAGCACATTCGTTCAACGCATTGCACGTTTGCTAGCATTTGCCAGACTGGACCATTTTGCAAGATGGGGAGGGGTAAATGATGATATGATGAAGAACTAAAGAAAACAGTTGTGGAAATCGACAACCATGTTTAATTAGCTCATTTTGAATGATTACTGTTTGAAATTTGATTATTAGAAAAAAGTTTAAAAGGGTAACATTATTATTATATAATCAGCTACCCCTCGAAGGGCCCCTGTCACTGCTCAGGCCCCTTGAATCATTACCACCTTTCCCCGCCTGGCGGCGCCCCTGCCTGCTACGCTTAAAGACTACCGGAGCTCCATTTTGAATTTACATACGTTTCGCGCTTGTGAAAGAATTTCACATTTAAACAGATAGACTTTATCGTCACCCCACTTTCTTCAGTGCAAACTTGATTGCGTCCTCTATCGACCAGTTTCTTTATTCATTAATCTAATGGGAATCTGGGCCCATATAAAATAGGCCTATGCAAAATATATTTTGTATATTCTTGTAAGAAATCTCACTTGGCCCAGTCAAGGCCTAACAGTGAAACAAACTTAACCCCTTATACCCTGTCTTTTCCGTTATCTTTATATCCTTTTAAGGGAAAACTTAACACATTTTTTCCGATTGGACGAAAATTACGCACACATGTTCTGTATCTGCTGGTCTCAGCGCTTCATTGACGCTGCATTGCACTTATACTGAGAAAAATATTCAAACCCAAGGTGCCATGATTTTATGGTCACAGCATTACTTCAAATGGAAATATCTATATCGAGTATATATTTCATACACATTTCCCTGTTATTCACATAGACATATTTTGGATTGTCAGAAGCCTTTGGATCTCCACAAACAGGATTTAAAATGGGCCTGAAGTTTCACAAGTTTGAATAATAGCCGCTGCATTTGATGGACTCGAATCGGGGGCCTCTCAGGATTAAAAGGTTAAAGAACCCTATAATCAAGTGATTCACCCACAAAAATAATAAATAAAACAATAAGTTAATGATCAATTAATCACAAAATCTCTCTCTCCCTCTCTCACACACACACACACACCAGGCCCACGTTATATGATTGTGGGGCCTTTATGAACTATGACTTTCCAGAAATGCCACATACACAGCTCATTTCTGTGTGTGTGTGTGTGTTTGCGTGCGGCGGGGGGTCCATATCTATGACCATGTGAGCAGCCCCTTGGACAGAACTTGATCAGACTTGATTTGAACTTGGCCTTTGGATTTCTCCCCACAGTTGAAGGGCCCAGATTTCATAGAGTACCTTTGAAGTCCTGTGGATAAACCAAGGCAATAAACACCCACTTAAAATGCAACATTATGGTTTCTTTCTTGTAATGTCTTCAAAGTGAATTTTTAGGCTATTCCTTCAGGTTGCCAATAGGACTTTTCTTTTTGGCAGGAATGATTAGGCCCTTTGACGATGCAGAAGAAAAGAAGAAAAGAAATACAAAGTGAATTGCGGTGAATTTGCGTCGGGCCCCCTGAGCCCTTGGGCCCCTGGGCCTGGAAGGACCGTTCATTTATCCATCCCTGTTCTCCGCTCCGTGAGATAATAAGCCCACTTGACTGAAAGTCAAAATCTACTTCCATTCTTGTAAATCGGTCATCTTTTTGCATTATATTTCTAGATTTCAGTTACCGAGGCATTATGCTTGTTACATTAATTACTTTTCAATCGAAATTCATGGATGCCGAAGGATATAAGTAGTGTAAACTGGGTCTGCCAACTGCAAATAATCTTAGAAGAGGGCATTTTTCTTCTTTTATTATTACTGGCAGTTTGAAACCAGAATTGTGTTATGGCCCCAATTTGTTATAACATTAACGACAGAAAAGGATGACAGACAAAAATTTTAAAACTTAAACACATTTAATTTAAACAAAGACTTTTAACTAATCTTCTCTCTACTCTAATGACCAAGATTGATGATATACAAAAACAGAAATATTTACAGTCCCTTTGGTGGGTTGCTTGGTGATTTCCTGGATGAGGAAAATTCTCTAACACAGGCGAAAATCCACTAAAAGCTTCACAGGTCTTGAACAGAATGACAGGTATGGTCACATGTATCCTTCTCCTTGCAATTTCTCCTATTACTTTACTGTCTCAATTTTACTCCTTATATACTCTTTTGCAGACCCCTCCCACCTTTTAAGCTTTTTTTTATTTTTCTCTAGGACTTGTCCTAGACATGCCTAAAACATGCCCAAACCTATCTCCAGTCTCGGCTTAACAAAAAAAAGGTAAATACTGCCACCTAGTGGCCTCTATTCACATTACACCTCCATTCCAAAAGAGAAAAATTTTGACTCATAGAGGCAAAATTTTTCTTTTCAATACAAAATGGTTAAGTGGACACTTTTCTATATATACATGTAATACAATATTTGAATAAACGCGTGATATATATACATACTCAACCACGGGATAAGCAATCAGCAATTACATTGTCAATACCCTTTCCATGCTTAATTTCCAAGTTAAACTCCTGTAAAATCAAACTCCAATTCAAAAATCTCCGATTCTTGTTTTTCATCTTACTCAAAAAAATTAAAGGATTGTGGTCAGTGTACACAATCATTGGCTTTTGCCCTGTACAGACATAAACATCAAAGTGTTGTAAAGATAGAACCAGAGCTAACAGCTCCTTCTCTATTGTGGAATAGTTCCTTTGGTGGCGATTGAACTTCCTGGAAAAGTATGCCACGGGATGCTCAATGTCATCAGAGTCACTTCTCTGTAGAAGCACAGATCCACAAGCTTGGTCGTGAGCATCGACCGCGATGGAGAACGGTTTGTTGAAGTCAGGAGATTTGAGCACGGGGAAGTGACACTGCAGAGACTTCAGGCGATCAAAGGCTCTCTGGCATGCATCATCCCAAGTGAACTTTACGCCTTTCTTCAGTTGGTTGGTGAGACTGAGAGCAATCTCAGCAAAGTTCTTGCAGAACTTGCGGGAGTACCCGATCATTTCAAGGAAGCGGCGCAAAGCTTTTTGTTGTCAGGAACTGGAAAGTCCATGATGGCTTGGACATTAGCATTTATGGGTGCCACCTTACCCTGGCCTATGACAAAGCCAAGATAGGTGACAGCAGCACAACCAAAGTCACTCCTGTTCAGGTTAACAGTCAGGTTAGCCTGGGTCAGGCGCTGGAACAATGTCTCTATATCTTTTCGATGTTCTTCCCAGGAGTCACTCCATGTGATCAGGTCATCGATGTACGCACCCGTGGGGGGCAATCCGGCGATTGTAGACTGTATCATCCTTTGGAACGTGGCTGGGGCATTTTTCATGGTAAAGGGTAGGACTTTATACTGGTACAACCCAGATGGTGTGGCAAAAGCAGAGATGCTCTTGGCCCTCTCAGTTAAAGGCACACAGCAATAACCCTTCAGTAAATCAATCTTGTTCAGAAACTTTGCTTACCCTACTCTATCAATACAATCATCAATCCTAGGTATTGGAAACACATCAGTTCTAGTTACAGCATTGACTTTAGGATAATCTGTACAGAATCGAGTACTTCCATCAGGTTTTGGAACTAGCACACAGGGTGAACTCCAATCTGAGTTGGAGGGTCTGATAATATCATGTTCTAACATGTACTCAAATTCTTTCTCAGCAATTTTTCCCTTTTCAGGATTCATCCGGGACGGATGCTGTTTAATTGGTTTGTAATCACTAACATCTACATCATGAGAGGCTATAGAAACTCTCTTTGGAACATCAGGAAACAGATCCTCATATTTCTTGATCAACCTCTCAAACTGATCTCTCTGTGAGGGTTCTAAGTGCTGGAGTTTTACATCAAGATTTTGCAACACTTCAGAATTTGACAATTTACATGAAAGAACTTCAGCTTTAATTCTAAGTTCATCATCTTGAAACTCCCCCTCATCTTCACAAATCTTGGCCATTGGAGGATCTGAAGTAACAGCTGCAACCCTAGCATTTCTGTCATGATAAGGCTTCAGCATGTTAATGTGACACAACTGTTTTGGCTTTCTCCTATCTGGAGTTTTCACAATGTAATTGAGATCATTGAGTTTTGTCAGAATTTCATAAGGACCATGAAATCTAGCCTGCAATGGATTGGACTGCAAGGGAAACAACACAAGGACCTTGTCTCCTTAAACTCACGGCTACTAACCTTATGCTCATACCAAGTTTTCATTTTTCCATGACTTGATTTTAAATTCTCTTTGGCTAGGTCACAAGCTGCAGACAGTCTTTCCTTGAACTTGCTAACATAGTCTAACAGACTGATATGCGGCTCTTTCTCTTGCCATTGTTCACTCAACAATAGCAAAGGTCCTTCATCCCAGTCTTTCTCATGGTCATAACAATAAGTCCTCATCATTGTCTTGAGAGTGGAATGAAACCGCTCTAAGGCACCCTGACTCTCTGGATGATAGGCACTAGAAAGAATCTGCTTCGCACCTTGTGCATACACAACCTGCTGAAACAAACCGGAAGTGAAATTTCTACCTTAGTCTGACTGAATTTCCCTGGGAAGGCCAAACAACGTGAAGAACTTTATCAAAGCCTTCAAGATTGCAGTTGCGTTGATGTTGCGTAGAGGTATGGCTTCAGGGAATCTGGTAGATGCACACATGATTGTCAACAAGTACTGATTTCCAGATCTAGTCTTGGGTAATGGACCAACACAATCAACAATGACCTTAGAGAAGGGCTCCCCAAATGCTGGGATAGGCTGCATTGGAGCTACAGGTGGGTCTAACTGGTGTTTTCCAACTACTTGACAAGTGTGACAGGTTTTGCAAAAGTTGGAAACGTGTTTCCAAAGCCCAGGCCAGAAGAAGTGTTTCATAATCTTATCAATAGTCTTGTTAACACTAAGATGACCTCCGAAAGGTAAACTATGAGCCATTGTTAAGATCTCATTCCTGTAGACCTTTGGAACAACAATTTGCCTAACCACTGCCCAATCTGCATTGGCAGGGATATCAGGAGGGTGCCACTTCCGCATCAACACACCATCCTTGAGATAATACCAAACTGGAACTGCGTCTATTTCTTTATCCGGAAGGGCTCTCTTCTTTAGTACACAAATTTCAGGATCATTAGTTTGCTCCTCAATTAACCGCTTTCTGGACAAAGAAAAGTCTCCAGACACATCAGAATCACCAGACCCATCCAGCTGGCTAAATAGAGAACTGATAAAAGTATCTGATAAGTCCTCAAACGGAGAAACCATAGTAGGCCGAACAGAGTCATAAGGCGAGCCACCTGAGTCATGACTATTCAATGTGCTGGACGGCACCACAACATCTACTTCTTGAGCCTTCTTAGCCATAGCACGAGTCACTGTGCAAGACGGATACAGAGATGGGTCCTCATCGCCATCTTCAGTGCTCGGCTGTGAAGTAAGATGTACAGGGGGAACTACTTTGCCCCCAGCCAGGTCATTGCCTAGCAACAGAGAAACACCTTTGATAGGTAGACTTGACATAAGTCCCACCTTTACCTGTCCTGTAACTAAATCTGACTTCAAGAATATAGAGCGCAGGGGTACAAATACAGTCCTCCCTTCAATACCTTGTACAAGTATGAAATCCCCAGAAGCGGTCTCATCACGTAACTCCAAGGAGTCCATCAACAAAAGTGACTGAGAAGCTCCGGTATCCCTTAGGATATATATGAGGACAGGAGTAGTATGCTCATTCAGAGCCACAAATCCCTCTGACACAAATGGAAGAAATTCCTCCCTCACAAAGTCAGCAGAATCAGGCTTTTTAGCCCCACAAGAAGCAGGCAATTTAGCAGATCGGTTATCTACTACAGGGGTTTCTAACCTTGTTATCTCAAAGGCATTTGGTTTGGTATCCTTTTCTTTTTCTTTCTTAGCTTTAAGGAACCAACAGTTAGTCATAACATGACCAGATTTGTTGCAATAGCTGCAAGCTAGACCACTTTGGTCACTTTCAGCTTTTACACTTTAATCAGACCTGTTACTGGATTTCTGAGCACCATCACCAGATTTGTCTTTGTCTTTGGGTGAGGAATCTTGGGTATCACCATAACCCTTTTTTCTGAAATTGGAACCATCTATTGTTACTGCTAGACTGAAATTTGGACTTATGTGTGAGAACATATTCATCTGCAATTTTGGCAGCTGACTGCAAATTCAATGCTTGCTTCTCATTAAGGTAGGTCTTAATATCATCCTCAACACAGTTCTTGAATTCTAAAACTAACACCATCTCTTTTAGTGAGTTGAAATCATCCTTGACCTCCATAGAAGTACACCAGTGCTCAAAGCAAACCCTTTTCTCATTAGCAAATTCCACATAAGTCTGATTTTCCGATTTCTTCAGACCTCTGAATTTCTGTCGGTAAGCCTCTGGAACCAACTCATAAGCTCTCAAAATAACCTTTTTGACAACCTCATAATCACAGGAATCATCTGCAGACAAAGCCGAATAGGCTTGTTGAGCTTTACCCTTGAGGACAGTTCACAGCATCAGAGGCCAGTGTTCTTTTGGCCACTGGCATCTCTTTGCTACCTTTTCCAAACACTGGAAACAGTTGTCAACATCCTTTTCCGAAAATGGAGGCACCAGTTTTACCTCCTGGCTAGCCAGAAACTTATTTTTAATTTCAATTTTAATCTTTATTTGCTCCATTTCTTTCTTCTCTATCCAACTTCTCTTATTCAAAATCTCTCTGTCTCTGTCTCTCTCTCTTTCTGCTCTTTCCTCTTTCTCTCTCTCTCAAATTCTCTTTGTTTTTCTTTTTCCTCCCTCTCAAATTCTCTGTTTTCATTCTCATGCTAATTTTTCTAACTCAAATTCTCTATGTTTTTCTTCTCTTGATAATTTTTCTAACTCTAATTTTCTTTGTTCTTCTTTTACCTCCCTTTCAATCTCTAGCATTTTTAATTTGAGTTCCATTTCTATATTTGGATTTTCCAGTGGAAACTGGTCCAGATCTCTGGGTGCAAACACATTTTCATCAATGTAATATTCAACAATCTCTCTAGCCAGTCTTGCTTTTCGCATGGCTGGTTTTGCCTCTGTCAGCTCTAAATGTCTGTGTATTTCTAGTAGTTCTGTCTTTTTAAAACACTTCAAAACCTCTACGGTTGGTGATGCCAAGAAATCATCCATTGCTGTCTATCTGTCAATATATATATATATATATATATATATATATATATATATATATATATATACATATAGGAAAATTCACCAAAACAATTTTACAATTTGAAATGTTAGATTTTCAATAAATGACTCACATAATGGTCTATCCCGGACTTGAGCCCCCAATTTTTTATGGCCCCAATTTGTTATGACATTAACGACAGCAAAGGATTACAGACAAAAATTTTAAAACTTAAACACATTTAATCTAAACAAAGACTTTTAACTAATCTACTCTCTACTCTAATGACCAAGATTGATTATATACAAAAAATACTCTGACACAGGCAAAAATCCACGAAAAGCTTCACAGGTCTTGAACAGAATGACAGGTCTGGTCACATGTATCCTTCTCCTTGCAATTTCTCCTACTACTTTACTGTCTCAATTTTACTCCTAATATACTCTTTTGCAGACCCCTCCCACCTTTTAGGCTTTTTTTTATTTTTCTCTTGGACTTGTCCCCGACATGCCTAAAACTTGCCCAAACCTATCTCCAGTCTGGGCTTAACAAAAAAAAGGTAAATACTGCCATCTAGTGGCCTCTATTCACATTACAATTGTCACTCTCAGTTGCGTTCCAAAAAATAAGCGGACCTAGAATGCATATAAAGGTAAACTCTGTACAAAAATATATTCACTAAAAATAAAAAAAATCCAGCCTCATCAGGTTTTTTCACGTTAAACAGATCATGAACTATATTTCTTTGGGGCCTAATTGCTTTCAAGCTGTTCCTGTTTCACTCTCTAAAGGCCAACAATCCCAAGGCGGTAGCGCTGGCGTTACAGGATTTTCAATGGCGTGTAGTATGCCTCTGACCCCTTCACGCACTATAAGTTCCAGTTTAATATTGCTTGATTAATAATCACATAGTGTCATGGTTTTGGTTTTTGGTCATGTTTATGTTCTGGTTTTGTGTTCATGATTATTGTCTTTTATTTATTCTTTTTGGCTTTTGTAATATTCAGGTTTTTTGGTTCATTCTATGCTCAGTTCCATTGCACTTGTCTCCCCCGTCTTGTGATCTAGTTGGTTCAGTCTGTCTTCCCTGTCTGCGTGCTCACTGACTTTGGGTGATTTAAATGAAGTCCGGCGTTTAAAATATTCCACGTATCTTGTTATCTTCCTTAACCCTTCTGTTCTGATTACTAACAAGACTAACATTTGTATTTTTTAATATAGTCTACTAACACAACTAACCATGTATATCTATTCGATTACTAAATTACTAATGAGCACTCCAGTTTAAGTTGTAAAGCTGCAATGCGCCTAATAGACTAATTACCTCTCCGCAATCGCCCTGTTCTATACTCCGCCCCTTATCTATCGCTTTCCTCTCCCTGAGCTTCAGCGAGAATCTCTCACACGTGCTTAATCACCCTCCTGCTCTTGTTATCTGTGCATGTAGAACTCCTGGAAAGGAGCTGTTTAAATGTCATAGGCTGTTTGTGTGATTCCAGTTTGTATTTTGTCTCTCGCCAATTTTTGTGGTTAGGGTTTCCCTCATGTGATTCTCCCGATGTAATTAGCCTCATTCCCCACAGCTGATCCCTGTATAGCATGTTACCTTTCCAATGTGTATATTAGGAGTCTTTTCACTCACAGCTCGTGTCAGAACGTTGATCAATATTTCTTTGTGCAGAGCGTCTCGTATGCCATTGATTACTGTTTCGCTTCTACTGGATAGTCCGTCCTTGATTCTTGATAGCCCTTTTTGTACTGTTTTTGTCTTTCTGGATTTTGACCCGTTTTTGTATGACGTTTGGATGCCCAGTGTACGGCCATTGGCTTTGCCCATCAACTATTGACTTTTTGCCTATTGTTTTTGTACCTCTGCCCATCTGTCTTGTTGGTTCTGACCCTTGCCTGGTTAGTCGATACTGTTTTTGGATTTCATATTGTGGCTTGGCAATTCCTGTGTTTTCTGGCTTTCACTCGGACCCCATTAAAAGCATAAGTTTTTTGGATTCCTGTCTCTCGCGAGTGGTTCCTGAACTGTACCTCACAGTACGTTCTGACCACCATGGAACCAGCGAGAGATACCAGTCTGCAAGATATGGTGGCGAATCAGGCTGTCATGTTGGAGTCACAGCAGCAACAGCTATTAGCCGTCGTGCAGCACCTCCAGACTAAGATGTACCAGATGACGGACCAGGCTTACTGGTGAAAGCTAACCAGCCTGCATTCGCCACCAGCTCTGCAACTGCGCCTGCCCCTACTCCCACTCATGAGCCACGCCTTCCACTTCCAGAAAAGTATGATGGGGAGCCCGGCACGTGTTGTGCATTTCTGATCCGGTGCAGACTCATATTCAGCCTTCAGCCTAACACCTTCCCACTGAGTAATCCAGGGTTGTGTACATCATCCCGCAACTCACCGGAAAAGCTAAGCAGTGGGTGACAGCAGCTTAAGAGGCGGGGCTTCCATGTATCCCGACATCGACACTTCTGGAGGAGATGAAACGAATCTTCGACAGATCAAGACATGGTCATGAAGCCGGACGGGAGCTTCTGCGCATCCGTCAAGGTAATAGATCAGTCTCTGACTTTTCTATCGAGTTCCAGACCTTAGCTACCAACAGCGGATGGCAGAAGCGGGTGGTCTACGACACCTTCTTGAATGGTCTATCGGAGAGCATCAAAGATGAGCTGCTAACCCGCGACCTTCCCGAAGATCTGAACCAGCTGATAGACCTCGCCATTAGTGTGGATACGCGACTGGAAGAGCAGAGACGTTCCACATGCCCTACCAGCTACACCCCACGTTTACCTGTCATGATTCCTGTGAGGCAACCACCCCCAACCAGAGCCACTTCCGTGATGTCTACCTCCAAGCGGGAACCTCTGCAGGTGGGTCATGCTCAGCTGTCCAGTGAGGAGGGGGACCGGAGCAGGAGGGAAGGGGCGGGGCCAAGAAGACCATGGCCCTGGTGGATTCTGAAGCCGAGACCAACTTCATTGATGCTCAGACCGCCCAGGAATGGGGTATTCCTCTGGAGGAAGTATTGCGCCCCCGTGTGGCTAACTTCCTCAGCAGCCAGAAGATCGGCCACATTACCCATTCCACTACCTCACTCAAGCTCTGGGTCTCAGGTAACCACCAAGAGAGCATCAAGCTCAATCTCATTGATTCGCCTCACTCGCCCGTTATTCTCGGTCACCCATGGATGGCAAAGCATAATCCAGAGATGGATTGGGGTAAGCACGAGATTAAAGGCTGGAGCCTCTCGTCATGAATCTTGTCTTGTGAAGGCCAATTCTCATGTTCTTGTTTCCCCTGTTAAGGAGATCCCTAGTCTCGATAAAGTGCCTGTTGAGTACCATGACCTCAAGGAAGCATTCAGTAAATCTCGTGCTACCTGCTTGCCTCCTCACAGACCCTATGACCTCAAGTCGGTTACCATGCCCCCTAGGGGGTGTCTGTTTTCACTGTCCCGACCGGAGACCCAGGCCATGGAAAGATACCTGGAAGAGTCGCTAGATGCCAGAATTATGAGGCCGTCTTCATCACCAGCCGGAGCAGGCTTCTTCTTCGTCGGTAAGAAGGATGGGTCACTTCGTCCATGACATGACAGTTAAGAATTGTTTCCCCTCCCTCTCATGTCCTCCGCATTTGATCTCCTCCAAGGAGCCAGGATTTTCAAGAAATTCGATCTTCGCAATGCCTACCATCTGGTTCGTATCAGGGAAGGTGACGAGTGGAAGACGGCGTTCAACACCCCTACTGGGTATTGGGAGTACTTAGTTATGCCCTTTGGATTAACTAATGCACCTGCCGTGGTCCAAAATCTTGTTAATGATGTGCTAAGAGACATGTTAAATCGCTTGTCTTGGTTTACCTTGATGACATTCTAATTTTCTCTTAGAGCAAGGAGGAACACACCAGTCACATTCATCAGGTACTCAAGCGCCTCCTAGAGTACAGACTGTTTGTTCAGGCCGAGAATTGCGAGTTCTCCGTAACCACCACCACCTTCCTGGGATACATCATTACCACCGGGAACATCAGTATGGACCCTGAGAAGGTGAATGCTGTTAGGGAGTGGCCACAACCCATCGACCGTAAGTCCCTGCAACGATTTCTGGGGTTTGCCAACTTCTACAGATGATTAATTCGGAACTACAGCACTGTAGCAGCCCCTCTCACGGCCCTCACCTCCAGCAAAGTGAAATTCAGTTTGGACCAGCGGTCTGACCAGGCATTCTCGGAACTCAAAAGACGCTTCACGAATGCCCCCATCCTCATGCTTCCTGACCCGGACTTCCAGTTTATTGTGGAGGTGGACGCTTCTGACATGGGGTGGGTGCTGTCCTGTCTCAAAGACTCGCCACAGATAATAAGATTCACCCTTGTGCCTTTTTTTGTCACCGTCTCAGTTCTGCAGAGCAAAACTACGACATTGGCAATCGGGAGCTGCTGCCTGTTAAATTAGCCCTGGAGGAATGGAGACACTGGCTGGAGGGCGCTGAGCTTCTGTTTCTGTTGTGGACGGATCATAAAAACCTCAAGTACCTCCAGACGGCTAAATGCCTTAACCCTCGTCAAGCCAGGTGGGCCCTTTTCTTTTAAAGGTTTAACTTTCATATCGTTTATTGCCCAGGTTCCAAGAACATTAAACCGGACGCTCGCTCCGGAAGATTTGACCATTCCACCAAGGAAGCGAATACCAACACCATCCTCCCCAAGGAAGTGTTTGTTAATGCTGTCACTTTGGACATTGAGCACTAGGTGAGGGAGGCTCCTTGGGAAGTAACTGTCCCACTCAGTGTTAGTTTGTACCCCCTCAGGTTAGAGCGGGGCCATGCTTCCAACCTGTCTTGTCACCCTGGCATCAAAAGAAGCGTGAATGTTATTTTGAGACATTTTTGGTGGCCAGATATGCGTAAAGATGTCCATGATTTTGTTTCTGCCTGCTCAGTCTGTGCCCAAGCCAAAGACTCTCATCAACCCCCACAAGGTCTCCTACAGCCATTACCCACACCTCACCGCCCCTGGTCAAATATGTCACTAGGATCAATCATCAGCCTTCCTCCTTCCAATCACCACAACACCATCCTTATGATTGTTGACCGTTTTTCCAAAGCTGTTCACTTCGTCCCCTTAACCAAGTTACCCTCAGCCTCTGAAACTGCCACTCTTATCATTCAACATGTCATTTGCATACATGGTATCCCCACTGACATAGTCACCGACAGCGGTCCCCAGTTCACTGCCCTGTTCTGGAAGGCTTTTTGTAATGCTCTTGGTGTCTCTATAACTTTATCATCAAAGTATCATTGAAACTGTTTTACGTTGTATCTGTGCTAGAAACCCTGCTTCATGGAGTCATCAGTTGCCATGGGCAGAGTACGCCATTAACTGTCATACCTCCTCTTCCACTAAACTGTCTCCTTTTGAGTGCTGTATGGGGTGCCAACCACCCCTGTTCCCCAGTCAGGAGTAGGAGGTTGCGGTACCGTCAGCTCGCGCATTCATTCAACGCTGCCACCGCACCTGGAGAACTAATCGTCAGGCTTTACTTAAGGCTAAGAGCAGGATGAAGGAGCTGGCGGACCGCAAGCGTATTCCGGCCCCCGTCTACCGTGTGGGTCAAAGAGTGTGGCTCTCCACCAAGGACATTCCCTTCCAGGGAGGTACACGTAAGCTTTTTCCTAATTTTACTGGGCCATATACTGTTGAGCGTGTCATTAGTCCCACAGCCGTCAGGCTTAGACTACCCCTCTCTATGCGCCGAGTGCACCCCACCTTCCACGTTTCCAGGATAAAGCCAGCTGTGCCCCACCCCTTGTCTTCTGGCCCCGACCCCCCACCGCCCCCTCAAGTTGTGGATGGAGGTGAGACGTACACGATACGTGCCATCCTGGACTGTCGTCAGTGGGGTCGGGGTCTAAAATACCTCATTGACTGGGAGGGCTATGGCCCTGAGGAGAGGAGCTGGATCCCCTCTCGTTTTATCGTAGACAAATCTCTTATAAGAGACTTTCATAAGGACCATCCCAGACCACATTAAGTTGAAACGCCAGGAGGCGTTTCTTTGAGGGGGGGGTTACTGTCATGGTTTTGGTTTTTAGTCATGTTTATGTTCTGGTTTTGTGTTCATGATTATTATCTTTTATGTTTTTTATTCTTTTTGGTTTTTCTAACATTCAGGTTTTTTTGTTCATTCTACGAAAAGATAATGTAGCAGCTGAAGCGCTGTGGGACACTGGAGCTCAGGTAAGCTTCATCAATGAAGTGTGGCGAAAACAGCACCTCCCACACAGCACAGTCCAGCCACTTTCTGACCTCTTGGGGCCAGATTCACTCGTTGCAGTAGCAGCAAATCAAACTGAATTAACTTTTGATGGTTAGGTGGAGATAGAGTTCTATTTAGACCGTGACTGTCACCCGGATATGACACTGCTAGTCCCTTTTTTGGTATCTAGCGATCCCAATGTGGCGAAAGATCCTATCATTGGATTTAATGTGATAGAGGAAGTAGTGAAAAAATGTAATAAGTGACGACCAAAAGCAGAAACTGTCCGGAAAATTGGTCAGGTGTTCTCAGTGGCAGTCAACACTGCTAAAACTATCCTCAAGGTATTACGGACTTCAGATTGTGATGAGGATGTGGGGACAGTACAGGTGGGCAAAAGAGGAGTTTGCCTGGCAGCAGAGCAGATTACCACTGCCATTGTTCGTGCACGCCTAGGGACTCAGTTTGCAGGGCAGAGCCTGGTCTTTGTTCCTGATGAACTGTCACAGCTGCCGGAGGGAATAATTATCCAGGAGGGGCTAGTCAGCATCACTGAGGGGAGGGATGTGCGCATTCCTATCTCAATTGCCAACACTAACAAGCATGACATCTCCCTGAGTCCCCGCAGCATATTGGGCCACCTGCAAGAAATCAGAGCAGTGTATCCAGCTACAGCCGAGTGTTTTGCTGAGAACACATCAGAGCAGCCTGAACAAAGCTCCCAACAGCCAAACATCCAGCTCTTTGAGGTGACCACCGCCCCACACCAGGTGCACACGCCATCTCAGTGGGACCCCCCAGTTAAGTTGAATCACCTAACTGAAAATCAGCAGCAAGTAGTGCTGCAGCTGTTGCGTGATCAATGCCAGGCATTTGCTTTTGATGATGGGGATGTGGGATGCATTCCCTTTTTGAAAATGCACATCACTCTGCATGACACTATTCCTGTCAGGAAAACCTACACATCAGTACCAAAACCCTTGCACGAAGAGGTAAAGAATTACCTGCAGGATTTGCTGAACCAAGGATGGATATCGCAGTCAAGGTCCCATTACTCCTCTCCAATTGTACGCGTACGGAAAAAGTCTGGGGCATTCAGGCTGTGCTGCGACAACAGAGAACTTAACAGAAAATCTGTCCCCGACCAGTACCCAATACCCAGGATCCAAGATATGCTTGATTCCCTGTATGGAGCTCCTGGTTTTCAGTGCTGGTCCAGGGGAAAGCATATCACCAGGGACTCCTGAATCCAGAGAGCAGACCACTAATGGCTTTTATAACACCCTAGGGCCTTTTTCAGTGGAACTGCATACCTATTGGCCTGAGCTCAGCGCCCGCCGAGTTCCAAAGGAGTATGGAGGAGTGCCTTCGTGATGTCTGCCAGCCCTACTTGGATGACAATCTTGTCCATTCCCCCACCTTTGACAGCCATGTGGAGCATCTTAGAAATGTTCTGGAGAGGTACCAAAAACATGGTGTTAAACTCACTCCATAGAAATGTGAAGTCTTTCGGCGGAGTGTGCGTTTCCTGGGACGGATTGTTTCTAAGGAGGGATATACAATGGATTCGGCTGAGATCGCTCCTGTTCAAACTCTGAAAAGCAGAAAACCATCTACAGTGGGGGAACTAAGTAGAATCCTTGGGTTCTTCTCCTACTATAAGGCGTTCATCCCGAATTTCTCAAGGATTGCCAAAACCCTATACCAGCTCCTGGCCTGTCCTCCAGACAAGACACCACCCCCTCCTGCACCAACGAGGAAAGGGAAACAGGTCAGTGCAAAACAGGGGGCGCCTACCACCAAACACACCTATCAATTGGACTGACAGCCACCAACTCACTCTTAATGCACTGATCGACTGCTTAACAGAACCACCCATCCTGGGCTACCCTCATTTCTCAGAGCCATTTGTTTTACATTGCAATGCCTCACAAGATGATCTGGGTGGTCTATTATATCAGAGACGGGGAGGGAGGATGAATGTAATCACATATGGCTCCCGGACATTGACACCTCCAGAAAAGAATCATCATATGCACTCTGGAAAATTATAGGTCCTCGCTTTGAAATGGGCTGTTTGTGAGCTTTTCCGAGATTATCTGTACTATGCCCCTCACTTTGTAGTCTATACAGATAACAATGCCTTGACCTATGTCCTCACAATGGCAAAACTCAACGCAACAGGTCATCGGTGGGTGGGGGAGTCAGCCGATTTCAATTTCACTATTAAATATCGGCCTGGCAAACAGAATGCAGACACTGATGGCCTGTCCCGGCTGCCCCTGGATATTGATAAGGTTATGTCCCAGAGCACAGGGGAAGTGGGGCAGTAGGTCATAAGCGCCTATATAGAGAATGTGGTGTTGCAAAATCAGAGCCCCCTTTATCAGGCCTCCATTGTCAGCTTGAACGCCATTCACCTGGTTAGAGACCTCACACCATTGCCAAACAGTAAGCCCTTTTTACCAAAAGAAATTAAGCAGAGTCAGGAGCGGGACCCAGTGATCGGGCGTATGCTGAAAAACAAAAAGAGTGACCACCTCTCCAGAGGGCAGGCCCTAAAGGCAGAGTCACCTGACGTCAGGCTTCTACTGCGGCAGTAGAGCAGACTACTGGTTGATAGTGATGGTATTCTGCACAGAAGAGCGGGAGGTAGGGAACAACTAATTCTACCCAAAGAGCATCACACCACAGTTTACAAGGAGCTACACACAGACATGGGGCACCTGCGTTCAGAAAGAACTCTGAGCTTAATAAGAGAGAGATTTTACTGGCCTCGAATGCTAAGTGATGTGGAGCATTTTGTGACTCGTGCCTGAGTGTGCTTGAAAAGGAAGAAGCCAAATAAAATTACAAGAGCCCCATTGAATTCCATCACCACTACTTACCTATTTGAGCTAGTTTCAGAGGACTTCCTGCACCTGGAAACCTGCAAGCATGGGTATGAGTACAATCTAGTTGAGATGGATCATTTTACGCGCTTTGTGCAAGCCTATGCAACAAAAAGCAAATCGGTCAAGACGGTGGTGGAAAAGGTCTTTGATAATTTTGCTCTTAATTTTGGCTTCCCAGTAAAAATCCATCATGACATAGGGAGCGAATTTGAAAATCAGATGTTCTCCCAGCTCCAGAATGTTAGTGGTGTGTCCGCTCCCATGCTACGCCATATCACCCTCAGGGCAATGGGCAAGTGGAGCGTTTCAACAGGACTTTATTTTCAATGTTAAGAACGCTCACTGATGCAGAGAAGGCAGATTGGAAAAGCTCACTGGCAAAGGTAGTGCACGCCCACAACTGCACTCGAAGCGAGGCCACTGGGTTCTCCCCATATTATCAGCTCTTCGGACAAACTTCACGACTCCCCATTGACATCCTGTTCAATCTGCCTGCAAAGGAGCAACAGAAAAACTGCAGTGAGGACGTGACAGACTGGCAGGCACGGATTAAGGAAGCGTACAACGTTGCTTCAAAAACGGCTCAGAAGGAAGCTGCAGCAGGGAAAAAATACTATTATCAGAAACATCATGGGACCTCACTGCACCGTGGTAACCGAGTTCTGCTTCGCAACTTGTCTGAGAGAGAGGGGCCAGGCAAGCTTCGATCACATTGGGAAGACTGTGTGTACATAGTGGTGAGCCAAAAGATGCCCAACGTCCCCGTCTATGAGATCAAACCAGAGAAAGGAGGTAAGAGTCGTGTAGTACACCGGAACCTCTCGCTACCATGTGACAGTCTGCCGGTGGAAAAACCTGTTGCAAAAGTGCCGGTTAGAAAAAAAAAATACAAGCACACGACAGAAGCAGAGCCAACTCACGCAACAGAGAACAATGAGCATGAAGAGGCGAATCACTGCTTGGAGGACAGTGAGTCTGCTGTACCTGATTCTGGGGAAGAGGATGCTGAGCTCCATGTACTGCAGAATGAGCACAACCTGCTAGAGCATCAGGATGTATATCCATTAGCAGCTGATGGAGGCAATGGCTTTGAATGCCCCGACTCTGACGAAGAGCCTTCACCCCAGCCACTGAACAATTACCCACAAAGGGTGAGACAACCACCTAGGATTCTGACGTATGACACACTGGGTCAACCCACTGTCAGAGGAACAAGTATGAATGACATTTAGGTTAACACTACATCTTCATGTTCTCAAAGACTTTGGAGACCTTGGGCACAAATGTAGAGACAATGGCAGAGACATTGGCTTGAAAGACTGAAAAGACAATGGACAAAGTGGACAATAGACAAAGTGCTGAGATTGGGATACTAATGCAAAGACATTGGTGGGCATAAAATTCATGGTGTCTGACATGTAATTGAAGTGTGGTGACAGAAAAGGATGTAATGTTAGCCGTTTACTGAGACTGTCACAGATTAGGATTCACCTAACTGAGGTGGAAAATGTTTGCAATTCTTGGAGAAAAATATGGATGGTTTGATCTGCTGAGCTTGGTGTTTAGTTTCAGTGAAACAAAGAAAAACTCTGCTGAGATAATTGAATGTATACAATTTAGGGGGATGACAAAATTGTTTAAATGAAACAATGTGAATACCTTTTAGCGATAACCATTTAATCATTCAAGAATATACCCATGATATGTCTTTTTGAGTTTATAGTGTAAAATGTCAGGTGACATTTTATTTTTGAAAGTGGGGGAGGGTGTGGCGCAAGGTTAGGATGTCTGTAGAATTTTTCAGGTTCATATGTCAGTATTTCTCAGATTCCCCTGCATACTGATATTTTTGTTGATAATTTCAGCTTAATTTACTAATTTTGATGTTGGCTTGCAAGGAGGAAAATTTATTTGCAAACAATAATGTAGAACAATACCATTTTCTCGCCACTGGATGGCGATAGAGACCAATATGGAGCTTTTCCCATAAGGAACAATGCCAGCTCCTTTTGGTGGTCATACTAGGTTCCATTCCATTGAGACAGCCATTGTGAACAGAGCAGAGCACATGTTAATGTCTGTCTTTTTGTCAATCTTGCAGAAAAAAATCTAACTATTAAAATATGTTGCATCAGACATCTCTCATCATTTGTCTGCACCCGCAACAACTGCACAATGTTAATTGTTGATGTCTGCAGCTGACTGATTTTTGTTACATATGCAAAACCAATAAACTCAACTCTCATGAATTTCTCAGTTTTCACTTTTTAGGGTGTACCAGGACTTCACACCAGCTCGTAGTACCCTGTCCTGCTCTATTTCTCTCTTGGCGATTCACGATCCTATGGCTGTACTACATTACCCACAGTGCACTACTATGCGCCGCACGCCAGTCCCTTTACTCGACAGACGTTCACTCGCAAGGAGATCTCATGCCCCGTTCACACATATCGCTACTCGCACATCTCTGAGCGAGAACCGTCAATGGAATGTGAACGTTTTCCAGCAGAATGTGGCGAGAACAGGCGAGTTGAGGACTAGCGATGCGATGTGGGCGGGTACGGACATAAAATATTTTTTACAGTCAGCGATTGCGAGTGAAGCGAGTTACCAATGGGAATGTATGATAGAGATGATTGACAGTTGATGAGAACAGACAGTTCCACAGAGAGCTGCCGTTTGAACACCACGACAAGAATATTGGTTCCTACCATCATGTCTGAAGCCACAACTTGTTTCCCTACGACACTTCTGCGGTGGGAAGTAAACTATCGGGAAGCCATGGCAACCTACGCCAGCTGCAGAGAATTTTCCTACCGGCGAGTAAAATTTTAGCGAGAAGCTAGGGGCGATGAGCGAGTAGCGATATGTGTGAACGGGGCATTAAGGAGGAGTGGCATGTCTTTCAAACATTATTTGAGCGAACTGTGTGATGCAATGGCAGTCTCATCGCGAACTATCAATGGCAGGTAGCAAGCGATGTTGGCTACAGATCGGACTCATTGTGGATGGGTGTTGCCGCGGAGAGACCGGTTTTAGCTGTCCTAGCTACCAAGCTAATTTGGTGGGGGTGTTTGTAATCGTGCTAGCTAGCTACTTGCCAACACGTGGAATTTGATCATCTCTGAAATTATAACTGCTTCAACTGTTTACCGGCACGTTCGCCACGCGATGCCAGGCATAGCTGAGTTCAATAATAATTTGCATGCCAGATGATATTTCAAACCATTTACTTTCATGGAATCGATATTAATCCTCAAAATACCCACAACCAAATACATAAACCAGTGCCATCTGGCTAGAGAACAGAACAGAAGAGTTTACTGTTCTCCTATCCACATTATGGTATGCCACGTCCTTTCGACAAATAACTAATTCATTATGGTGTTTGTAGGCCATTCATCAGCAATTCGTCGTCATTACTCAATACACCCAATCGGCCGTTCTAATGTTGAGTGTGATGAGTAAAACAACACTCCCAATAACTTTATCATCGAATGGTGTCATCCTAAATAACCCATTGACCGTTGCCGACCAGCGACTGCGTTTATACTACACAGCCGCTACGACATTGAAGATCATACTACGACGGTACGCAGACCTAGAAGACTGTAGACGATATCGCTACGGTGGTGCCGTTCATATCACGCTTGTAATACGCTTCTAGTACGATTTTGGCGATGATATGTATAATTATATACACACACACACACACACACACACGTATTTTGGCAGAAAACAAACCCTGATCCGATGTCAGAGGTAGTGCCGCATCTCTAGTTTGTGACAGACAAAACGGTACAAATACACAAAAGAATTATTTAACTTAGCCTTCATTATACTGAGGAGTCCCACTTGAATTAAGAAGTATCGGGGGAATGAAATCACTTCTTTGAGTTTAGTGGCAGTTGTAATATTCAATAACTGATCCTGATGTGCCATCTAGTGATAGAATATTGTAATTGCGTGTATAAATTTGCAGCTCCACGTCCACTGGCGGACACATCTGCACAAAGAGACACCGTTGTTCTTCTCGAACACGCCAAATCCAGATAATCCGTAAATGATGAATTAAATTAATATTCTAGTTTGAAACTAGTAACTAAGTTGCCAGTGTCAAAGTAACGAAGTGAAAGTAACTTATACTTATCTTTTAAATGAAGGAGAGTAAAAGTCCCAATTAAAAAAAAATCTACTTAAATACTGTAACGAAGTACATGCACCTGTACATGTACATGAACAAACTGCTGCCTGATAGGTCGTGGTATGATCGGCGTAAGGTCATGGTAGGTCTTCGTAGGATCGTCAGGAACGTACAGAGATCATAGTGGGAACGTAGTAACAACGTAGTGGGAGTGTTGTAGGAGCGTACTCGATATGTTCCCCGACTGTACAACGCTTTTACTGCGCTTTTACTACGATCATGAAGATCTCTCCACGATGCTTCCGCGCTGCTTGTACGAATACGGCGCTTCTCCTACGCTCTTTTTTTTTTTTTTTTTTTTTTAATTTGGCATCTCCAATCCCACCCGAATCTGGAATGCGCAATTAGTGAACTATGTACAAAGCTTGCTCGTGTGCGACCCCTTGCTGCCAACTCAGGATAGTGAAGACAGCTCACGGCTCTCCTCCGAAGCACGTGTCCGTCAGCCACTGATTCTTATACACTCATTGGTCGAATCCTCGTAAGTTCCGAACGAGGGCGGAGGATACCCGGAGGTGAACAAACCCAGAGTCTTCCTGACAAGCGCCCGTCTGGCCAACAGGAGGCGCTGGAGCAACGAACAAAGCTGTTATTCTTAACCCAAATCCGGCAGTCCCTTCCCAATTTGAAACCCTGTAGCGCGATCACCAATTGTGCGCTACTCTGAAAAAGCTGCCGACCCCTGCCGGTGGGTACGCCGGGGCTCGAACCCGCGACGTGATAGACGCCTCTCCTACGCTCTTTTAACGACTTTACCCCGATTCTTGTTGGCCATGATCCCGCTACGCTTGTTTTGAGCATGTTCAAAATAAGCGTGGAGAGAGCGTAGAGCTTCCCGATCATGAAGACCCTACCGCGATCATACTGCGCTTATGAAGACTCCACTACGTTTCTTCTGCGATCGGCCACGTTTTCGGCCTCGCTTTGATCGTAGTAGAAGCGGCGTCTATGTGTGAACGGGGGGCAACCAACACACGCATCGCGCGCCTATCAAATGTGATACGTCACCGGCTGTCCAACAGGGAATTACCGTTCGTGAATAAGTAAGTGAATAAGTTCGTTCGATAAAGATGAGCTGAGTCGTTGTCAGGGCACCTGTTAGCTTAAACATGACAGATTTTGGCAGAAGTATAACTATCAGTCCATGAAAAAAAATTATTTTCGAGCAGACATTGTAATTACACATTGTTGCTATGTGCGGTATTTATTCAGTTTTGGGTAATCACGATGTCTAGAAAACATAAGCCCAAATTGGCTGGCTCACAAGGGCTAGTTAACGTGAGATCTCATGTATTTCCACGGAAACGGAGAGAATACTAGCAAAAAACTTTTATATTTTGAGAGTGAAATTCTTGTCACTTCGGTGATGCTAACGAACTTGGCGCCTGGCCGCATCTCTGTCTTGACAAGAATGACGGTAAAGCACACCCTCGCGTGTAATAATGCTTAATTAACTTTAGCTCCGATTAATGTGGCCAAGCAGCAAAAGTACTTAACCAGCAACATGAAGGCTGAACGCAGTTAAATATTTCAGCCCCATCTTTCAGGGGCTTTCGCTAATCACCTTTTCAGACTATTTAACGTTGCCTCTGAAATAAGCAGTTTTCACAGATCTGTTGATTTATTGAATGTTCATTTCAATGCAAATGCAAACAAATTGACAAATTAGTCAAATCAATGGCCTAGGCACCGAAGATAGGTGGAGTAATATTTTCAATGAGGTAGCTGGGCCCTCATTTGAGCACAGGCTACCCGTGCTGTCTTGCTCATTTGAGGACATTCTAAACGTCTAATTGAACAATCAGATTGCTTGGTCAGATCTACATGTTGTAATATGGGAAACTGGAGAGTGTGGTCAAGGATGTTTTATACACAGTAAAATTACTATTGTTAAATTAACACCCCCAGTGTCAATTTTAACACCGGCAGAGTGTCTATATACATCCACACTGTAGAGTGTTAAATTAACACTGTCGCAAGTGTAAATAAATTAACGCCCAAATTTGTGTTAATTTAACACCCCATATTGTAAAATTTAACACTAAACGGGTGTTGTATTGACACTACACTGGTGTTGGTGTTGAAATACAGTGTTAAAAAGTAAGACTTATTTTTACAATACAACACCCATTTAGTGTTAATCCTTACAATGTGGAGTGTTAAATTAACACAAATTTGGTGTTAAAAATTATCCATAACACTAATGGGTGTAAATAATACAACCTACAACTTGGTCTAGATGAAAGAAAAATGAAGACAGAAATAAAACAATAAACCTTTAAACTCATTAAAGCTTTATTGGCCACACACTTAGCACTTTGCTTTCCATCATATTGCAACATCTGCAATAAAATAACTTCAGAGCAGCTCAGACAAAACTACAGAAGGGAACAATGTATGTCCTCTCATCATTCTCAGTTGAAAACTGCCTGTCATAAGGTCTATAATAAACCAACTTAGACACATAAATGACACTGAACACATCATCCACCTCATCAATGCTGAAAGCATTCAAATGATCATCAAAATACAATGTATCGACTTTGGCCATCAAAAGCAATGCTTTGTCATCCGCGATAATGATATTGATAATCTTATTGAAAACAGGCATTTCATTTTCAACACTAGTGCAAACAAACATTCCAATATGGTACTCGGTTCCATAGTTTTTCACCCAAGGTGTTGTGGAGACACTAGATGCATTCAAAGTTTCACAAGCCTTCAAGGCCTCACTGCCGTCTAGTTTGTCAATTAGTGCATCTTTAAGGGGACCAAATGTAAATCTTTGAAAATAAAAATTCTCCCAATGAAAGGCCAATTGATTCTGATGTTTCTTCACTAATGTTTTAGTTATGTTTTTGAAATTCTTTACAGACCTCTTAAAGAAATTGTGTTTTCCTTCGAACCTCATACACCAAATGTGTATAAGTGGACCTATTTTTCTGATACATCTGGGATAGTGAATCATTAGATGATGCTTTGGGATCAGTCTCTTATCTGCAAATACAGATTTAAATAGTTTGTGATGGTCAGAAATTAAGTGCTTCAAAAAATAAGTCATCCCATTTGTTATAATAGGCGAAAATACAATGTTACAGATCTGAATCAATAGTAGAATCACATTCCAGTAACTCTTGCTGTGGTCAACTAGATCTCCAAACATCAAGGGAGTATTCCGTAGGAGGCACCATGACTGAATGGCATTGAGGCCGAGGTCGTTGCTCCCATCTTCCACTTTCACTGCACCTGGTCTATTCTTCCGCTCACTGTATCCATAGTTAAAACTCTGTATCCTTTCTGAAAGGGTCTGTACTGTGCACAAAGAATCCTTCACCAAACACTGAAAAACAAGCTTTAACTCGTATTGCACAACACCCTCTAGCAGGTCATGCATTATATCAACACCAAAATTGTCTGAGCAATGGAAGAACTGCAGCCCATT
Organism: Gymnothorax reevesii; assembly: GCA_029721435.1. Classification (NCBI taxonomy): domain Eukaryota; kingdom Metazoa; phylum Chordata; class Actinopteri; order Anguilliformes; family Muraenidae; genus Gymnothorax; species Gymnothorax reevesii. The sequence continues at coordinate 54,010,322 of CM056575.1, forward strand.
TAAGGGACATGTTCGTTTAACACCAAATGAGTGGACGAGGGCAGTATTCTGTGCCACGGCATCACAGTGTTCTTTATACAGATGCCTTGTGCGAAAAACGATGTCGGAGTCATCCTCACTAAAGACTGATTGCAATGAAGTTTTGTCTGTCAAACAAAAACGACAACAATATGTTGCACTGAATGACTCGACCATTCCAAAAAGGCCATGTAAAGCTAAATTATCGCCAGTGACCTGAATAACCGACCCCTTCAAAGGAGTATCTAAAAAGGGCACCTGGATTCCCTGTGTCTCCAAAACCTTTAAATCTTTAACAAGAGGTTGTAGGATTGGACCAAAACCATACTTCTTCAAGCCTTCAGAATGAAAAAGTGCCACAAGATGAATGTTCATTAACACCGAATTGAGCTTCGTTGGTAAATTTCTTAGAATAAAATAAAAACAACCAAGTTTATGTATCCCTTTTTAAGAGCCAAGTGGATTGGCTGTTTCGAAGTCATCATAATAGAGTTGAATCTGGAGAGCATGTTCTTGGTGAGCAAATAATGGATGATTTCTAAAGTAAGAACCATCATTAATGTCTCTGAAAATGCCATTTTCATGAAGTTTCACTTGCTGGAAACAGTTGCAGAACTCCTGGTTGGTAAACATTGACTCAAGAGTTCCCAAAATGGGCACATACATGAATTTGTCATTGACTGGAACTTGACTGTATAGACCAGTTCTATCTTTGCGCAAATCATAACGCACACCAAGAACATGCTCCACTGGTTCAACAATTTTCCATTTTTTTTCAAAATGTCTTTGCCCCTTGGTTTCAGTATTGCGGAGTGCGAATGGATTTTCAAGCTGCTCAAAACAGTCTTTTACTTTATCTAAGGTTTGTTCAGTCACCTCTGTTGAAAGGCATTTAAGAACAGCATCCTGTGCTTGAACATGGACATCTTTGACAAGTTCCTCCATTGAACTAGTGAAACACTGAACGGTACTGTCAGGGACTCCAGATGCCTGGACTTGGGCGATAATTGAGCTAAACATGTCTAGTAACTGCCTTTTTTTAACAGAAACTGTACTTGGCAGTGAACTGGAAACATTATCAACAGTGTCCAAATTATCAGTAGAACCTGAAGCTACAGCATTATAGACTACAGCATCAGAAGCTTCAGCATCTCCATGTACTCTCAGTAAATGTTTATTGAACCCACAATATGTGTAAAAAACAGATGAACACCCACGTTCGCCACATTTCAAACGCAGAGAACGGCCAGGGTACAAAGCATGACTAAACTTCAAATGTTGAAAAAAGCAGAACTAGTGCTGTGCTGTGCCTTACAAATGTAGCATGTGAAAATGACTACATCTTAATGTTGTGAAGTCTCACTCTGATTTCCTTCACTCTTGGACGCTCCCTGGCAGTTCCCACATCGATGCCGTACACTGTAGTTTGAATGAAGGTGTAAAAGTTGAACAAGGCCTCATCATATGACACTGCAAACACGAAGTGTGCTTTAAACAGTTCGTCAAGGCTGCCACAGCTGTTTGCGCCTCACACGGAATGGCCTTCTGGTCCAGGATGACATAGAACTTGTGGATACTGCTCTTTTTTTCTCCAACGCCAAGGAGAAAGGGCTGTGTTGATCCAGACCTGCCGTGGAACGTATCCATGCTTGTCCCCACCTTTAGAAAGCAAAAGTTGTTGTAATGTTTTGTGTTTGCTCACATTCAGGATTCAGCAAAAAAAATCCACTTTCCTGTAGCTGGACTAAATATGTTTATAAGTAAACACACATAGTATCTCTGGGGAGGGGTACACAACTGACCAAGAAATCATTGTGATGTGTTAAGGGCAAAGCAACATTCATTCATCATCCATGTCCGGAGCATACCTTCACAAACTTCATAACACGGTCAGCAGCATCCCTGGCACTGACTTTTCCCATCTTCTTTCCTTTGGCAGTTGGAGGCAAGAGATGGACAAGCAGGAGGAGAGCTGCTAAGTCACTGTCCCATCCTAGTGGATTAGAAGGACGACATCCACATCCCATGAATATAGTCATAGCTAATAGACACATATGAACATGGTCAACACAGAAATATTCACACACTCTTACCATAATCATCAGATTCCTCCTGAGCAGATAGAAGGTCATCCACAGTACCAGGGCGAAGGTCTTTGGATGCAGTGATGACCCTGGTGTAAGAGAGAAGCCAGGAGATAACATGGACAGTGCCTGTTGCCCTCTGTTCTTAACATAGTGGCATAATAAAGGCATAAAAACCTATACTTCCACCTCAGCTGGCCTCGTCTCCAGTCAGGCATGGCTGGGAACAGTGGGGCAGTAAAAGTTATCAGGGTCCAAACATCCTCTACAGATGCACCCCCAATTCTACCACTGAGATAAAGGGGCCTGAAACGAAACACTTCAGCATGGGTGATTGAGCACATTAAGCATGGGGAAGGGAGCACATGGCTTGGTTGCTGCAAGGAATTCCTCTCACAGCAGGGTGTGACCTGTGCTCTCTGCCCTATTAGTGCCATAGTGACCTCTTCTGGTCACACTGTCACCGCACCTTTTTTATTCATCACTGTAACTGTTCTGATTTAAGAGTTTCAATTTACACAAAACCCACTGTTACACTGTTTTAATTGCCCTCATATCATCACTGAATTACTGTATTATACCTGGGGTAATAGTGATGTGAATCTCATGGGGAATGGGTCTGTTGGGAAGGAAATTCATAATAATTACATCATTATAATTCTGTATGTAACCGTGTTTGGTATGCATCTCTTCAGCTAAATTCAAGGAGTTGAATGAGTTGCATTTCATATCCACGATATTTCAAGAATACATAGTTTCTGTTCCCCAGCAATGATTTGTCCTTAACCAGAGGTATCTCTTGAGGTATTTACACTCATCTCTCCCCCTTTGCCGAAGCGCTTTGGGACCCCTCCCTGAGGTCGGTCTCTAAGGGTCCTGGCACTGATCTAAGAACTTTTATTATCTCCTTTGAATAATAAATGTTTTCTTCCTCCGGAGGGGGAAGTCTAAATTCCGATTTGGGCCATCTGTGCGGCCTGATCAAAGGCGCCACCAACCTTAAATCTGAGAGAGACGACCTAGTCTGGGAAGATCGTATCCGACTTCCCGTACATTGGTCCGTGTATATTCTTCGTTTAATGGTTGCGTAATTCGGACTTCTGCACGGCCATTTGTATGTAGCCTTTTCGCCAAGTATGACTTTTCTCTCATTTTCTAAACTGTGTGTAACTTGTAATTGGGTTATGTTGATTTGTTCGATTTAAGCTCTTGCCTACCTGGTGAATAAACTATTGTTATTTCTTTAAACTTGAGTGGCTCATAACTCTTGTACCTTCTTTTTAAGCTACGTCACGCCGGATGACCTAGGGGTATGCTCAACTAAGGACTGACTGATCAGCGGCTTTAGGATGAGCATCGGTTTTAATCAAGTTAGATAGGCAGCCAGGAATCTACCACCATAAGGATTCATGTTTGCCGACTCTGGGAGTTTTAGCCTGAAGAAAACCCATGGACGAAAAGTCGGTTATTTGTTAAAATTCCTATGAAAGAGTCCATGGGCAGATTGAATCTGGGTTCGCTATAATTCAAGCCAAAAGATGCTGTTATAGTGCTGACTGACTTTTAATCCTCTGGTATTACCGACGAACCTAAGCAACCGAAATAGTACTAAAAACCCGGGGGTATATATTTTAGTGACGCAGGCTTGCATTTATGAGTCCGGGGATAACCTCCCCGAAGTCCACGCAGGTGTTCCCTAAATTATCAATTATAATTCTAATTTGGAGTCAGATATCTAAACGAGGATATAACTACATCTTGTATTCTAAATTTATTATGGAGTCAGATTTGAAGCGAGAGTAACATTGTAATCGTTATGCTTAGTTTTCTTAAATCACTGATAAATCTGACGTTTTCAGTTGCTGCGGGTGTCCCAATGTGCACCTGGGATTATTCGCAGCACGACATTAAGTTAGATGATTCCGTGATTTCGGCATAGCCCCGTTTTCGAACGGAGAACTATTGAGAACACCTCAGGTAAGTCTCGAACTGGGTCCAAGGCGGGACACAGGCATAAAAGATTTAATTGACACGTTCCATTGCCTCATAACAGCTGGATCTACACGCGTAAACCTTCGCCCCTGGCTCCTCCGTCGTTGGTCGAGCTGTGTGGGGTTTTACAGTTGGTGACCCCGACGTGATTCCTCCGCATTCTACAGTACAACTACAGTGGTGATTCCAACGCGTTCTACAGTGGTAAGCCTGAGCTGATTTTCTGCTGTGCAACGTGGTGACGTCATTATTCTACGCGATCCTGGACTTGTGAGGTACTTCGGACGTGTCTTCCAGCCCGCGAGTTTGAGTCTACCGTCTGCATACCGCTGCCTTAGTGAGTACCGCGGTGTTTTCTACTTTCTAGTGTTAAGGGAAAGCATCTCTACATCCCATCTAGACACATTCTTAGAACGGGTCGAGGTACCCAGTGCTAGACCGGAGACCGTAGAAATCCGGTGGGATAAGATTAGTGGGAAAACATGGATAGCGAGGAGCAGCAGAGGGCGGATCAAAAAGTGATGGACAGCTTTGGCCTATATTATAAGGAATTATTGATTCGAATTCACAATATTGGTGTATCGCTTTCGTGGAGTAATGAGCAGCTGCTCCATTGGTATGAAACGGAGGGACAAAAGTTGTTGGAAAAGCGCCCGTTCCGTAAATTGCCGGCGGTAATGGTGTATTTGTTGCGTCGGAACGATAAGAGTTCACTTGCTGCCAATGAGAGGGTCTTAACTAATACTCGTGAGTTGGAAAAGTCGCGATCGGAGGAACTACGGCGATTGCGGGCTGAAGTAGAGGCCTTCACTTATGATAAGCAGAACTGGGCCAGCCAGCATGCTGCTTTTCAGAAGCGAATTGCCGAGCTCGAGCAGGAGCTCTCTAGAAATCAGGAGTATGTGCGGGCCTTAGAAGTTTGTTGTGGCAAAGTTGGGCTTCCCGTGGCGGCTATCCGACAAGCGGGATCCGTTGATACTAGTGGCGTAGCATCGGACGAGAGTGATGAGGAAATTCTCGCCGTTTGTAATTCGTCTAATAGAAAAGCGTCCTCAGCCGGAGAGGCTCTGGCGACTCCGAGTGGGTCGACAGAGCCTCCCCTGGCTACTGGGACTAGGTCGTATTATCGCCCGAGTGAGCCAGGTAAACCCTGGCAGCGTAGTCCAGTGGCAACGCGCCAGCGAACCGGTACAGCAATTCGTAATTCTTTTAAAGTCGCTGTTTTAAAAATGGTTACCAATGCCGATGGTGAAGTCACTGTCATTAGTCGTCCTCTTACATGTGAGGAGTGTGTGAGACACAGAGAGGTGGTTGGGCTGATGCCACGGCGGGGTCCATTCCAGCCTTACTGGGATAATTTGATGTTGCAGACGTCCGTTTACAATTTAGAGTTACGGGACGTGTGGCAGATTGCCTTGCTCACGATTCCCGGGGAGTTAAGATCTCAATTGTCGGACGAGTTAAGAACGGGAACAATCATGATTAAGGATGAGGACGAGAATGATGGAGATGTGTATGATCGGTTAAAAGAGGCGTTATTGCGTTTGTGGGGACCGACACATGCTGCTTGGCATAAAATACTCGACATTAAACAGGGTCAGAAAGAGACTTTCGAATCGTTTGCCGAGCGAATGTGGGTTATGTTCAAGGAGCACTCGGGGGTCGAGAACGCTACTCGCGATCAGGAGGTGTTACTGCAACTCCTTAAAAACAATGCTGGCCCACATATCCAGCAAGCGTTGGCCAACGGGGCCGAACCACTAGAAAATACCTACCGGTCTCTGGTGGAATGGGCTTCTAAAATCGAAGCCCGTGTGTCAAAGCAGAACAAGTTATGCGCCATTGCCACTACCCAGTGGGTAGCCGAAGGGAAAAGTGGAGCTAGCGCTAAAGGGCCAGTAAATAGCGAGCAGTGGGAATGTCCTTTTTGTAGTCGAAAGAACCACACTTTAAATCAGTGTTGGGTATTGCGGGATTCACTAGGCCTTCCGAGGCAGCCTTCTAATAGCGTACTTCGCGATTTGCGGGCTAAACAGAAGGCCGGTGAGCCGATTTCGCTGGGTAAAAATTCGAAACCCACTAACGATAGGAACCCTTATCAAGCTCTTCAGGCGGCGCTTGCGGCTGACGGGGAAAATTATCTACAGGGGTGCGTGGCCTCCCTTGCTGTTGGAAGCGTTATCACTAGTGTTAATCGTATTAAAATAAGGGCTAATCTTGGAGGCCGATTAGTTGATGTTTTAATCGATACTGGTGCTTCCTGCTCCTGTACAGACGTTCCTCTACCGTTGACAAAGAAGACCATACAAATTCAAGGAATAGGCGAGACTGTCATGTTGGCTACTCGCACCCGGCCTGTCCGGCTAGATCTGGGGGTTGCGGTGCTCGAGGAGCCCTTATGGTTCCTGCCGGGTAATGGAGAGGGTACTGTTTTGGGAATGGACATTATGGGGAAATATGGCTTTGTTATTCATTGTTTTGAGAAGCAAATAGCATTCAAAACGAAGAGGGCCATATAACTGCCCTCCTGGAAACCGCCTTATGTCCATTTCCGCAACAGATCCCCTCCAGCAATTTCTTATCGCATATTTTAGCTGACGTTGAGCTGGGTGTAGTTCTTGTGTAGTCTGCGCGTCAGTAAACTAGGGTAGGGCAGGCCCCACAAACCTGCGTCGGCTTGATCCACCTAGGGGGCCATGGGAATTCCTTCAGTTAGATTTCACTGGTCCACTTCCCAGTGCGAGAGGGGGGTGTCGCTATTGTCTTGTGATTGTCGATACATTTTCCAAGTGGGTTGAAGCGATACCCACAAGCAGCAACACCATAACAACAGTTGCACAAGTACTGGCGAACCACATCATTCCGCTCTGGGGGGGCCAATGCAAATTGAATCTGACCAAGGGTCCCATTACACCGGCCAAATTACACAACTACTTTGTAAAATGCTTCGGATCTAACTGTCATTTCATGTGCCCTACAGGCCTCAAAGCTTGGGATGGTACGACGGGTTAATTGCACTATCAAGGAGGGGATTGCTGAGCTAATTGCACATCATCAAAACAAATGGACAGAGGCGCTGCCCAAAGTCCTGACTATTCTGCATGCAATCCCTTACCGAGCTATAGGCCTTGGTCCATATGAATTTATGACAGGGAGAATTTTGAAGCTGCCAATTGATCCAGAGGTCTCTCCTCCAGATCTGGGACCTCTGATTATTGTGAAACAACAAGGGGTATTGGAGCAGCTCCAGAAGCGGCTCAAAGTACTTCACCCCCAGGCGGCATTAAAACAGCAGCAGGCCGACCTGCGCAATGATGCTCTATTTAACCCCACCTCCGAAATTAAGTTTGCAGACGGCAATATGGTCATGGTATGAGTCTTTGTAAAAACAAGATGCTTTCGCTCCTCGGTGGCGCGGGCATCTGAAGTCAAGGCCGTTTGCCACAGCTGCATAACCGTCACCATCCAAGGAAAGCTTAAGAGGTACCATATGAGCCAATGCAAACTATTCCGAGGGGTGGGGGAGACAATTAAACTTGTGCTTCTTCTTGTGTATCAAGGGTATCAGTAGTCTTGTACACCTGCTGCAGTTGCCGTTTGCGACACCGGAGAGGAGAAGCACCCCAGTGAACGGTTTTCTATCGCCATGGGCTGGTTATGAATAATGTCTTGCGTGTCCTGTATGCCCATCCCAACTGGCAGATAGGACCCCACACCAGCCCCACCGGCAACTTTCTCATCATATTCTTGTCGAATTTATATCATCTATTGACATTCTTACACCAGAAAGCTCTTAATAGTGCCAGTACATTTCTAGTTAAAGTAATGTGTACACTTATAACATCTCTGCATGGCTATAGCCACAGCTTGATGATTAACCTCTGACCGTTCACGCAAATTTATCAGAGCAATTTTAAATCATATTCTTTAACTCAATTTCATTCTCAATTCAGCGAAAATCTTAACTTCCATTCCTCAACCAATATGGGTTGAAATCAGAAGGCCACTGATTTCTAACAACCCCACAATAACCATCTCCTGGTCATACAGGCGACTTGGGCAGAAACGCGGGCGTTTCTCTCCCTCTGCCATCCAGCATCCAATCAGATCCGTACCATCGAGCGTGGATTAGTCTGCAAAACATCGGTTACTGGATCTTTTACTCATGCTAGAAGGAGTATTTCTAGGTGCAGGTGTAAATATGTATATATATTTGTAATTATCTGTCCTTTCCTTCTTTTGCTTTCCTTCTTAAAGCAGACACTGCAGTCTCTAGGCTCATGAGTTTTAAAAGATTCTTGCCGTGAACTTTCGATGCTGCCGCGTTCTCTCTCTCTGTTTATTTCAGATGCTGAACCATCTTGGGAGTGGCAGTCCGAGCAAGGACAACAACTTCGGCCAACTGGAGCAGGGGGACACCGGACCGGATCGGCGCTGACATCTGCTGAGCATCGGGACTGTGAAATCTTCGCTGCGTCGGGCTGACTCGGACACCGTGGGACAACAATATCACCGTTCACCACTGCCAAATCACAGATCGCGGAAGGCATTATCGCTCCAGTAAAATCGGAGGATAGGTGGAGAATTTTCCCCCACTATTGCATAATTAGCGGGGTTTTTCGCTCCACCCTGTGATATCGGAGTGGACTTTGTGGACTATTTACATTTTCCATATGACTGTCTTTTTCAAATACCCCAGAATAACTCTGTAAGGACTTTTAATTGCTGGTACCAGCCAATACTTCATCCGTCAAACCTCTTGGCCAACTCAGTATCCCTAAGCTGCTGTCTCTATGACCCCTCGGAAGTATGATCTCAGCTGTCTCCCTTGGGGTCAGAGGGGGGAATGTAAGAGAGAAGCCAGGAGATAACATGGACAGTGCCTGTTGCCCTCTGTTCTTAACATAGTGGCATAATAAAGGCATAAAAACCTATACTTCCACCTCAGCTGGCCTCGTCTCCAGTCAGGCATGGATGGGAACAGTGGGGCAGTAAAAGTTATCAGGGTCCAAACATCCTCTACAGATGCACCCCCAATTCTACCACTGAGATAAAGGGGCCTGAAACGAAACACTTCAGCATGGGTGATTGAGCACATTAAGCATGGGGAAGGGAGCGCATGGCTTGGTTGCTGCAAGGAATTCCTCTCACAGCAGGGTGTGACCTGTGCTCTCTGCCCTATTAGTGCCATAGTGACCTCTTCTGGTCACACTGTCACCGCACCTTTTTTATTCATCACTGTAACTGTTCTGATTTAAGAGTTTCAATTTACACAAAACCCACTGTTACACTGTTTTAATTGCCCTCATATCATCACTGAATTACTGTATTATACCTGGGGTAATAGTGATGTGAATCTCATGGGGAATGGGTCTGTTGGGAAGGAAATTCATAATAATTACATCATTATAATTCTGTATGTAACCGTGTTTGGTATGCATCTCTTCAGCTAAATTCAAGGAGTTGAATGAGTTGCATTTCATATCCACGATATTTCAAGAATACATAGTTTCTGTTCCCCAGCAATGATTTGTCCTTAACCAGAGGTATCTCTTGAGGTATTTACACTCATCTCTCCCCCTTTGCCGAAGCGCTTTGGGACCCCTCCCTGAGGTCGGTCTCTAAGGGTCCTGGCACTGATCTAAGAACTTTTATTATCTCCTTTGAATAATAAATGTTTTCTTACTTCCTCCGGAGGGGGAAGTCTAAATTCCGATTTGGGCCATCTGTGCGGCCTGATCAAAGGCGCCACCAACCTTAAATCTGAGAGAGACGACCTAGTCTGGGAAGATCGTATCCGACTTCCCGTACATTGGTCCGTGTATATTCTTCGTTTAATGGTTGCGTAATTCGGACTTCTGCACGGCCATTTGTATGTAGCCTTTTCGCCAGGTATGACTTTTCTCTCATTTTCTAAACTGTGTGTAACTTGTAATTGGGTTATGTTGATTTGTTCGATTTAAGCTCTTGCCTACCTGGTGAATAAACTATTGTTATTTCTTTAAACTTGAGTGGCTCATAACTCTTGTACCTTCTTTTTAAGCTACGTCACGCCGGATGACCTAGGGGTATGCTCAACTAAGGACTGACTGATCAGCGGCTTTAGGATGAGCATCGGTTTTAATCAAGTTAGATAGGCAGCCAGGAATCTACCACCATAAGGATTCATGTTTGCCGACTCTGGGAGTTTAAGCCTGAAGAAGACCCATGGACGAAAAGTCGGTTATTTGTTAAAATTCCAATGAAAGAGTCCATGGGCGGATTGAATCTGGGTTCGCTATAATTCAAGCCAAAAGATGCTGTTATAGTGCTGACTGACTTTTAATCCTCTGGTATTACCGACGAACCTAAGCAACCGAAATAGTACTAAAAACCCGGGGGTATATATTTTAGTGACGCAGGCTTGCATTTATGAGTCCGGGGATAACCTCCCCGAAGTCCACGCAGGTGTTCCCTAAATTATCAATTATAATTCTAATTTGGAGTCAGATATTTAAACGAGGATATAACTACATCTTGTATTCTAAATTTATTATGGAGTCAGATTTGAAGCGAGAGTAACATTGTAATCGTTATGCTTAGTTTGCTTAAATCACTGATAAATCTGACGTTTTCAGTTGCTGCGGGTGTCCCAATGTGCACCTGGGATTATTCGCAGCACGACATTAAGTTAGATGATTCCGTGATTTCGGCATAGCCCCGTTTTCGAACGGAGAACTATTGAGAACACCTCAGGTAAGTCTCGAACTGGGTCCAAGGCGGGACACAGGCATAAAAGATTTAATTGACACGTTCCATTGCCTCATAACAGCTGGATCTACACGCGTAAACCTTCGCCCCTGGCTCCTCCGTCGTTGGTCGAGCTGTGTGGGGTTTTACACTGGGCTTGTAGAATGTAGGCCATTTCGCTATGAACTTGCAAGAGATGTCTTCTCCAAAGATTAACTTGAAGTCTTGGTCAATCTAGCACACAGAAATAATATTAAAACATGATGCTCAATTTAAAGAAAATGTAAGGTTCCTATAAGCACATCTGCCTTCCGCTGGTGCAGGACAATACGAAAAAACAGAGGTCTACACAAACAGCTACTCAAATCCTTTTTTGTACAAAGTAACAATCACAATGCGAACTACTTCGAGTTTGCTATGTTAACCCATGGCAGCTCAACACAGCGGTTGAGTATGTAGTGTGCATGTGTACAATACACATGCTGAATACACATATAATGCCTGCATACAGTATTATTTAATTCCTGAAATGCTACAAAAAAAAATCAAACTGTTCTGTAAAAACTTTGCTTTCTATTATCTTGACAGAATTAAGTGACAAAAAGAAGGCCCTATTTTATTCATTGTCCAGATATATGGTTGTAAATTATATTCAAATATGTAATTAGATACAACCCAATTTGCAAATTTTAAGAAAAATGTTTAAGAAAGAAATACTCAGTTGAGTATAAATAACCTGGCAAAACTTCATGGTGATATATCTAAAATGAAAAAAGTCATATTAGGTTGCCATAACATTGAATGGCTCTCACAGAATTACCATACATTGGCAGCTCAATTTCATTCTCATTTCAAAACAACTCACAACACATTAAAATGCTTTATCACAAAAAACTCCAACACATCTAAATATCCATTGATTGATTGGATACTTTAAGTGCATCCAAATGGTCTCCATCGTACTTACCAAGCCAGGCGTATCCAAAAACCGGGGGAAGCGATCCAGGACGAGTGCAGACTTGTCTTCGTCATGCACCATACTCTGTCGGTGCTTGAATGTTGCCTTCATTTTCTCTTGACAACAGATTGGTCCACTGAATGCTTCATCACGGACACAGCTTCTCTGCATTCATCGCCTGAGAGCTGCTCTGACATAGAGGTCTCGCGCTGAGTCTAAGGGCCATCTTGACGAGTACACTTGTTCCTCCGGCCGTATTTGGATTCACTTATCATGTTGCGCTGCACTGTTTTCAGTCTATAGCCCAGGTAACCCTGTCCACTATGAGGATCGTAGAACTGTTCCTGTAAAGCAAGATGACCAACAAAACCGACAAGACAGTTCATACTAAACTTGAGGCAAAAAATTAACAAACCCCGCAGTAGAACTCTTTTCAGTGTAGTTCATTGTGAAGTTACGGGTTGGATCTAATTAATCAAATTAAGAGACGAATACAAAATGAGGGGTTACTAACACACACTAAATTAATTAAATTCCTGCTACACAACTCACATAACCAGTTGGTGAAGACAGATCCTTCAAAGTGGGGAAAAGAGTGACAATGCCAAGGGCATAGGTAACGCGGACAATGATTGGTGGGATCCTCCTACAACATAACAAAACACAGCAGACATGGCAAAGTCAGTTTGAGTTACAGTTCAAAGAATTTCAAAATAATCTGTGTGAAAGGTAAAGAAAAAGATTTTAAGTATGACCTGTAAAATAGTTGAGAACACAAGATAAACTGAAATACTTGCCAATTCATGAAGTAGATTTATTTTAGTGGTCACTTACCCATGAGTCTCCACCATATCTGCAACCAAAATGTTGACGAGTTTCCTTCTTTGTTGTGTTCCAGGGTTCTGGCCTTTGGCCAGAACAGTATTATTCATGGTTTTAACAGTTTCATGTATCAAGATTCCATAGTTCATAGTTTCATAGTTCATAGTTCATGTCAGTTTTTGCATTTCATGTTTCACATTCCATGTTTTTACTTTTCCATGTTTTTGTTCATGCCAGGTCTGCCATGCCACTCCACCGCTTGTCTGCGTTCCGCCCCGTGCCTTCGTTGTTGCACATTTCTGAGCTATGGTTGGCTTTGGTATTTCCCCTTCCTTCTGTGCTGTGCTGATTCGGGGCTCTCTAAGCTTAATTGGCAATTAACTGTTTTTAAGTTACTAACATTTACTAACACTCACTGGGTGGTGTAATTCTTAGGTAGGCACATTACTAATATTACTAATTTAGACAGGGAGTTTATTGTCATGATTCCTGCTTTGCTATTTCAAGATCTTGCTGTGCTTTTCTGTTCTTAACATTCATGCTGCTTCCAAACTGCATACTTAATTGGTACTTAAGCTGAGCACGCTCATTCTCTTAATGAGCAGGTCATGTCATCCAATCTCTGTCCATGTCTTGATCTTGCCATGCCTCTTGTTTCTCTCTCTCCAGGTGTTACCCCTCATGTCATGATTTCCAAGCCTTTATCTGGTTGCGGTGGAAGTTGGCTGGCAGACAGTGTCTCAAGTTTGTTTCTAGTCGCGTCTCGCTGGGCGATCCTGCACTCCATCCCGCTGGTGTCAGGGAGACAGTGTCTACTGATATGGAATCAGTTGACACCAGATGCGGGAAAAGGGAATGAGGATTTTATTATAACAAAACAAAACAGGCACGAGGGCCAACAAAAAACTTGGCCCAAAGGGTTGCAAAAAACAAACTAAAGTACGCTACACAGAGCTATAAACAATAAATGCAAAAAGGCAAAAAACAAAAGGCACTGGAAACTCCAGGCAAGATACTCCAGAAAAATAAATAACAATACTAAATATATATAAACACAAGACGAGAGGCTAGGACAAATACTAGGGAACTTGACAAGAACTTGGCTAAACGAGACGCGACTAGAAACAAACTTGAGACACTGTCTGCCAGCCAACTTCCACCGCAACCAGATAAAGGCTTGGAAATCATGACATGAGGGGTAACACCTGGAGAGAGAGAAACAAGAGGCATGGCAAGATCAAGACATGGACAGAGATTGGATGACATGACCTGCTCATTAAGAGAATGAGCGTGCTCAGCTTAAGTACCAATTAAGTATGCAGTTTGGAAGCAGCATGAATGTTAAGAACAGAAAAGCACAGCAAGATCTTGAAATAGCAAAGCAGGAATCATGACAATAAACTCCCTGTCTAAATTAGTAATATTAGTAATGTGCCTACCTAAGAATTACACCACCCAGTGAGTGTTAGTAAATGTTAGTAACTTAAAAACAGTTAATTGCCAATTAAGCTTAGAGAGCCCCGAATCAGCACAGCACAGAAGGAAGGGGAAATACCAAAGCCAACCATAGCTCAGAAATGTGCAACAACGAAGGCACGGGGCGGAACGCAGACAAGCGGTGGAGTGGCATGGCAGACCTGGCATGAACAAAAACATGGAAAAGTAAAAACATGGAATGTGAAACATGAAATGCAAAAACTGACATGAACTATGAACTATGAAACTATGAACTATGGAATCTTGATACATGAAACTGTTAAAACCATGAATAATACTGTTCTGGCCAAAGGCCAGAACCCTGGAACACAACATTCTTGTTTGATCAGAAAGGCTTTTGGTTTTGCTGTATTCTTTCAATATGTCTTCCCCCCCTGGTTTTTGATGCAGGGCGACGTGGACTGTCTGCAATACAGATGTCAGACTTTATAGCACTTTCCATACAAACATCACATGTAAACCTGAAGTATTTTGAAAATGTCTTAAATTTTACCAGCAACATATGAACTCACATCTTTTGCCACATTAGTATCCAGTGGTCCTTCTTTCAGTTTCCTTTTCCATGTTTTAGTGCTTTCTAAAATGACAGTGGAGCCGCTTGATGTGGATTTTGCAGAACTTGCTGAGGAACTTGTTGACTCAACTGATGAGGACGCCCCCTCATCTGAGCAGAAGGAAATCTCAAGGACCTTATTCTCAGCTATGGTGATAAAGGAGGGAAAACAGAGCTTCAGACACACATCTATTTGAGATATCTATTGCATCATGGAAACCTAACCACAGTGGCCGGTCCTGCAGATTGGCTGTACAACAACTGCAGCGCATCATACTTTCATTTCTCTTCCAACTGTCAAAATGTACATACTGCAAGTTGTGACTTCGGATAAAACTGTCAGCTAGATGCACTAACTGTAAAATGTATAATGTAGAGGGGTGTTCCTGTTTCTAACCAGAGTGGTCTTCAGTACCACAGGGTTCCTCAGTGAACACCTTGAAAGATACTGCAGCACCTCTCACTAGTTCATCAAAAATGTCAGCTTCTACATCAACTCCTGAGGAGTCCTTCAGGTTTACATGGCTTCCACTTGGAAAGTCAAATTTCACTGCAACTAAGAGCAAAAACACATGGACAAGCATGGATATTAATGCACATGCAATGCATCATGTGACATTACTATTGCCCCACACCATCACAGACTGACTATTAGCTCTTATCACATTATTTTTGTTCTCTTCCCATTACTTTGATGCATTAAAAAGTGTGCAGCTCCTACCATCTTGAATGAATTGGAAGAAATCGTAGAAGTCATCCTTCATTGGTATTCGGACCCATTTCAGGACTCCCTTCCACTCCACCTGAACCAGCATTCTCAAACAACGTAGATCTGTACAATACATAGTTGAAAATTTAAATTTCTGTAACATAGCAAATTAAATTTTACATCTGTACATTCTAAAAAGTACATTCTGAATAGTTTCACATTTAATTAACTCACCATTTACAAAACAGGTTATGAGCTGCTGACATGTCTTAAGAAAAAAAAAGTGCAATTTCAACAATATTATGCCTTAGTATTTCTATATTCAGTCATTCTAAGGTCATTACATGTGCACTGCAGTTGACACGTCACAGTAGATCTACAAAGGCACAACAGTTTTAGTCTTGTGTGCGTTTTGGAACAGAACAATGCAGTATTTTACTTATTTATGATTCAAACAGTTTGTGGGGTTCTACTTGCATTTCTACTTACGTGTATTAATGCTGACATCACCACACAAACTAAAGTGAAGCCCTGATTAATAGGCACTGACTAACTTGTAAACAAGTCCTGAACTTACCCTTGTAGTCATCGGTATCTCTTTGATTTTCTGCAACCACATCGCTATTATTGTGGTGGCAACTAGACGTGACTGCCGTCTGTGACCACACCATTAAAGCTGCAGTTGGTAACTTTTAGAAAAGTAACTTTTTGTCATTTTTGCTAAAACTGTCACTGTGTACAGACAGTATTACATAAAACTAGTACTCTGTAATTAAAAAAGGCTCCTTTAAACCCACCTAATGCTCATACTGCAATTTAAAAGAATCGTTTGGAGCGACCAAAAAGAACCAATTAGAGCCAGGATGGTGTCTGACAGACGTCAAACAGTGCACATGCAGGCGCTGCAGACAGCCCCCTCCCCCTCCCTCCTCAGTTCACGCCAGTGCTCAGTCAAGTTCAAATCTCCGAGTGCGGTTTCAGGAGCTTAGAAGCATCAGCGAGGAAAAAATTTCCGATACCTCAGTTACCAGAAACAGCAGAAAATCTTTTAATGAAGTGACCTGGCAGTCTTATCAGTTGTGTTGTCCTTATAAATATGTGTCACGTTTCTGCGCTCTTGCAGCTAAATGCTGATATACATGATTTACTGGCCATTCAGCTGGATTCACGACAGTTTCTGTACTCAAAAAACGGATAACTTACTGAAATAAGTGTGCGCTGGGTTTTTTATGGATACATACTGCTGTCGACTACTTTTCATGTCGACATGATTTATTTCTGCTCATTTGTTGGTAGGCGTGTCGTTGGACCTGAAAAATCCGGGGTTAATATCCCTCCTTTTTTTTGCAAATAACTAATCCTGACTAATTCTAGATGGGTTTCCGTTATTAACGCGTTTTTCAATTCACGAATAATCAAGTGGCAATCGAAGCGACGGATTCTCTTCCCCATGCGATCTAAAATCGACAAAATAATGGGCTGCATTCAGGACAGAAAAATAATTTAATTACAATTAGGTATATACACCTGCACTCGGCGACGACATTTCAGACTAATAAAAGACTTGTTCAATAAAAGGAGGCATATTAGCGCCGGTGTTCAGTGCCGAAAAACCTTGCCGCGAAAAGCCTCGTCCCATTATGAGACGTCTGGGCAAACGAGGCTTTTTCGCACGCGAAGCTTTTGGGCACGGGACATTGTGCGTGCCGATATATCTCGAGGTTTTCCAGCACGGAGCACCCCGGAATTTTCAGGTCGAACAACGCGCCGGTTTGTTGGCCAGCCGCGTTGACTGTTCGCAGCAGTAACGTCTCGCCTTGGCAACTTTCACCGCTTTCATCATGCGAACGTGCAAAATCTCTCCACAGTTGCATAATTATCAGATCGCGTGCACGCCAGCTTTCTGGGGGAGGGATCTGAAATTTGCTTTTTTTCAAATTTTTGTGCGAAGTCCTCTCTCTCCTCAAAGTTACCAACTGCAGCTTTAACTCATTAAACATGCCTGCCAAAAATGGCTGTAAAACCTATGGGCGATTTTAGAAAGTCCCTCAAAGCCTGAAGTTTTTCTGGAAATTCAAAGAACAAAACAAAAAACACCTAAATATTTTTTTTTCCTTTTTCTCAGCCTATGTAGCAGATAGAAACGGAATTCAAAGCTTACTTCAAAATGATGGAGACGCCATCTTGTCATTTTAAGCAGGCCACGTCGCCAGCACGTTACATTATAAACGTGAATATACAAGATTCGCTAAGGTTAATGTTAGTATTCTAAGATATCGTAGATGGGCTAACGTTAGCTGATATTAAGGTTTGCTGGTTTAACGTTAGATGTTATCAGTCAGCAAGTCTGTTAGATAATTAGCGCTGAGCCAGCTATGTCTACCTAGCAGACAGCAAGTGTTGTTAACGCTGTTAGCAAACTACCGGTGGCTCACGTTATCCATCTAAACCAGCTAACATCAGATAGTTAATGTTGTAACGTAACGTTTTCTTAGCTAGCAAACGAGGACTCCGGTCCCGTTAACATAACACTACCGTTGCTGTCGAGAGGTCTTCTCGTCATTCACCGTTGGGAGCAGAATGAATGCGCTAGGCGCCAACTAGTGCTCGCAGACTTTTCCCTCATTGCCGACCATGATACTTCACAAAACGAATATAGATGATTTGAGACCGTTTTATACCATTACCCTTTACACCAAATCTTCAAATTTGATTCATTCTTTTCCATTGTCATTTCAAATGTCGGTTAATAATGTGGTAAGGCTAGCTAACTTTAATGTTAACTTACACTCAGAATCATGTTAACGTTAGCTAAAGTGAAAGACTTTATTAATATTAACGAGTGCTTAGACTATCTATGTTATGCCTAGTAGTCTCCCCCTATGCTAGCTAAACTTTTTCAAAGTAAAGTTTGACACCACAAAATAATGAATTAACACAATAACAGCTAAATGTCTAAGAAATTTATCTTGCTTCGCCAGCTGCTGATCCTCTCCTCTTCGCATCCAGTCGCAAACTAAAGATGGCGGAGAAAGTAAAAGTTCAAGACCTGCCCACCCACATGTCACGGGTGTGGTGTTCAGTGTTAAATTTTGTTCAACACTGTGCTCAACAGGGTACTAACACTAGGTGGTGCTGATGTGATGGACTTAACACTAAAACCTTAACATTTAACACTGAAAAGCCCTAACACCATATTTTTAACACGGCTGTATTTGCTGTGTAGGTCCATGAGTGTGGTGCACTGAAAGCCAAATTGGTTTCTTCAACTATGAGCTAGTTAGCATAATTACAAAAAAAAAGTGGCTGATGACATTGCCAAAAACAGATGAAAATACTGAGCGTTTATTGATGAATCCACCACAACCATTGGAAAGTCTGTGTTGGTGGTCAGCTATTGCCAACGCAGAGCAAGACACAATATTTTTTGAGTTGGATGGGACCTCAGCAAATGATATGACAGAGAAACTGCTCGCATGTCTTCATAAAAATGGCTTTAATGACTACTTCTTGGGTGAGTGTTTTGTGGCATTTGTATGTGATGGAGCATCAGTAATGCCGAACAGAAGAGTTGCTGCACAACTTTGTACCAGATTTCCAGACCTGTTTGTATGGCACTGCTCAAATCTTTGTCAGAAATTGGCAGTTGGTGATGTTCTCAAAGAGGTTGGTGGACTTAACCATTGTAAGATCTTCTTTGACAAGCTCTACACTCTCGGCTATATCATGCCTCACCCAAAAACCAAAGAGAACTGTGTCATTGTCCTCGAAGTGTTGGGCAACATCTCCTTTCAATTGGACGTGTTTTGTCGGTTGATCATTCATAGATGGATTTTAACAAGAAAATATTTGTTAAAACTCTTACTGGAGTTTTAAAACAATTTTTCTTAAAATCAACGTATTTGAATGTATCATTTAATGATCTGCTGGTACTGACCGCCCACCGCCAACTTAATTTACCTGCCAGTGGTTGAAAAGGGGGAGTACCGGCACTTCTTTTTTTCCACTTAAAGCACTGCCTATATTCAATTGAATACACTGCAAAGACAAGTTACTTAATGTTCAAGGTAAGTAAAAGGTAGGTAAACTTTGTAATTTTTTGCAAATATTAGCTCATTTGGAATTTGATGCTTGCAACATGTTTCAAAAAAGCTGGTACAAGTGGCAAAAAAAGACTGAGAGAGTTGAGGAATGCTCATCAAACACTTATTTGGAACATCCCACAGGTGAACGGGCTAATTGGGAACAGGTGGGTGCCATGATTGGGTATAAAAGCAGCTTCCCTGAAATGCTCAGTCATTCACAAACAAGGATGGGGCGAGGGTCACCACTTAGTGAACAACTGCGTGAGCTGATTGTCGAACAGTTTAAAAACAACATTCCTTAGCGAGCTATTGCAAGAAATGTAGGGATTTCATCATCAGCGGTCCGTAATATCGTCAAAAGGTTCAGAGAATCTGGATAAATCACTGCACGTAAGCGAAAAGGCCGAAAACCAACATTGAATGCCCGTGACCGTCGATCCCTCAGGCGGTACTGCATCAAAAACCAACATCAGTGTGTAAAGGACATCACCACATGGGCTCAGGAACACTTCAGAAAACCACTGTCAGTAACTACAGTTCTTCGCTACATCTGCAAGTGCAAGTTAAAACTTTACAATGCAAAGCGAAAGCCATTTATCAACAGCACCCAGAAACGACGCTGGCTTCGCTGGGCCCTAGCTCATCTAAGATGGACTGATGCTAAGTGGAAAAGTGTTCTGTGGTCAGACGAGTCCACATTTCAAATTATTTTTGGAAACTGTGGACGTCGTGCCCTCCGGACCAAAGAGGAAAAGAACTATCCGGACTGCTATAGGCCCAAAGTTCAAGAGCCAGCATCTGTAATAGTATGGGGGTGTATTAGTGCCCAAGGCATGGGCAACTTACACATATGTGAAGGCACCATTAATGCTGAAAGGTACATACAGGTTTTGGAGCAACATATGTTGCCATCCAAGCAACGTCTTTTTCATGGACGCCCCTGCTTATTTCAGCAAGACGATGGCAAGCCACATTCTGCACGTGTTACAACTGCATGGCTCCGTAGTAAAAGAGTGCGGGTACTAGACTGGCCTGCCTGTAGTCCAGACCTGTCTCCCATTGAGAATGTGTGGCGCATTATGAAGCATAAAATACGACAACGGAGACCCCGGACTGTTGAACAACTTAAGGTGTACATCAAGCAAGAATGGGTAAGAGTTCCACCTGAAAAGCTTCAAAAATTGGTCTCCTCAGTTCCCAAACGTTTACTGAGTGTCGTTAAAAGGAAAAGCGATGTATAACAGTGGTAAAGAGGCCCCTGTGCCAACTTTTTTGCAATGTGTTGCTGCCTTTAAATTCTAAGTTAACAAGGCGATCAGAGATAGCAGACCTGGCCCCAGCCACGGGCTGACAGACAGAGTGAGTGACAGACACACACACACACACGATCATACATACAGCACAAACGTTCACAGAAATTTAACGTAATGTTCATTTCGCAAAAATAATACAAAGACAACCTAAGCAGACATAGAAAACAATGTAATACGCGACAATCCAGGCTCCTCAGGCATTAAGCAAATAGGCCTACGAGCCGCAGCGGCCTCCATTTTAATACGAAGAGCGGTGAACTGCGCTGGTCCCCGAGGCATGGCGTAGTTTACCCCGGGCAGCTAGCTAGCTAGCTAACTCCCCTTGTAATATAAGTCAAAATCATTAATACTGCACAAATAACCACAAAAATGCTTAGCTGTGTCCAGCTAGGTAAAACAAAATGCTAACTACACACAGAAGACGATAGAACACGTTATACCATCTTTAAGAAAAAAAAAAAAAAATCGGTGATTTCAGCAAGCCCAGCTGGCTGGAAAGCGGACCCCGTGTGCTTTATGCAATTCCATGCAAGATTGGTCTCAACGCGATCACTTTGTCCGCCAACGAAAAACGGGCAGTATGCAGCGAAAGTATGTGGAATGATGCAATGCAAAGAGAAATAAAAGCACAAATTCAATTGTAACATCACAACCGACAAATCTCATACAATTAGGAAACATAATAATTTAAAGCAAACTAGCAAATTGTTTTATGAAAATGCATCGCGATTATGGTTTGCAGGGGTCCGTGTCACAACACGGAGCTCCATGTAGCTAGCTAGCATGCTAACTACACACTTATAACAAAATAATTACATACAGCACAAACATTCACAGAAATTCTACGTAATGTTCATTTCGCAAAACTAATACAAAAATGACCTCAGCAGACATAGAAAACAATATAATACACGACAATCCAGGCTCCTCAGGCATCAAGGAAATAGGCCTACGAGCCACAGCAGCCTCCATTTTAATACGAGGACAGACGAACAATGCGCTGGTCCCCGTGGCATGGCGTAGTTTATCCCGGGCAGCTAGCTAACTGTCCTTGTAACATGATCATTGCTTAACCTGGCACCCCCCCCCTAGGGGGGAGGGCAGGTAATGATTATTTGCAAAAAAAATAAAGTTTCTCAGTTTGAACATTAAACATCTTGTCTTTGCAGTGTATTCAATTGAATATAAGTTGAAAAGGATTTGCAAATCATTGTATTCTGTTTTTATCTACGATTTACATAACGGCCAACTTCACTGGTTTTGGGTTTTGTATCTAAAAAGTGCCATTCTCTCAGAATATGGCTCTTAAAAAAATTTGACGGAATCTGGTTGAATCTAGGTGCATAAAGGGCAAGGAAGAAACCTCTTCTGAATATGTGCAATCTCCAGTCTCTCATTGTGTGACTGCAATGGATATCATGACAAGAGCTCAGAAATACTATAGTAAACCTTTCCTTCAGCCATCACCATCCAGTGATACATCCATAAATACAAGTTATAGCTATACTATGCAATGCCAAAGCAATAAGTCATCATGTCAATCATATAAAATGTTGGCAGTTTCCCTAATTTCATTGTATTATCTGGTATATCTTCAATTGCCTGAATGATGCTTTTACTGATGAGTGAGGTGGATTGGTGATTCTTCCACTATCACAGCAGGAAAATCTTTGTTGTCTGTAATATTTTGGAAGCTATGGCTGCGCAGTCAAACTCATATTTGGGATCCAGATTTGGGTTGGAGTTTGATTATTTTCCATGTGCAAGCTGTGGTGATTCCAGGCATCTCTAATGTGTCCTGACTGTTCTGAATTTCTGGCAGAAAGGCAATTTAAGAAGACTTTGTGGTTCAAGACACTAAACCCTCAATACTCCTTCTCCCAGGTCAAATACCTGGTTCAGAGGTAAAATGAATGTGTCACATTCAGAAATCAGCCCAGAACTCTCCAGCTTCAAGTCCCATTCCCTAATTTTAAGTGAGACTAGTGAGCAAAGAGAGTATTAAAGTTGAATTTGAAAGTCTGCTGCTCAAAGAGCGCACAATATACACTTCTCATCAGTCAAATAATAGCATTTTCAGGGGTGGCTCCAGGTTCTAAAGTGAGTAATTTCCATGAGTAGTTTGCGACATGAATAGCCAATCAGAATGAGGTTTAAGTGAGTTCCAACACAATGAAATTGTTTCCAGCCAATCAATGGATCCGCCTCTGCTTGTAATTATAAATATGCAATATAATTTATTGATGAAGTTTGAAAATTCAACAGTCTTTGGCCCCTTGAGTACCAATTGTCATTTCAACGATAATAAAAATCCCCAAATTTTAAGAATGTGATACTTGCCTTTAATTAGACAAAAATAATTAATATATCCCTGGTCTTCAAATCACGGTTCTCAAGGTCCAAGACCTGCTGGTTCTCCACCCTCCCTGTAATGACAGTCTGGTCAATCAGGGGCTCTAGATCAGGGGTGGGCAATCACGGTCCTGGAGGGCCGGTGTGTATGCAGGTTTTTATTCCTATAAATTACCCTGACTAATTGAGTTAATTGATTGCATGCACAAATATAGATTTTCGCAATGATTCGATCAAAGGAAAATGTTTTATGAAGGGAGACACGACTAGTCTTTTTAGTTTCATGATAATTTAAAGAAATGCGCGTGAAACGTCAGATTTCATAAATGGTTTGGCTAGTTGAGACAATCAACTAATTAAAGACCAGACGTTGGTGTGAAAACCAGGGACAGATATGGCCCTCGCTGCCCACCTCTGCTCTAGATGTTCATTTACTTAGCTGGGATAAAAGATAACCTGGACTGAATACAGTATAGTACAATGCTTATTTAAGAGTCTTTTCATCTGCATGTTTAATTAGTTTCAGAATTTCAGTCTGGTTTAATTTTAGTCTTGTACTTTTTTGTAACATTCATTAAACTGTTGTCTTTTTTATTTGGTTTGTTTGATTGCTGGCTTGCTGGTTTGGCCACTCAGTTGGTTCACAGGCTGTTTAGCCGACTAATTTCATTTTAAATCATTCAGTTCAAACACTGGCTTACTTGATAAGTGATTGGCTGAGTCAAATTGTTTTCTTGACCTGCTTTTTTTTCTGGATGGTTAGCTGATATTACTATGTACTGTTTTGTTGACTTGATTTGTTGCTGGCTAATCTCCGGAGTGCTTTTTAGCAATTTACTTGACTATTAAGTTGTTTTTTTTCCTCTCACACCAGTAGGCTAGTGAAATAGTTTGCTGTTAAGATGCGTTCATTATCTTCCATTTTCATGAGGGGGTTGTGTGGACTGAAAAGTCAGAATTATTTTCTTTTCATTGGATGATCCTAACAGCCATAACCCACTTCAATGCACTGGGAAGAAAATCTGTCACTCTCAAGAGGTAATAGAACATATTCCAGTGTAGACCATTGAGCGCGGTCAAAAATAGAACTTTCAGTGGTTTTAGTAGGTAACCACTCACTGGTAGTATGCAATATGTTTATCTTGAATTTTATTGACTTTCTTCCCGAGGTGCACGTACGACCTGCGCTATTTAATTTAGCCCAGACCCATAAGTTATGAGGAGGCTGCCAACTTGCTTCGGCCCTAATCTTGGGTCTAGGCCTCAAAAAACATGAGAGAGTTGGATCTTACTTCAAATTGCAGATATGAAAACTCAAAGTCCATATCAACAAGCACACCGTGCATTTTCTGAATGTTAAGTTATTCCAGCAAACGAATCTCAACATTTAGCATAAAGATAATTATTATCACTAGTTTTGAATTACTTGACTATTTGATTTAGCCAATGAAGGGCGAAATCATTTAAAATGGAGGGGAATTTTGAATTGATGAAAGCAAAGGCACATACAGGACAGTTGCAGTCTCAGTCAGTGTATGGCAGATAAAGGCCTGTAATTCATGCTAATGTCCTGCAGACGATGAGACAGGGGCTGTCTGTTTCTATCTAATGAATGCTGATTAATGGAAGTGGGTCTGGTGAGCGTAGATTCTGAGGTGCATGAATCATACCATTTTTGCCATTGTAAGATAGTGTAGCGCACAGCCATGGACTGGGGAGTGTAGGAAGGTTGGCACTGAATCATAGTCAAATGCGAAGTCCGGTCTCTGAGAAATATAAGCCCTTTTGTTTTGGAGGCTGTCTCAGGCTTTCCGTGCTTCTTCCCTTTGAGACTCATTAGTCGATTGGGTTGATTTTTTAAGAAGGCGGCAGGTACAAGAACTCGTGCTTTGTGTTATTTATGAGACTTAAGTCAAGCGGCTCAGCCTATCAGCTGCAGTCCCACAGCTATTTGATCCGGACCAGTAATGCTGAAGCTGAGCTATTTGAAGCTCGTCTAAAGTGCATCATTTGCAAATCAGAATTTGATTTACTAGCTCCAACCAAGGTTTAGTCTGGGGACGGAGATAGGAGGAGAGGGGGATA
Organism: Gymnothorax reevesii; assembly: GCA_029721435.1. Taxonomy (NCBI): domain Eukaryota; kingdom Metazoa; phylum Chordata; class Actinopteri; order Anguilliformes; family Muraenidae; genus Gymnothorax; species Gymnothorax reevesii. The sequence continues at coordinate 54,035,519 of CM056575.1, forward strand.
GGTTTTAGAGTGGGTGAGAAGTGGGCCAAGGGGAGGGTGGGGAGAGGTTTGTTCTCATTTCGTATTCTAGGTTTATTCAGCTCTGTCCAGCTGCAGTGGTTTGGGAGTTTATGATACTCCCAAAATTATCATTGCAGAATGTGGAATGCGGGAAGCAAGGTTCTGCTTATGCGACTAGCAGACTAAACCCAGTCAAGCTTGCCCTGTCTCATTTGGACAGAATAGCAGCTTCTGAAAATTTGCTTACACTCTGCACAATCTCTTTGCTGACCCAATGCGCATCCCCACCCATCTAGTTTGTTATAAACCCCAAGGCCATTACTTGAGATGTAGCAACTATCCCCTCCAGCACACGCGCGCACATGCACACCCTAATTCTGCTTTCTCTGGAAGGGGAAGTCAGTGTCTCTTTTGGTAATTGGATATAATGTATGAAAACGGGTATCAAAAATAGAAAAACAACTGGATATTTGATTATTGTTTTAAAGGAGTAGTTCAGGATTTTGGACATAGGACCTCATTTCCAAGTGAGCCAGAGTGTTTTAGATATGTGGAGACAATTTTCAACTCATCTTATTCAGTCCTTCCACAAGTATTTGCAGAGTTCGCTGGTGCTAGGCTAGCGCAAGTCAACAGTTTTAGTTAGCCTACCAATAAAAACAGTCTTACCCACTCCACAGTGCACCCGAAGCAAGTCAGTTATAACTCCAGGCTATCGATGTATATGTCTGTGTTGATAGAACAATGTTTGAAATAAGAAGGACTGAATGAGATGAGTTGTAAACCGTGTCCACTTATCTCAAACACTCTGGCTCACTTGGAAATGAGGTCCTATGTCCAAAATCCTGAACTACTCCATTAAAATATAAACATTAAAATTGAAATACAGTTTGAGTTTATTTTTTATTGTCTGAAACAAGTGAGGAGAAGTCAAATAACATTTAGATTTTCAATTTTCATTTCTACAAAGAAAATGGAATATAGCACGAGAAACGAATCGAAAAACGGCCTGTTTAATTGTTTTGGACTACCGGAAGTTGTCATGACAAGAGAACTGCTCATACGGACCAGTAGATGGCGACAGCGTGGCGCCTACACACGTAAACCGCCAGAAAGTTCGGCAGAAGAAGGAGGGCATCCAAGTCGAAGAAATCCGGTTGGCGACTGCCCGAATCCCAGGCCCAAATCGCAACCCAGTTTTGAAAGCCCACGCCCCCTTTTGCATATGACGCTGGCCTCGCCTGCTGCTTTCCCTTGGAAACCGCACAAGAGGAGATGCCGACTCACGAAAGTGCCCTTCAACTAGCTAACGAACTGAGCTAGCTAGACGCAGTTGTCGCACATAGCTAGCACGCCACTGTATTTAGCTACATAGCCAACTGGCTAGCGAGCTAAAAAGGCTACAGTTCGCTCACAATGGAATACTCGCGAGCGAGCTATTGGGCTAGCTAGCTAGCAAGATGAAGAGACATCGATATCTATAATGTTATAGCTTGCGTGCCAATGTATTTAACATCCTAAAGTCGCTTTCACATCAGACGTGAAACAAATTTTTAGCACGACAGATTACATTCAAAGTCAATGCAAAGACGCGAATACTCGCGAAAACGTGTGTATTCGCGTCTAAGCTTTGATTTGAATGCAATCTGTCGTACGAAAAAAATCATTTCTTATCCGGTGTGAAAGCACCTTAATTTTCCTCATTTCAGGAGGACATTCACAGTAATTATCACTGGGAATCATTAATCTCACTTCAACAATGAAAAGCTGTAGTGCCCAGTTTTCTTCACATTAGATATTAGGAACAATGTGGACTATGGAAGTGTTATTTTAGGCAACTTTTTTTTCTTGGTGTTTGAAATTGTGATGCATCGATGGCACAGGAAAAAAATTGCAGCCTGCGAAGAGGACACCATAAACACTTGACAAACAAAAAAGACTGAAAACCGTTTTCATTATTATTCTTTCCAAAAATTTTGATCTAAATTTTTATTTTTACTGCTGATGTTCAACTCTTCTTTTCTTGACAACTTAAATGCAGTTTTAACAATGATGATTTTATTTATTAAGGGAAAAAAGTTATCCAAACCTACCTGGCCAACTGTCAACTATAATTCATGTATGTGAACAATACAGTGGCATACACACTCATATGTTGCACTACCATCAGTTTTAGAGCATGTTGACTTCACATGCACATATGAAATATGCAGTGTGCGTATGAACCTTGACCTCCTGACACCAAAGGTAGGTCAGATGATCTGTACCTACATATCATTCATGAGTAAGTTTCATTCAGGCCCATCAAACCTTCTTTGCATTGAAGGGTTACTGGAATAAACAACAAGAATAAGACATATATGTATTAAACTGCAACCTGGAGACAAATATGCCTTTATTGCTGATACGTGTTAACATTTTAACACACACTGACCTTAATTCATCCTAACCTTAACTTCTTTTCAGGTAATCTTCACATAGTTATACAAAATAGGACCAAGTTTTATTATAATTACTCATAGCATTCTTCAGTTATGGCTGACAATGCTACTTTTATTTACATACATCAAGTAGTCCCGTGACCTCAAGCCTAACCTGAACCCCTTAGGCCTTGAGCCTCTGGCTTGAAAATGACATGTTAAAAATGAAATGGCTATATCTCTGCAACAAATTGGTCGATTTGAATAATCTTGCTATCATAATACAGGTAACACTGGGGATTTTTGTCATGATGCAAAGAATCAGTGTATAGGCCACTGCATTAGAGTAAATGAAGATTGAACACTTCACGAATGAAATATTTTTTGCACCAAACAATGTTTTACTTTTATCTGTTATAAAATTATTCAGTTGCAGTCTGAAACCCTTAAAAAATGACAGCACAGAATCTCACTATTATCTGTGCCAAAGTATATTCTAACCAAGTAAATCAGAGCAAAATTAGAGCTTTGAGTTCGGGAATGTCCAGGTGGCCTCTCCAAGCTGACAGGGTGTTCTCAGATACCAAACTGTAGAGCTCATTTAATTTCACTTATGGGTGATTCCATGCCAAATCACCAGATTTCAAAGAAAGTTCCCAACTGGCTATCTCAGATTTTTTTCATATTTTTACATTTTAATGTCCTCGTTACTAATAACTGCTGCGCAAAATTTTAGGCCAATATCTCCACTAGTTTTACAGATATTAAGCCTTCAAAAAGGGGACGTGGCCCCATATTTAGCATAAAAACGAGCACTACAGTGGAACATCCATAGTTTCATGGCAAATAAGTTTAGAACTTTTTGCACTAAATAGTTCAAATTTTCACACGATTCCTTAATATTATAAGGCTCTGTACACAGAACGAGAGCTTCGTATGTGACATATTTGCAGATTTATTGCATGTCAAATATGGCTTTCTGGAATGGGCGTTTGTCCATGGTGGCACTTTTGGCTCTCTATATCTCCAGATTTAATGATACCAGATGTCTGATTCTTTTTATTATATGAGACATGTTATAGTACTATCTGGAAAACATGTTATATCTGTAACAGAAATGATACTTTCTCATGAATGGAAAAAAAGATTGTTGTGTCAGTATTTTGACTCACACATCTGCTGGGAGCAAATCTTGTGAATGGCATTTTTGCAGGTCATAAAACCTTCTACAACCCCAATTCTGAAATGCATCAGTCAAACATGCTGTCTAAACAGCTCTACTCATTGAACTTGGAGAGTAAACAAATCCATAATTTGATTGCCAATCAAGCAATGTAAATGGGAACAGGTTTGCTTTTCTGAGACTTGCCTAATTGGTTAATAGAAGGCGATTCTTTAGTTCTTTACTTGGCTCCGTGCAGCATGTAGCTGAAAAATACTGATGTCAGTCAAGTTGTTTTCCGGAAGCATTTCACATGCCCTTTGATGTTTCGCACTTTCGTTCAACCTGAGTTGGGTTTAATAAAGGGAAAAGGGAAAGCTCGGATGTCTGCCCCATGGCAGCAGGTGGTGGTGCCACGCCTTTAAAAAATGGCAGTTGCTGCGGGTATGGCAGTTTTTCAATGCATTTCAATGTGGAGTACCGTAGTGAAGAGGTATACAGCAGCCCCATTTCAAGCCCTGCCCTAACCTAACCCTAACCCCTAACCCTTCCCCTTTGAAGAACAGGCTGTACTGAGTGGAATCAGCTCCGCTCTCATTAGCAAGTGAACAAACCCACTGACTCCATGTGTCAATTCAGGATCTAACAATAACCTTGATCCGTGGCTAGCATGTGCGTAGTAGCCACTGTTAGCTAAACTTCAATTTACTGGGAATGGCTGTGTTATTTCCCTAAATTAAATTCACCCACTCCATCAGTTCCTATCAATATTTCTCCTACATTGCCTCTGGCAAAACTAGCTAGTCAAAACCAGGTATATGGCTGGACCGTTATTATCATTGTGAGCGCAAGGGTTATTCCATTAACGCCTTGATGGTCATTACCATTATATGGGAGCATTGTCATTCTGTTACTCAGTCAGAGTCACAGACATTTGTATTTGTACAAGCAACGATTTCTTCATTCAGAGTCAACTGAGGTACTTGCTAGCCAGGGGCATTGTTGGGACTTGAAAACTTTGGGGGCTTCAGCCCCATTGACCCAACCATTTTTGGGGGGTCTGGGGCTTTTTTCCCCAAGGAAAATTTTGAAAATCTTGCTGTTAAAGACATAATTTTATCGTAGGTGGACAAGGATAGAGAGCACCCTCTCTCTCCACTCTCACTCACTATGTCTTTCTCGGCTTACTCGTCTTGTTATCTAGGTTGCTGTGGGCGCTAAAAAAGACCTAGTAATCATAGGTTGTCAGGTATTATTATTTTATGGTACTCATAGATAGTCAATGAAGAAACTCTATCGCAATGGGTTGGTTTAAGTGAGATCCATGTATCCTGTAAAGTCCGCTCGACAGGGCCGGTTTTAGCCTGCTGTATTAGGATGGGCTGGTGGAAATAATGCGTGAGCATCCTCAGCAGTGGGTAGTCCAAAGGTTAGGCAAGAAAAGTAGTATCCCTTGGGTTTCCAGTTCAAATCCTTGGCCAGATGGCACAAAAACCTAGCAAAATGAGAGCAACTGGAAGATGAGATGCAGGTTCCTGCCATGGAGAACGCAGGCCTCTCCAGCTTGCAGCTGTGTGTTCAGGTGAATTAATGGGGAACTCCGGTCAATTTCAACACGTATCTGTTGTTTGTGGTGAAGAAATACTGTCAATAGTGAGACAAACAATAAAAATTGGTTTTGCCTACAACAAGTTATGCTCCTGCTAGAGTTTGCTCCTAAGCGGCTCAAAGAGGCAGGCTTTTAATGTGCTTTTAACCTCTTAACACGATCCAGATGCTATTTCAAGTCCATAGCCATGTTAACCTAACCCTTCCAAGTGACCACAGTGAATTTGACTGCAGTAGCTTACCTAGAAATGCATAAAAGGTGTGCTCTTTCACTCAGTGCCTATACCTCTGTTTACTTCCTGTGTTCCGGTGGAGTCCACACTAGTCAACTGTCGAAATCGTATGATCCAATATTCCAAAATGTAATTTTTCCACCAAGAAATTATGAGTACGGATTGCTGTGGTTATGCCCATTGTAATGATTATGTAGCAACATAGCGACACCGCAGCCTAACATCACAACTAGCTTCAACTACATTTGAATACTCGCGCGCAGGCTCATTGGGAAGTAGCACTACTGGTGAGTGTGGGCAACATCCGCGGAGATCGGAGAGCTGACAGACAGAGCTTGGAGTTAGAACAGGAGGAATATCAGAGGAAATGGATCGACTTTGTGCTTTTCCAAATTGCGGCAACAAAATGAACAGGTATTTCTTGAGTTCTCACCATTTACCCCTTCGCAACAGGGAGACTTTGCCGTTGTGGCTGGTTACACTTCAACTTGATGTGCAAACTCCTTTGCGAACATTACGTCAGAGAGATTACCGTGTTTGGAGTGAACATTTTGAAGAGGATGACATCACCGAAAAGAGCGACAAGTGCCAGTGTTCAGTCAAATTTTGCTCCCTTGTCAAAAAATGCTACTTTAATGCAAAGCGATTGTAAAGTCTTTGTTTTCGCCTTGATATTGCAATATGAATTAGACTATAGTAAAAACTTTGTTAGGTTTGTGCAAGCACAGAACCGCGAGGTAGAATGTTTTGATAGGTAGCAAAATTTGTCAGAACACCAGCATCTGAAAGTAAATGCCATTCCAAAAAGCGAAAAGGCCAGCTGCAGATAAATTGGAGGTAACGTCTTTATGATTTCTTCTTATGATTACCTTTGGTAGCCACGGAAAATACATGTATGCATAGGGGGCTTTTCATGCAAGACTATATGTGATGAGTTTGGAGTATAGCGATCTAATTTTTAAGTTTCTGGTCTGCTTTGATCTTGAAAAATTACATTTTGGAATATTGGATCATACAAGTTCGACAGTTGACTAATGTGGACCTCAGCGGAACACAGGAAGTAAACAGAGGTATGTGCACTGAATGAATTAGCACATCTTTTATGCATTTCTAGGTCAGCTACTGCAGTCAATTTCACTGTGGTCACTTGGAAGGGTTAAGGTAACATGGATATGGACTTGAAATGAGATCTTGCTCGTGTTAAGAGGCTAAAAGCACACTAAAAGTCTACCCCGTTTGAGCTGCTTGAGTGCGAATTCTCGCAGGAGCATTACTCGGTGTAGGCAAAACCAAATTTCTTTGTTTGTCTCGCTATTGACAGTACTCCTTCACCACAAACAACAAAGATACGTGTTGAAATTGACCTGAATTCCCCTTTAAATAGATATTAATTTCCCCATGGGGATTGATGCAGCACTATTCTAATTTGAAGCAGGGACATTGGATGGTTGTGAAGCAGTATTTCTCAGTTTTCTGCTGCACCATAAATTGAGTCAGAGGAGGGCAGTTTCACTCACACTGAAATAAATAAATAAATAAATACTTCATCCAGATTTTAACTGAACACCAATATCATGCCTGGATCTGCATTGCCAGGAACTATGTATTATTCTTTAAAGCATGTACAAAAATGCCAAAGTTTAATGTTGTAATCCGTAAGATTTCTGTCTCGTTACTGTCTGTTAAGTCAGCGTCTATCAGAGAGGGGGGATAAAACAACGGTGATTGGGCCTATGACCCACTGATGAAAGCACTTGTATTTCACTCCTCGCCAGGTAACGCGATCAGTGTGTCTGTAGCGACATTCCCGCGCCATATTCAAATACAGGCGCACATCTAGTGTGGAAACATTTTTTATTGATTCATTTAATTATTATTAATTGCTTATCCTTGTTTGCTCATATTCTGTTTTAGTTCACAACTTCATAGGCCTAGAGTGTGTGTGTGCTTGCATTTTTCTGATTTAGCAGGGGCCTGCATAACTCTACTAGCGTGTCATGACATGTAGCCTATCTAATGTCATGACAACTTGAATGTCTGTACTATGGACAAGATGTTTTTCTCTTTCTCTAAGTTTATGTGTTTATAGAAAGCTCCGGAATCCATAACAAGATAAGCTGGAGCCAGAGCTGAGAGAGAAGGCAGGTGCTCTCCTCCCTAGCAAGATGAATGTGTGCATCCCTAGACAGCTTGATGTTGCGTGAGACCTCATGATGCGTAAATCAGCGCGGGGGGAGGAGAACGTCGTGCCCCTACAAAAACCAGAGAGAGACTAACTGTATCATCCTCCACTTTGACCTGAACTTCTGTATGTGGGGATCCTTTTTTGAAATAAAGTAAACGGACTTTGGCTTGGATATTAACTTCTCTGCCTCCGACTGATTTTTTCCTGAGTTGTCTTGAGTTTTCTCTTGTGAAGGTAATACTTGGAATATAAATTAAAATTCTTTTAACATCTAGTGACACTTTTTGCGTCAGTAAGCAGTGTTTGATCTGTCCAGAAGGTAGCCGCAAGCTAGCTTGAAGGAAGTAAGGAACCCCGGGAGAAGCAATGGCAAGGTAGACGTCAGAAGGTATCCAGTAGCGGTACTTTCCCAGACCTGAACCTTGGCTCTATCCCCTAACCCTAAATCTAACTTGTCCCTTACACTATATGTCAGTTTTACGGATCGAATTAAGGGAGGACCGTTAAAAATGCAGTGTTCCAAGAAGCGGAAAGTACCACTACTAGATCCCTTCTGACATCTACCCAATGGCAATGGCAAATACCATACTGTGTTGCTATATTGTGCACAGTAGAAACTAACATTAGCTGAGTCTATGTTGACGCTACGACTGACACTAAAATTATAACAAAATTTCAGGAAGCAAATGTGAAAAAAGCTACGGTAACCGCCTCAACAAATAACTTTTTAAAAAAAATGAAGTTATAACATTACCAGTTTACCAACTGCCATTTTCAGTATTCAAACAGGGCTCTCAACTTTCGCATATTTGGCTTGAGTTCAAATAACACTGACGTTCCCGCGCTGTAGTCAGAAATGAGTCGATCAGACCGTTTGTGGAGATTCTCAGGTGGAATTGAAGTCCTTGTGCATTGAAGTTCACCAGTTTTACATGTGTTAAGGACAAATACAGTGAACTGTGGACATGGGGGATACATCCTCAATTCATGATAAAAAAGGGCGCAAACCCTGATAAAATCTACAGGCTGCTTTTTCCTTCTTAATAACTGACTGTGTCAATATTAAAGCAGCTGTCAGGTATGCGCTGCCTTGGTAAATTGCGCCCCTCCCCCCCAAAAAATTTTTGAGCACCAGCTGCCACTGCTAACAAGTGTGGCCAAGATGCATATTTCTCCATTGTCCACACTTGTATTAACTATGTCCAAATTTTTTTCTTGGCCAAACTTATTTTAAGTAGTACTTTCTAAGCTCAGCTAGAAAGCAGACTTTATATTCCAGCGGCACTGGAATGGTCATCGACTGGCGCACTTATAAGTGTGGCCAAGAAAAAAAATCAGCTTTGACCGCACGTACAACTGCCAATAACATCGGCCTAAATAAATTAAATTTATAGATTAATGATATATCATGTTATATAGTCTACATAATTGACAATCCAAATGCTTCACATGTAGGTAAAAAAAAAAAATCAAACAAAAAATGGGATGTGGCGGTCAGGCGCAGCAGCGCACGAACCAGTGGAGGCCAACTAGACTCGAACCTACATCTGTCACCGTTCGAGGGGCACATGGCAGCAGGGCTCCCCCTTCATCGTGAGAATGCAAGGGGGTGGGGACACGGATGAGTCCCCACCGCCTCGATCGGAGCTGCATGAAGGTAATTGTTAAAATACAGTCTGCTGAGATCATTCTTCATTGTACTTTTATTAGTATTACTTACCTACGAGTGGTCGTAGGTCCGTTGCGCAGAATTCAGCAATGCTGCATGGTACCTCCTGCCATCTTGCTCGCAGCATTTGTTAATTGGCAAACATCAACTGGGATTTTACTCTTTATTGGGATTGCATTTGACTAGGACTAGGCTTTGCCAAAGGATGATTGAACTTGAAATGGTTCTTCAGGTTTGATGTTGACCCTGCATACGCTAATTTAACATCACAAAATTTTCAGTACACTTTCTTACTGTCATCGACCAGATTGAACTGTTTCCACATGTTGGATCATCGCTTGTCCATTGTAAAGACTGACTGAAAATTGGCGCCCAGCAGACAACAAGCTGTAAAATTGGTTAGGGGCCGTATGGAATATTCGAATAGCAATTTACTGTCCGAATACCCAGAATGAAATGAACGGATACGGCTAACTGGTTAACCATTTCAGCACTAAATTTCAATGATATTTATATGTTATTTTTAGTTTAATATATCAATAGAATTGGGACTATATAAACTCAAGCCGGCTATTAGAATTGCTTATTACATATAGACTTTGGCTCAGTTTGGTATTTCATTTCTGTTAACTGAAACTACGCCCCTGTTAAAAGAGGCTTATAATCAATTTACATTGTTTCCCCGGGGTTTCTATTGTGACTGCTGCTTAGGGCTTCCTAGGTTAATAAATAAAGTAATAAATTGTGGTTCCTCGGCTTCTATCTCGGCATTAGAAATTTTATTTTATCTAGGGTGAGCAAAGTCATTAGGTAGGGGGTTCAAAATGTGGCCAAAAGTATGTGACGGTTGCAGGATGATCGCACTTTTTGAAAGAGATTTCCAGGGTGGGTTTGTCTGCCACCGGTGCCAGCTAATTGAGCATCTGAAGAGCAAGATCCTTGATCTTCAGGGCCAGTTGGCGGGGCGACATAGTTCACAATCAGTAGAGTTCCTAGAGGAACTAAGTAGTATTTCGTTTAGAGAAATGGTGTGTACGCCAAAGCAGGGTGGTACTGGGATCTCAGAACAGGCAGGGAGAGAAAGTTGGGTGACTGTAGGTCGGCAGCGCAGGAAAGGGCGTGCACGCCGTACAGCGACAGCTTCTCCAGTGGTTGAGGTGTCCAACCGATTCCAGCCCTTGCAGGAACTCAACTTGGTCCCTGACCCTGAGAGTGAGGGGACTGATGAGCAGCAGGGCACCCTGTTGGCCTCTACCCCTCAGAAAAGAGAGTTATTGATAGTGGGCGACTCAATACTTAGAGGAATAGATAGCTTAGTCTGTTCGCGCGACAAGGAGTCTCGTACGGTGTGTTGCCTGCCTGGTGCCCAGGTAGGAAACCTCCTAGAGCGTGCGGACAAGCTCCTGGCCAGAGCGGGGAGGGATCCAGTTGTCATGGTCCATGTTGGGACAAATGACATAGGTAAGGGTAGGTTTGAGGTTCTGCAAGGCAAATTTGTGGAATTAGCTGAGAAGCTTAGGAGAAGATCATCAACGATAGTGTTCTCCGGGATTCTACCAGTACCACGTGCAAGCAGAGGTAAGCAGAATCTGGAGGTTTAATACGTGGCTACGAACCTGGTGTAGGAAAGAGGGGTATAGGTTTATGGGGCACTGGAACTTTTTGTAGGACAGGGGTGACCTGTTCAAGCCTGACGGGCTGCACCTGAACCGGAGGGGTACCTTTGCACTGGGCCAGCGTATGTTGAGGGTAGCACAGGATCATTTAAACTAGGGACTTGGGGGGCAGGGAGGTTAGTGAGTGTTTCACATAGGGAAATGCAGACTGCCCCGATGGAAGCTGACGGCGTAACATGCACTAATAATGATTTATTTTGAAAGCAACAAAGCATAGTGGGGGGCTTGAGGCGGCGGCCACACGGGAAATAAAGGGGAAAGAGCATTAGTAATAACCTGATATGTTTTCATTTAAATGCAAGAAGCATAAAAAATAAATTTTCAGAACTTGAGGCTGTAGTGATCAGTGAGGGCTATGACATAGTTGGGATTACAGAGACATGGTTATGTGAAGAGGATGGAGATGAATACAATATAGAAGGTTATACGCTCTTTAGGAAGGATAGATGTAATAGGCGAGGAGGAGGCATAGGACTCTATGTGAACGAAAACGTTAATGTACAGGGAATTCCCGAAATTGAACATTCCTTGTCCTGTGAAGACATCTGGGTCAGGCTCATTGGCAAACACGAGACAGGTTTAAACATAGGAGTATGCTATCGACCACCAGCTTTGGACAGTACAATCAATGAAATGCTTTTTAGGAGGATTACGCAAGCTTTTGGAGGTGGTGGGACTATTATTATGGGAGAATTATCCTGGTATCAATTGGGAAATGGTGAAAGGACAGGGTAGGGGGAGGAAGAATTTTTAGATGTTATAAATGACAATTTTTTGGTGCAGTATGTTAATAAACCTACCAGAGAGAAGGCAATTTTAGACTTAGTGCTCTGTAATGACCCTGATAGAATTAGCAGTTTTGAGGTACTGGAGCCACTTGGGACAAGTGATCACTCAGCTGTTAATTTTGATGTTTCATGGGAAGTTAAAAAGGTGTATTCTAAAAGAAAAATTTTCAAATTTAGGCAAGCAAACTTTGACAGGATGCGCTCATATCTAGCTGAAATAAAATGGGATGCACTCCTGGACTGTAAGTCCGTAAATGAGATGTGGGAAAGATTTAAGGGGGTTTTACTTGAATCACAGTGCAGATTCATTCCGAAGGTGTCCAAAAATAAGCTGAAAAAGCAGAATCCTCAGTGGATGACCAAAAGTATTTGTAGGAAGTTGAGGGAAAAGAGGAATCTTTATAAGATGTACATAAGGGATAACAATGAGAATACTAGGGCTGAATACTGTAAAATGCGGGCTGTGGTCAAAAAAGAGCTGAGGAATGCTAGAAGACTGTATGAAAGAAAAATTCCAGAGGGGGCAAAAACTAGCCCTAAGGGCTTCTTTCAGTACTGTAGCAGAAAAAGCAAAGTTAAAGAGCAGGTTAAGTGCATAAAGAATAAAAATGGATCGCTGCTATTTGATAACAAGCATATTGCAGATGTCTTAAACAGTTACTTTGTTGAGAATTTTACCTCAGAGGGGGTCTTTATTTGACCAGAGGGCACGTCAAATGCTCAAGATTATTTAGCGGAAATTGAGGTTCGGGATAACTAAGCATTAGACAAGTTGCATAAACTAAAAGCAGATAAGGCAACGGGTCCTGATGGCTTATATCCTAGAGTGCTCAGGGAAGCTGGTGAGTTCATCTTTAAGCCGCTATCCGCCATCTTCAGACGGTCTTTAGAAACTGGAGAAATACCAAATGATTGGAAACAGGGCAATATAATACCAATATATAAGAAAGGGGACTGTACCGAGCCAGGAAACTACAGGCCAGTGAGTTTAACTTGCATTTAGTGCAAAATATTGGAATCTATCATAAAAGATGAACTGGACTTATTTCTTGAACGTAACAGTATCTTGAGGGATAGCCAACATGGTTTTCGGAAGGGAGGGTCATGCGTAACAAACCTTCTGGAATTTTTTGAAGAGGCCACCAGGACTTATGACATCATATACTTGGATTTTCAGAAAGCATTCGATTCAGTACCGCCTAAGAGACTAATTTTTAAAATGAGCTCCATTGGAGTTACAGGAGGTATTCTGAAGTTGATTCAAAACTGGTTACAGGACAGAACACAAAGAGTAGTGGTCAGTGATATCTCATCTGAGCTGGGTATGGTGGGGAGTGGCGTCCCCCAGGGATCGGTGTTGGGACCCCTGCTGTTCCTCATTTAAATTAATGACCTTGATAGGAATATTGAGAGCAGATTGGTTAAATTTGCAGATGATACTAAATTGGGGGGTTTGGCAAATAGTCTTGGGTCCACTTAAGTGATTCAGGACAATTTGGATAGAATCCAGAATTGGGCAGAAATGTGGCAAATGAAATTTAATCTAGCAAAATGTAAAGTTGTACATGTAGGTAATAAAAACATTAGACGGAATTACTTCATGGGAGATTTAAAACTGGACTGTGCTGCACAAGAGAAAGATCTGGGAGTGATTGTTAACCAAACCCTCAAAGGTTCTAGCCATTGTGCCGTAGCAATTAAAAAAGCTAATCGGATGCTAGGATACATTGCCAAAAGTATTGAGTACAAATCTAAGGAGGTGATGCTTCTTTTGTACAACACGTTCATAAGACCACACCTGGAGTATTGTGTACAGTTCTGGGGACCATACTTTAAGAGAGATATAGAGGCTCTAGAGAAAGTTCAGAAAAGAGCCACTAAGCTTATCCAGGTATAAAAGATGAAAGCTACGAGAAGAGGCTGATGATCCTTAATCTCTTAAGTCTTAGGAAAAGGAGACTCAGGGGTGATTTGATTGAGGTCTTTAAATATGTTCAAGGGATTAACAAAGTGAATCATGTAGGATTCCTTCGACCAAGTGATGTGAGTAGAACTCGGGGTCACAAATGGAAGTTGACCAAAGGTAAATTTAGCACTGATATTCGGAAATACTTCTTCACCCAAAGAATAATTTCAATGTGGAATAGCTTACCTGACCATATTGTTGAGGGAGAGACCTTGGGGGTTTTCAAGAGCAGGCTTGACCTAAAGCTAGATACCATTGAGTCATTTAGTATCTGAAGGGATATATTCACAATAGTATAAAGAAACTGGCGAGCTTAGTTGGGCTAAAAGGCCTTTTCTTGCCATTCATGTTATGTTATTTTATGTTATTAAATTAGGAACGACATTCAAGAAGATTATAGCCACTGACCTCATTGCGGTGCTGCGCAATGAAAGGGACGATTCAAGATCCTCTGCGGTCAGGGGCAAGGCAGAAAACATACCCAGTGATTAGCTACTTACTCTCTGAATGTCCAATCTGTTCATATTTTGTGGGCGTGAATGAACGTGTGAGTCAAGCAATAGTTGTATAGGTGCTTTAAAGCCGCTTGCACACTGGACGCAAAACAAATTTTTTGCACGACAGATTATATTGACTTTAAATGTAATCTGTCGTGCGAAAAATATGTTTCGCATCCAGTGTGCAAGTGGCTTAATTCACTGAAAAAGTGCAGGATTGGCCTGCTTTGACTATTTTTTCTTGCGGGCGCTAGGGCAGTTTTTGCGGGAATCCCACAATTGCGCTGCTTTGCGGAAGCCCTGCCAAAACTTAGTTAACATGTGTCACCTGTGGGTTGGATGTATGGGCTCCAGCAGGTTGACCCAACTGGCCGGACGCCATCTTTGTAAGCCAAGCAGACACTACGCTGAATTCACAGTGCTATGTGGAAATCGGACAATATCAGCACTTAAAATGTGGCTGTTGAATTGCAAAATCTAGCATAATTGATCGCTCTTATACCGCAATTGTTGCTCAGTACTGTCTAAAACAGATTTTTAAATGGGAGTTTGTCACTGGCATGACTCTGCCAATCACATGAATATGGGGTATATAAGAGTTGAGTTAGATTTGTTTTAGTTCCTAAGTTCCCTGAAGGCTCCAAGCCTTTTTGTTCAGCTGTCACTCATGATTCCATGCCCAGCTCAATTGATAACATGCCCTCCAAGCCACATCAGGGTCAAGTCTGAAACTCATAAAACAGATTTGAAACTGTAAAAAATAAGATCTGAATCTGAAAAGATAAAACATGTAACTGACAAAAATAAGACCTAAAATGTCAAAATATAAATGGAAGTGAAAAGTGAAAATAAATAATTTACTCAGAAGAATTACCAACGTGAATCAAAATTATATTTAACCAGAAAAAATGTTTCATATACTTATTTTTATTTTGAATACATTGTTATATTTTTCAAAATTCAAGGTCAACACATGAATTTTCAGTTCCAAATTTTATTTTTTCAAGTACAAAACCTTTGACCCTAATGTAACTCCATAGTTTTAGAACTTAAAGCACCTAACTCGTTTCAACAGCCAATCAGCTTGTTGCGAATTCAGCTGGTCGCATCAGTCACAAACTGTCAGCTGGTTGGAACTGCACCGGGAATAACTGGGAGAGATTTACAAAAGAGGGCAGGTCTACCGCTGCAAGCTCCTGGCACAGATTGGCAACAGCGCCTTCGGTATCTCGTTGAAGCACCCATGGACCAGTGGCGCAGTCAGAACTTAAAGGAGCAATATTTAAGAAATGTATGATGATTAATCATGAAATGGCCTGATATTGTCATGGTTTTGGAACTTTGAGAGCTCCTTTTGTTACTCTCGCCTGGGACGATATCGTTTTGCTCGCCATCGGATTTAGCTGGTAAGGTCTTGAGAGAGAGAGTATTGTCAGGATCTTAGCTGCATAACAGGATTAGTGTTAGTGAGTAAGGAAATCTTTGGTTTATTTCCCTTTTCTTTTGTTCTTTTTTTCGAGCTCGCCTGTTTTCTACCACGGACGGCGTCAGGTCCGTTGGTTGCGCGAGTCTCGTGATTTCTATCTGTTTTAGTCTCTCAGCTCCCTGCTGCTTTTTCCTTTTATTTCTGGCCACTGCTCTTGGCGTCCTACTACCAACGCCCACCACAGATATATCACCAGACACTAAGGAATGATGTTAATTTCAAATACCTATCACTGACAACAGTAGTTCAGCTAGAATATTCTCATTACAAAAGTGAAGTTCCAGCCCACAACTAATGTTTATGTTGGCATTTTGTGTTTCAGCCTGTTGCTCCGCCCTCCACTTATCTGCCAATCACAAAGTCAGTAGCATTTTGGCATCCAGGTTGCCAGTTACCACTGAGCTGCAGCTACCAGCGTTTCTGTGCACAAATGTCTAATGTTACTAAACGTAAAAGGCCTCATTATGATTCCGAAATACGCTGTGACAAAGTCAGAAACAAAACAAGGATCAGTGTAGGACATGCCTTTGAAAGATTGAGATGGCTGAAAGCAGAGAAGAATTTGAAGACCGACGCCAAAGTTGCTAATTTTCTCCTGGGCAGGGAAGATTCAGCGAAGTTTGACTAACTTATTTCTATTTAATATAGACACAGACATTTTAAATATTCTCTACAGTCGAATAACTTTATGTACATTTGTTCATGGTATGTTAGTGCATATGCAGGTGGGTCATCGAATTGACTAGGTAACAAATTGTTTGAGAAATAAAAACCGTGGCTCTTCATTGCTAACATTAGCAATGCATTTTTACTCCATTTCTCTGGCTTTATGCTGAGACGCTGTGCGAACCGCTCCAACTTTAGCACAGCCATTATGGCAATATGAAATGTAATTGAGACAGTACATCGGTCAAATGAATCCTCATTCATTCTTTACACATTTTTTATGGACTTTAGTGGGCTATCCACACAGAAGAGTGACAAGCAAGTTGACCAATATGACCATTCCTAAAGTTAGTTAGTCATTAATCTCGATCTTTTCTGAACTGAACACAGCCCTGTGAGAGCAAATCATTGGTGAAACGTAGCCATGGTAGCTCCATGTAGTAGATGTTCTTGCTGGATCCGGCATTGCATTCGATTCAGTTCCCCTTTGGAATTCGTGTTCCCCCTAAGATTTTCACGTATCTACACGGAAGCTCTAACGCAGCTGGATGTATGTACAGCGAATCATCAGGCCAAAAGGCTTGGTTTTTTTTTCTCTCCCTAAATTTATATACTGATCTTTTTGTCCTGTCATTGTAGCATGATTGTTTTGCTTTGTTTAAATGTTTCTTCTTTTTTAGGCATGTAAAGTGGCCTCGGATCTAAGGAAGGCACTATATAAATAAAACGTGTTGTTGTTGTTTTTATGTTTATTACTATTAAATATCTGTGATATCGATTCATTTTAAAATGAGAGAGGAAGTAGTGTCACTTACAGAGATAAAGACAGCTTTGGAATTTCACGGACATACAGTACATACGACAACCGAAGAACGATCGTAAGCTGTCATGTGATGATGGATGGAGACATGGGTTGCACGACAGGTATACCTTTTTAAATGCTTAAATAAATTGTCTATAAAAATCTTCCCTTACTTTCAAAACAAAAAATAAAGTGTACTGAACCACTGATATACATTGAGTTTTCATTGTCATTATTATTATCGTATGGGGTGCCAACTTCAGGGAGAGCACATGACACTTGTCTTGTTAATTTATTTTATTTCAACTTCTCTTTGTTGTTTTCAAAGCATGGAGACCAACAATAGTAGATTGCACCAGGTATCAGTTGCCATTTCGTGTTTAAGCTGTAAAGTAGAATACAGCTGCCTAGAAAAGAGAAAAAAAAAAAACACACACACATTTCAATGGATTTACTCACAATTTCGTTGGAATTAATTGACCTAGCTCCCCCTCTCAAGCTGTTTTAATTCTAAGTAACGAATTCAGCCATGGAGAGTTAATATGTTTATACAGGACAGACATCATGCCTTTTTAGAATGGAATGAGGTTACAAAAAAATGATGAAGAGCAGTAATGAAGCAAACTGAGGAAAATTAGAGTGAGCAAAACTTCTGACCTGGAAATACCTGAAAAAGTGATTATTCAGAATAACTTCTGAGATAATTGTTTAAATGATGCAAATGTGTTGTCAATAAACGACTCGCTGAAATTCCTAATTCCACAGCATGACCACACGAGGAATGTCTCATCAATCAATTATCTCATCAAACAATTATCTCATCAATTAATTGTGTCCTCTGTATAAACCTGACTGGGGGGTGCACTTTGGTTTTCAATTATGGACCCAAAGTTATCCTTGGAGATTGTCAATTAAAAGACACGGGGAACAGATCCCAGTAATTTCACAAAGGAACATAAATATATCCTGCGCAGGCGTGCCTCCAATTTTGAGTATGATTGAGTACATTCTCCAATATGGCTAATTCAGTTTACCACTGCTCTAGCCAAATCCTCCATGTTGTTCATCTTTTATTAACAATTAAGTTGTTTCAACAGGTAAACCATCTATCCAAAAAGAGAGATAGCACCATCGAAAGGAGAGTCATTGTTGGCCATAATGACTCTAATCAAACTTTTTTGAAGTTTCATGCCAGTCCATTTAGAGGCCATTGTGGCATGGAGAAAACCAAATCAGCAATATCGAAAAGATTTTACTGGCCTGGAATGGGAGTCGACATTGATAAATGGGTAACAATTTACTCTTTTCTCTTAAATAGCCTGAAATCTTGGTATGGACTAATCTTTGTTCATTTGTGTTTTGAACATCAGGTATCCCAGTGTGCCTAATGTCAATGCAGCAGACTGACCATTAAGCAGGAGTCTTCCTTAATCCCAATATGCCTAAGTCTGTATGATTAAGGATTATGCTTTACAATATTATTCATAAATATGCTGTTTCATTTTGTTACTCTAATTTGAAGGTGGACCATCCTTTGGAGCTCATTGGAATGGATTTGGTGGAGAAAGTGACAAAAACGGCAACAGGAAACCACATTTGCGTGCTGGTTGATTATTTTACAAAGTGGGCAGAGGCTTACCCCATCTCCAACAAATCAGCCACTGTTGTGTTCCAATGCATTGTTAAATTCTTTTACAGGTTTGGGTCACCAAAAAGAATTTTAACTGACCAGGGGACCGAATTTGTGAATGAGGTAAGGTGGTGTTGGGGGTTCGCCCTCCAACCTATTCACATTCAGCTTCATTGGATTGATGTACTGACAGTTGAGTTGTGAAACTGTGCCAATTTATGGATTGTTTAATGTTTTCCTCACAGGTGAATAGAAGCCTCTGTGATTTTTCTTAAAATAGAGCGGAGCCTTTGTGCTCCATATCATCCCCAGACAAATGGCCTAGTGGAAAGACTGAATGGAACCATACAAAGGTGACGGAGTCCTACAAATACAGTACCAATGAAAAATGAATTCTCTCGCGTTTGTTACTGATCACAAGCAAGTTAATTATCTTATTGTTTTGGCTCCAGTGCCCTGTGTGAACTTGTTGGGGACAGACCTGACACATGGGATGAGTACCTTGATGCGGTGATGTTTGGTCTTTGGACCAAAAAACAGCGCACAACCCAATTTTCACCTTTTTAAAAAATGTTTGGAATGGAGGCAAGATACCCATGTGAAGGACCAGAGAATTATGAGGTGAGCACTTCTCTATCTTTTGGAGTCATTTTATATGATGCAAATTTATCACTGCAGTGACTTAATATTTTCTCTTGTCCGATAAGGTCAAAAGGACCATAGAAGCCGCAGTTCTGAATGACTCCATGTCCAAAGGAATTGAACTAAAAGACAACATGGCCAGTATTGTAAAAGGCAATATTGCTAAAAAGCGGGAGAGGACACAAAAATGATCAAAATATGCATTTGCTGTTGGCCAAAAATTCCTCAGACAACGTCAGAAGCGAACAACGAAAAGGTGGCAAACTTGAGCGGTCCTGGCTTGGACCATATAAAATCCTGAGGCTTGAAGAGAAAAGTGCACATTTACTGGATGAGCAAGGAATTCTTTTGCTAAAGATCAATACTGACCATCTGAAAGCCTATCAAGAACCAAAACGCAGAATACCGCACAGAATGTTGGAGGAACCACCGTCCAAAACAAGGCCTATGGAGATGTCACCTCAAAGTTGCATAGTTGTGCCACCATCACCGCCAAATTTGCCACTTGAAGTGACAAAATGCCAGTCTCCCATTCCCAAAACATCCTCACTTCTCTTCCACACCCCTAAGCAAGCCCAAACAAGAGAGGCCATGTTTGAGAGCTGTAAGTATTCATAAACATCACGTATCATGACTAATCAATTGTTTGTCAGGACTGAGGTGTTGTCCTTGTTCTATACAGGCATCAAGAGTGCTTGGAGTGTGCAAAATGCCCATGTCCTACTTTCCAAAGTGGGCCCATATAAATTATTCCTGAAAGATTTTGAACATCTTGGACAGGAGTTGGAGAGCGAGGTGAATTATTTGCTGTTGAAATGCATGCGGATTTCAGTTAAACATTTTATTATATATTTTTTTAACGTCCATCCAGGTCATAAATGCCTTCCTGGCCTTGGAAGTAAAAGAGGCAAACAGCCACAAGGCCAAAAAGGCATTCTATATGGACTCCTTTTCCATTTCAGCCATATGGAAGAAACAAAAACAAGGAGAGAAGGTCCACTGCATATCATATTGAATGTAGTTGTTTGTTTGTCAGATTTGTATTACTTATTTCTGGCTTTTCAGGTGGAACTTATATGATGTTCTCCTGGGGATTGCAAATGAGAATCACCATTGGTTCCTCGTAAGTGTGAAAATGGTTCAAGTTGCTCTGACTCTTAAATTATGAATGTCATATCCTGTGTGGATATCCACTGTGTGGATTGTGTTTCTTGTTACCCAGGCATTATATCCCACCCAAAACAATGCATCCTCCTAGACTCACTTGGGGAGTTTGAAGCAAACATCTCCTCATCTTTCGAGGCAACAAGGTATTTTTCAGCGCCAAAGATGCATGCTGTGGTGTTCAAATCATGCAATTAATCTGACAACACTATCACCCTTGTCTTGAAACAGTGGCATGCCCGTATCCAGATGGACATGCGAAACGCTCCCTCGTCCCCTCCAGAGGGACAGCACATCTTGCGGAGTCTTTGCTTTGAAAGTATGTGGCACACCAAATAGAACATGATTTGTGAAATGAATGTTGCATAGTTTTTTTAATGTTTGCTTTCTATTTTTTTGCTGAACACCTCCTTAACAGGATTCCTGTCAGCTTCGCAGCTGACTCTAAATCAGTTGATGCCTTCTGAATGATGCTGGGAACAACACTGATGCATAAATCTGGTATGTTTGTCCAACTCCATTGGATTCGTGAAATGTTTTTCATTTAGCCCAGCATGCCAATCACCATGTGATAATTTCAGATGACCTAAGTGACTTGTGTCACTTCTGTGGGGAGGAAGACCCTTTTGATGATGACACTGATATTGCCTGGGTAACTATAATTGGACATGAGCTGTTGTGCTCCACATACAAGAACTAGAAATGCTGGTGTAATGCGAAAAAGCGCCACTAGATGGCAATATTGACCTTTCTTTTTGTTAAGCCCAGTCTGGAGCTTGGTTTGGGCATGTACTGGGCATGTCTGAGATGGAAGGTCCCAGAGAATTAAAAAAAAAAGTCTACAAGGTGGGAGGGGTATGGAAAAAAGTATATAATGAAGAAAATTGAGTGACTAAAGTAGCAGGAGAAATTGCAAGGAGAAGCATACATTTGACCAGACCTGTCACTCTTTTCAAGACCTGTGAAGCTTTTTGTGGATTTTTGTGTTGGAGCATTTTCCTCACCCGGAACATCACCAGGCAACCCCATCTCAAGGGACTGTAAATACTTTTTTTCTTGTATATATCAATCTTGGTCAGTAGAGTAGATTGTAGGTTAGTGTTTGTCTTTGTTTGATAAAAATTAGTTTGAGTTTTGAAAATTTGTCTGTCATCCCTTGCTGTCTTATGTCATAACAAATTGGGGCCATAACACTGGTGTTAGTTACTCTTATCAAAATAAATTCTATTTTTACTGTACTTTGTTTTTCAGATTGCCTGTGATGCTTGCGCAAGATGGTTTCACGCATAATGTGCTGGCAATCCTGTGGGAATTTCGGACTGATTGAAATCCACCTTAAATGAAGGACCCAAAACATAATTTATATTTGCAATTATATTTTCATCTTTAATCAGAGAATACATGGTTACACAATTAAGAGAAACTCATATGCATGTAATCAATGAAGTTAATAAGTATCGGAGACGATTACAATCAAACTATTAGTTGATATAGTCGAATGGTCCTCCGTGAGGAATCTAAGTCGAGCGAGGGCTTGCGCAGCGTCCGTCGATATTCTGACTCATCAGATGGCAATCGAAGAATGGCAAAATGAGAAGCTTAATGCACTTGCATTGGGCAACGTGATCAGTCCCTGGTTGCTGCTTTAAATATTGCTGCTGCCCAGAGTTGTGGGACAGCTTGTCTAATCCTCTCGAAGGATGGTCCTTCGTCTCCAGTGCAAAAAGAGAAATTGGGAAGCACTGAGACGCCTTTACTTTGCACTTAAAGTTCGATTCCACTTATGGCAAACACGTAATTATTTTTGGATCATTTTCGAGGAGTTGGGAACTTCTTGGCAAAAAGACTTTGGATGCAGCCCGACACTAATGGTAGCGAAAGACAAATGGAGTGTTACCAGATCAGTCTGTACCTTTTCGAATTTCCAGCTGTGGCTCTCAGTTACGTTGATTTTTTGAATACGTACGGTTACCAAGCAAACACGCAAGACTAGTGGTATGTTCACGTAAAGCAGTAGTTCCCAAACTTTTTCTGCTGGGCCCCCCTTTGGTACATAAAAATATTTATGCGCCCCCCCCCCCCCCCCCAAAAAAGTTAATACATACGCACATTTTGTTTTCAGAGTCCATTGCAGTTTATTTCACACATTTTAATTAATATAAACCTCAACCTATCTTTTTTGAAAAAATATAAGTAAACGGTCATAAACTGTAGGTTGTCATAAACTACAACTAGGCTACTTTTAGAATTAGAAATAACAAACAACCACCGTCTAATTATTTTAAGTGTTACTGTTTTCAAGCACCTTTACTGTGTAACTATGTTCAGTGTAACAGGTTTATTTTTTAATATCCAACAACATTGCTATTTATGCATTTTCCGTATACTAACAGAAACTTACTTGCATACAGCCAATCAGCGACCTTGTGCCAGACCTCTGAAGGAGTGTCTCCAGACAGTCACATTTTTCTCTCTTCAGTGGCCTTGCACTTTTGAGTTAAAATACGTTAATCGAGATCGCGTCAGCTTATTCTAGATAATATGAATGCTCTGAAAAGATGATTTTTGTCTAGCCTAGCTGGAAACATTAAAAACGATTGGCAGGTTTGGAAACGGCCACCGTAATTTTCCAATTAAGGACACGAAAATGTAATAATTCAAAACCTCTTAGTATAGTATAAAATCATTAGGCTGTATCACACCCCTCTGCCTGAGTATAGACGTCTACTTAAAATTATGTTTCTATGATGCAGAAAGAAAGGACCATAATCAACCTATATTAACAGCCGACCGTGAAGTACG
Source organism: Gymnothorax reevesii (assembly GCA_029721435.1). NCBI lineage: Eukaryota > Metazoa > Chordata > Actinopteri > Anguilliformes > Muraenidae > Gymnothorax > Gymnothorax reevesii. The sequence goes on from CM056575.1 coordinate 54,058,915, forward strand.
AATAAAATTCATGAACACCACCTGCCGATATGTTTGTAACGTTCAGTTGCTAGGCTAGATAAAAATAATCTGTAGGCCTACAGAGCAATCATATTATCGAGAATAAGATGACGCAATATCGGTTATTTCTGCTTTGCATTCATCGGATTTTGTTCGGTGTCACTTACCATTTTATTATCAATATGCCAGATCAGTGCAAAAAAAAAAATGTTTTCCCTTCTGCTGAAAAAATCTGCATCTTTTGGACATAGTGCTATGCATCAAGCTCTTCCCAACCTCCATTCCTAAGCTTGTTGGAAGGCGTGCCAGACTTGCCTCTTGGCAGGCATCTTGTAATTGTATTTCATTGTGACGCAGACACTGAAGAAAAGTTACTGTCACTAACCAGATGTTTCAGGACTCTGTTTGGCATAGATTTTCGGCTTTGTAACTTCGCAGACATTTTTCATGCGCAAAATGTTTACAACACACTAAAACAACGGTAAAAATTGCCAAAGCATAATGAAAATGCATCACCATGAATAGGTGGAACAATATTCCTGGCTAAGGTCTCTATCAGGAAGTGCTTACAAGGCACATCATGAAGTGTGCCATGGAGTATTTTCTACTGCACATGGAGGTGTGCTTGTGCCATCAAGCAGCATGCAGCAGGAGAGAGGCATGCTGTTCATGAGAGGGAAACTAGAGGCAAGAAGATGCAAGGATGAGAAAATGCAAACAAATTACATCAGTCACGGACATTCAAAATCATGATATTCGGAGTAATATGCATTTCATCATGATTTGGTCAAGGATGTAGATAGTCATGTTTATTCTGATTACTTTGTGTCCAGCAGCAGGCAAACTAGACTACAGGGTTAAAATGTTATAATTTATTCTAAACAAATTGTCTGTAAACATTCCGCTCACCCTTCCACAAATACCATGTGCCCCCTGGTGTTTATGGATTTGCCCTTTGAAAAATGGCACTTCTGTCGACACCCCAATAAACCACAGCCTCCATAAAACAATTTGATGTGATGTCTTTGTGACCTCACGTATAGTTTTGAAAAGCCAAAATGAAGCTCAAGTCATGATACACAGTGGCGCCATATTAGCTTTGCCTGACTCTACCTCTCACCCAGTGAATCCAAAAATGTGCAAAGCAGTGGAGAGTTGGTGGAGCTCAGGCGGGTAAAATGAAGCCCAAGTGGGAAGCACCAAGCCTAGCTCGATGCTACGAGAGGAGCTTTGTTAAATGAAGCTAGGTCATATCTGCCCTCAAAAAGCAGCTAAAGGATGGAGGCTTCTAAGTGCATGCTGGGGCAGGTCTAACGTTGTACATTGCCGGTAAGCTGTCAAGGTTTATGGCAAGTTGTGCAATTGAAAAATATGCATTTTTTCACGCGAAGAGTATATGTTAAATACCTGTTACATGTATTCTGCATGTGTTCAATGCGTGAAAAATCAACGCATTGGTCATGTGTCGTCTATGTGTATTTTATGTGTTGTCAACATGTTGTTTGCGTGTTGTCAGCTTCAGGCGATTTGGAGCCATCTGGCCATTTAGTCCAGTTTTTCCACGGCGGTGGCTTTGGCTGCGGTTGCCTACCACTATTCAACATGCTAAGTATCCTGTTACTTCTTTGTTATCTAATTTTATTTGTGTACCCCATGAAAATAAAATATTTGGGTTGCAGTTGTACGATTTCTCTGGAAAATTTATACTTAATGTATACGATAGCTGAGCGCTATTTTTATGAATCTAGCTGCTCAAAAACATAGGTTAACCTCGGATTACAATAGATTGAATGGCTTTGCACTAACGTCAAATGACAGCCAATGCAAAATTGGATTTTATACGAGCCTTGCCACAGATTTTTCTGCAAAAAAGAGCTGCATCTGTATAAAAACAGACTATTTTTCATTTCGTACGTTGTATTTTTTTGCATCTTCGCAGCATCTTTCTGCAAACTCTAGCCTTTAGTGTAGGAGCCATCAAAGTTTGGAGTCGTATGGGCTGATTCGAGTGTTGAATATTGTGTCATGGTTTTGGCGTGCGTTTGTTTGTTGCACCTTTCTTTGTTCTATTGCCCGGGACAATATCGGATTTCATTTCCATCGAATTCCTGACCCAGCTGGCTGATTGAGATGGGGCGGAGTTTTTGGGACTCTATATATATGGCTGGGGGTTCGCCTCGCCTATCACTAGAGTGTCTGTTTGTTTCTAGCACTTAGTCAGCTTTCCTAGTGATTTTTTATATTCCATTAATTGTTAGGAATGCAGCTGCAACTGCAAATTGGCAGTGCAGCTCTAAAATACTCCTAACTTCACCTCCACCTCAACGAGCAACAGGTGTGACTCGTTGAAGTGGAGGCAAAGACAGCTGGAGGGGGAGGACTGCAAGGCAAAACCATTTCATTCGTTGAAGTGGAAGTGAAGCGAAGTGAAAAATTTAATTGTTTCATTGTAAGAAGAGGCACGGAGGACACCAGATGCAGGAAGCAGAAGTGTTTATTAAACACAAAAAAAAACTAGGAGAAAGGGTTGGCAGACACACCAGAAATAAAACACTGTGCACAAGCACTGAACAAATAGGAAATCTAAGGTACACTGCCAAAGTATGGGGAAACAGAAAAACTCTCTCCAAGAGAGGATAAACTAAGAAAACAAAAACTGAACCTAACTAAACTTACGGATACACAGGGAGGCTTTAACACGGGGCAGACAAGACTAGGGTGCAGCAAACGAGACTCGGGAAACATACACGGGAGAAACTCAGAAGGCACGAGGAGCTGAGACTTCACCATCTAGCACAGAGTCAATACGGAGGATCCGTCTGACAATCACATCCAATGCTCCCACATATATAACCACGAGAGGAGGCGGGGACTCGGAATGCAATCTCGGACTGAAACAGAAACACATGGGATGAATAAACGATCACACGAACACTGGGTTAACAATAATGACTCGAGACAAGACGCTGAGCCGATCAATCAAGCGATACAGTTTAGATTAAGGCAATCTAAACGTGACAAGGAAAAAGCACCACAAGAAAAGTGAAGGAAAGCACAGGGTTTTAAATGCAGTTAATCAAAGAGATCAGGCGTAAAGCACAAAAGCCAGAAACACACACGTTTGTTAAATGAGTTAATCAAGGTTAATATTATGTGACAAAATATTTAAAATCACCCTTAAATAAGTGCTGGTTAGTATAGGTTAGTAATATCCTATCAGAGAACGCATTCACTCAGTTTAACGAGACCCGGAATTAAACACAGCTGGAAGCAATGAATGAAATACCAAAGCCGAAACCAAAAGAGGAAACGTGATTGGACAACAAAACTCAGGCATGCTGAAGGCAGTCACGCGACATCACTGGAGACAGATCGGGAGTGGATTGTCAGACGGCTGAACTGAAAGCTGGAAATACAAAACGAAAGTAAAGCACAAGCACAAATAAGCAAGGGACAACACACGAAAGGGCCGAATCATAACATTTATTTTCAGTACCTCCATTGGATGAATCATCATTTTGGATCCGCACCATAGAATTTAGAAAACTATAACTTCTTCAGCTTTTAACTTAATTTAGGGCTGTGAGCAGCAGGGGGAATATTATCACTAATAACATTAAAACCTGAACAAATATTTGAATGGAGATTAGAACTTATCAGGCGTAATCTGGTACGCAGGTTGTATTACCGACTTGGAAGCAATTTACAGCCTCCCAAAGACTTTCAGGATTAAAATAAGGTAAGATAATCATTTGATTAGGCTTTCCTGACACCTGAGGAACATGAATGTGTCCAAGGCCACGTTGAACATTCTTATTAAAGCCATTTACTTGAGAATAAACCGTTCAACCAATTAGTTAATAATGTTTCAGTATACAAAACAACACAAAGAAAGGTAGCTTATTATTTATTTCTAGAACTACACACAGAGTTTATATTTATATTTGCAATACCTGGAAATAGCCATGAAATTCAGACACAGGAAGGGCCAGGGCCAGGAATTCTTTCAATAGCATTATAAATGCTTACCATGATCACACCAACAAGTAATCTGTATTTTTACTGAGAGGACTATTAAGACATCATTACAGCGTTAATTAGTAGTTTAACCAAAATAAAAGACAAAGATTAAGGTCTTCAAAAGAAGTGCACATTTCAGGAAATCAAATACCTCATTACTCAGGGACATGCCACCCCAGAACATACAGCGTATTCCATAATTATTGACATCCCTGGTTAAGATGTGTTCTTTAGCTTCTAATAAATTCAGTTTTTTTCTAAATAATATAGGACCACAATGAAAAGAGAGGAAAATCCAACCTTTAATTCAAGTGTATTTATTCAGTGGGAAAAAAATCCCACATTAAGATATAATTCTTTTACATCAAATTACTTATGCCACAATTATTAGCACCCCTGATGTTAATACTTTGTAAAACCCCCTTTTGCCAAAAAAAACAGCACCTAATCTTCTCCTATAATGTTTCACAAGATGGGAGAATACAGAAAGAGGGATCTTTGACCATTCCTCTTTGCACAATCTCTCTAAATCATCCAGCGACCTGGGTCCTCTCCTCTGCACTCTCCTCTGCAGCTCCTCAGGTTTTCAATGGGTTTGAGGTCTGGGGACTGAGATAGCCATTGGAGGAGCTTGATTCTGTGTCTAGTGAACCATTTCTTTGTAGATTTGGCCGCATGTTTGGGGTCATTATCTTGCTGAAAGACCCAGTGATGACCCATCTTCAGCTTTCGGGCAGAGGCCACCATATTTTGATTTAAAATGTCCTGGTATTTCAAAGCGTTGATGATATCATTCACCCTAACAAGGTTCCCAGGGCCTCTGGAAGAGAAACAGGCCCACAGCATCACTGATTCTCCCCCATACTTCACAGTGGGCATGAGGTGCTTTTCTGCATGCTCATCTTTTGTGTTCCGCCAGACCCACTTAGAGTGTTTGTTGCCAAAAAGCTCTATCTTTGTCTCATCTGATCAAAGCACACGGTCCCAGTTGAAGTCCCAGTACTGCTTAGCGAACTCCAGACATTTTCGTTTATAAGTAAAAAAAGGTTTTTTCCGTGCAAGCCTCCTAAACAGCTTGTTGGCATGTAGATAGCGCCTGATGGTTGTTTTGGAGACTCTGTGACCCCAAGATACTACCATTTGTTGCAATTCTTTAACAGTGAGCTTTGGAGAACTTTTTATTTCTCTTAACATCCTCCTCACTGCGCGTGGTGGCAAAATAAACTTGCGTCCTCGTCCAGGCTTGTTTACCACTTCCAGTTGTTTTGAACTTCTTAATGATTCCTCCGACAGTAGATAAGGGCCGGTGCAGGTGAGTGGCTATTTTCTTGTAGCCATTGTCTGACTTGTGAAGGTCGACACACATCTGCCTTACTTGAATGGTGTGTTCCTTTGTCTTTCCCATGTTGAAGAGTGGATAAGAGAAATGGCCTCTGCGTTACATCATATTTATACCCCAGGGAAACAGGAAGTGATTTATTACTAATTAAATGCTCCAAGATACTCTGATCAACTTTGTAAACTACTGTAGAAATGACAGAAATACTTCAATTATATTTATTTCCTAAGAATTGTTAGGGGTGCCAATAATTGCGGAACAGGTGATTTTATGAAAAAAAATTATTTCTCAGTCAGGGATTTTTTTTTCCCCCTTAAAATTCGCTTGAGTTGTAGGTTACATTTATCTACAATTTTCAATGTGAGACTATGCTTCTGCAATAAAAATTGAATTTATTTTAAAGGAACAGTCCACCGTACTTTCATAATGAAATATGTATTTCTATGAAATGAGACGAGATGATACGTACCTCTCCGAGCTTTGAGCGACCACCCAGTCAGCCAGACACTCCTCTTAGCAATTTTTAGCTAGACTCATTGTGGTCAACGGTATTTTTCGGGGCTGTAGTTAGATGCGACCAAAGTCTTCCACGTTTTTCCTGTCTACATAGGTTTATATGACCAGTGACATGAGTTTGGGTTCGGGTACGCAAATCCAAAAGTGGCTTTTTCTATGCTGTGGGAAGTGCGTACTATAATAAATAAGTGCGTATATATAATAAAATTGTAAGTAATGGATAATTAACAAGAAGGTGTGCATTCCACGGTTTTAATGCACGACGCGGAGTTCGCGTCGGGTGGTTGCCTCCGCGAAGAGCATTGAAACCGTGGAATGCTCACCTTCGAGTTGACTATCCCGCTTATACCATGGTCATTTGCCAGCAATATCAAATCGCAGCATCAATCTGAAACGGAGATTATGCATAACCCAACATTATGAGCGATTATGCGGACTGTAGCTTACTTGCTACCCACAATTACAATGAACTTATGACGGTTTCCACAGTCAGCGAGCTGAAATCAGTCTGCTGGCATAGTTCGCTAGCTATGTGCTGTCAGCAGTCGCTGATACATGAAGTGGACACATTAGCTTAATTTCTAACCGTACTCAATTACAATCTTTTAATGAATAAAGCCTGATTTTTTCGCTGCTATAATATTTACGGTCGTTATCGCTTGAGTACGAGTCAGCGAGGTGAAATCAGTCTGCTGGCATAGCAGGTAGCTAGCGAGCTGTCAGCTGTTGCTGATACATGAAGTGGACACGTTACCTTCATTTGTAACTGTACACAGTTACAATCGTTTAATAAATAAAGCTTGATTACTTCGCTGCTACAATATTTACGGTCATTATCGCTTGAGTACCCGTTGTTAACCGCCCCGCAGGACGCACTTATATGACGCCGCTAAATTTAGTGGAAATAAATGAGCTGCTAGGTTTCTGTTGTACCCAGTCAAATATCAGGTCTAACATTGCTATGGTTACAAGTTGGGTAGTGGATGAATTTCGAATGGTGAAACGACTGTAGCCGAACTACCTGTGCAGTTCCATGGTTTTAATGCATACCTGCCAGCTGCCAGCCAATTCGAAAAAATTTGAAAAAAAAGTATTCACCCAGACCATGGTATAAAAGAAAATAATCAAGTGTGCTACTATGGAATATTTTTAAATGGAGGACATAGATGCCGACGACTGGCTTGTGGCAGAGCCGGAGCCATATCTATTTGAACCGATATATAGCGAAGAGGAGCTAGCCGAAATGGACCGTGAGAGGGAAGAAGAAACGGACGAAGATTAATCGTCTGTGAAGAAGTGAAGCGAAGGTTCGGAAGCTACGTGCTTTGCCAGCAGACTGATTTCACCTCGCTGACTTGTACTCAAGCAATAACGACCGTAAATATTATAGCAGCGAAAAAAATCAGGCTTTATCCATTAAAAGATTGTCATTAAGTACGGTTACAAATGAAGCTAACGTGTCCACTTCATGTATCAGCGACTGCTGACAGTTCGCTAGCAACGTGCTATGCCAGCAAACTGATTTCAGCTTGCTGACTGCGGAAACCGTCAAGTTCATTGTAATTGTGGGTAGCAAGTAAGCTACAGTCCACATAATCACGCATAATATTGGGTTATGCATAATCTCCATTTCAGATTGATGCTGCGATTTGATATTGCTGGCAAATGACCATGGTATAAGCGGGATAATCAACTCGAAGGTGAGCATTCCACGGTTTCAATGCTCTTCGCGGAGGCAACCACCCGACGCGAACTCCGCGTCGTGCATTAAAACCGTGGAATGCACACCTTCTCGTTAATTATCCCTTACTTATAATTTTCTGCAAGCTCTGGCCTCCTGACTGTGTACCATGTAGTGCAGCGCAGTCACGTTGGCTGTATTTACGGAAGTAGGGGGGTCGTGGGAGAGAAAAGAAATCAGAAGTGAAGGTATCAATGCGCTGTCGAAGCGCGCAGAAGGTGTTACTACGCCTGTCATTATAGTATGCACTTCCCACAGCATAGAAAAAGCCACTTTTGGATTTGCGTACCCGAACCCGAACTCATGTCACTGGTCATATAAACCTATGTAAACAGGAAAAACGTGGAAGACTTTGGTCGCATCTAACTACAGCCCCGAAAAATACCGTTGACCACAATGAGTCTTGCTACAAATGCTAACAGGAGTGGCAGCCCGTCTGGCTGACTGGGTGGTCGCTCAAAGCTCGGAGAGGTACGTATCATCTTGTCTCATTTCAGCGAAAAACATATTTCATTATGAAAGTACGGTGGACTGTTCCTTTAAGGCTTTTAACAAATCTTAACCAGGGGTGCCAATAATTAGGGAGGACGCTGTATGCGAAGCTTGGATTATTTTGAACTAAAGATCAGTGCATCAGAGGGCACTGGCCTGGCAGTGAATGCACTAAAAGAGAATGGCCACAGGGCTTAATATATGCAATCAAAAACATTTCATAAAATAACCATTCCCATTAAAACATGATCAAAACCCTTTAACACTGTCACTCAGCCTAAATGTTATACAGAAGTGAGATATGCGGTTCACTCGGTCAACAGTACTACAATAGATGGGAGAGAAATCCAGAAAAAACCCTCTTTAAACAATTTTGTAAAAATGTATTACTCGTACACAAAAATACCGCTGGCAATGCATGCATGGCTAAAATTAGGCAGCGTTCAAATTCTCATCTAAATTCGGATTGATTTATTGATTCTTTAGCAACACTGTCAGCAATTTTTTAGCTATGCTATACAATTCATTCATGCCATTGGGCTATTTAGAGTCTCCATTTAACGTAACAGGCAGGTCTTTGGACTGTGGGAAGAAATCAGAACATGAAACCCATACAAGTACAGGGAAAACATGCAAACTTTACTTTACACTTTTAACTCGCCATTTAGCTGTTGCGCATCTATCCAGTCTACTACCATTTTGCGCCTGCTCATTCTCATTTTCATCACCATCTAATAATTAACCCAAGAAGAGTGCTCAAGCAAGCAAAAAATCTAGATTGTGATCATATGAATTTAATGTTAACAAAATTTAAGTAACTGGAAGAGGTAAACAAATTCAATCTCAATTTAAGTCATCCTTCAAACTCCAAATCACTTCAGTCACATTTATATTTTTTCAGTAGGTAAGCTCAAAATGATTGCCTATGGCAGCTGAAGCAGATGCCGAAGAAGATTCCATGAAGAAGCGTGGCATCCTTCATCGGTAGACAGCTGCAGCAAGCAACGCAGCACTCCACAGCAAAACACCCAGATGGGGTAGCCAATCTGGGAATCAACTAATCGTGCGCTTGCTCCATTGTGTGCTTGCTTCAGCAGAAGCAGCACACTATTGTCTTACTTCTTCTTCTGCCAAAATTTCGCCGACTAACTCCTCCTACACCGTTTAAGCTATTGATTCTGTTCAAGCTTTTAATAAAAATTCAGCTTGTTCTGAATTGCATGAGTACAGATTTTCGATTTTCTTTTTAGTTTTTGAGATCATTAATTTTAAATGTCATTTTTGGGGTCCCATTAAAATCAAGCCATTTTTGTTCTGATTCAGTACATTCAGCAAGCGCCTGCTATTTATTCACTCAGTCATACTTTTTGCTAGAAATCTCATTCAAACTGCAAAATGTTAAGTTGTATAAAAAGCTTGTATAATTAGCTTGTATGATTTCTTGACTGTTCAAATTTTTAGTAACTTTTATAATTTTTTATTATAATACATTCTGGGAACTTGCAGTGCGGTGATGTCACTTTTAGAGTGGCAAACAGCTGGAAAATTGTGAAGAAGTCTTCTCTTAAAGCAGTGGTTCCCAAAGTGGGGGGCGCACCCCCTAGGGGGACCGCAGGGGGGGCGCGGGAAGCAAATATTTTTCCTCGACTAAAGTTCCGGACACCAACAGAAAATTATTTGCATACAGCAAATCGGCAACCTTGTTCCGGACCGCTGAACGAGTGTCTTGAGACAGTTTAACTTTTTCTGTCTTTACTGGAGTTGCACCGAGAAACAGTCTCGGAACCACTGACTGCACAGTCCATTCGCTGCCTAGAATTATGCGATTACATAGTAAATGCCGGCCTTTCTCTCAACATAACTGTTGGCCAAGTCATGCATCTAGCCTGCCATTTTCATCAATAATTCATGAATATAGTTGTTCAAATATTTAAAGCTGGTAAAATGAGCTGGTTACAATCAATATAGTCTAGCGATACCCAACTCGCCGCTTTTCTATCCTGCACTAATCTGGTATGTTAATAATAAACTAGTAAGTGTCACCAAACAAAATCCGATGAATATACAGCAGAAATAACCGAGATTGCGTCATCTTATTCCCGATAATATGAATGCTCTGTCGGCCGACAGATTATTTTCTTATGTACCAAAGGGGGGCCCAGCAGAGAAAGTTTGGGAACCACTGTCTTAAAGGAATAGACAACGGAATTTCAAAATACAGTTTGGAAGATTGATCGTGTCATAAACTAACGATTCATGCGATATGATCATGTTTGATCATATAGAGCTCATACAACTAAGCCATCCATCTCCAAAAGTCAGTTCTGAAGCAGAATTTACAATTTCATAGATGCCGCCATTGAAAATATTTCACCAATCAGAAGAATCCTCGCGGAGATGCTCTGACGTCACATGAGCGCAGCAGGCTGAAGCTGTATATGGCAAGTGAGAATACACAAGCATTGGGATAGTTGTTAAATTACTCACTATTGTCACCATTTTTCAGTGCAAAAGGACATTGTTAGTCACAAACAGACTCTACTATTCGTGAAAATATTCAAGAAGGCTGTTTGAAGGCTGAGAGAGAGAACAATATGCCTAGCCTCCGTTGCAGACGTCTTAAGGTGTTCGGTTAATTTCCCTCACCCTACAACGTCTGCGCACTCGAGCGAGGTTTTGTGTTCCACCAATCAGAAACTAGCTCCTAAAATCCAGGAGCTAATTATATATGCAAAAACAGATAAAGCCAAATTGGTGGACGGTGGCAAACATGTTTTCTCTCGAGCTTTGGAGAAAATCTTCTAAGCCTTCAATATTGAAAGTATGAATAGCTTACAAGAACAAGCAATGAAAACTTAGTTATCCACAGGAAAGATGTCTACGTAAATTTGCCTACAGGATTTGGCAAATTGCTCATATGCCAAGCTCTTCCAGTCCTCGGGGAAGCGTTTTCTAATAAAGAATCGCCTATTGTTATTGTTGTTTCTCCTCTTGTTAACCTTATGAAGGATCAAGGCAATTATTTGAATAACATAGGAGTGAAAGCAACGAGTTTAAGTCTGGTCGATACTGAAATGGAGAAGAGAAGTGTGGAAAGAGGATTGTTTTCAATATTGTACGCTTCTCCAGAGTTTTGGCTAAGTGAACGGTGGAGGAAGATGCCGTGAATTTGCTGCTGAATGCCGCATATTCAAACAATATTTATGCTGTTGCTGTTGATGAAGCTCACATAATAAATCATCAAGTTCTTTCTCTATTTTCAAATTTTTTCAAGTGAGCGATAGCAGCCCGTTCGACAGACGAATAACTCGTTCGAGTATACCGCTGTGTTAACAGAGATGACAGAGCTTATTACTGCAGCGATATCAAGCTTGCTTTTTCCATGCACTCGTATCTTGTCTTTATTTGAGAGGATTTGTTTTACACACAAAAGAAATGTCGTTTTCTACAAGTTTTTTCTTTATCCGCCATTCCACTATTTTTGACAAGCCGCAGGGAAAAGCCATAGTAATGACAGAGATCATAACATATAATAAGCATTCTGTCACGGAACACTAAACCTCGCTCGAGTGCGCAGACGTTGTAGGGTGAGAGAAATTAACCGAACACCATAAGACGTCTGCAACGGAGGCTACAATATGCCTGCGTGTACAGCGGTTGGGCGTACTTGCAGGACTGGTTCAGGTCAGCAGCATGGCCACATGTTCCATGCTGCCGTGCAAAGGCAAAACACCGTAACATCACATTTGGTCAAAAATGAGTTATTGTCCTTTTGGGGGTATTGAAGACCTCCTTTGTCATGTGGATGAATATTTTGAGTTGATTTGATTGTTTATATGAAAAAAATCAAGGTCTGTGTCAACAGTAACTCCGAAAATCCCACCAGAAACCATGACAGAACACCACAACAGTAGTTACTGTGCTTAGGCTTTGTTTTGGAACACTGATGTTGAGTTAAGGTACTCTGGCTTTGTTTGGCTGCGCATCAAAGCATTGTTGTAGTACAGCCCTGAAGTTACGGTCAGCTCGCCAACGTCTCACTTACACATAGGGTTGGGTACCGAAATTCGGTTCCAAGTAGGAATCAAATTAAATTTACTGAGTACCGGGTACCCATAAAAAAATAATAATTTCGGTTCTGCTTATCGGTTCCTAGATGCGCTCATTTTACACAACGGCTGCTTAAGGACTTTAGATATCTGTCAGGACCTGCCTGTTAGGCATCTACTACGTCACTTGACGCTGCACGTTGTCAACACAACAGACCTGCAGCCAGCAGTCCGACAGTGGGAGCTTGCAGCAGGTACTAACAACAGGAAATGGACCGGGGGAAGCAGTCTAAAGTTTGGCTTCATTTCAGGAGAGAGAGCAGCGAACGTGGAAAATGCAACACGTGGGAAATTAATTAGCTGCAAGACAGGTTGCTCTTCCAACATAACAAAACATTTAAGACTGCACGGCATCGAACTTAAGGAATGTGCAGTGTTTGATGTCTTGCGATGTCAGGCGTCAAGCCGCAGTGCAAGCACCTCCGCAGCTGCCCCAACAGAGCCGCGCACTGAGAGGCCACATTCACTTTGGCAAAAAGATCGCAAGATACTTCCAGAGAAAGCTGATATTCCTCAACAAAAATTGTTGAATTGAATTCTTAAATCCTCTCTGTTTTTATGATTTTTTTTTTTTTTTTGCTGCTGTTATGCACTTGATGCTGCTTCGACATGACTGAAAATTAAGCAACACGGGATGCACTTTATTTTTTATTTCTCTATTCATTTTTCAGGGATTTAGTTTTTATTAAAAGCAATTATTACTGAATGTGCTTTATATCTATATTTATGTTGCCGATTTAGTTAGCAATGAAGTGTCTTTTGTTAAATATACATTTGGCTACCTGTTTTTTTTGGAATTGAAATAAGGAATCGTTATGAACCGGAATCGATAGGCAGAACCGGAATCGGATTCATAAAAATCCTAACGATACCCATCCCTACTTACACACCTCCCTGTCATCAGGCCCATAAACAATTAAATGCACATCCTACCTTTTCTTGTAAGCCGATAAATCCATGCCAGTCACCTCATCTGAAATTTTTTCCATGATAGTCCACAAGCATTAGAGTAAATATTCCTTAGATCCTGCAGGCGAGCAGACCAATTCTTTATGATCAAAATGAGGCAAAACGCGTGTATTCGCATCTTTGCATTGACTTTGACTTAAAAATAATCTCCTGTATTTATTCGTACTGTATGATGCAAAATAACTTATCTGCTGGCATTCTGTTTCTGGTGCTGCACACCAAACTGGAGCTATTCTCTATCATGAAGATATGACGTAATGTCACCACAGCTCTGTATAGCAACAATTAAATGTATCTAATTTGTTCTTAATCATTCAAAACAAATGTCATTGATGGTTAGGCTTTATTTTAAGTAAGTGCTCTTCTAATGGTCTTGTGTACAGAAAACAGCAATCAAATATTGAATTTATGCAAATTCACGGTAGAAGACCAAACCAAATGCGTCAACAAAAGAGTAATGAAGAGTGGAGATTCACCCTTGCGCCCATGTGACGTCACGCATTGCCCTTCCGGGAGGCAAAATGGCAGCTCAGTTGCGGCCTTCAGACTGCCACAGAAAAACGCTCACAACTTTTTCATGAGCGTTTCTTATGGGCTCTCAATATTAGAAGCTATCAACCTGTGCATTTACGTAAATTCCGTTGTCTATTCCTTTAAACTTGCTCTAACTCCCACAGTTTTCACTCCACATAAATATTTTTATATTATATAAAAGTCGTAGCAAAAGTTGTGTCATGAAAATGTAACTATGTAAACAATCGGACAAACGGTTGTGGCAGTATGGAACACTAACCAAAACTCCATTAACTTCAATATTAAACCAGACAAGAAAATTCCAATTGGGAAGCTGAAAAACAGTTTTATCACTTGCTCGTGTTTCCACATTTTTGGCACTACACACACAGTTTTGACATATTTTGCTCAGCAGACTCTCCTCTTCAGTATGGCACCTCCATTTCATAGATTGGAGTTACTATATTTGAGGTAGAGGCAGTAGTATGCTAAATGTGCCTTAGCTAAAATCTCCATTGGACCAAATGCTTTAACTATTAACTCAAATAACTCAGTGACTCAGCAAAATTGTGGCACAGCGATATTGTGGTTCAATTCTGCCCTCTGCTGGACTTTTTCCTTGCCTCCGCATTATCTTTGTTTGTATTTAAGATTGATACGACTGTTAGACAAATCTCATTCTTCTGCTTCAAACATGTTGTTTGTACAGTCGTTCAAACCAGCTCCAAGAGAGCACATCTAGGGCAGCAACAAGTCGACATGGTCTACAGCAGGGGTCCTCAATCTTTCCCAGAAAGGGCCGGTGTGGGTGCAGGCTTTCATTGCAACCAAGCATTTACACACCTGATGCTACTAATCAACCCCTGGACTCCTTACTAATAAGCTTGATTAGTAGCATCAGGTGCAAAGCTGGTTGGTTGCAATGAAAGCCTGCACCCACACCGGCCCTTTTTGGGAAAGATTCGGGACCCCTGGTCTACAACATCCCCCACCAATCGTGCGGTTTTTATTTTCGAACTCAATCAAGGCCTTGATGGTCTGAAGCGACACACCAAATGTGATTACTGTATCTGTAGTAGTTTCTGAGTAAAGCTGTTCCCTTTATCTCGGACGGACGGACAGACGGAGGTCAAATCTATATCCCCCTCCCACTTCGTGTTGGCGGGGGATGAAAACTGGTCTTTATGCAGGGCGGGTCCATGAGAACATGTTACAGTAACAAATTGCAAAGCAGAAAAGAATTGCTCGAGCTCCTATTCCAGTGAACACAAGCAACTGTTAACACTAGCGAGATGTATTTGTGATCATATCTAAAACAGGTGAAATATTGGTATCAAAATGACCATAACTGCCACCCTTGCTAAGCCGGCAGACGTAACCTTTCCATACTCATTGAGTAGTTTAATAGTTAACGTTAGCTAGCTTTAGATTATGGCATCTGCAGCAATAGCAATTTCAACGCTCAAGTTCAACCCACTTCAAACACGTTCTGTGCACTGTGTGTTCGCGAGCTAACTAGCCAATAAGAGCACAGAAATAAAGCTGTGAATAATATCATATGCGTAAACGGTATTTTCAAGCTGCCGGATAGCTCACTCGGTTAAGGCACTGTGATGCAGTGCAGAAGTGATTATCACATCGCGGGTTCGAGGCCTGGTCATACCAACCGGCAGTGGTCGGCAGCATTTTCAGAGTAGCGCACAATTGGCTATTGTGCTACAGGGTTTCAAATAGGGAAGGACTGCCGGGAAAGGGAAATATAATAAATAGCTTTGTTCGTTGCTCAAGCGCCTCCTGTTGGCCAGATGGGCGCTCGTCAGGAAAATTCTAAGCCTGTTCATGTCCGGGTATTCTCCGCCCTCGTTCTGAACTTGCGAAGATTCAACCAATGAGTATATAAGAAGCAGTGGCTGACAGGCACAGACTTCGGAGAGCCGTGAACTGACTTCACTCTCTTGAATTGGCAACAAGGGGTCGCAAACAAGCAAGCCTTGTTCATAGTTCATCAACTGGGGATTCCAAATTCAGGTGGGATTGGAGATGCCAATTTAAAAAAAAAAAAGAAAAACAATATCTTGCAGCTTGCTATACTGAGCAACAAAAGAAACGCAAGTTAGCAAGTTAGTTAATGTACTCTTATGGTTGCTCAGTCGAGGTGACCACAAAATAAAGACAAGTGATGAAACGAGTGTAAATGTGCATGCGCTAGCAATAAATTCAATTTTCTAAAATAATTTCGCGCAAACTTATTTTCCAGTCTGCCTTTAATTAAGTTGCATTTGTTTTGTTGTTCAGTATATTATTAGCTATTCAGCTACCGAACACACAGTGCACAGATATGAACAGAGAGCCGCGAATAGAAGCATATCACTACTTGGCCAGGTCAGCGTTGTACAGTTCGGCACTGAGGGAGACACTGACAATGTGCTATAAGCAACAACAGCTGCGGCAGTCTGCCAGTGTGGCCTGCCATGTTTGCTCCGCCATAAATTTCTAATTTTCTCAGTGTGCACTACATTAACCTAGATACACACAGAGCCATGGAGAGAGATTCGTCAACCTCATTAACTCCATTTGAGCATTTTTTTTAAACTGCTGAGTTGAAGAGGAGTAGACTCTGTCATGATTCCTTCAACAGTTACTTTCAGCTTTAAAGTCTTGTGTTCACATTTCAGCAGTTTTTCATCGTTTCTTCAGCAATTTCCTTTGCCTCTCAGTTTCCAAACACCTTCATTTTATTTAAGAGCCAACCTCTTCAACCTTTTATTACCCCTCAGCCCTCAAGGCTGACAGGGTATTGCTATCCTTCGTGCAGTTAAGCGGGCGGGCGAGCGGCGGGCGGGCGTCTCCAAAAACTTCGACATCGGGCTGAGGGGTATTCCGTGCATTGCACGCCTATTTTCTTGTTGAAGCAAGCACACAAATGTTCTGCCTAAGTACAAATAGGTTCATCTGCAAGCTGAGCAGAAGCAAGCACAGGTGAGAACAGCCAAATAAATTGCAAGATTTAACTTTTTAGTTTGTAGTCTTCAACCATATTTTAGATTATCCACAACAAACATGCATGCGAGGACAGGTTTAGACTGGCCTCTTGCAGCAGCTTGCATGCAGGTAGCACATGTTTTCTTGCAACTTGCCTTGCTGCAGACCATGTAAACTAGCTGCAGGCAGAGGAATTTTTGCCAGCGGTGGAGCAGAAAAGCAGCTGAACTCGCCCACTTTCCAGAGGTGCAAAGCAGGGTCTGATATGGGAGTATGGGAGTATCACCAGGAATACAGGCATATCGTCTTGACTGCTAGAACTAGATCCTCAAGCTTCGCCTCATTGAATTAAAATAAACAGAAAGTATTTGAGCTTCAAATGAGCTGGATATATTCAGAACCCATTCTGTTTTCCCCAATTTACTTGAAAATTAACATAGTAGTCAAAGGGCTTCAAAAGGGTAGCACTCCTTTGCCATGTGTATTAACCACTGTTAATACACTCTTGGTGTATTAACCAAGAGTGCAACTTTTTTTTTTTAATGAGAAATGAAAATGAGAAAAATTAGAATGTTTTGGTTTGTTTCTTTTTCATAATTTTTCTTTGTCTACTTCTCACCAGTATACAGCAAGATTGCAGGAAAAATTAGCCATCTGTGTGCTTTATATTTCTCTAGGGGCTAATTACGGTTTAAACAGATTGAAGCTAATAGCCACACAGCATAAACACACTCTGAGTTGCTGCTTTTTTAAATCACATCTCATGCATTTAGCAAAAGCTCAGTCTGCATTGATTATTAAACAATAAACTGAGAAAGCTGCTCACTGAGAAAGCCTTTCTTGTCTCTCAACTAAATCCCAAGTGGCACTTTTCCAGACTGCAAATACAGGAAACGTGCCTGCAAGGATAACTTTATTTAAAAGTATTATTGTATCCATGAGCAAATGAATCCTTTTAAAATTGGTATGAATTTTGACTGATTTCCTGGTTGGACTTGAATGGATTTCTGAAACACAATGGTGCACAAGTTTCAAGTCATTGTAGTAGCTAGGGCTGTGACGGTTTGAATTTTCTCTTACTGCGGTGAAAAAGCAACATTCCCGCAGTCCACCACTGATGGCTGATCCAGCCCCACCAAAAATTTTTTTTTAAAATCAATTCTATCTTTTTTATTGGAATTTACCAGTGACGGCTGCTGAACAGAAAAAAAAAACGGGAGCGGAGGGGGCATCCTTTGAAACAGCTGATAATTTACATGTTTTCAATTATTGTTCTTGATTAACACATTTTCTGTCAATGTGAAAATTCTGTTGGCACATAAACTCCTGGCTTCCATTTTTAATTAAATATTATGGTGAGTAACTAATAAATTCAGTAAAAATGTTTTACTCACTTGCCTTAATAGGCTACCCTTCAAAAAAAACTACTCTGGATTTTTCCGTGTTAATTCTCGTCATATCCTGCAAAGCAGGCCATCAAACCTAGGCTGCATTATTGTTTAGATGAAAACAAATATTGAAACGCGCACATAATTGCATTCAGATGAAACGTTTTATTCCTCGTATTCTCAAAGAGAATTGATGACACCTGAAAGGGGTGAGTTAAAATATATTTAATGAAAGAAAATGATGGAAAACCAATTAGACTAATTATCAATTTAAATGTGTTTTACGCTCTTCCTGCTTGCTTTACAACATCCTCCACTGGATTTTACAGCAAAATTTATGGTATTTAAAACATGTACAAACAGTGTAGGATGAACTGCGAACAAAGCTTATAATTGCTTTAAAAACTAAACCAAAAGTAAGAGCTTATACAGCTTCAATGAAATTGACAAGTAACAAACCAAAACATGATGTCCAGGTAAAGGGCGACTTAACTGCAGTGCAAATTATTCCTGACATGTTCTTTATAAAGAATAGCAAAATTACGTAAGATTCTAAATAATAAATGGTAGGTAATACCTTGCTACCGATTAAGGTGATTGTAACAAAGCTGTAATGATGCTACAATATAAGGAAAAAAAACATTCCATTGTAATTGATCATTTAGATCATTTCCGTCAATACAATCTCATAAGCCCCGGACTAGGAGTTTTAAACTGGCTTACTGTTATGTTATAGACCAGGAATCAAGAGTGGAGGTGAAGTACAATCCAGTAGGTAGTTTTATTGCAGTAGGTAGTTTCATTGACAACAAAATAGAATATTTGGGGACGGAACCCCAGATAAGGATAGCACAGTTTAGTACAGATCTTAGACAAAGCTGAGCTGTCAATCTCTGGCCTAGAGGAGTACCCACTTCAACAGGGATAAACTGTCTGTCAAGAGGATAGAGTAAGGGAACTTTGTTCCAATCCTGATGACTGTAGAGGGATTGGGTGCGTGTTCCTAACAAACTGGACAGAGGAACAGATTTGGAAGTGTTCACAAGAATGTGGACCCTGAGTAGGCTTGGAAGCTAGTTCGAGTTTAGTAAGTGAAGAAGAAAGTTTCTGGAAATTGCCGTCATTAAAGTAAACATTACACTTAAAGACAAAGAGTTTCCACAAGGAATATTGACTGGTTCTAAACACAAGTAAGAAATTGCAATCCAGCAACTTGCTACACGAAGCAGGCGATTTAAATACACTCCACTGGAACATTAGGAAGTAACCATGAAACGAGAAAGAGCCGGGGAGGGGATTAGATATGAGATGTAAACCAAAGGCGACATATTTCTGATAGACATGCAAGTCATGTGAGGCATTCCTGTAAGCGTTGGAACACTTTACTTGCCTGGCTTTGATGGGGCCTTAGCATTTGCTAAGGTTTTAATTTCAGGTCTTCAGGTTTTAATTTTTCATTCTTCAATTGATAGCGTTAGCATTGTCATAATGTGAAAAATACCTCACCTTATAAGAGATCATTTTCCTTACTCTGGCAAAAATAGCAATAGAGGTAATGGTTACAAGTTGGGCAGGTGCAGTGCTGTTTATTCTGTTGCAGGACAGTCTCATCACACCAAAAGGAAACATGGTGTGAAACCAGGATGGCCCATATCACTCCTGTTGTTAAGTAGAGTTATATCAATGTGGCCGAAACCAGGCTTCAATTTTGAGGCTCAATACTTGATGTTTCTCACATGCACCACAGCAGTTGGCTCCAGAACTGATCATTCAGCTCTTGCTTTAATTGTATAACCCCAATTCCAAAATAGTTGGGACAAGTGTAAATTGTGAGTAAAATCAAAACGAAATGACTTTCAAATCACACCAGCCAGTATTTAATTTATATTAGAACAGAGATGACATAGCAAATGTTGATACTGAGAAATTTTTCAATTTTATCCACAAAATGAGCTTTTTAACACAGAGTGGAGGCGTCTGGGCATTGAGTAGACAAGTTTCTTGAGTTTAGCCATTGGAATTTGATCCCACTCTTGTTTAATACAGGTTTCCAGCTGCTGCGGAGTTTTGGGTCTCCTTTGACAAACCTTTCCTTTAATTATGCGCCAAATGTTCTCAATCGGTGAAAGATCAGGACTGCAGGCAGTCCATTTCAGCACACAGATTCTTCTACTACGAAGCCATACTGTTGTAATAGCTGCAGTGTGTCTGTCTTCTGGAGGGGGGCATATGTTAATCTAAAACTTTTATTAACCTTTCAGCATTCATGGTGGTTTTTAAAACATGCACATGTCCCACACCATATGCACTAATGCATGCCCATACCATCAGAGATGCTGGCTTTTGAACTGAATGCTGATAATAGGAGGGGTGGTCTTTCTCCTCTTTAGCCCAAAGGACACAATGCCCATGATTTCCAACAAGAATGTCAAATTTGGACTCGTCTGACCACCGGACACTTTGCAACAGTCCAATTTAAATGAGCCTTGGGCCACAGAAAACGGCGGCGCTTCTGGATCATGCTCAACAATGGCCTCCTTTTTGCATGATAGAAATTCAAGTGGCATCTGTGGATGGCATGGCATACTGTGTTTACAGGAGTGGATTCTTGAAGTATTCCTGAGCCCATTTATTTATGTCAATTACAGAATCATGCCGGTGAGTGATCACAGGCATCCCGGAAAGGTCTTCATCCTTGTCCCTTAAGCACAGGGATTTTTCCAGTTTCTGTGAATCTTTTGATGATGTTATGCATTGTCAACGATGAAATATTCAAAGCCTTAGCAATTTGACATTGAGGAACATTGTTTTCAAAGTATTCCACAATTTTTTTTACGCAAGCCTTCTCAGGTTGGAGAGCCTCTGGCCATCTTTACTTGTGAGAGGCTCAGCCTCCCTTTTATGGCCAATCATGTTACACCTGAAGCCAGATAACTTAATTACTTGCTAAATGTTCTTTCAGCTGATTCTCTTATGTATTAATTGCTTTTTCAGCCTTTTTCCCCAACTTTTTTGAGACCTGTTGCAGCCAAAAATTTTGTGGATAAAAATGTAAAATGTCTCAGCTTCAACATTTGAAATGTTATCTCTGTTCTGTTGTAAATACCATATTGGCTCATGTGATCTGAATGTCATTGCATTTTGATTTTATTCACAATTTACACTTTGTCCAAACTATTTTGGAATTAGGGTTGTAAGTCAACAGTACAGATGTAGTAAAAATGTTTTTTTTTTTTTTTGCAGAGAAAAAAAAGTTATGTCAACATATTTTCTTTTTGCCTGATGTTTCCCCATGTATGTGTTGTTCTTAACTAACATGCTTAATGGTTGTTAAAAGAAATAATTTCTGCTTGCATGTGGTGCTCGTTATGTCACTGCATCGCACAGCATATGTTTGGCATAGACTCTATCTCTGAAAACTGCGCTTTCAAAGTAGGAAATGGTTTTTACAAAGCCTGAGGAAAGTCAATCGGTAATGTCACAGTGACCTGCTATATACTTTTTCTACAGCCTTCAGTGAAATAGGAGACGTCATTAACAAGTTCCTGTAAGGCACAATATGTCTTATAACCCTGTCCCTTGCCCCTCATGCAGATCAGGGGTTTACTGGCATGCAGCCAAAACCTCAAACTATTTCACAGTAAGGGTGAGAGGCAGGGCTGCAGCAGGCCAAATCTGACACCGTTTCAGGAGATAACCTCTGCATAGAAATGGCATTGGGATTTAAAGCTGATACACCGGGGCCAGTGGCGATTGCACTGTGCACAGAAGGCGATAAGCGGAATGTGAGCTGGAAAACGAAGGAGCGGCAGAATGAGCCGAAACATCAGACTCATTTACAGTCCTTTCCTTCCAGAAATTAAACCCTCAATTGAGCTTCCAGCAGGAGCACTAAATGGCTGAGAATATTTTTTTCCTCCCAAAAATCCAAGCCCCAGTAAATGTTGGTATATAGGCCTACTCCAGCGCGTGATAAGCCTACGCCAGTGAAATGATTTTCATCTCATGCATGGTTAGGAAGGGCACTGCAAGTATCTCAAAGGAGGAGGACTTGCCATCACTGAAAGAGAATAGGGTGTGCAGGAAAGAATAAATTACAGGAACCAGAAACATTTCTCAGATAAAATTTTGATTTAATTAGTTTTTTGTACCTTTTATATGATGCAAATGGTAAGAACTGGCGGATAGTACAGTGCAGTGAAAAAGTTGGCCAGGTTGCCTGCTCATTGTGGGCAACAGCAGCCCAGGATTCATATAGGATTATCAAGAGATGTAGTAAAATGTCTCCGAAAATATGTAAATTGTCCTTACCTTCCAATAAACTACTGCTCTCTAGGTACTCTAGATTGTTATCCTTCAACTAGCTGCATTTTGAAATAAATTTGTCAATCGATTGGTGGATGAAAAAATACATTGTTCCGTTTTTTTAATCTAGCTGTCCTCTTCTTGACCAAAATGGCAGCAATCGCAACCGCTCATGCGCAAATCAACAAAAACAGCAGAAAAAAGTGTTGATGGGCAGATGTTTCTACTGCGCATGCACAGTTTGCAGGTTCCCCTTCATCTCTCAGATTCGTTGGGATCGAGAGAATCATTCCGCGTCCAAGAGGAGGTGATATTCTCCGGAAGTTAGCTCAAAGAGAAATATATTGGATTTACACTTTAAAATCGATTACTCTTAGTGGTCTAAATGTAGACTTTCGTCTGAAATGTTTTTTGTAATTGTGTGCATTACATTATATTATGTGTTATTAAGTGCATTCATATGTATCTAATACCTGAGTGACTTTGCTATATATGGTCTGATTGAGTAATGGAATGATTGAACAATTTGGATTTGTGTAATTGCATGGAACTGCTATTTGTGCACTGTGGAAATTACATATTACAGCCATGCTTCATTCATTCTTACGCTCTGACGAAGGCTTGATTGAGCCGAAACGCGTTAGCGCTTTTTTAGTGCCTGTCTACAACAAAAGGTATATTTATAATCCGTCTTGATTCGTTTATTTGGATGTGCGACCATTCTCTATGTTGAGAGTATCACAATTTTTTTTTACTATTATTATTATAATATCTGCCAGTCCTGTAGCCTATACAATTTCCCATTCAAAGATAATACATTCAAAGAAAATGAAGTTTAACTACATGAGAGCAGATTTATACATAAAAAAGCAAATAAATTACATTATAAATACAAAGGATATGTAAAAAAAAGATTTAAAAAGGTAAAAAGAACAAAAACCCCGGCAATTATTTTTTCAAATAACATGCTATCAATGCCCAAGAAGGTTCATGTCTACACCGGGGATTGCACCCTAGTTGCTTGGAATGCAGTGCTGAAATCTAACCGCAAAGCTACGCCAGCTGACTTGTTTTGCCTTGTCAAATTTCCAATATAAAGAATGAGTTAAGAAAGCATGTCACTCATCCCTCTTGTATGGTTGTGCTTGCTGTACTCACGCGGAATTGCATCATGGTTTTTGGAGGCTGGTGAGCTTTCTTTCGTCCGGTATGATATCGTTTTGCCCACTATCAGATTCTTTGGCCAGCTGGCATTAATTGTGGGCGGCGCCCAGACTCTAGCAAAGGCGGCAAGGTGGAACTTGGGTTTAAATAGCGTGTGAGTGCTACTATGCACTATAGCCGCTAAGGTCTCTAGAAGGAGAATTGTTTGAGGAATTAGCTGCAAAGAGGAAACTACTAGTTCACAAGGGAATCTTTCTCTCTTTTTTTCCTCTTTCTGGGCACCGTCTGGTGCTATTTCTTTTCATTTCGGTTCCCGAGATTTTTCCCTTTTTTGAAGTTTAACTACATGAGAGCAGATTTATACATAAAAAAGCAAATAAATTACATTATAAATACAAAGGATATGTAAAAAAAAGATTTAAAAAGGTAAAAAGAACAAAAACCCCGGCAATTATTTTTTCAAATAACATGCTATCAATGCCCAAGAAGGTTCATGTCTACACCGGGGATTGCACCCTAGTTGCTTGGAATGCAGTGCTGAAATCTAACCGCAAGGCTACGCCTGCTGACTTGTTTTGCCTTGTCAAATTTCCAATATAAAGAATGAGTTAAGAAAGCATGTCACTCATCCCTCTTGTATGGTTGTGCTTGCTGTACTCACGCGGAATTGCATCATGGTTTTTGGAGGCTGGTGAGCTTTCTTTCGTCCGGTATGATATCGTTTTGCCCACTATCAGATTCTTTGGCCAGCTGGCATTAATTGTGGGCGGCGCCCAGACTCTAGCAAAGGCGGCAAGGTGGAACTTGGGTTTAAATAGCGTGTGAGTGCTACTATGCACTATAGCCGCTAAGGTCTCTAGAAGGAGAATTGTTTGAGGAATTAGCTGCAAAGAGGAAACTACTAGTTCACAAGGGAATCTTTCTCTCTTTTTTTCCTCTTTTTGGGCACCGTCTGGTGCTATTTCTTTTCATTTCGGTTCCCGAGATTTTTCCCTTTTATTTTGTTCTGTCGAACTCGCTTTGCTTCCTTTTGTTACTGGACTAGATCTTTGTCCGTTGGAAGCGTGAGTCTCTCTCTCTCTCCTTTTGTTGGTTCGTCTCTCTTATTTTGCTGGACTTCCTTTCATTTCTGCTGCTGCTTTTGGCGTCTCAAAACACCAGCCATCACAAATTGCGCAACTTTTCTGTCAGAAAACGACTTTGAAAAGGACTTTTGAATAATTAGTAGAGAATTATACTGAAAATACCACAAACAAACCAGGTAAGCGTTTATATTGTCGTGCCAAATACATGGAAATAGCCCATAGACTCAGCTTGACGCACTGGGAACGCAAGGCTCTAGCATAGGCTAGGTCTGTGCGATTAAGGTGGCTTACACCTTATTGGAAATATGAGAACCCATAGAATCAAAAGGTTGCCGGCAAAGTCTCTCTGACAGCATCACAAGCCGATCACAGAGAGGAAAATACATTGCAAGCAAGCTGAATGCTTCCGTGCTAAGATCTTTGAAGCAATGCCCCGGAAAAAACCTGGAGACTGGAAGTTTCCTTATGACAGGGACACATTAGGGTAACAATAGGAAGTGGAGATTTTCCCTTGAACCCTTTTTTATTACAAAATATCAATGGTAACATTTTTTTGCTTATCTTGGTAGACTGTAAAGTGTATGCCTTCTGTTCCTTGAGTGTGGTGTCGTTTTAAAATGACAAGGCTTATATCGTTGGATTCTGTGGACTTTCCTCTTACATTTGAGGCATTGTTTGTATGCATAGCACAAATTCAGTGGAAATGCTTGTGATTCAGGGCTGATATGATTTTATCCTATGTTTCGCTCCATGGTTATTTACTTGCTTTGTGCTTGAATGGTATTTGGTTGCGGTAAAAATGGTGAAAATTAGCTGTTTTACAAGTTGTTTTGCATAGAGTGGATAAGCCGCATGAGGTTGTTGCAATTAGGAAACATGCTGTATTTATTATGTGTAACAACCGCCCCCCAGTACAGGGGTTTTTGGGATTAAGGGGTTAAACAATTTTTCCTCACCGCTTTGAAACTAACGATTACCTCATTTTGCTTATTTCCCGTAGCTACAGCTTGTATTATATACTTAGCACGATTAAAAACACAACAGTCAGGTATATACTGTATTTGCGGAAAATTAAAGAATCGATTGGCAAGCCCATCAACAGGAGTAGGAACTCTTCACTTCTGACTGGGGGCACCTGCCTCTGAGTAATTTTTTGGCTCTATTTCCCTGTTTCTATCTAAGGGCAGCCAAGCATAAATGGGCAAAAACAAGGTTATCTTTAGGGGTCATGTGCATGCATGTGCTGCTCACATAGACGTGTCGAATGGAACTTGTGCTCGCCCTCATATGTCTCAGACCCCTCGTTTTATGATCAGTTTGGGCTGTTGTCCAGAATCTGTCACGTACAGGCTATGACCAAATGTGGCACTCTTGAGCTACCATAGTCACTCGTGGCTGCCCTAAGCAGGGTTGGTCAGTGACAGTGCCTGCGTTCCATTCTCGGATCGACAGCCGACTCAATGTTGCAAATGATGCACCACCTCTCCGCAGCTGAGACCTGCCCATGGCTCTTTTTCTCTCTCCTGTGTCACAGGCTGTTCCATTTTCATGATGCAGTAGCATTTTTCTTTTTTTTTCTTTTGTTGGCTTTATGTAAGCTCTTGACCACACCCAAAACAACAAGTCAAGTGTCACTGTACACATCACAAACAGCTCAATGTTTGTTTTCACTGAAGTGCTTGCCACATTCGCGTAGTGCGGGTCAGGATTACAATACCCCGCAAAAGCAATGCAAATCGATCGCTTCATCAATTAGCAGCAAATACAGTACATCCCTCACCATTGCGTTTTTATTGGCGCTAAGTATATATATATATATATATATATATGCCGCACATGTCGCACGGGCAAAATGCGGCACGGACGACCCATTCGATGTCACAATGGGATCGTTCGACGGCACTGAAGCATGCGAGTTAGTAGGCTGCTACTTACAGTCTAGTCTCCCAAGGGAACTCGAGCGCAGCAAGATCGACCTTTACAGAGACGATGGCCTCGGCGTCTTCCTAGGAACACCGCGGCAAACGGAACAAATGAAGAAAAAAAATTGCAATACATTCTCAAACCACGGGCTCCAAATCACAATAGATGCAAACAAAAAAATTGTACATTTTCTAGACGTAACCCTCAATCTAAACGACGGATCGCATGCACCATACGTGAAGCCAAACAACGTGCCGTTGTTCGTGCACAAGGAGAGTAATCATCCCCCATTAATTTTGAAAAACATTCCGTGTAACATCAATAAACGACTACGGGTCATATCCTCTTCTAGCACCTGCTTCGACTCATCCACACCCGTTTATCAACAAGCTCTAACAAAAAGTGGTTATAGCCACCAATTAAGCTTCGAACAGCCCGACACCGGCAATCAGAGAGACAGACCCAGACAGCAAAGGCACAGGAACATCACGTGGTACAACCCTGCATTTAGCAACGTTGTAGCCACCAACGTTGGCAGAAAATTCCTGGATATCGTTAGAGAATGTTTCCACGAAAGACACCTTTTCAGAAAAATTTTTAACAAAAACACACTAAAAATAAGCTACTCGTGCATGCCGAACCTGAAGTCGATTATCAGCAGCCACAACAAGGCACTACTATAGGCCAACACCCATGATCAGAACACCACAACTAAAACCTGCAATTGCAGACGGAAACCAGAGTGCCCACTTGAAGGCAATTGTTTGACGGAGAACATAATTTACCAAGCGACTATAGAAACAAATCACGGCAAAGAAACTTATGTCGGCCTTACGGAAAACACATTTAAAGTCAGGTATCGAAACCACCTATCTTCGTTTAAGAACAGAAACCACCAAAATGCGACTGAATTAAGCAAGCACATATGGAAAATGAAGGACAAAGCAGAACAGTTTAGGATCACGTGGAAAATTCTCGCACATGCCACCCCATACATGAACCGAACCAAACGATGCATCCTTTGTATCACGGAGAAATACTTTATAATTTGCAAACCAAACTTGTGCTCTTTAAACAAACGCAATGAACTGGCCAACACGTGCCGCCATGCCAGCAAATTCCTTTTGAAGAATGCACCTGGATAAGCAGACAGGCAATTAGCTAACGTCATTTCCACTGAAGTCATTTCCATTGAAGTCACCCGACAAGAGAGCTACCGCTCTTGAAACAAATTTGTAGTGACAATTTTTTAACCAATGCAGCAACCTTTTAAACTTTTCTATAACCTTTTGAATGTATTATGTATATATATATATATATTTCTGTCATGATAAGGCTTCAGCATGTTAATGTGACACTGTTTTGTCTTTCTCCTATCTGGAGTCATCACAATGATCATTGAGTTTTGTCAGAATTTCAAATGGACCATGAAATCTAGCCTGCAGTGGATTGGACTGCAAGGGAAACAACACAAGGACCTTGTCTCCTAGTTTAAACTCACGGCTTCTGGCTTTATGATCATACCAAGTTCTCATTTTTCCCTGACTTAATTTCAAGTTCTCTTTGGCTAGGTCACATGCTGCACGCAATCTTTCCTTGAACTTGCTAACATAGTCTAACAGACTGATATGCGGCTCTTGCTCTTGAAATTGTTCACTCAACAATAGCAAAGGTCCTCTCACTTCATGGCCAAAAACTAGCTGAAATGGACTGAATCCAGTAGACTCCTGCACTGCTTCTCTAGCTGCAAACAACAGCAAATGAACACCTTCATCCTAGTCTTTCTCAGGGTCATAACAATAAGTCCTCATCATTGTCTTGAGAGTGGAATGAAAGCGCTCTAAGGCACCCTGACTCTCTACATGATAAGCGCTAGAAAGAATCTGCTTTGCACCTAGTTCATATACAACCTGCTGAAACAATCCGGAAGTGAAATTGCTACCTTGGTCTGACTGAATTTCCCTGGGAAGACCAAACAACATGAAGAACTTTATCAAAGCCTTGGAGATTGCAGTTGCCTTGATTTTGCGTAGAGGTATGGCTTCAGGGAATCTGGTAGATGCACATATAATAGTCAAACCTAGCTCCATTCTGGGCTTAACAAAAGAAAAGGTCAATACTACCATCTAGTGGCTTCTATTTACACTACATCAGAAAAAGGAACAAAAAGAATCAAGCCTCTGTGTCAGCTGCAGGACTGTTAAAACTCTGACAAATCCCTGCCATCCGGTCCAAATGGAAAGAATCATTATCAGATGCCTTCTGCTGCCCATGCCACCTCTGTCCCTCCCTCCTCCCCGTGTGCACGCTCATCACGTTTGCCATTGCCGGAAATATTCAGCCAGTAGTTGTCGGTAATACACCTTAGTGTAGCCGTGAGTGTAGCATTTTTTACTTCAGTGAAACATGGCTAAACTCTATGGGGTAAGGTTACCGTCAAAAGTTTTGTGCGTGTACACATAAAAATCGTGCACTTATTCACCCCTTAAGAACTGAGATCCTTAAGAACCCCGGTACCGGGGGCGGTTATTACGCATTATAAATACAGCATTTTTTCAAATCGCGACATTGTCAAGCATATCCACATTACGCGAAGAAACTCGGCCAAAAGCTCATGTAAACCATTTTTACCTCAACCGAACACAATTCAAGCACCAAGCAAGTAAATAAGCATGCAGCAGAACATGGGATAAAATCATATCAGTGCTGAATTGCCAGGATTTCTGCTGAATCCGTGCTATGCATAAAAACGATACCTCAAATAAAAGAGGAAATTCCACAGAATGCAACGATATGAGCCCTGTCATTTTAAACCGACACCATATTGAAAGAGCAGCAGGCATACACTTTACAGTCTGCAGAGATGAGCAGAAAAAAATTCTTACCTTTGATAATTTGCAATAAAAAATCTGTTTGAGGGTAAATCTGCGCTTGTTACCCCAATGTGTTCGTGTTATAACGAAACTAGATCTGCCGGTATCATGTTCTTTCCCAGGGTGTTGCTTCAAATATCTCAGCTCCGTAGCATTCCGCCTCCTTGCAATGTACTTTCCAATCTGCTTTCGGCTTGCGATGCTGTCAGGAAGACTATGCTGGTAGGAATTTGATTGTATGAGTCCTGAGGATTCTAACGAACTCGAAACCACCTTAATGGCAGAAACCTAGCCTGAGCTACAGCCTTGCGTTCCGAGTGCGTCAAACTGAGTCCATGGGACATATGCATGTTCTTGAATAGCGCGACAATATAAATGCATAACTAGTTTGTTTGAGGTATTGTCCGAATAATTATCCGCTAAATATTCAACATTCATTTTCAAACTCGTTTTCTGACAGAATCTTTGCACTATTCCGCACAAATACTGAGCCTACAACAGTACAGTAGCCTACGTATTTTCCTTACCCATTCGTTGAATGGGCAATTTGACCATAGACTGTTGTCGATTGGCGCAGCCTATTGCATAAAATGCTGCGCTGCTGAAAGTAAATTGTGAAGGTACGATTCCTGATATTTTATTTTATTTTTTTATTTTTTGGGAAATAATCGCAGTTGCCTTCTACAAATAATCGCTGGGGTCTTTGTTATTCTTACTTTTCTTTAACGTATTTTCACATTGCCTTTGTATTTATCATTTTACTTATTTGTTTTGTTGTTTTTAATAAATATGCTCCAGTGGAGTCAAACTTAATTTTCATTATATGTATTATCTTTGAATGGGAAATTGTATAGGCAACAAAACTGGCAGAAATAATAATAATTTTTTTTATTCTAAAAATTAAAAAATGTTGTATTTGGTTGGATTGGATGCCTGTAGTGATATATAAGTGAAATTTTATGGGTTTTACAGCTTGGTATCTAAGAAATCTGAAATGGAACACAAGGCACCTAAATTGCCAAAATGGAGAAGCCACTTAGACATTCCTCTCAAATTTTGCTCTGATTGACCTGTTTATGTTCAGGAAGTGCGCTCGACTCCAACAAGTTTCTTTTTAAAAAAATCTTTGGGTGCAAGCGAACTGGGACAGTACATTTGTGGTGAAAAAGCCACACTCTCGACTGCAGTTCTTGATTATTTTAGCATGACTAATCCATTAAAATCCATTAAAATAATCAAGAACCGAGTCGAGAGTGCGGCTTTTTCACCACAAATGCTCTGATTGACCTGATCAGAATAAACTTTGGCACAGATAATAATGACATTCTGTGCTGTAATTTTTAGAGGTTTCAGGCTGCAACTCTACAAATTTTCAAGGGATCGAAGCAAAAATTAGATCTTTCATTTACACTGTGTTCCATCTCCATTTACTCTGACTCAGTGACATATATAGTGATTTTTACACCAGGTATGAAATCCCAAATGGTTTTACCTTTATTACGATACCAAGATTATTCAAATGGACCAAGCAGTCACAGAGATATACTCATTTATACTCATTTCATTTTGGGTTTGCCATTTTCAAAAAAGAGGCTCAGGGCTTAAGGGGTTAAAAATGTATGCGTGTTGGTCTATAGTTGTGCATAAATAAAAAATTTGTAAACTCTTATTTAAGTCAAATCACACATAGATTATGCATTGTATAAATTCTCTGTGAGAATACAACTCATAAAGTTACAACTTCACTAAATTACAAATACAGATTGCAGTTTACGGATGTCACTTTCTTCAGAATGAATACAAACCTGAATAGCTTGAAATAACAGTTGTTAGGACCCCTGTTGTACATTTGTGAATCTGCGCTTGAAATCTGTTATCTTTTTTTTGGTTCGCCTAGGTCTGATACTTCCGTTTCCGGTTTACCCCTTTAAAAGGCGCGGTCTAGTGTCAACCGTGGAGACTAGCTCTTCCGATTTATTAATTGCGTTAACGTCCTGTGAGATTAATTGTTTCTGCCTTCTTTGACTCGGATTGCCTCTGGATTTACGATTCTTGCCGTTCCCTTTAATTAGTTTGTTTGAATTGTGGTGGCTGACCCTTGGCTTGTCCCATTAGACTAGAATTCTAGCCCTTGCGTTTTGGTTTGGTTGCTTGGTGACTTCCCGGTGTTTTGACCTCGGCTTCTGTATCTGACTATCCCTCTCGTCTTGCCCTTTCCGGTACGCTGTTAGGTCTACTCTGGTTAGTCAGCGTGCTCCCAGCTGGATCTCACAGTCCTTCCATCGGGGCACTTCTTTGTTGTTTTGCTTTGTTGTTTTTCCTTTATTATTTTTAAAGGTGATTCTGGGCGGAAACTTGTTTCCACAGGGGGTACACTATTCGTTCCCTCAGTCCTTATTTGCGGACTGGGAGTTCGGGAGTTAAGTGTTTAAAAGCCGCCCCGAGCCCGGCGAACCTTCGAAGATTAGCCATAGGAATAGTTTAGCTTTGGTTAGGCAGATAGGGACCAGAGTAACTGAGCAGCGTACTATTCGTGCCTTTTACAGTTCTCCCCGCCCGTCCTTCCCTTACTTTCTTTACCTGTTGCTGTCTGCCCTAGACCGGGTCGTAACACAGTCAAAACTACGTCACAAGGTCACGGGCATTATGTATCGAGTGGAAGATAACATTGATTCTACAAACAGCGCATGTGTCAGAAATTTGATCGTGGGTTCAATTTCATGGCGCCAAGATGGCAGACCATGTGGACACAGCAAGCAATCAGGTAATGTTAACCTCTTTTTGCTTGTTCTAACATGATATTTGCAAAATATTATGGAGTTGAAAATGAAGCGGCTTTACTTTCGTTGATAGCCTTTGTTTCTAGTAACGTAACTTAATCGGTTTCTTTGTGCTAGGTGCAGTTAGCCGGTATAACGTTACTCAACACGGCACACAACCTAGTGTCGATATTGAACAGCAGAGCCATGTGGAGTGAGAGTCGCGTCAACTCCGTTCACTCCAGACCAAGGTTTTACAGTAATGGTGGGTCATGGAGTCTCCCAATAGTTCCCGGAAGTTAGCGACGAAGACTACTAGTCCAGCAGCCGAAATGAATCGGAATCGACCGTTCGTGATCTTTCAAAAAATAAGACGATTAAATAATTACACTGTATATTGGCAGCACATCTGAATTAATTTAACACGTACAGTAAAGCGTATCCTGGATTATCCCCTGTATAATTCAAGATATATTGAACGTTTAAGGGCAGAAAATTAGGCTAGGATACTAGCTAGGTACAGTCAGCGACACAGTTACTAGTGCTAACCATGAGCAGCAGCATAATCTTGCATGCTAGTTATCATTGAACTCAGCTATGCTTGCCATCGCGTGCTGAACGTGCCAGTAAACCTTTGAAATGGTTATATCAAAATTGAGTAAATCCAAATTGTTTCTGACACATGCGCAGTATGTAGAATCGATGTTATCTTCTATTCGATACATAATGCTTGTGACGTAGTTTTGACAGTTATTTCACGCTGTTCAGATTCGTATTCATTCTGAAGAAAGTGACGTCCGTAAACTGCAATCCGTATTTGTAATTTAGTGAAGTTGTAACTTGATGAATTGTATTTTCACAAAGAATTTATGCACTGCATAATCTATGCGTGATTTGACTTAAATAAAACATTTGTAAACTCTTGTTTATGTGTGACAGTTGAAGGGTCCTGTCACTGGAAGTGTCTCCTAATAAGTACATGCCCTGGCTACCCTGCCACCAAGCCTGGCTCGTCAGCGTGCATGACTCTTACCCGGGAGTCTGGAGGCTCAAGTCCCCGCCTGGGCCCTCCTTCGGCCTGCTACATTCGCACAACTATAGACTAACACGCACAGATTTTTAAGTGCCCACGCATGAAACTTTTGAAAGTAACCTTACCCCATTAAACTCGCTCAAGAGGGGAGGTGAGTTTGCGCTTTATGTGAGTGAGAGGTGGTGTAATCCTGGACATGTGAACGTTAAGAAGCGCCTCTGTACCCCAGACATTGAACTGCTTGCTGTGGAAAAGCGCCTGTATTATTTACCAAAGGAGTTAACGTTCACCATTGTGATTGCCGTTTTCTTCGTTTTTTTCTCCAAACGTTTTCTTTTCTCCATCAGCTAAAGCAGCGGTGGCCTGTGACTCGAAATGCGTGTATTCGCATTGATTTTGCATGTAATTCGTCGTGCGAAAAATTTATTCCACGTCCCGTGAGAAAGCGGCTAAAGCTGGTCGTCGGTACTGGTGACGTGGATGGAACTGGCACACCATTTTGCCGTTTAGTCTTGTAAATTAATCAATCCTCAGATTGCTATTCAAGCAAAGTAATAGAGTTATCGTTTGTTTAATGGGGAGAATTCCGCCTACCCTAACTGACCTCCGGCAGCATACAATACAAAATGTCAAGAAAGCCCGAAAACAGTTTGTTGAAGACAACCAGTCCAAGAACATGAACTACTAGAACCATGTTCTGTGGTCTGACGAGACCAAGATAAACTTGTTTGGCTCAGATGGTGTCCAGCATGTGTGGCGGCGCCCTGGTGAGAAGTATCAAAACAAGTGTGTACTGCCTACAGTCAAACATGGTGCTGACAGCATCATGGTCTTGGGCTGCATGAGTGCTTCTGGTCCTGGGGAGCTGCACTTCGTTAATGGAATAATGGATCCAACATGTACTGTAAGATTTTGAAGCAGAACATGACGCCCTCCCTTCAGAAACTGAGCTGCACAGCTGTTTTCCTACATGATAACGACCTGAAACACACCTCCAAGATGACAACTGCCTTCCTGAAGAAGCTGAAGGTGATGGCGTGGCCAACTATGTCTCCAGACCTGAATCCCATTGAGCACCGGTGGGGCATCCTCAAGAAGAAGGTGGAGGAGCAGCAGGTGTCCAACATCCACCAGCTCCGTGATGTTGTCATGGAGGATCCCAGCAACAACCTGTGCAGCTCTGGTGAATTCCATGCCTTGGAGAATCAAGGCAGTGCTGGACAACAATGGTGGTCACACTAAATATTGACACTATGGACACAATTTGGCATGTTGACGGTGAGGTGTACTCACTTTTGTTGCCACCCATTTTGGAAATAGTGACTGTTTATTCAGATATTTGGACAGTGCAGTAAATCTACACTGCTACACCTATTGTGCAATGACTACTCTAGAATATGTTCAGTTTTCATTTCTGTAACGTTGTCCCTTAAAAAGATATACTAAATTAATAGTCGAAATGTGAAGGGTGTAATCACTTTTGTGAGATACTGTATATTAACTACTTTTTCAGTCCTTTTTTTGCCCATGTCTCAACTTTTCTGAGACCTGTTGCAGCAAATTTGAAAAAAGCTCATTTTGTGGATAAAAATCCATCATGTTTCAGTTTCAACATTTGAAATATTATCTATGTTCAGTTGTAAATAACATATTGGCTTGTGATCTGAAAGTCATTGCATTTTGATTTTATTCACAATTTACACTTCGTCCCAACTATTTCGGATTTGGGGTTGTATAAGCCATTTAAGAAAGCAAGTGCATGTATTTATAAAGAAGCTCATACGTAAATGGTTGTGAAAGGAAAATTAAACAATTTAGTTACCCAAGATATATATTTTTTAAAATCTTTTTTCTTTCTCATTTTGCTCCTCATGTGGGTGGAGTTTTTGGGATCAAGTCCTACTGCCACCCTGTTATTGATAGTGGTTACTGATTTTAAAATTTTTATATCTCCATCTCATTTTTAATTTTGACCTGCAAAGTGATGATACAATGCCCTCTGTAATTATTGGCACCCATGGTTAAGATGTGCTCTTTAGCTTCTAATTTTTTTTTCTAAATAATATAGGAACACAATGAAAAAATGAGAAAAATCCAACCTTTAATTCAAGTGCATTTATTCAGTGGGAAAAAAATCCCACATTAAGAAATAATTCTTTTACATCAAATCATGTGTGCCACAATTATTAGCACCACTGATGATTATATTTTGTCCAACCCCCTTTTGCCGACAAAACAACACCTAATCTTCTCCTATAATGTTTCACAAGATGGGAGAATACAGACAGAGGGATCTTCGACCATTCTTCTTTGCACAATCTCTCTAAATCATCCTGCGACCTGGGTCCTCTCCTCTGCACTCTCCTCTTCAGCTCACTCCACAGGTTTTCAATGAGGTTGAGGTCTGGGGACTGAGATGGCCATGGGAGGAACTTGATTCTGTGTCTGATGAGCCATTTCTGTGCAGATTTGGTCACATGTTTAGGGTCATTATCTTGCTGAAAGACCCAGTGACAACCCATCTTCAGTTTTCAGGCAGAGGCCACCAGATTTTGATTTTAAATGTCCTGGTATTTCAAAGCGTTCATGATGCCATGTACCCTAACAAGGTTTCCAGGGCCTCTGGAAGAGAAACAGTCCCACAGCATCACCGGTCCTCCCCCATACTTCACAGTGGGCATGAGGTGCTTTTCTGCATACTCATCTTTTGTGTTCCGCCAGACCCACTTAGAGTGTTTGTTGCCAAAAAGCTATATCTTGGTCTCATCTGACCAAAGCACACGGTCCCACTTGAATCCCAGCACCACTTAGCGAACTCCAGACGTTTGCGTTTATGATTGTGAGTGAGAAAAGGATTTTTCCATGCATGCCTCCAAAACGGCTTGTTGGCATGTAGATAGTGTCTGATGGCTGGTTTGTAGACTTTCTGGCCCCAAGATGCTACCATTTGTTGCAACTCTTTAACAGTGAGCTTTGGAGAACTTTTTATTTCTCTTAACATCCTCCCTCACAGTGCGTGGTGGCAAAATAACCTTGCGTCCTCATCCAGGCTTGTTTACCACTGTTCCAGTTGTTTTAAACTTCATAATGATTCCTCTGACAGTAGATATGGGCTGGTGCAGGCGAGTGGCTATTTTCTTGTAGCCATTGCCTGACTTATGAAAGTCGACACACATCTGCCTTACTTGAATGGTGTGTTCCTTTGTCTTTCCCACGTTGAAGAGAAATGGCCTCTGTGTCACGTGTGTGTATTTATACCCCAGATAAACAAGAAGTGATGAATTACTAATTAAATGTTCCTAGATACTCTGATCAACTTTGTAAACTACTATAGAAATGACAGAAATACTTCAATTACATTTATTTCCTAGGACTTGTTAGGGGTGGCAATAATTGTGGAACAGGTGATTTTATGAAAAATAATTATTTCTTAGTCAGGGATTTTTTTTCCCCTTAAAATTCACCTGAGTTGAAGGTTACATTTTTCTACAATTTTCAGCGTGAGAATACGTGTCTGCAATAAAAACTGAATTTATTTTAAGGCTTTTAATACATCTTAACCAGGGGTGCCAATAATTATGGAGGGCGCTGTATATTAACATACAAAGGCATACAAGTATGATCACTGTAGACAGTACAGTCACTAAAACAGACGCTGAATGACAGCAAATAAGTCAGTTAAGTAAATGCATTACCTGGTGAAAGACTTTGATCATACTGGTTGCTGTGCCCAGATTATTAATGACAATGTCGCAGGTTTCTTCATCAGAGCTTCAGTAGTCAACCAACTTAGTTTGAATTTGTTGAACCTAGGAAATCAGATGCTAATTACATCTGCTGAACTACATAACAATAAGTAAACATACCAAATAGGTCGAAATGTATTAATATGTGAACGTACATGAAAAATATAATTGTTTCTTATTTGATTAATGAACTCATGGAGTAGTGGGTAAAAATTGATAACTTGTTCAATAACCCCAACAATTTAGTACTATAAACACACTTGCAGCAATTCTAAACAACAAATGTTAGTTCACAGCTGGTAAAGAATACAACTTGAAGTGATTAAGTTGCCTGCAGGTCGAGTTCATTTGATTGTATCTCTTCATGGGAGAACTCTATGTACATGAAACTTTAATATAACTTAAAGTAGTTAGTGCACAGTTTGTAGAGTACAACATTGCCATCTGAATATAACTAAAAACACAGTCATTACCATCTAAACAGTTGGCAACATAGGTGAGTACACCCAATAATGAACATGTCCAAATACCACAAAGTGTCAATATTTAGTGTGCCAACCTCCCATTCCACCAAGATGACATCACTGTGCAGATGGATGCTTGAGATCTTTTGCTCCTCAACCCTCTGCTTGAAGATTCTCCACAGTTGCTCCATTGAATTTAGGGCTGGAGGCATACTTGGGCAGTCCATCCTGTTTACCTTCAGCTTCCTTGGGAACAAAGTTATCTTGGAGGGGTCATTTTGGGTAAGTATTGTGTTGTGCAATTGTGTTGCGGCCTAGTTTTGGAAGAGAAGGGATCACTCTCTGCTTGGAATTAACTCAGTTAATTGAGCTTCCAAGATCTGGCTGCATTCTTGCAGCCTTAAACTATGATGCTGCCACCACTATCTTCAACAGCAGGAAAGGGAAAGTTGTCTTTGTGCTCTTTACCAGGGTGCCACCATACACACTGGCCAAACAAGTTTTTTTGTCTCGCCGGCAGAGTAGTTCAGGAACATGGATTAATGCAACCATGTCCTGTGGTCTGATGAGACCAAGATAAACATACTCAAATGTCCATTGTGTGTGGAACCCCAGTCAAGAGTACCTAGACAACCACCCTTTGCCTGCTGGCAAGTATTGTTGTGACAGCATCATAGTTTGGGGCTCCAGGAGTGCTAACAGCTCAAGGGAGCTTGGCTGATTAAAGGATACATTCATTTCAAGCAGGGCACGATCACCTTTATTCTGAAACTGGACCGCAATGCAGTTTTCCAACACAATAATTACCCAAAAAACACCTCCAAGATAACAACTCCCTTGCTGAGGAAGCTAAAGGTAAAGTGTATGGACTGACCAGGTATGGCTTCAGCCCTTACCTCAACTGAGCACTTGTTGGGCATCCTCCAGCAGAAGGGTGAGGAGCAAAAGGGGTCTAATTTCCATTCAGTTCCATGTTCAGTGATGTCATCGTGGAGAAATAGGAGACGATTCCTGAAACAACTAGTGAGCGCTGCTGAATTCCATGGGCAAAAGGGTAAAGGCAGTGTTGGATAATAATGGTTGGCACAAACAATATTAACACTCTGGGCAAAATTTGGACATGTTAATTAAAGGGTGCACTCACTTATGTTGCCAGCAGTTAAAAGCTGTACAATCCAGACTGTTGTCCCCTACTGGTGGAATCAGTTACAAGCACTACCACAAAAAGGGTCATCACTTTCAAAAACACCACACCACCTTCAAAAATCTCTTAAAAACCCAGCTTTTCTGAAAACATCTCCTGCTTTAACACTTTTTAACTTTCTGGTGACTATTGGCACTTCTTGACACTCTTCACAATGTTTTAATAATAATGCAATAAATAGGAGAATAAAGGCAATATACTGATTCAGTTACCTCCAGATCAGCTTGAGGGAATTCAACCAATGCAGTCAGGGCGACGTTTACTGTGCTGGAGTCCTCTCCTTTACAAGACGTCTCAACTGCGCCAACATCACTCTAAACATGAATACAAACATAATGTAGTGAGGGCAGGCCATGTTCATAGCAACACTTCCATTCATAGCCCTACTAGATTACAAGTGTAAAAGCATGTAAATGCAATAGCCTTTACGATAGATAAGAGGTGGTCATGTTTGTAGTAGTTTGTAGTGATATTAGATGATGTCAAACATGGGTTACATTTTACGATCCCACTTGACAGTTGAAGTCAACTTCAAACATGCATATCCAGTTAACCTGAAGGGGTAGGCCTACAGACAGCATTAGCTGGCAATACAATATTTGACATTGAAATGTAGCCAACATCACACACACACACACACACACACAAAAACTACCTTACACACAAGAACAAATGGATCAGTACATCACAACCCACCAACCCCCAAGACACACACCCAAAGCACAAACCCCAATCACACCTCACAAGTATTATATAGTAAATTTAAACCACCATAATTATTAGAACATTAAAGTTAACAGGTATTACCCACCACACAGACTGTAATACAGGGAGTATAATCATCAAATTTCATATCGAGCAATCAAATACTTTTTAAATCTTGAATCAAATGCACTTAGGGATGTAGAATTTTTTATATTAGCTGGCAAGTTAGTCCAAGCTTCTGGATCTTCAGAAATAAAGCTACGAAGGACGATATCTTTTCGTACTCCAGACAAATGTATGTCATTGTGACTGCGTGTCAAATTGGAATGAACATTACTGTTGGGGCTATAAATTCCCTGGAGTGGTTCTGGCAGCTCGCCACGAGTGTGAGCGTAGACAAGTTTACAAAGCTGAATACAGTATAACTCGTTAAATGTTGGGATCTTAAGTTCACTGAAAATTGGACCGGCATGCTCATTATATTTAGAATCAGTAATAATTCTAACTGCCTTTTTAGCTCGCCGGGACGAATGTCCGGAGAGCTATTGTCGTACCCCCGGCGTCCTTTAACTTTAACCTTGCCCCGGCGAGCTTTGTTGTCTTTCTGACAACTCTTGTTCTGTAGTACTCAAAGTCTATTGAGAAATTTATCAAAGGCAGAACCCCATATTGTTATTCCATATAGAAGCTGCAGATGTATCTCTATATGCGATCTAACAGCGATGCAATCATGGTCTTAATTCATACAGATAAATAATGAACTTATTAAAAGGCTAATGCTTTGCCTCAATTGAACTGGTCCGCATTGTAATGAAATATCGCATTTCACTCTCGGTATTGCATGGGTTGATAAAAAATGTGGCACTGTGTTGTTAAATAGGCTATTAAAAGCGTGCGGCTCAAGCTACTTGCGTGACAGTCGACATGTATACAATTTTTAACAGCGTCGACTTAAATGCAGCAAACGCGCATCCAGATGAATGATTGTCGTCTTACCTAACAGGTGCTGCTTGTTCTCTCCAATTAAGCGTGGAGTGCTCTCGGAGTGAACCTTTTGTTAATTATGAGAATGATTCAGAACAGTTCAGGACCAATAATTGTTTAACGCCACTGTATACTGAATTTATCTCACGATTTCATCGCTGTTAGATCGCATTTGGAGAGTAACAGTGTCCTCAGTTGCCAATTATGATAATTGGAAAACGCGTCATATCAAGGAAAGGAAAAAGACTGGAAACTTGCTAGGTAACTAACTAATCCCCCCCAATTCCCTGTTCCATTTGCGCCACTGCCAACATCCTAAGTGCAATAACAGCATTCTTTCCGGACCGCACATGGAGAAACATCAGAGAGTACAAAGAACTCTGGCGGCGAATGAAGTCTGCTGATCGAGCCCAGAAAACTGATGCACTGAAAGCAGGTGGTGGCACCTTCCCATTATTAAAACATGACCATAAACGCAGCTTATTCTTTAGTCCTATATGTTTGGCTGTTTCATTCACGTATAGGAGATAAACACCTTTTGTAGTTACGAGCCTGTGTGTTTACGTGGTTTTGGTAACTTTAGTCGCGATAAACGCCGGCTTTTAGTCACAGTAAATGCCAGCTTCTTAAAGTCTACCCACCAGCTTCACCGCCACTAAAAGCCGGTGAGTAAGCTTCGAAAGCCGCCATTTACTGTGATTATGAAAGCTTCTGAAACCACTTAAATATACAGTTTCACCTGAAACAATGAGGATGCAGTACTTTAACAAGATCTACTATTGTGCTGCTTATTGTAACAAGCAACACTGTGTAACAAAACTGAATGAAAAGTTGCGTTTAGGCTAATTTAAGCAGTACAGTTGACTTACTTGTCAAGGAGAAAGCTGGCAACTTCATCGTCCCTTAGAAAATCTTTCTCCTTCATTAGCTCCTACCACCTGGGGAAGGCTAGCACAATGTTCACCCTTGTTTTTATGAGCAAGCCGGTCGCGCTGTCTTTTCAATTCACTTTTTCTTTTTTTTTTTGTGGATGATCCTGCATTATGCTGCTGTTAAGTACTGATTTTCAAATGTCGCCTCGATAGCCTCTCTTCCTGTTTTCCTCCGTTGTCTCAATCACTCTGGCAGGGCAAACCCGGATTTATTCCGCGTTTGGTGCTATTTGTCCCTTGCCGGCGGCAACAGTTTCAAGATGGCTGACTGTCATGGCGCTCCCCTACCAGCTTACCCATCGTATGTAGAAACAAGACTAAAATTCTTCGTTTACGAGAATATTTCAGATTATTTGCAGAGGTCGTAATACACCAATGATGATATATATGAATGCAGACTTAGATTTTGGCAAATAAAAAAAAAATTTTAATGTTGCACATTGTCCCTTTAAATTATATTTATATTATGTATTATTGTGTTGGTGGGCCAGTGGGTTGTGATCTTCCCTCTGATGGAATCATTCCCAATGTCCCAGTGCAGTGATGGGGACACTGTACTGAAGTAGACACCGTCTTTCGGATGAGACGTTAAGCCAAGGTCATGACTCACTGTGGTCATTAAAGATCCTATTACACTCATTGATTACAGAAGGGGGTTCCCCGGTGTCATGGCTTAAGTCCCAACCTGGCTCTTTAAACTTGTCTCCTAATCATCCCCTGATCTATTTGGCTGCGCAAATTGCCCTCTCCTTCCCCACCTCAACCCCCAGGGCTCCCTTGAAAAACAGGTGTCAATCTCAACGGGACTTCCCTGGTTAAATAAGGTTTAAATTAAATATAATGTACCGTAGAGAGTGAAATTTCCACATTTTTACTTCGAGGAACATTATTCTTAAATTACTGAAATATTTGTCCATGCATTCTTTCACAGAATGATAAAGCACTTGCCATCTTTTTTTCTGAAAGATTTCTTATACCAATTCATGTTACTCACCTGCTGGCAATTAATTTTATGAGCTCTGAGGTCTTCCACCAGGTGTATTTTTGAAAGCATCTTTCAACTTTTCCAGTCTTTTATTGAACAAGAGATGCCCATGATCATTCCATGTAAATATCATCGAGCCCTTGTAAAAAACCCAAAACCCGTAAACTTGGCACGTTGTGTAAATTGTAAATAAAAACAGAATACAATGATTTGCAAATCCTTTTCAACCTATATTCAATTGAATACACTGCAAAGACAAGTTACTTAACTTTCGAACAGGTAAACTTTTTTGCAAATATTAGCTCATTTGGAATTTGATGCCAGCAATATGTTTCAAAAAAGCTGGCACAAGTGCCAAAAAAGACTGAGAGAGTTGAGGAATGCTCATCAAATACTTATTTCGGACATCCCACAGGTGAACAGGCTAATTGGGAACAGGTGGGTGCCATGATTGGGTAAAAAAGCAGCTTCCCTGAAATGCTCAATCATTCACAAACAAGGATGGGGCGAGGGTCACCACTTTGTAAACAAATGCCTGAGCTGATTGTCGAACAGTTTAAAAACAACATTCCTCAACGAGCCATTGCAAGAAATTTAGGGATTTCATCATCTACGGTCCGTAATATCGTCAAAAGGTTCAGAGAATCTGGAGAAATCACTGCTTGTAAGCGACAAGGCAGATTACCAACATTGAATGCCCGTGACCTTCGATCCCTCAGGTGGTACTGCATCAAAAACCGACATCAGTGTGTAAAGGACATCACTACATGGGCTGAGGAACACTTCAGAAAACCACTGTCAGTAACTACAGTTTGTCGCTACATCTGCAAGTACAAGTTAAAACTCTACAATGCAAAGCGAAAGCCATTTATCAGCAGCACCCAGAAACGCCGCCTGCTTCGCTGGGCCCAAGCTCATCTAAGATGGACTGATGCAAAGTGGAAAAGTGTTCTGTGGTCTGACGAGTCCACATTTCAAATTGTTTTTGGAAACTGTGGACGTCGTGTCCTCCGGACCACAGAGTGAAAGAACCATCTGGACTGTTATAGGCGCAAAGTTCAAAAGCCAGCATCTGTGATGGTATGGGGGTGTATTAGTGCCCAAGGCATGGGCAACTTAGCCATATGTGAAGGCACCATTAATGCTGAAAGGTACATCCAGGTTTTGGAGCAACAAATGTTGCCATCCAAGCAACGTCTTTTTCATGGACGTCCCTGCTTATTTCAGCAAGACAATGCCATGCCACATTCTGCACGTGTTACAACAGCATGGCTCCGTAGTAAAAGAGTGCGGGTACTAGACTGGCCTGCCTGTAGTCCAGACCTGTCTCCCATTGAAAATCTGTGGCGCATTATGAAGCGTAAAATACAACAACGGAGACCCCGGACTGTTGAACAACTTAAGCTGTACATCAAGCAAGAATGGGAAAGAGTTACACCTGAAAAGTTTCAAAAATTGGTCTCCTCAGTTCCCAAACTTTGTGTTGCTGCCTTTAAATTCTAAGTTAATGATTATTTGCAAAAAAAAAAAAAAAGTTTCTCAGTTTGAACATTAAACATCTTGTCTTTGCAGTGTATTCAATTGAATATAAGTTGAAAAGGATTTGCAAATCATTCTATTCTGTTTTTATCTATGATTTACATAACGTGCCAACTTCACTGGTTTTGGGTTTTGTACATCCAGAATATAAAAGCAAAATTTGAAAAGGGTGTGGCTCCGAATTATGCTCATTTATTCAAATCATTGCTGCTATATCAGAGTTGAGTGACAGAACGATTTGGCTCCAAGATTAATGGACAAGTTTTCACAAACATGGATTAAGCTTAGGCGTAACACATCTCTTTGAAACTGGATTGGTATTCCACATTCCGAAAAAGTAGAGACATGGGAGCTGTAGCTCATCTGAAAAATAAATCTCCAATGACCACATCTATGCCAAATTTCAGGTTCATCAGCTTGACAGTTTTGGAGAAGAAGATGTTTACAGATGATAGAAGTACTGATCGGTGTAGCATAATGACAAAGGTGAAATCAAGATCAAAATGGGATCCATGACAAAACCTGTATTATATGTTACGAGTCTTGTTACTTAGCACCTATGTACCAAAGTTCAGCCTGATGGTGCAAAAATGCCTTAGATATACCAGACAAAGGCATTTTAAAGATTGTCGCCTGGAAGCCATATTTCAAATCAGTTCTGAATGCCTTGAACAAACTTCGGTGGGAATATCTGTCTAAAGTTTCATGTTACAAATGATGAATGACGACTGTTGAACTATGAATGACAAATAACCACCAATGAACAACTACAGACGGACAAGCAGGCTATGACATAAACACAATGGACCGTCGCTGCAGATGAGCTAAAAATAAAGTATGAATGACAGCCTAGGCAGGTGCATTGTGATATTCTGCGCCTCTGGTTTCTTACTAACAAAATAATGTCTGTATTTAATGGTTTCAGAATCAGAACACGAGTGATTCTACTTCTGGTACGTG
This sequence comes from Gymnothorax reevesii, assembly GCA_029721435.1. Taxonomy (NCBI): domain Eukaryota; kingdom Metazoa; phylum Chordata; class Actinopteri; order Anguilliformes; family Muraenidae; genus Gymnothorax; species Gymnothorax reevesii. The sequence goes on from CM056575.1 coordinate 54,103,645, forward strand.
AGTACATTTGGTGAAGGCAGGGGCGGATCAACAGGGGGGGGCAGCTGCCCCACCTACTGCAGAACTTGCCCCCCCAAACTTTTCAGTTCTTAAAACAGGTTTTTTGATAAATTGACACTATGGGCTCTAATTTCTTGGCGAAGCGCAGGGTGACGCAGCGTGGTATAGCATGGTGCAGGCCACGTAGTGGTTATTTTGTCCCGTGCAGCCCATGCAGTGCAATACCGTGCGCAGCCACTTTGGCTATTCGGAAGATGGACGTGTGCTGAGGTTAGCCTGCGTTGCAGACGTCTTATGGTGTTCGGTTAATTTCCTTCACCCAACTACGTCTGTGCGCTCGAGCGAGGTTCTGTGTTCCGTGACGTAATGTGTTTGTGCTTGATGAGCCAATCAGAATGCTTGTTATGATCTCTGTCATTACTATGGCTTTTCCCTGTGGCTTGTCAAAAATAGTTAAGTGGCGGGTAAAGAAACTCCTAAAAAACTTGTCGAAAATGACATTTGTTTTGTGTGTAAAACAAAAATCCTCTCAAATAAAGACAAGATACGTGTGCATGGAAAAGGCAAGCTTGATATCGCTGCAGTAATAAGCTCTGTCATCTCTGTTAACACAGCGGTATACACGAACGACTTATTCGTCTGCCGAACTGGCTGCTATCGCTTACTTGAAAAAATTTTGAAAATAGAGAAAGAACTTGATGAAAAGCGATTGGAATTGAAACTTCTTTATTGCGGTATCGACCACACTTAAACTCGTTGCTTTCACTCCTATGTTATTCAAATAATTGACTCGATCTTTTATAAGGTTAACAAGAGGAGAAATAACAATAACAATAGGCGATTCTTTATTAGAAAACACTTCCCCGAGGATTGGAAGAGCTTGGTATATGAGCGATTTGTCAAATTCTGCAGGCAAATTTACGTAGACATCTTTTCTCTGGATAACTAAGTTGTTCATTGCTTGTTCTTGTAAGCTATTCATACTTTCAATATTGAAGGTTTTGCAGATTTTATCTAAAGCTCGAGAGAAAACATGTGCGCCACCGTCCGCCATTTTGGCTTTATCTGTTTCTGCAAATATGATTAGCTCCTGGATTTTAGGAGATTTGAGGAACACAAAACCTTGCTCGAGTGCGCAGACGTTGTTGGGTGAAGGAAATTAACCGAACACCATGAGACGTCTGCAACGGAGGCTACGCCGAGGTGCGTGTGGCGGCGTAGTAGGGGGAGGTGTCACATATTCATCAAGACGGAGTGACAAGCTCGAAGCAAAAGTCTCCGCTGAAGATGCGCAGAAAGCTCACCAGCTCCAAACTGGTTTACTTTCTGTGCAGTGGCAATTTGGATGACCGGCACACAGTACGTACACGTCACCGAAACCTCACAGGCAGGTTTCCAGAATGTCAGGCACATTTCAATGCAATAAATAATTACAGCAACCACTATTTAATGTAACCATCTGAATCAGCACATAAGTTATAGTATCTATATCGATAGTTCTGATGTCAGATCAGAGAAAGAAGGATGTGGGCGTGAGTGAGTGTGTTGGCTATGTGAGTACGAGCCCTTCTGCTGCTTTCACACTGGACGCGAAATGAATATTTCGTACAACTGATTGTATTCAAAGTCCATGCAAAGACGCCAGTACACACATGGAATCTGTTTTCCAAAAAATTTGTTTTTTGTCCAGTGTTCAAGCGGCTTAATACTAGTTTCACATAGATTTTATCTTTTTTAGTGGGGGAAAGGAATACAGCCTGATTGCTATGATCTCCAACTGAGTTAAGATCACATATTGAAAATAAATGTGTAACGTATGCATTGTTGTCCATGCATGTTAATCCCAAAATTTTAAGCAGCGTCAGGGTGTAATGATAGGAACACACTATCCATCGTTTCTCTTCCCAATGAGCAACCGTCGTATTTCATTCCAACTTCATAAGTTTGAATGATCTGACGTAGTTTCGTTTTGAAATTGCATTCAAGTTTGCTAATGGTAATAATTTGCGAATGCCCTAGCTAACCAGCTCACTCATATTCGAAATGCTTAATATAGATGTAAGTGGTGCAGAAAACAAGCCTGAAGCAGCATAGTAAAATGCAACATTCAAGCATTATGCAGATAAAGGACAGAGGTTTCTATATTCCAACACATTCCAAATGGTTGTTGGTGACACGTGTGGTGTATCACAGGGTACCTGCTGTCGAGTAGTTTGTCGTGTTACTGAGGCAATATATGCCTGGAAAAACCACTTCTCATGACACCTCTACATATTGGCTAAGCAGGGACTTGTACACGGTTGGGTAAACACCTGATTATGTTCTACCTGAATTGCACTAGTCACAGGAGTTTATCCACATGCGTACTTCTCTGTTTTAGCCTCCGTACAGTAGTTCTGTGTGACTAAAATAATCGGGTCATCATCACCCTTTATGAATTCGGGCATTTGGGTTTAAACTGGTATCTATTTTATGTGGGAACTATATGGGATGCTGGGCTACACAGAAACCAAGCTAGGTATTTCCAAGTCTGATTTGTGCAGCTGTTAACTGTGTTGGTGGCAACAGCATACTTCCCATGTTTCAGCATACCTCCCAAGGATCAGAACATTTCCTTATCATTTTGTGGCAGGGGGGTTGGAATTTGCGTTTAAATTCGTTGATTTATAATACGTTATTACCTGGGGTGCACAGAGATTTTTTTTTTTAAAATCCAATTTGTATTTCATTCACATTCATCATAAACAAAGAAAACGAGTAACATTGAATGTTTTTGCGTTAATATTCATACATGCATCAATGTAACACAAAAATCAATGCAAGTCTATGCTGTCAAAACCACATCAACTGTGGCAGACAGTACTGACATTATTGTAATAAGGGCATCTACAACTCATCATCATCATCAGCTGCAACTTCCTGTACTGCCAAGCAACTTAGATTATGTCCACGATCTGGAAAGATACCCATAATCTCATCCACAAGCAATGCTCCAAATGGCCACAGAAAACAATAAAGCTGCACTACCTACCTAGCTACGTTAAGCTGCTTTTCCACCGAACGTGACATGATTTTCTTTGCGCGACAGATTGTATAAAAAAACAATGAAAAGACGTAAATATACGTGAACTTATGTGTATTCACTTCTTTGCATTGACTTTGAATGCAATATGTCACACGAAAAATTCGCGTGCAGTGGTAGAGCAGCTTAAACTAATTGTAGACTTCGGCACAATGTAGTAACTTTACAGCAACTTGTCAGATAAGATCTAAAATGTTTGCTGAGTTTCTGTTATTTAGTATTTGCAGGACAGCACCAAAAAACCACACAATATTTGCGGTTCACATTTTAAATGATCAGCTACAAATTCTGAATGGATAGGAAACCTTCAACCAGTTGAAATGTGTTGGGCGAGGTGTTCGGGGTGTTATGGACCCAATTTGCTACAACATTTAAGACAGGTAGGGATGACAGACAAAATTTTAAAACTCAGACAGATTTAATTAAACAAAGACCAACACAAACTTACAATTTATACTACTGACCAAGATTGATAACATACAAGAAAAAAAATATTTACAGTCCCTTGAGAAGGGGGTTGCTTGGTGATGTTCCGGGTGAGGAAAATGCTCCAACACAGGCAAAAATCCACAAAAAGCTTCACAGGTCTTGAAAAGAGTGACAGGTCTGGTCAAATGTATCCTTCTCCTTGCAATTTCTCCTACCACTTTACTCTCTCAATCTTTCTCTCCAATATACTCTTTTGCGACTTCGGGCAATTGAAGGCTTTTAAGCATGCTTCATCCCAAGTTAACTTTACACCTTTCTTCAGTTAGTTGGTGAGACTGAGAGCAATCTCAGAAAAGTTCTTGCAGAACTTGCGGAAGTACCTTATCATTCCATCGAAGCGGCGCAAAGCTTTTTTGTTTTCAGGAACTGGAAGGTCCATGATGGCTTGGACTTTAGCATTTATGGGTGCCACCTTACCCAGGCCTATTACATAGCCAAGACACGTGACAGTAGCACAACCAAAGTCACTCTTGTTCAGGTCAACAGTCATTTGGTGCTGGAATAACGTCTCTACATCTTTCAGATTTTCTTTCCAGGAGTGACACCATGTGATCAGGTCGTCAATGTACGCACCCTTGTGTGGCAATCCGGCGATTGTAGACTGTATCATCCTTTGGAACGTGGCTAGGGCATTTTTCATGCCAAAGGGTAGGACTTTGAACTGGTACAACCCAGATGGTGTGGCAAAAGCAGAGATGCTCTTGGCCCTCTCAGTTAAAGGCACACACCAATAACCCTTCAATAAATCAATCTTGGTCAGAAACTTTGCTTGCCCTACTCTATCGATACAATCATCAATCCTTGGTATTGGAAACACATCAGTTCTAGTTACAGCATTGACTTTGAGATAATCTGTACAGAATCTATTACTTCCATCAGGTTTTGGAACTAGCACACAGGGTGAACTCCAATTTGAGTTAGAGGGTCTCATAATATCATGTTCTAACATGTACATCAGGAAATAGATCTTTATATTTCTTGATCAACCTCTCAAACTGATCTTTCTGTGAGGGTTCTAAGTGCTGGAGTTTTACATCAAGGTTTTGCAACACTTCAGAATTTGACAATTTACATGAAAGAACTTCAGCTTTAATTCTAGGTTCATCATCTTGAAACTCTCCCTCATCTTTACAAGTCTCGGCCATAGGAGGATCTGAAGTGACAGCTGCAACCATAGCACTCCTATCATGATAAGTCTTCAGCATGTAAATGTGACACATCTGTTTTGGCTTTCTCCTATCTGGAGTCTTCACAATGTAATTGAGATCATTGAGTTTTGTTAGAATTTCATTAGGACCATGAAATCTAGCCTACAATGGATTGGACTGCAAGGGAAACAACACAAGGACCTTGTCTCCTAGTTTAAACTCACGGCTTCTAGCCTTATGATCATACCAAGTTTTCATTTTTCCCTTACTTGATCTCAAGGTCTCTTTGACTAGGTCACAAGCTGCATGCAGTCTTTCTTTGAACTTGATAACATAGTCTAACAGACTGATATGTGGCTCTTTCTCTTGCCATTGTTCACTCAACAATAGCAATGGTCCTCTCACTTCATGGCCAAACACTAGCTCAAACGGACTGAATCCAGTAGACTCCTGCACTGCTTCTCTAGCTGCAAACAACAGCAAATGAACACCTTCATCCCAGTCGTTCTCATGGTCATAACAATAAGCCCTCATCATTGTCGTGAGAGTGGAATGAAACTGCTCTAAGGCACACTGGTATTCTGGATGATAGGCACTAGAAAGAATCTGCTTCGCACCTAGTTCATACACTACCTGGTGACAAATCTGGAAGTGAAATTGCTACCTTGGTCTGACTTAATTCCCCTAGGAAGCCCAAACAACGTGAAGAACTTAATCAAAGCCTTTGAGATTACAGCTGCCTTGATGTTGCGTAGAGGCGTGGTTTCAGGGAATCTAGTAGATGCACACATGATTGTCAACAAGTACTGATTTCCAGATCAAGTCTTGGGAAATGGACCAACACAATCAACTATGACCTTCCAGAAGGGCTCCCCAAATGCAGGGATAGGCTGCAATGGAGCTACAGGTGGGTCTTACTGGTGTTTTCCAACTACCTGACAAGTGTGACAGGTTTTGCAAAAGTTGGAAACATCTTTCCGAAGTCCAGGCCAGAAGAAGTGTTTCATGATCTTATCAACAGTTTTGTTAACAGCTAGATGACCTCCTAAAAGTAAACTATGAGCCATTGTTAAGATCTCATTCCTGTAGACCTTCGGAACAACAATTAGCCTAACCACTGCCCAATCTGCATTGGCAGGGATATCAGGAGGACGCCACTGCCGCATCAACACACCATCCGTGAGATAATACCCGACTGGAACTGCGTTAATTTCTTTTTCAGGAAGGGCTCTCCTCTTCATACACGTACAAAACCCAAAACCCAAAATTCAACTTAATTGAATACACTGCAAAGACAAGATGTTAAATGTTCAAACTGAGAAACTTTTTTTTTTTTTTGCAAATAATCATTAACTTAGAATTTAAAGGCAGCAACACATTCCAAAAAAGTTGGCACAGGAGCCTTTTTACCACTGTGTTACATCGCCTTTCCTTTTAACGACACTCAGTAAACGTTTGGGAACTGAGGAGACCAATTTTTGAAGCTTTTCAGATGGAACTCTTTGCCATCCTTGCTTGATGTACAGCTTAAGTTGTTCGACAGTCTGGGGTCTCCGTTGTCGTATTTTACGCTTCATAAAGCGCCACACATTTTCAATGGGAGACAGGTCTGGACTACAGGCAGGCCAGTCTAGTACCCGCACTCTTTTACTACGGAGCTATGCTGTTGTAACACGTGCAGAATGTGGCTTGGCATTGTCTTTCTGAAATAAGCAGGGGCGTCCATGAAAAAGACGTTGCTTGGATGGCAACATGTGTTGCTCCAAAACCTGTATGTACCTTGCAGCATTAATGATGCCTTCACATATATGTGAGTTGCCCATGCCTTGGGCACTAATACACCCCCATACCATCACAGATGCTGGCTTTTGAACTTCGAGCCTGGAACAGTCCAGATGGTTCTTTTCCTCTTTGGTCCAGAGGACTAGTGATGCGCGGGTCGGCCCGGAACCCGCGGGTCCCGCGGGTTGACCCGCGGGTCGGGCGGGGCGGGTCAATATTTTAACAACATTTAGCGGGTGCGGGCGGGTTGGGCCCAACATTGGCGACGTCTAATTCCTACGAAATTGCGGATAAAAAGTATAATAGGCTATCGGCCACTTGAGGGCTCTAGACTTACAGCCTAGATAATATGCTCTTGTCAAACGATGTAACGCTACCTTAAGCAAGATAGAATGCCAATTGTACCTCTCCCTCTTCCTACTCTCGATGTACACGCACTCACAGGTGCGCGGCTTAATCCTCCACGGTTAGACTAAGGATCAAAAGGTTGAATGATTGTTCATCTTATAGATCATTCTGCAGTCAGCACCGAAATAATATATAGTAGTAGTAATTTTATTGACCTGTGGGTCCAAACAACATAGACAAAACATTTCTTGCCACTTTACAGTGAAAGGCATATCACGATTCTTATTCAAAAATAAAATCAACTTGTTGAGGTGCTTCCGTTTATCAGCTACGTGTTCTCTAACAGCAGAGCGTGTGCTGCCATCGGCAGTAAAGACACTTCTTAGATATAGGCTACAGATCTATAACACCATTCCATACACATATCACCCCAATGAATAGGTAACTTATCATTACTGGAGCATGTATGGTCATAAACTTAGTCTTGTTCTCATTAATTACCATATCATGAGACAAAGAATAATCGTGTAAAACTCCATGGTGGCCAAAGCAGTCCTCTGCGTCCCAGCAACTAGCGCAACAAGCGAGCGAACCTTCAGTTCGGCTGGCCGTGTCCTGGAAGCGCGCCGTAATCGCTTAAACCCTGGCACTGTTGACGCAATTTTGTTTTTGCATAGTTTGGGAAAAAATACGCCTAGGCCTACATTATAAGCTGTATTCAAAAAATAGCCTATAAGCCCCCCCTCCCCCCCAAAATCTTCAAATAAATATATGGGGGGGGGAATCCTCCTAGACTGGATATCGCAACACTATGGAAGAGTAGACGATTGCGCCAGTGCACCACTGTCATGTTAATTTTGTTAGAATAAAACAGCCTGTTTGCAATATTTTGCCAGATGGTATTTTGTTTTTTTGCAAAGATCAGAAATCACGGTAAGGTTCAATTAATAGACAGAGCCCAAACGTTGGATCAAGAATTCCAGCCAAAAGCCAAATGTATGTTGTGCTCCACTCAAATCCATAGCGTAACAGAGGAATCTTTTTTTTCATTGCAAATCATGTCACACAGACTCACTGTATTCTTTTTCTCTTGCCTCCTTTTTGTGTCGGGTCGGGTTGGGTTCGGGTTGAAAATCAGTGCGTGTTTTAGCGGGGCGGGCGGGGCGGGTTAGCTGTCACATCGGGTCGGGTTGGTGCGGGTGATAAAAAACCTCGACCCGCGCATCACTACAGAGGACACGACGTCCACAGTTACCAAAAAATTTGAAATGTGGACTTTTTTCCACTTTGCATCAGTCCATCTTAGATGAGCTTGGGTGCTGTTGATAAATGGCTTTCACTTTGCATTGTAGAGTTTTAACTTGCACTTGCAGATGAAGCGACGAACTGTCCACTGTGTTACTGACAGTGGTTTTCTGAAGTGTTCCTGAGCCCTTGTGGTGATGTCCTTTACACACTGATGTAGGTTTTTGATGCAGTAGTGTAGTAGTTTTAGATGTGTTTGTAATGTTTTATGTATACCACCGATATATTGAATCGTGTGTTAATACCCTGACAGTGGACTGGTAAATGAAAAATGTTTCGTGAAACTGAGCAGGCGAGGAAATTACCCAATTTGGTGCCAATTATGGAATGACCATCCTACTCGGTAGTGAATACAAATAATTTTAATGCCATTGGAAACCCCGCCAGAGCAACTTGTCTGACTAATAGTGACTGTAGTCTATTTCTTAATTTGGGTCCAAAATACATTCGCCTGTCAGGTAAGGGATCCGATGATTTCGTAGTAAAAACCAGTTCGTACATAATTAATTATGTCTCCCTGTAAAATGCAGTCTAGCCGATTAAATTTCAAATACATGATCTACACTTGCTGATACCCTTGACCAGCGCATGCGTAGTTACATGGTGTTTAGTTATGAGTCTTTCAAATCTTGTTCTTTATGCTTTTCCATCGCTGATTGCTACATAGTTATGCAGTTTCTATTTATTTTCTTCCGCTTCGCTAAATTGTGATGCAGTTTCAGCCAATGTTGCATTTCGTTTAATTTCAGTCCCATTTCGGTTATTTCTTTCGTAGGCCTGAGAACGCGTTAAACAATTGTACACGCGTTTATGCCAATGCAAACTTTTCATTTTCCAATCCCAGATGAAATCAGAGCTCTGTTCGCGGAAAAGTTAAAAACCCACAAAATGTGGATAGTTTGTGTCAAATCATTTCATTGGGTAGGTAGAAAATGTATCAATAATAATATTTGTCTCAAATAAGTTAACTATAACTAGTCCTTCTTTCACAAATTGGCTGTTGAAATGAGGAGTGAAACAATTCATTTTCTGTGCTAGCTCCAGTGCAACTTACTTCTCATTCATGCCAATTAGCCAATCGCTTGTTTTAAGGAGAGGTCTCAAAGTGTTTAATTTCTTCCTTTTTTTTGCCTGTATGACATACAATTATGAAAGTTAAATGCTGGATCCGTGAATGACAGGCAATAAAACATGTCAACTGCGTTTTTTTCCCCTAACTTAGTCGAACTTTAAGTTCGTACGAAAGTACGTATTGGCTCTATGAACCGAACTTATGGAAAATGTTGTTTATTACATACCTAAAATTACTTCTTATTTGTGCCAGATTTGTTCTTGCGGAGGAAAATGAAAAAAAATAAGAAAATCAGTGACATTACGGACACCCACGCATTGAGCAGGGGTGCAGGAATCACACGTAAATCTCTCAATTCGCAAATTGTGGGTTTGTTGGTCACTTGCTTGTGGGTCCGCAGGTTTTACTATTCAAATATGGGCAGTGGCGTAGCGTAGAGACGCTGGGCCCCGGTGCGAGAATGGCGCAAGCCCCCAACCCCCCCCCCCCCCGGGCCTTTAGTTTTTTGAGGATTTGTACTTTACCAGAGTTATTTTTTAAACCTGGACTTTTACTCTACAACATTTAAAAATTAAAAATGATCATTTTACTTCGTTACTTTGCACTAGCCACTTCGTTACAAATTAAAATATGAACGCAATTCATCGTTTAAGGTTTATCTGGATTTGGCGTCTTCGAGAAGAACAACGGTGCTCGGCAGCAGGGTATGTTAGTGCGGGGACACGGAGCTGCAAATTTATGCACGTAGTTACAATATTCTATCACTAGATGGCCCACCCGCATCAGTTATTGGATATTCTCAGAAACAATCGTCCTCTGTAGCCAACCACTTCAGCTACAGTGAGCCAGTAGGTATCCAAATCAGTAATTAAGAAAAATCAGTTTTCTGAAAAACATAGACACCCATAATTATTAGGGCTATTAGAACCATGGACAATGAATATTTGCACTGCATCTCTACATCACACAACACGTTAGGCTATTTGAACCATGAACAACAGTGACAATACATTGGCAATCAAAATGCAAAAAAGATCTATACGGCTGAACAGTCAACCATATTTCCCTAACAGCACAACAGTGGCCAAATCAAAAAGTAAACAGACACACATCCTGGCACAGCAGCCATTTAACCACAACCGGCAAGCTGATCACTTGCAGTAGCCTAATAAAAAACTGCACTCACCCATTCAGAAGTTAACTCTGGGTGCCTTCTGCTCTGGAAAGTCGTTGAGCAAGAGGGCAATAAGGTGGTAGCATTAGCCTCCAAGTCAGACTGCTGTGTGTCGCCACTATCATTCACAACGCTAGCAGGAGCTGGATCTGGACCAGATGACTGTTTAAAAAATGTATTCAATTTCGCCCATTTGGAGTTCCGTACATCGAGCTCTTTTTTCTTTTCTTTTTTGAGCACCGCTTTTGTGCTGCTCAACATGGTGCTCTAGACTTTTCACCTCTAATACTAAGCTAATGGGTAAGCTGATCTCTCAAAAAAGAACACTTCACGAGCAAGCGCGTAGCCTACGAAGCTACAATCCGAAAGGATTCAGTAAATGTCAACTAATTGGACAAACACATTTCCCAGCAGGCCATGTTCTTTTGAAAATGTTGAGAATAAAACAATCAAATATATAATTAGTAATTGTGATTATAACGGACAAAGTATCATTACTGAAATACAAAAGACATATATCAAAGAAAAGAGGAAAAATGGCCAGTATATGTGTGGGGTGGGGGGGTTGTTACCATGACTGTGTTGTATGAAACAGTGGAGCAATATATTAACTCATCAATTCGACTCTGTGCAATATATTTCGTTAAATCAGAATTCCCGGGGATGACAGCGGTGAAGGTAAGTTTTCTTTACATATTCTGACAAGAGGAAGAGTGGCCTAGCTAATCACCGTGGGCCCTCAGCGCTCGTCGGGGCCCCGGTTCAGCGCACCGGCGGCACCGACAATACCTACGCCGCTGAATATGGGTCAGATCCGCCAGATGCAGGTCACTTGAGAGCTAAGTATCAGACCGTAGCTAGATCACTGTCTGGGCTCCCAAGCAAGATATCTGGCGAGCAAACAAATTACCATATAACAATTGTACCGTTGGCTAATAATTCAATGAACTCTCGTGTAAATAAGTTACTTCTAAATTGCGAGGTTTTATCAATTGTTCAATATTCTTAAGCTTCATAATAAATGTTAATAACATGAATAACAGTTGTAAACTTTTGGTAATAAATCAATTAAACAGTTTTTGAATATTCTATATAGCAATGAAAATGACTGAGCCACCTCGATAATCACTGTAAATGGGAAAGACAGTATTTGTGCTAAAATTATTGCAGAAGTTTTTCAGCGTGAATCAGCGTGACCTTGTTTTTTTTTTTTTTTAAATACTTTGAATACTTTCAAATTTGAGCAAACTACACCTACACAGTTTCTCGTTTACACACTGGCCTGTTGTTTATGTTGTGCATCATTAAGAAAGTATACTGAGTGTTTTAATTTGTGACATAATTTAACAATGAATATCTGAGAGTATTTTGTGGATCTTTTGTTGAAACCGTGTAAAATTTTCTTGCTCTGCCACTGGGTGTGTGCGTATGCCTAAATGCTTGAGCATGTGCTTGTGCATGAGCCTGTGTTTCAGCTTGAGTAATAAATGTGTCTGTGCATGATTGAGTGTGTGTTTGCTCTTGCAAGTTTGTGTTTAAGAGGGATAGTGAGGAACCAACTGGCATTGCAGGCAACATTTTTAACATCACTGGAGTAGACGCATTGGTTGATTTTGGGGAAAAGATTTTCTGAGGAGATGGCTATGACAGAGTAAACAAAAACATGAATATAACTGACATTTTTTTTTTATTTTGACCAAACACACTTTCAAACCCCAATCAGTAGGACTGAGCAGGTGGTCTTTTTTTAATACACTAATCTTTCATCTTTCATGAGGCACTAAATTCCCACTGACTGGGGCATCTGGGCCCTACTACAAGCAAGTTTTATGGTTATTAAATTTTAAGTTCTCGATTCCTTTTCAGGAAAAACCAGACGGGAAAATTACATGAATAGGAAATACAAACTACTCATGAAGTAATTTATGGGTAGCTCTGCAGTTTAACTAATATCATTAATTACAGAATAATATCCTTGGCCAAAACAGATACTCAGATTCACAGAGGTGCTTACGGTTCTGTTACTTTCTTCAATAAATCTTTGATCTGTGATTTGCATGTAATGTTGTAGTGCTAGCTGTGAATGGCATATTTAGAGAGTCTGTGACTTCCCCAAGTCATGTGACCACACCACCAGCTGAGTCCTCACATGGAAACTTGGGTGCTCCAGCTGACTTTCTACCATCATTACCTCATTCCCTCCTGCCATCACAGTGACTTGGTCAATACAATACTTAGATATCTCATGGAGGACTTTCCTGAAAGCTACATCCACGAGGTCAATCGAGTGCCGCATTTATGCTTCTCAGTCAATTTAATCCTTTTCTCACCCTAAAAACTGTGTTGGGCAAAAGCAGCAGAAACCAATGGAAAAGAATCTTTGCAGTTGCAGTACAATAAGTGTGGCCTATATATTGCACTCAGTGAACTTTCAGAGTTCCAACAGTACTGATAATGTATGAAGCCGTCCTCCCAACAATCCACTGCTCTGGGTACAATGTGCACAATGTGTATGGGGCACTCCAATTTTGAACCATCTGTAAAATTCTTTTCAACATTTCACAGTTCAGCTAGTGGAAAACTTTTTGGTGTGTGTGTTTATATTTGTGTGTGTGAGTGTGTGTACACATCTGCATATGAAGAGTTGGAATGCAAAACCCACAAAGTCCATTCAACCTCTTCTTTTAATTTGAGTTTTGTTTACTCAGCATATTATGTTTTATATTTTATATAAAAGTTTTTGTATTTTGTTTTATTTTTGTATACTATGCTGACTAAAAATAAACTCAATTTAAAACAAAAGAAGTTGAGTGGACTGGGTTTTTCATTCCAACTCTTCATATATTTGTAAACGGGAGCCACCCAATTCATTGTTGATAAATATTATAGTAAATGTTTCTACATAAATTAATGTCCAGAAGTTTCCAGAGGACTGAAATGTATCGTGTGTTATGTTGTATGAAAGGTGATCAGTGATTCAACTGCATCTTCACATTCAATCACTTTTTAGTAAGCATTCTGTATGCGGTCGTCCCCTCCCCAGATGCCGTGCTCAGGACACTACAGGAGAGCTTCCGTAAAGTGAAGTAGGCCTTCTCCAATTTACACATCCTGCTAAACACCACTAAGACTAAGGTCATGGTAAGAAAGGTGCTGGGCCCACTCCAGCCCAACAATTTACCACCGTTGATAGAGCTGACCTAGAAAAGGTCAGTGAGTACAAGTATCTGGGGATATAGCTAGACAGCAACGTCACTCAGATACCATATCATAAGTATCATAAGTTACAGGCCAAGATAAAATCTAAAATACGGGTTTGTCGCAAATGCTCCATTCAGAACTCACCACTGCACACTCTACTCCTCCATAAACTGGCGATCTTTACACATCCGTCATACTATTCACAGGTTCACACTCATTTACAAGACCCTTCTTCACTTGTCCCCACCTTATCTTGTCATCTGTTACGCACCTCCACTCATGCGTACAATACTCACTCACTTTGCTCACATCATTTTATTGAAGGTGCCCAAAACTTATACTGCACTGGGTTCTTCATCTTTTCAGGCTGCGGCCTGGAATGATTTGCAGAAGGGACTCAAATTGGAAACATTTATTCCCCTGTCTGCCTTTAAAGACTGGATTATGGACACTCTGACGGAGACATGCTGTTGTCCCTCAGAAGCTTAATCTTGGTCAGATGGAGCATCTGCTCTGTTTTTGTTCCTGTTGATTATTGCATTGTTATTAGTTATAATTATACATAATTTACTCTTCGTTCTGTCTAATATCACATCGTTTTTCTTTTCAGCCCCCATCCTTTCCGAAAGAGCCCCCGCCTTTCAGTCCATTTTTGTAAATAAGAACTTGTTCTTAATTGTCTTGCCTGGTTAAATAATGGTCAAAGAAAAAAAAAAATTAGGCAAATAAATGTATGCTCAATGTTGCTTTTAATGTCATTATGCTGATTTGTAAACCCTTTGGTGCCAGCTTAAAATTTCACTGCTTTAACCTTTGCTTATTTAAACAAATGTGACTTGGGGATTATTTATGAATACCTGGCAGTTTATAAATAATTTTGATGCTTTATAAATGAGCTGAACAGCTGCATTGTTTGTGGCGTCATTTATGCATTCATTCAGTTCATTCATGTATATGCATAATAAATATACAACCCCCATTCCGAAATGGTTGGGACAAAGTGTAAATTGTGAATAAAATTAAAACCCAATGACTTTGAAATCACACCACCCAGTATTTTATTCTCAATAGAACAGAGATAACATAGCATATGTTGAAACTGAGAAATTTTTACAATTTTATCCGCAAAATGAGCTCATTTCAAATTTGATGGCTGCTACAGGTCTCAGAAAAGTTGGGACAGGTGCATGTTTACCACGGTGTGGCATCAGCTCTTCTTTTTAACACAGAGTGCAGGCATTTGGGCATTGAGGAGACAAGATTCTTGAGTTTAGCCATTGATATTTGACACCATTCTTGTTTCAAGGACCAGTATGTGAGATCTAGAGCCACAAGTGGTGAGATTATAAATTGCAACCAACTGATCCTTCCCTTTCTCAGAGAACCTATGGCGGCAGCAAAACTTGCAAAAACACAAATGGCGCGCTCTCGTGTCAGTGCTTTATTTAATTACTTTTTCCCATTCTGGGCCACTGAAGAAAATGGCGGTGCAAAATAGTGAGCTCCGTGGAAGAGGATCTGCTCTCTCTGTTGATATAAAGGGCTCATTCTGGATAAGAGAAAACACTATGATTCTTATTCCCAGGAAATAATTCACTGATGTAAATGTATTTTTGAATATTAAATTCAATTCCTGCCTATTATTCAGATTGTTCATCTAAATCTTACATACTGCTGTTGTACCCTTAGAAGTGGGTTCTTATTTGTTTTGGAACGTAAAAAGGTTCCTTTTAGACCCTGAGAAGGTTCACACAGGTACCTTGAGGTCCTATAATTAGCCCTAGGGGGTACATGTACTGTGGGGAGCAGAAATGGACTCCTGCTGTACACCTATTCCAAGAGTGGAGCTAAGTGTGGAGTTAAGCTATGCATTTCCTTGTTATGTAGCCATGTGTAGACCCAAAAAATATATAATGTTTAGGCCAGCAATCTGCAGCTTGCTCATAGCTTACCCTTCACCAAAAGCTAGCTAGCTAGCTTTCTATCTCACAGGTAGTCCCTCATTTGTTTAGTTTCATTTTCAGGCAGTAGTCACTGTTGGGTTGACTTTTTTATGGAAGTTTAGTTTGACATAATGTGCTCAAATCTGGCAGGTGTGTTACTACCAACCAACATAATGGCATTGGAGTTAAGCAGATGGTTATGTTAACTAATTGTCTGTTTGGTTGCCTGCTATTTTCCTGAGTTTACATTACAGTCAATGATAGTTATGTTCACTCACTAGCTAGCTTTGCGCTCATGCTAGCTTTTAACAAGTGAATGAAACAGAAAGAAATTGACTTTGCCAATTACGAGTAGCCATAACTGAGAAACTTATAAAAGTAACCAAAAGCACTACTGCTAACTTGCATAGCTGAACCCTGCAGTCAATGGTTCAAGCTATGCAGCTAAGTTGCTGACATGGTTTATGACTCAGCTTTTGGGAAACGCACCTAAGGCTAGTTAGCTAGCATGTTAACTTACATGCGCTTATGCCCAAGAAATGAATGAGTGTTGAATCAAGTAACTGCACGACAAAGGATGACTCAAACAATAAATTTAGGATTGCTTTATGGTGTAACTTTGCCTGTTACAGTGCTAGTAGGAGAGACACTGAGGGGAAAGTGAAAGGGGCACGACAGCCAGTTTTGCTGTTCCTTGGAAGTGTTTTTTAAGGGGCTTCACAGCAAATATTGAGGGTACAACGGCTTTTTGCTGTCTGTGCCATCGGTAATGTCACGTCCTGATCTTATTGTGTAGATGTGCCTTATCATACTTCCATCTGTCCTCTTGCCCATCGGTCTGTCCCTCCACCGCGTTTCGTTTCCAGGTCGGATATTAGCCATACCATTCTTTTACATGCCAGAACTCCAAATCATTCAATATTTCCCTACAAAATTTTATATAAGGACACATCTTGTGTAGATGTGCCTTTTCATACTTCCGTCCCTGCTCCTGTCCCTTTAACTGTCCCTCCATTGCATTTTATTTCGAGGGAAGATATCTGCCATCATCTGGTGGGGGATCTGAGTATTTCGTGCTTGTTGGAGATGGGGTTGCAGACATCAGCTACTCGACCTGCCAGAAGTGTCAAAAATGCCTTTTAAACAGTTTGTGCAAGCTTAGAATTCCAGCTGGTCTAAGCGGGAACTTTCAGCTGTGTGGGTCAATGCAGTCATGTATGAAAAAGATCATCATGCTTAAAGATTAGTAAAAAGCGAATATAGTAGTTTGCACACTGTTTTACAGGGACATTGCGTAGGAATTACTCCCATCCAGTATAGCAATCGTGTATTACATTCAAACGAATAATGCACTCTTGCGCCTCACTTTTTAAAATCATGTATTGCAACTATGGCAACCACCGTGTATCAAAAAGCCTTGTCAACGCTGATGAAACCATGGATGTAATAATAGAACTGGTACTACTGAACCGAAAGCCAGCATATCGAGGGCTGACTGCAATGAACAGTTATACTAAATACGTAAAATCCGGACATAAGTGTTTATTGCAGTCAGCCCTCGATATAATACATGAAGCAGCAAAACACAGTACCGTGAATCGGTGTAAGATATTCAAAGTAATGGTAATAAACAACTCAGCCTAGATGCATCTTGAACATTTTATACTACGAAAAAGCAAAGCAAGTGTTAGCTACACGCACGCTTATAGGATGTCACCTTCAATAGTTACCGAATACATACCCGTCATCCAGCCCAATAATAATAATTGCAAAACCCAAAACCAGTGAAGTTGGCACGTTATGTAAATTGTAGATAAAAACAGAATACAATGATTTGCAAATCCTTTTCAACTTAATTGAATACACTGCAAAGACAAGATGTTTAATGTTCAAACTGAGAAACTTTTTTACCTCTGTGTTACATCGCCTTTCCTTTTAATGACACTCAGTAAACGTTTGGGAGCTGAGGAGACCAATTTTTTAAGCTTTTCAGGTGGAACTCTTTCCCATTCTTGCTTGATGTACAGCTTAAGTTGTTCAACAGTCTGGGGTCTCCGTTGTCGTATTTTCCGCTTCATAATGCGCCACACATTTTCAATGAGAGACAGGTCTGGACTACAGGCGGGCCTGTCTTGTACCTGCACTCTTTTACTACGGAGCCATGCTGTTGTAATACGTGCAGAATGTGGCTTGGCATTGTCTTGCTGAAATAAGCAGGGGCGTCCATGAAAAAGACGTTGCTTGGATGGCAACATATGTTGCTCCAAAACCTGTATGTACCTTTGAGCATTAATGATGCCTTCACATATGTGTAAGTTGCCCATGCCTTGGGCACAAATACACCCCCATACCATCACAGATGATGACTTTTGAACTTTGCGCCTATAACAGTCCGGATGGTTCTTTTCCTCTTTGGTCCAGAGGAGACGACGTCCACAGTTTCCAAAAACAATTTGAAATGTGGACTCGTCAGACCACAGAGCACTTTCCACTTTGCATCAGTCCATCTTAGATGAGCTTGGGCCCAGCGAAGCCGGCGGCGTTTCTGGGTGCTGTTGATAAATGGCTTTCGCTTTGCATTGTAGAGTTTTAACTTGCACTTGCAGATGTAGTGACAAACTGTAGTTACTGACAGTGGTTTTCTGAAGTGTACCTGAGCCCATGTGGTGACGTCCTTTACACACTGATGTCAGTTTTTGATGCCGTACCGCCTGAGGGATGGAAGGTCACGGGCATTCAATGTTGGTTTTCGGCCTTGTCGCTTACGTGCAGTGATTTCTCCAGACTCTCTGAACCTTTTGACGATATTACGGACCGTAGATGATGAAATCCCTAAATTTCTTGCGATAGCTCGTTGAGGAATGTTGTTTTTAAACTGTTTGACAATCAGCTCACGCATTTGTTCACTAAGTGGTGACTCTCGCCCCATCCTTGTTAGTGAATGACTGAGCATTTCAGGGAAGCTGCTTTTATACCCAATCATGGCACCCACCTGTTCCCAATCAGCCCGTTCACCTGTGGGATGTTCCACATAAGTGTTTGATGAGCATTCCTCAACTCTCTCAGTCTTTTTTGCCACTTGTGCCAGCTTTTTTGAAACATGTTGCATCAAATTCCAAATGAGCTAATATTTGCAAAAAATTACAAAGTTTACCTGTTCGAACATTAAGTAACTTGTCTTTGCAGTGTATTCAATTGAATATAGGTTGAAAAGAATTTGCAAATCATTGTATTCTGTTTTTGTTTACGATTTACACAACGTGCCAACTTCACTTCTTTTGGGTTTTTTACAACTGGTATTGTCATGACCTTCTTGTTCAAAAAATCATTAGCCATTAGCTATTCCTCAAAAATGAACGATAAGCTGGAACAATTTTTTTCCCAAAATCATGGCTCGGTCACTCAAGATAATCCAGAGACCTTCGTTTGTGCTTTTTGTGTCACCTGCGAAGCATAGCGGCACATAGGGATCACTTTGTCTGGCGTCTGTCTGTCCGTCTGTCTGTCGGTCCGGTAGTCACACTTTCAATTGGTAGTCACACTTTCACATAGCATTTCAAACTAAAGCTTTGCAGGCGACACGTGTTCACCTGAACACTCTAGTTTTTTAATATAGGAACTATTTTTATTCTGCTGATCTAAACCCACCTGCATGAGTGGCTTTGTGTTATAATGGTACTATTTTATGGTATGCTGTGCGTCGCGCAGTGATATCAATATAGCGTACGTAGAGAGGGAATCTATATACATCAGACTATGTGATGACTAACACGCGAAAGGTACGTTGTGCTGTTACTCCCGATAAGTTAAAATAAAGGACTGTTAAGTTCAACGGCAACGCTATCAAGTGTCGAGTCAATAACGCTACATGGGGTCAGAAGTTCGGAAGGAATGGCGAAGTTTTCACCTCCAGAAAGTTTTGATTTTTCTCGCCCGCAGCTGTGGCCAGAATGGCGCCAGCGTTTCAAACGCTAGAGAGTAGCTACAAAGTTGGACAGGGAGTGTGGGGATGTACAAGTGTCGACGCTTCTCTATTCTCTCGGGAAGGAGTCCGAACAAGCTTTCAAGACATTCCAATTTGATAGCGATGAGGATGAGGAGGAATATGAGACTGTACTGGGTAAGCTAGACAGTTATTTTGTACCCAAGGTTAACATCATACATGAACGGGCTCGCTTTCACCAGCGCAACCAAAAGACCGGGGAAAGCTCGGAGGAGTACATAAGACACCTGCATGAGCAATCAGACACGTACTCTTTCGGTGCAGCAAAGCAGGAGAACATTCGCGATCGGTTGGTGATTGGAATACTGGACAAGAAACTGTCTGAGAAATTGCAATTGATGTCCGATCTCACTCTTGACAAGGCAGTGCAATTAGTACGCCAGTCGGAACAAGTGAAAGTACATATGAGCGAGCAGGGAGCTAGCTCTTGCAGTGCAGAGCTGAGTGTGGTTAGCAAGACAAGGCAACAGCAAGCGCGGCAGCCTGAAGCGCGCGGCCAGGGTGAGGTTCGGAGGACTGAGGGTGCACAGCGCTGGGAGAGAGGACGCAATAGAGGTGAGGACGTCGTGCAACGTGGGGAGAATGGAGGAGGATGCTACAGGTGTGGGAGGCGTCATGGCAGAGGAGACAGATGCCCTGCCAGGAACGCCGAATGTAGGGCCTGCAAACGGATTGGACACTTTGCTGTCGTCTGTCGCCCTCGCGTTGTCAGTGAGGTCAGCGCTCAGGCACACCGCTGTTCTGATGATGAAGACCAGAGTCAGACCTCATTTATAGGGGGGGTCACCCAGGGACACGCCCCATTTCTGGGGGAGATTACCCAAGTGAGTGATTCTAATGATGCATGGACAGTGAATTTGCCTATACAAGGAAAACTACACTCAACAAAAATATAAACGCAACACTTTTGTTTTTGCTCCCATTTGTCATGAGATGGACTCAAATTCATTCGAGATACACAATATTACCATTTCTCTCAATCATTGTTCACAAATCTGTCTAAATGTGTGATAGTGAGCACTTTTGCTTTGCTGAGACAATCCATCTCACCTCACAGGTGTGCCACATCAAGATGCTCATCAGACACCATGATTAGTGCACAGGTGTACCTTATACTGCCCACAATAAAAGGCCACTCTGAAATGTGCCGTTTTGTCTCACAGCAAAATGCCACAGATGGCGTAAGCATTGAGGGAGCGTGCAATTGGCATGCTGACAGCAGGAATGTCAACCAGATCTGTTGCTCAGGCATTATATGTTCATTTCTCCACCATAAGCCGTCTCCAAAGGGGTTTCAGAGAATATGGCAGTACATCCAACCGGCATCACAACCGCAGACCACGTGTAACCACACCAGCCCAGGACCTCCACATCCAGCAGGTTCACCTCCAAGATCGTCTGAGACCAGCTACTCAGACAGCTGCTGAAACAATTGGTTTGCATAACCAAAGAATTTCAGCACAAACTGTCAGAAACCATCTCAGGGAAGCTCACCTGCATGCTCGTCGTCCTCATCAGGGTCTCCAGATCATCGCCGTAACAGACTTGAGTGGGCAAAGGCTCACATTCGATGGCGTCTAGCACGTTGGAGAAGTGTTCTCTTCACGGATGAATCTCGGTTTACATTGTTCAGGGCAGATGGCAGACAGCGTGTGTGGCGTCATGTGGGTGAGCGCTTTGCTGATGTCAATGTTGTGGATCGAGTGGCTCATGGTGGTTGTGGGGTTATGGTATGGGTAGGCATCTGTTATGGACGAAGAACACAGGTGCATTTTATTGATGGCATTTTGAATGCAGAGATACCGTGATGAGATCCTGAGGCCCATTGTTGTGCCATACATCCATGAACATCACCTCATGTTTCAGCAAGATAATGCACGGCCCCATGTTGCAAGGATCTGTACACAATTCTTGGAAGCTGAAAATGTCCCAGTTCTTGCATGGCAGGCTTACTCACTGAATATGTCACCCATTGAGCATGTTTGGGATGTGCTTGACCGGCGTATACGACAGCGCGAGCCAGTTCCCACTAATATCCAGCAACTTCGCACAGCCATTGAAAAGGAGTGGACCAACATTCCACTGGCCACAATTGACAATCTGATAAACTCTATGCGAAGAAGATGTGTTTCACTGCATGAGGCAAATGGTGGTCACACCAGATACTGACTGTTTCTGAGTCCCCAGACCCCCAATAAAGCAAAAACTGCACATTTCAGGGTGGCCTTTTATTGTGGACAGTCTAAGGTACACCTGTGCATTAATCATGGTGTCTGATGAGCATCTTGATGTGGCACACCTGTGAGGTGGGATGGATTATCTCTGCAAAGCAAAAGTGCTTACTATCACACATTTAGACAGATTTGTGAACAATGTTTGAGAGAAATGGTAATATTGTGTATCTGGAATGAATTTTAGATCTTTGAGTCCATCTCATGACAAATGGGAGCAAAAACAAAAGTGTTGCGTTTATATTTTTGTTGAGTGTAGTTTGCTTTAAAATCGACACTGGAGCAGATACAAGTGTAATATCTGAGAAAACAAGCTGATACTGAAGACGGAGGGAACCAGACTAGACAGCCCGGGAGGGAAGCTAGAGTGCATGGGTTACTTTTTAGCCACCACTGAGTGGAGCCAGAGAGAATTCCGGTTCAAAGTGCATGTCATTAGAGGGGATGGTTGCCACCTCCTGGGGAGGAATGTAGCCGTAGCAATGGGCTTAGTCAAACGTATGGAAGAAATAAAAAGCTCAGGGAAGGAGAAGGTTTACTGCCCAACCGACACTGGGCGCCTCAATACAGAACCTGTGAAAATAGAGCTGAAAGAAGGGGCAGTCCCACACAGTGTAACTACAGCAAGGAGGGTATCGATGCTCATGCTCTCTAAGGTAAAGGAGGAGCTACATCGCATGGTAGCCTGTGGGGTAATAACAGAAATCAAAGAACCTACTGAATGGTGTGCACCAATGGTAGCAGTGCCAAAGAAAAACAAAGAACAGATCAGGATATGCGTAGATCTAAAGAACCTCAACAAAGCAGTCAAGAGGGAGAAATCTGCGCTTCCTACGATCGATGACATTCTACCTAAGTTGGCCGACGCTAGAGTATTCTCCCTTTTAGATGCTCAGAGTGGTTTTCAGCAGATCCCCTTACACCCAGATAGTGCCAAGTTGACCACGTTTATCACGCCATTCGGCTATTATTATTTTAACAGACTTTCTTTTGGCATAACCAGTGCCCCTGAAATTTTCCAGCGCGAAATGGCAGCTCTCCTGAAAAATCACAAGGGTGTAATAGTGTATATGGACGATATTTTGGTCTATTCGGAGACCAAAGAACAGGGTGAGGAACGGCTTCAGAAGAAACTGGACACATTGAAAGCAGCAGGACTAAAGCTCAATCATGACAAATGCATGCTGCGCCTGCCAAGCATCACCCACATGGGTCACTGCATCGACGAGGAGGGCATCCACCCAGACCCGGCCAAAGTTCAAGCCATCACTCAACTACAGCCACCCAATGATGTGCACGAACTCAGGAGGATCTTGGGCATGGTCCATTACCTCGGAAGGTATCTCCCACACTTGTCTGATGTTACAAAGCCCATGACAGACCTGCTTAAGCCAGACGCAGTGTGGGCCTGGGATACAGCACAGGAAGAGTCCTTTAAGAAGGTAAAACAACTCATCACTGAAACCCCTGTTCTTGCCTATTTTGATCTCACAAAACATACCATTGTAAGTGCCAATGCAAGTAGCTATGGACTGGGGTGGTGCTGATGCAAACACATGATGGGCAGTTGAGGCCAGTAGCATACTGCTCCAGAACATTGACTGATGCCGAGAAGCTCTATGCGCAAATAGAGAAGGAGTGCCTTGCTGCCGTCTGGGCATGAGAGAAGTTTAGTAGATATTTATATAGCCTAGACTCTTTCACCTTACAGAGTGACCATAAACCACTGATTCCACTCATTAACTGTAAAGATTTGGACTCTGTGCCTATGAGATGTCAGAGGCTACTGCTCCGTATGATGCAATATAATCCTACAGCTGAATATGTACCTGGGAAAGAGCTTATCATTGCTGATGCACTGTCTAGACATCCCTTGACTATGATTTCACAGGAAATTGCAGAGCTGACAAGTGAGCTGGAGGCCTATGAGGAAGCCGTGCAAGAGGCGTGGCCCATCACGCCCAGCAAGCTGGAACAGGTCAGACAACAGACACGGCAGGACCCTGACCTTTGTTTGATCGAGCACTATGTTACAGATGGCTGGCCAAAGTATTCTGCTCACGTACCGATGAAGGTAAAGGCCTTCCATGCACACCGTGACCAACTGACGCTTTCACAGGGGTTAGTGTTGTACAACAACAGGATGGTAATACCCCAGTACATGAGAACCGAGATCTTGAAACGCATACATGATGGCCATCACGGTATCGTTAAATGCCGCGAGAGAGCAAAATGCAGTGTGTGGTGGCCTGGCATCAGTAACGACATAGAGAACATTGTGAGCACCAGTAGAGAGTGTCAGGAGAGTAAGCCAACCCAGAAGAGGGAGCCTCTCATTTTTACACCACTCCCTAAAGGACCGTGGGAGAGAGTTGCCGCTTACATTTGCCAGGTAAACAAGCGTAACTATCTTGTTGTTGTGGACTATTTTTCAAGATATATTGAAGTAGCTCACCTCATCAACATGTCTACCGATACTACCATAGCATGCCTGAAGAATATCTTCGCCAGGTGGGGCAACTCATCCGAACTGATATCGGACAACGGTCCACAGTTTTCTGGATCTGCTTTCGTGCAGTTTTCTAGGGCTTATGATTTCAGGCACATCACTACTAGATCCACTATGCGCAGGCTAATGGGGAGGCTGAGAGGGCCGTGCAGACGGCCAAACGGTTCTTGAGGCAGTCTGATCCTTACTTAGCACTGCAGTCTTACCGAGCAACCCCCCTGCAGGCGATGGGGATGAGTCCAGCACAGTTAATGATGGGCAGACAGATCCGCACTTCTCTCCCTACTCTGGAAGCTAACCTGCGGCCAGCCTGGCCGGACTTCAACCAGGTGAGACAGACCGACAACAGAGCAAAACAGAGATACAGTCAGGCCTATAACATGAGGTACAAGGCTAGGCCCCTAGCAGAGCTCCAGCCCGGGACCAGCGTTGCAGTAAAGCTGGACGACGAGAGAGGATAGACCAGAACCGCCTCAGTTGTTAAAAGGTGTGGGACACCGCGGTCGTACATAGTACAGACAGACAAAGGCCAGGTCCGTAGCAGTAGACATCATTTGCGACCCATCATACCAACTCCAGGAGGCAAACAGAGAGACTGAAGTGCTGGGGGACTGTCCAGTGGCTGCTGGGAACCAGCCTTCCCCTGTCAGGCCCTCCGTGACGGTACCTGTACCACCAACACCTGTGCTCATGAGAAGGAGTAGCAGGGGAACAAAACCTCCGGACAGATATGGCGAGTACGTGTATGAGTGACTGGTGATTGGGATTAACAATGATGGGAACCTTCCCCTATTTTGTGGGAAAAAAGTGTGAAAAGAAATGCTTTATTTGATGTGCATGTGAAATTGTTCTATTTGATGCGCATGCAACAACAACAAAAAAAAAGTTAAATGAATGTTCCTTTATATTTCTGAGTTCCATGTCTTTAAAGACTCAAAGAAAGGGAGAAGTGTTATAATGGTACTATTTTATGTTATGCTGTGCGTCGCGCAGTGATATCAATATAACGTACGTAGAGAGAGAATCTATATACATCAGACTATGTGATGACTAACACGCGAAAGGTACGTTGTGCTGTTACTCCCGATAAGTTAAAATAAAGGACTGTTAACTTCAAGGACAACGCTATCAAGTGTCGAGTCAATAACACTACAGCTTGAGCTTTTGTCCATTAGTAGAACCACCGTTCCAAAAGCACCTTATACAATGATACAACTGGCAGGTTTTGTTCGAACATGAGAAAATAATTCCAACATAAAACTGCACAAAAAAAAATCTGTGGATTGATTATCTTGAGTGACTGGGTCATGATTTTTGGAAAGAGACATAGCTGTCGAGTTTTGTAATTTATTTATTTGGTTCCTTGAACGTCACAAGCCAAGTGCGTCAAGTTCCACTACATTCCAGAGAAGGCAGCCGGCCATCTCTACATCAGATATCAAATTCAGCAACTCGCTAAAAAACCATCTAGATTAGTAAACAGAACAGCAGGTTGGAGGAAAAATATGCATTTTGATTTTGGGGATGAACTGTCCCTTAACAGGGCTCTCTCCACTCATGGTCAGCAATATCAGAAATTGAGGGTGAAGACTCTTGGGTTAACTGACGGCTGTTTCTTGTTTTTCTATGTTTCAACTTTTGTGCCCTTCTCTGGATTGATCATGAAGAAACACCTTAGTGAACACAAGAATTCATAATCAACCACTACATTATGATTTGTTTAAAAGAAGGAAATAAAAAAAGCATTTCTTTACCTCTGAAGGAACTCAAATGTGGAGCCTAGAAGCACAGGATAGTGGTTACTGAAGCAGTAATAGCAACCAATCGTCAAACAGATGGCTGAGATGAAGGTGGGGATTTGGTCATTCAGAACCTTGCGGCCTACACTCAGCATGGACTGCTTTGAAGTATAGTGGAGTAGTACAGAGTAGAAAACGGGTAGAAAACTGTCAACCATGCATCATTTTTTACCATCCAAAACTGGTCAAGAAAAATGCTAACTGTTATCTTCTCCATTCGCTGATCATTTTTTTCCTTCTTAAAAGTGTAATAGATCCACTAAGTCTGAGAAAATTTTGAGCGGTTCTTGAGTTGTGTTCTGGGAAAAAAGTATAGAGACAGATGTATGTACTGGCAGAGGCACAGACAAACATACAGACATCGCTCTATCACCTCCTATTACAAAGCAGGATGATACAAATGACAGTGGAATTCCTTACGTTAGCTTTGGCCTCTGAAGGGGTGATCTGGGGTTAAATAAAAAAAATAACACCAGGAAACAACCCAGAATTAATCTAAAAAGGAAATAGCCACCAAAAAAGAAACAAGTTGGAATTTTCACGTTTATGTGGTTGCCATGGTAACCAAGCAATCTCATTAAATATGCAGAAAACTTCTGGCACCAATACTTTAACTCTATGATAGAATTGAGTTTTTCTTTCATCAGTTGAAAGCCATTGCATATCCAAATGCAATGACATAGCCATTCTTTGCCCAATTTATCAGTTTTCTTATTTGGGGGCATTTTACTCAAATTTTGAAATTATTTTGCACAGAATCTGATGAACACTAAAAAATATTCAAAGTATGTAACAGATAAGCAAAATTTCTCAATGTCATTTCTAATGAAGTAAAGTACCTGCAGCCCAAATTTCATTGATTTTCAGTGATAAATAAAAAAGTTATGGCTGCCACAAACATGAGAAATGTGGAAAAAGTAATACCTGAGGAAATCAATGGAAAATGCATTAGACCGCATTGAAAGTTGAGTTCAGTTTTTAATCCTTGTAGCAATTAGAGATTATCAAAGGCGGTTTATAATAGAATATTTTTGTTTTAAAACAATTTTTGTTAAAATGATAAAAATTTTGCCCATTTAATATTTAGCTGGGCAGATATGTCAAAAAGATGTTCACTTCTGGAAGAAAGCATGAAAATTTGTACACAGGGGCTTTTGAGTATGTTGAATCCGATTTTCAATGGATCCAAGCTGTGAGATCAACGGTTCTCAATCAAAAAGGCGAAATTCAAGATGGCCGCCTCCCATATTAGAAATTTCTGTTTTTGGCCTTAACTTTGGTTCTATTTGACATAAAAACATGATATTGGTGGCGAAATAGAGGTTTTAAGGGTCATGGAATTCAAATATGTAGTTGCCAACATCATAAATTGTACTCGGACAAAAATCCAAGATGGCCGCCACACATTTTTTTTTAAATTTCATATCAGGAACATAATTTTAGTTTTACCTGACAATGATGACACATGTGGGACCATTGTTGCCAAAAATAGTTTGGTGGGGTCAAAGGTTAAAATGATATACTTTATAATATAGCAAATTCCACTCAAAGCTCATTCCAAGATGGCTGCCATTCACACTGAGAATTTCAATATGAACATTTTTATTAAGTTTTTCAGAAACTCCATAAACACTGCCTGTGTATGGGATGCTGATGATGTTTCATTCACAGAAACTCCAAGAGTATCATTATAAGCATTCTTTCATCCATAAATGAAACCCCTGCATATAAATTATACTGAATGGACAAGGCATTATGTTAGTTTTCTGTTTTTTTTTTCAGGGATTGAGATGGATGGTACCAGGTACATGTACTGTAGAATGTAGCAACTAACCAGAAGACTAATTTAATACCACGAACTTGAACAGAGCAATGGCATCTAAGAAAATAAAGCTTGATAGTACAGTCCATCTCCCAGAAACACAAACAGACTCTACGTTGTGCGTCTTGTGTCAAAAAAGTTCAACTGAACCCCTGAGAGATCCATCCCAGAGCAAGAGAGTAAGTGACTCCAAATGCTATGAATCCTTAGCCGAGCACATACAAGTACTGCATACACTTGATGCCCTGCCAAATGAACATACAATTGTCACGTTTGGATGATGGTCAAGGTATCGCTGCAACTCTCCTTGAGCACAATGCGAAATGGCACAAAACATGTCACATGCGGTTTAACCAAGACAAAGTTGAGCGTGCCCGCAAAAGGGCTGACAAAATGGATGATGCTTCCCCACTCAAAAGTAAACTGCGTTCTGCATTCCCTGGAACTTCCTGTAAGGCTGAGGAAAGTCTCTGCTTCTTTTGTGACAAGAAAGTGGATGAAACGTGTCACAGAGCAGCCACATCACAGATGGACGCAACTCTGTTTCTGTGGTGGCCAGTGCACACAACGGGACATCCAGTAATTGACTTAGTGCAGAGTCTTTCAGGGAATGAACAATATGGGTTGCTCATGAAGTCCAAATATCAAGTTTAGCTGTTGTTTTCATGCCACTCAAACCAGTCCTGTTTTTTTCTGTCTTTTTTTGTCACATGTACTAATATTTATGTCACTACTGCTCAAATATGAAGTGAACAATATTCATACCTGCAAACTAGTCACCTTTCGGCGAAATTCGCCGTTTTGATCCCAAAATAGGTCACTTACGTGAATCGTGTAGATCCGAAGAGTTTTTTTTGGGGGGGGGGGGCAGGCAGGCAGACAGACTACGGACGTTCTTGTTGAGCAACATTCTATAATGTTGGTCTGCCTGTCGTTCCATGACTGCCAGTAACAAAGTTAGAACCTAGTCTCGCGCAGTAACGCGCGCTTCCTTTCCATTGGAGCTCTGGTTGCTGACGAATATTCTAAACTCAGACCGCAAACAAACTACTGTCACTTTCACTGTCTGCAGCAAAGTCGCCTTTCGATCGACTTTGGAGTGCCAACCTGAACAACTGCTCTGGGATGAAATACAAAGGATTTTGTTGCTGTTACGTGTGCTGAGTTAAGTCTTGTATAGTGCCAGAAATATGTGCATAAATGATATTTTAACCTTTTCCGTGCTAAACATCAAGTTTAATACATAATATGTCAGCTAGCTCCAGACGTCTGAAGATGATAGCCTACTCGTCAGATATAAAAACGAACAGCTAATAAGCTCAGTGGTGTGACCCTGAATTTCCCTTGTCACATTTAATGTTTTTCAAATACAGGAAGCACTCGATCAGAGTGTTTTTTGAGAGACAGAAAGCAGACAGGGTTATTATTTTTTTTTTCTTTCTAAAATAAGCACCTAACGTTAGAGTCTTTTTAAATCCCCATGACAACCGCTTGTTCTTGCAGTCTCTGGTTGTTGAGCACAAGCAGGCTATTGTATCAAGGACGTTAGCTAAACTTTTATCAGCGTCAACTAGCAACTAATATTGTTCTTTACCACGTCGAGGGCGAGTGATTAGCCCTTGTTTTTGGCGAGAATGACAATTCCTGTTTGTGTTTTATGTCATTAACTGAGTGCGGTAGATTGTAATTTTTTTCTGTTGGAAGAACTTAACTATCTTCATGGTCAGCTATCAAAAAAGTAGCCCGTAGTGATGCGCGGGTCGAGGTTTTTTAACACCCGCACCAACCCGACCCGAGGTGACAGCTAACCCGCCCGCCCGCCCCGCTAAAACTCGCACTGATTTTCAACCCGAACCCGACCCGACCCGACCCGACACAAAAAGGAGGCAAAAGAAAAATAATACAGTGGATCTGTGTGACATGATTTGCAATGGAACAAAACGATTCCTCTGTTATGCTATGGATTTGAGTGGAGCACAACATACATTTGGCTTTTGGCTGGAATTCTTGATCCAAAGTTTAGGCGCTGTCTATTAATTGAACCTTACCGTGATTTCTGATCTTTGCCACCAAAGGAAATGCCATCAGGCAAAATATTGCAAACAGGCTGTTTTATTGGAACAAAATTAGCATGACAGTGGCGATATCCTGTCTACGAGGGAAATTTTTTTCCTCATAAGTTTATTTCAAGATTGTTTTGGGGGAGCTTGTAGGCTATTTTTTTCAACACAGCTTATAATGTAGGCCTAGGTATATTTTTTCCCAAACTATGCAAAAACAAAATCGCGTCAATAGTGCCAGGGTTTAAGCTATTACGGCGCGCTTCCTGGACACGGCCGGCCAAACTGAAGGTTCGCTCCCTTGTTGCGCTAGTTGCTGGGACGCAGAGGACTGCTTTGGCCACCATGGAGTTTTGCACGATTATTCTTTGTCTCATGGTATGGTAATTAATAAGAACAATACTAAGTTTATGACTGTAATGTGAATAGAGGCCACTAGATGGCAGTATTTACCTTTCTTTTATAAAGCTCAGACTGGGGCTAGGTTTAGACATGTCCTGGACATGTCTGGGGCAAGTCCCTGAAAATTAAAAAAAAAGAGGTCTAAATGTGGGTGGGGTCTGCAAAAGAGTATATAAGGAAAATAATTGAGACAGTAAAGTGGCAGGAGAAATTGCAAGGAGAAGGATACATGTGACCAGACCTGTCATTTCTGTTCAAGACCTGTGAAGTTTCTTTTGTGGATTTTTGCTTGTGTTAGAGCATTTTTTTTTTCTTACCCAGGACATCACCAAGCCACCCCAACAAAAAGGGACTGTAAATATTTCTGTTTTTCTATGTAAATCAATCTTGGTTATTAGTTGTAGGTTAGTATTAGTCTTTGTCTGTTAATTAAATTAAATTAAAACTGTTTCTGTCATCCCTTGCTGTTGCTGAAGCTGTTGTGTTGTAAATTGTAATAACAAATTGGGGCCATAACAAATTGGGGGCTCGTCCGGGATAGAACATCGTGTGAGTCATTTATTGAAAATTTAACATTTCAAATTGTAAAATTGATTTTTTTAATTGAATACATATAGATAGATCAACAGCAATGGATGATTTCTTGGCATCACCAACCGTAGGGGTTTTGAAGTCTTTTAAAAAGACAGAACTGCGAGAAATTTGCAGACAGAGCTGACAGAGGTAAAACCAGCCATGCGAAAAGCAAGACTGGCTAGAGAGATAGTTGAATATTACATTGATGAAAATGTGTTTGCACCAGGAGATCTGGAACAGTTTCCAGTGGAAAATCTAAATATAGAGATGGAACTTAAATTAAAAATGCTAGAGATTGAAAGGGAAAAAAAAGAAAAACAAAGGCAGTTTGAGTTGGAAAAATTAGCAAGAGAAGAGAAAAAAGAAAGGGAGGAAAAAGAGAAAGAAAGGGAGGAAAAAGAGAAACAAAGAGAATTTGAGAGGGAAGAAAAAGAAAAACAAAGAGAATTTGAGTAAGAAAAATTTGCAAGACAGAGATTTTGAATTAGAGAAATTCGATAGAGAAGAAACACTCCAAATGGAGCGACTAAAAATTAAAATTCAAACTGAAAATAAATTTTGGGCTAGCCAGGAGGTAAAATTGGTGCCTCCATTTTCGGAAAAGGATGTTGACAACTATTTCCAGTGTTTTGAAAAAGTAGCGAAGAGTTGCCAGTGGCCAAAGGAACACTGGCCTCTGATGTTGCAAACTGTCCTCAA
Organism: Gymnothorax reevesii; assembly: GCA_029721435.1. Lineage (NCBI taxonomy): Eukaryota > Metazoa > Chordata > Actinopteri > Anguilliformes > Muraenidae > Gymnothorax > Gymnothorax reevesii. The sequence continues at coordinate 54,135,290 of CM056575.1, forward strand.
GGGTAAAGCTCAACAAGCCTATTCGGCTTTGTCTGCAGATGATTCCTCTGATTATGAGGTTGTCAAAGAGGTTATTTTGAGAGCTAATGAGTTGGTTCCAGAGGCTTACCGAAAGAAATTCAGAGGTCTGAAGAAATCTGAAAATCAGACTTATGTTGAATTTGCTAATGAGAAGCAGGTTTGCTTTGAGCGCTGGTGTACTTCTATGGAGGTCAAGGATGATTTCAACTCACTAAAAGAGATGGTGTTAGTTGAAGAATTCAAGAATTGTGTTAAGGATGATATTAAGACCTACCTTAATGAGAAGCAAGCACTGAATTTGCAATCAGCTGCCAAATTTGCAGATGAATATGTTCTCACACATAAGTCCAAATTTCAGTCTAGCAGTAACAATAGAGGGTCCCAATTTCAGAAAAAGGCTTATGGTGATACCCAAGATTCCTCACCCAAAGACAAATCTGGTGATGGTGCTCAGAAATCCAGTAACAGGTCTGATCAAAGTGTGAAAGCTGACAGTGACAAAAGTGGTCTAGTTTGCAGCTATTGCAAGAAATCTGGTCATGTTACAACTAACTGTTGGTTCCTAAAAGCTAAGAAAGAAAAAGAAAAGGATACCAAACCAAATGCCTTTGTGAAAACAAGGTTAGAAACCCCTGTAGTAGATAACCGATCTGCTAAATTGCCTGCTTCTTGTGGGGCTAAAAAGCCTGATACAGCTGAATTCTTGAGGGAGGAATTTCTTCCATTTGTGTCAGAGAGATTTGTGGCTCTGAATGAGCATACAACTCCTGTCCCCATATATATCCTAAGGGATACCGGAGCTTCTCAGTCACTTTTGTTGATGGACTCCTTGGAGTTACGTGATGAGACCGCTTCAGGGGATTTCATACTTGTACAAGGTATTGAAGGGAGGACTGTATCTGTACCCCTGCGCTCTATATTCTTGAAGTCAGATTTAGTAACAGGACAGGTAAAGGTGGGACTTATGTCAAGTCTACCTATAAAGGGTGTTTCTCTGTTGCTAGGCAATGACCTGTCTGGGGGCAAAGTAATTCCCCCTGTACATCTTACTTCACAGCCGAGCACTGAAGATTGGGATGAGGACCCATCTCTGTATCCTTCTTGCGCAGTGACTCGTGCTATGGCCAAGAAGGCTAAAGAAGATGATGATGTGGTGCCGTCCAGCACATTGAATAGTCAGGACTCAGGTGGTTCGCCTCATGACTCTGATTGGCCTACTATGGTTTCTCCGTTTGAGAACTTATCAGACACTTTTATTAGTTCATTGTTCAGCCAGCCAGAGGGGTATGGTGATTCTGATGTGTCTGGAGACTTGTCTCTGTCTAGAAAGCGGTTGATTGAGGAGCAAACTAATGATCCTGAAATTTGTGCACTAAGGAGGAGAGCCCTTCCTGATAAAGAAATAGACGCAGTTCCAGGTGGGTATTATCTCAAGGATGGTGTGTTGATGCGGAAGTGGCGCCCTCCTGATATCCCTGCCAATGCAGATTGGGCAGTGGTCAGGCAAATTGTTGTTCCGAAGGTGTACAGGAATGAGATCTTAACAATGGCTCATAGTTTACCTTTAGGAGGTCATCTTAGTGTTAACAAGACTGTTGATGAGATCATGAAACACTTCTTTTGGCCTGGGCTTCGGAAAGACGTTTCCAACTTTTGCAAAACCTGTCACACTTGTCAGGTAGTTGGAAAACACCAGTTAGACCCACCTGTAGCTCCATTGCAGCCTATCCCAGCATTTGGAGAGCCCTTCTCTCAGGTCATTGTTGATTGTGTTGGTCCATTACCCAAGACTAGATCTGGAAATCAGTACTTGTTGACAATCATGTGTGCATCTACCAGATTCCCTGAAGCCATACCTCTACATAACATCAAGGCAACTGCAATCTCAAAGGCTTTGATAAAGTTCTTCACGTTGTTTGGCCTTCCCAGGGAAATTCAGTCAGACCAAGGTAGCAATTTCACTTCTGGTTTGTTTCAGCAGGTTGTGTATGAACTAGGTGCAAAGCAGATTCTTTCTAGTGCCTATCATCCAGAAAGTCAGGGTGCCTTAGGGCGGTTTCATTCCACTCTCAAGACAATGATGAGGACTTATTGTTATGACCATGAGAAAGACTGGGATGAAGGTGTTCATTTGCTGTTGTTTGCAGCTAGAGAAGCAGTGCAGGAGTCTACTGGATTCAGTCCATTTGAGCTAGTGTTTGGCCATGAAGTGAGAGGACCTTTGCTATTATTGAGTGAACAATGGCAAGAGGAAGAGCCGCACATCAGTCGGTTAGACTATGTTAGCAAGTTCAAGGACAGATTGCGTGCTGCTTGTGACCTCGTCAAAGAGAACTTGAAATCAAGTCAGGGAAAAATGAAAACTTGGTATGATCATAAGGCTAGAAGCCGTGAGTTTAAACCAGGAGACAAGGTTCTTGTGTTGTTTCCCTTGTAGTCCAATCCATTGCAGGCTAGATTTCATGGTCCTTATGAAATTCTGACAAAACTCAATGATCTCAATTACATTGTGAAGACTCCAGATAGGAGAAAACCAAAACAATTGTGTCACATTAACATGCTGAAGCCTTATCATGACAGAAATGCTAGGGTTGCAGCTGTCACTTCAGATTCTCCTCTGGTCAAAACGTGTGAAGATGAGGGGGAGTTTCAAGATGATGAACCTAGAATTAAAGCTGAAGTTCTTTCATGTAAATTGTCAAATTCTGAAGTGTTGCAAAATCTTGATGTAAAACTCCAGCACTTTGAACCCTCACAGAGAGATCAATTTGAGAGGTTGATCAAGAAATATGAGGATCTGTTTCCTGATGTTCCAAAGAGAGTTTCTATAGCCTCTCATGATGTAGATGTTGGTGATGCCAAACCAATAAAACAGCATCCGTACCGGATGAATCCTGAAAAGAGAAAGATTTCTGAGAAAGAGGTTGAGTACATGTTAGAACATGATATTATCAGACCCTCCAACTCAGATTGGAGTTCACCCTGTGTGCTAGTTCCAAAACCTGATGGAAGTACTAGATTCTGTACAGATTATCGCAAAGTCAATGCTGTAACTAGAACTGATGTGTTTCCAATACCTAGGATTGATGATTGCATTGATAGAGTAGGGCAAGCAAAGTTTCTGACCAAGATTGATTTATTGAAGGGTTATTGGTGTGTGCCTTTAACTGAGAGGGCCAAGAGCATCTCTGCTTTTGCCACACCATCTGGGTTGTACCAGTATGAAGTCCTACCCTTTGGCATGAAAAATGCCCCAGCCACGTTCCAAAGGATGATACAGTCTACAATCACCGGATTGCCACACACGGGTGCGTACATCGATGACCTGATCACATGGAGTGACTCCTGGGAAGAACATCTAAAAGATGTAGAGACGTTGTTCCAGTGCCTGACCCAGGCTAACCTGACTGTTAACCTGAATAAGAGTGACTTTGGTTGTGCTACTGTCACAGGCCAGGGTAAGGTGGCACCCATAAATGCTTAAGTCCAAGCCATCATGGACTTTCCAGTTCCTGACAACAAAAAAAGCTTTGCGCCGCTTCCTTGGAGTGATCGGGTACTACCGCAAGTTCTGCAAGGACTTTGCTGAGATTGCTCTCAGTCTAACTAACCAACTGAAGAAAGGCGTAAAGTTCACTTGGGATGATGCATGCCAGAGAGCCTTCGATCGCCTGAAGTCTCTGCTGTGTCACTTCCCCGTGCTCAAACCTCCTGACTTCAACAAACCGTTCTCCATCGCGGTCGATGCTAGCGACCAAGCTTGTGGATCTGAGCTCCTACAGAGAAGTGACTCTGATGACATTGAGCATCCCGTGGCATACTTCTCCAGGAAGTTCAATCGCCACCAAAGGAACTATTCCACAATAGAGAAGGAGCTGTTGGCTCTGGTCCTTTCTTTACAACACTTTGAGGTTTATGTTTGGACAGGACAAAAGCCAATGATTGTGTACACTGACCACAATCCATTAATGTTTTTGAGTAAGATGAAAAACAAGAATCGGAGATTGTTGAATTGGAGTTTGATTTTACAGGAGTTTGACTTGGAAATTAAACATGTGAAGGGTACAGGCAATGTAATTGCTGATTGCTTATCCCGTGTTTGAATATGTATATATATATCAAGTGTTTATTTGAATATTGTTTGATATGTATATATAGACAAGTGTTCACTTAACCATTTTGTATTGAAAAGAAAAATTTTGCCTTTATGAGTCAAAATTTTTCCCTTTTGGAATGGAGGTGTAATGTGAATAGAGGCCACTAGATGGCAGTATTTACCTTTCTTTTATTAAGCTCAGACTGGAGCTAGGTTTAGACATGTCCTGGACATGTCTGGGGCAAGTCCCCGAAAATAAAAAAAAAAGAGGTCTAAATGTGGGTGGGGTCTGCAAAAGAGTAGATAAGGAAAAGAATTGAGACAGTAAAGTGGTAGGAGAAATTGCAAGGAGAAGGATACATGTGACCAGACCTGTCAACCTGTGAAGTTTCTTTTGTGGATTTTTGCCTGTGTTAGAGCATTTTTTTTTCCTTACCCAGGACATCACCAAGCCACCCCAACAAAAAGGGACTGTAAATATTTCTGTTTTTCTGTGTAAATGAATCTTGGTTATTAGTTGTAGGTTAGTATTAGTCTTTGTCTGTTAATTAAATGTGTTCAAGTTTTTAAAAATGTTTCTGTCATCCCTTGCTGTTGCTGTAGCTGTTGTGTTGTAAATTGTAATAACAAATTGGGGCCATAACAATGACCATACATGCTCCAGTAATGATAAGTTACCTGTTCCTTTGGGTGATATATGTATAGAATGGTGTTATAGATATGTATATCTAAGAAGTGTCTTTACTGCCGATGGCAGCACAGGCTCTGCTGTTAGAGAACACCTACCTGATAACGGAAGCACCTCAACAATTTGATTTTATTTTTTAATAAGAATCGTGATATGCCTTTCACTGTAAAGTGGCGAAAAAATGTTTTGTCTATGTGTTGTTAGGACCCACAGGTCAATAAAATTACTACTACTATATGGGTGCTGACTGCAGAACGATTTATAAGATGAGCTATCATTCAACCTTTAGATCCTTAGTCTAACCGTGGAGGATTAAGCCGCACACCAGTGAGTGCGCGCACATCGAGAGTAGAAGAGGGAGAGGTACAATTGGCATTCTGTCCTGCTTAAGGTAGCGTTACATCGTTTGACAATAGCATATTATCTAGGCTGTATGTCTAGAGCCCTCAAGTGGCCGATGGCCTATTATACTTTTTATTCGCAATTTCATGGGAATAAAATATTGACCTGCCCCGCCCGACCCGTGGGGACGGGTTTCAGGCCAACCCGCGCATCACTAGTAGCCTGGTTTGCGTTAGAAGCCAACGAAGCCAGCTGGAAGTAGGGATAAAGCACAGCGTCAGGTAAATTTTGCAGCTCTGAGGGAAACGAGGGCTGAATTTGGTTGCCAGCCGTCTACCAGTGCTGCTGGTAATAGGGCAGAGGTGGCGGAAAAGGAGAGGATGGCCCGAAAGAGGCACATGGCAAAACAGCGCAAATGTGCCCGTAAACGGCTTGTTCAGGCCAAAAGGTCTAAAAAATGACTTTCTTTCCAGCCAGTTCAGTGGATTTTATGTTTCAGATGTATATTGAGAGGGGGGGGTCCACGATTAGTTTGTCACCTTTTTTAACCCTCATGAGTTTGCAGGTATGAATATTATCCAGATAAGATTTTTCAACTTTAATAGAGCAACTATATGAAAAGTGTCAATTACCATGATTACACAAAAAAGTAAATGACTGGTTTAAATTAAATGGTTCAACATGAAACATGACAATATCTTCAATCTTGACTATGAGTATAATTTAAAGTTACAGCAAGGTACTAAAATTCGCAATCTATGGTGGCCATCTTGGAATATTATCTGAGTGAGAATTATTAAAAACCATATCGTTTTAATCTTTGGCCTGAATAACTTATGTTTTACCATCAGGATCCTGCATGTACATCAGCTGGAACTAACTTTATGGTCCCAAACTAAAATACACAAATGTGTGTGGCGGCCATCTTGGATTTTGCACTGAGTACAATTTATGACATTGCTTACTTGACATTTGAACTCCTTGACCCTTAAAACCTACATTTTGCCACATTTGACCCCAACAACCTATGTTTTACCACCAGGATCCTGCATGTATGTCAGTAGTAAGTAAAATTATGGTCCCAAACTAAAATGAACAAATATATATGGTGGCCATCTTGGATTTTGGTCCGAGTACAATTTATGATGTTGGTAACTACACATTTGAATTCCATGACCCTAAAAACCTACATTTTGCCTCCAAGATCATGTTTTTATGTCAAAAAGAACCAAAGTTATGGCCAAAATATGGGTAGCGGCCATCTTGAATTTCGCATTTTTGAGTGATTTGCCAGTGTGGATCCATTGAAAATCGGATTCAGCATACTCAAAAACCCCTGTATACAAATTTTCATGCTTTCTTCCAGAAGTGAACATCTTGGCCGTATTTGGTTACATATCTGCCCCACTAATTAATCTTATTGACTTGAAATTTGGACTGAAGTTGTATCTGTTGGAGATCTATGAAATGACATAGGATTTTCTAGATAGATGCATCCCTAGGGGTTAATTTTGAAAATGAAGCAAGTTGATGGTTTTCTTTATGGTTACATAACAGAGCTCATTAAATATTCATAAATGTTCAAAAAAACAATCCTATGATTTCATGGAACTATCTTAACTTTTCATATGAGACTAATTTGGGTAAAATCTGACCATGGGATATTGAAATATCAGTGCCACAAAGTATTTTCAGATTTTGGAAAAAAGTGTCGTTTCCATTGCAACCATGTAAATTATTATCAAAATACTACATTTTGCGAGGTTAAAATCATGTTCAGGATGTTTATTTCTTACATTATTATGGTTATTTCTACACCTTACTTTGAAGATACTTCAACTTAAAATCAACATCAAGGCAGCAAGGCCAAAAACCTATAGAAAAAAGGCCTGATTGCAGATGCAAGAGAAAAGCTCGAACAACTGACCAGTTTTCAAAAGTTGTTTATTCAATTAAAAAAATTTCAGGTGCTAGTAGACACCATGATTGTGAACTTGACAAAGCAAAAATTGCTTGTTAAAAGAACAAAAAATATCAGTGGTTTTTCTACGATCATATACTGTATGTATGAAATTGGCTATTGTAATTTGAACATATTCAACAGTGATGATTCTAGGATGCGTAATTGGATGCGTAAGTTTGACAGACTTGGTGGTAAACCAAGATTTCAGTGTGCCAACAACTATGCATTACTTTGTGATTTGGCGTGAATCCTTTGTTCTAGTCCGTAAATTGATGAAAACATTGTCTATAACAAACTTCCGTGCATTTATTCAACAAGTTTATTAACCTACTGCAAAGATTGCCGTCAAAATGTTGGCAGCAAGAGACTTCTATTCCTGTATATGACTGTGGCTGGATGCATGTTTCTGTAATCCCCTGTCACACTCAAGGGCTGCTTTCTAGTTGGTAAAATCAAGCAAGGTAAAAACAGCATCCCTCTCACTTGCAGTAACATATTTCCTGCAGGGAAAGCAATAGCATGCATCCCGCTGAACTGAGTACTCCAGCCACGGTTGTGTACGATTCCAGGCTGGATTGAATGATCGCCATAAAGCAGCGAATGCACACTCTGGGTAGCTGGCTAATATTGGCTGGGATGGAGCATAGCCATTCAGGTCGCTAAATGCGTGGAGTAGGGCTGAGGCAGCAGAGAGAGGGAACAGGTTTGGAGCAGTGCTTATGGAGGGCACTGGAGCTGGACACCAGAAGGACACCAGTAGCGAGTAGTGAATCCAAAGAATGATTTTTATTGAACAAAAGATTCCAAACAAATAAGGCACTTGGGCCAACAGAAACTTCACGAAGGAAGAGAAATAATGCAAGGGAAAAGGATGTCACAAGGCCAACAAAAAACTCCACTTAAAAAGCTGAAAAGTCCAAACTAAAAAACTACAAGATTAAGGAGGGATCAAAGCCAACAAAAAAAAAAAACTACACTCAATGAGCTGAAACAAATAAGGTAGTATAACTCTAAGATATAATCAACAGCATGGAAACAACAGGCCAACTGGAATGCGAAGGTACAGGGCTAATGAGAGAACGAGGAACACCTGAGCAGAACAGGAAGGGAACAAACCATGAACATGAGACATTGGATAAGGCTCAATAAGATAAAAATCCCATTAAGAAAATGTACCAATAAAGTATGCAGACTGAAGAAAGCACAAAAGAGTTACGCAGCAAAGTAAAGCAAGATCTGAAATAATATCGAAGTAGGAAAGCGTGAAAATTAACACTCTAAGATGTAGAGGTGATTTCCAGCTTGGCAGATAGCAAAACAGGTTCTATAATAAACATCCAGGAGACTGCAAGTAAGTTTTAGATGTTTACTCAGAAGCACTGTGAAACTGAGATACAGAAATAAAGTACATGTTCACAATTAGTAATATTCTTGACACCTTGTTTCAAAATGAACAAATACTGAGTCATTAATCATGTGAAATACAAATATATATGCGATCGTATTAACATCAAAATAATTTAAGTTTTTAAACTCACATGACGATGAAATTATGAACATTACAGATGCATTTCAACAGACAGATAAGTATTACTTACACACACACACACACACACACACACACACACACACACGTGTTCAGCAGAAAAAAATGAATGAAAATGGAATATGCTACAGCTCTACTGGAAAAAACCTCTCTCTCTTTCAAAGAAACTAAAGCAACTCTGTGGACAAAAAGGGCAGCTCAGTCAATACTCATGCAGCTGCTTTAAGGGGGGCAGCACACAGTTAATTGACATTAAGCTTAGAAAGGCCCGAAACCAGAACAGCACTGAAGGAAAATGGAAATACTGCAGCCAGCCAGTAGAAAAGAAGCAGTGCATGCACTCGAGAAAAAAAAAAAAACGTGGACTGGAACGCAGACATGAGGTGGATTCCATTTGGCAGTGCCGGACAGGATCTAGAAACAGACACAAGGCAAGACTAAGGCAAAACTAAAGTGACACAAGGCAGACAGAATAAAAACATAACAGCACAGGCTTTTGTTGTAGCCCATAACTAAAATTATATATGAATATGGCATTAATATGCAAAGCTATAGAAGAAGTACCTGCACCGGCCCGGCCCCTTATTCAGATAAATACACTGTTCATCAACACTTGCAGATAGATATTAAGGTATGGTGCAGGAATATTATATTTCTTGAAAGAATACATTTCTCAATGTTAAAAATAGCAACCAGAATAGCTTTCAATGATACAATAATGTCCTATTTGGGAAATGAGTTGAGCAAAAACATAAACGAATTAATTGTGTCGCAATGGTAGGGAACAGTTTACATATCTACAGGGCACCACCCTAGACAATGTCAAGCACCTTTTAGGCACTCTCTGCACTTTTTCTGAGATTACAGATTAGTGAAGTTCCAGGATTGGGGGTGATCGATCAGCAATGACAGTGAATATGTGTTGGAATTTGCAAAATGAACCAAGTGCGACAACCAGTGGAATACATAAAGGAGGCTTTATTTCTGAAGGGGGAAACCCCCCAACAGAGCTGGCAACAGTACAAAGTCCGCAATCCAGCTTCAGGTCAATGGTACAATCGTATGGACGGTGAGGAGGTAAACTGGTGGCCCGGGATTTGGAGAACACCTCCTCAAGGTCACGGAACTCTAGGGGGACCTTCTCTAGGTCTGGAATCTCTTCCGGTGATGGGTTATGTTGAGGTTCGAGGGCATTGTGGAGGCACGTCAGAGAGCAGTTAGGGCTCCAGGCCTTAATTTCATTCTTACGCCAGTCGATATTGGAGAGGTGCTTGGCCATCCATGGGTGGCCCAAAACGATAGGTGCATGGGGTGAATGGAGGAGGAATAACTGAATGGTTTCATGGTGGTTACCTGAGTTCTTGAGTCTGATGGGGCTGGTCACATGGGTGATCTGGGCTATTTTCTGGCCACTGAGTGAATTGGCCACTCGGTGCGGAAAGATCTTTTCGGTCGGAATCCCCCAGTCACGGGCCAGCTCCATATCAATCAGGTTCTCCTCTGCCCCAGTATCAATGAGAGCCGTGGTGGACATTCTCTGCTCCCCATTCCAAAATCACAGGTAGGCACGTGCGGCTCCTGGACTCCTGAACTGGTGTCATCCCAATCATAGCTTCATTCCTGGCACCAGGGGGAATCTTCTGGTTGAGACAATGAGCAATGTGATGTCCCCCCTTGCCACAGTAGAAGCAAACCCCCTCTCTGTGACGGCGGTTCTTCTCCTCCACGGGGATGCTTGTATGACCCAGTTGCATGGGTTTCATCTCATGAAAAGGTTTGCCGCCAGGAGGGGGCGGTAGTGGTGGAGTGGTTTGGAAGCGATGGACTGGCCGACTGCGGGGAACGGACCGTCTACATTCTTCTAATCGAGCATCCACTCGTATAGCCAAGTCCACCAAATCATCCAATCCCTCCGGTAGTTCATATGGAACTAGCTCGTCTTTTATGGCTTCAAAGATCCCGTAAAGAAAGGCGTCATACAAAGCTCTCCGCCCCCACCTGCTGTTGGTTGCCAGGGTCTGGAAATGGATCGCGTAGTCGGCCACAGAATGACTGCCTTGGCGAATGCGTAGAATTTCTCGCCCTGCTTCGTGACCCAACTTCGTGCGGTCGAAAATCCTCCTCATCTCCTCCCCCAGTAGACCAGATGACTGTACGCAGGGTAGATCTGCTTCCCATGCAGCCGTAGCCCACTGCTTGGCTCTTCCCGTCAGTTGCGTGATGATGAAGGTGACCCGAGCTCTTTCAGTGGGGAATGACGAGGGCTGGAGGCTAAAGATGAGGTCACACTAGGTAAGGAATGCTCGACATGACCCAGGGTTGCCGTCGTACCTTTCAGGTGGAGGCAGGCGTGGTTCGCAGACAGGCAGTGGTGGAGCGGGGGCAGGCATAGGCATAGCGTGGACAGCAGGCTGGGGAGCATGCAGCAGTTGTGAATCTTGCACTGAGCGAGTGAGGTCCGCCATCTGGAGACTCATAGTCTGCATGTGTTGCATGAGAGCGCGAAGCTGACGCTCTTGAAACTCGAGCGGAATTCCCTGTTGTTTAATTGCCTCCTGCAGAGACTGGTTAGTCGCTGGCTCCATCATGGTCAGATCGTAATGTTGGAATTTACAAAATGAACCAAGTGCGACAACCAGTTGAATACAAAAAGGAGGCCTTATTTCTGAAGGGGAAAACCCCCCAACAGAGCTGGCAACAGTACAAAGTCCGCAATCCAAAATCAGAATCCAAAGGGCGAAATCCAGAGTCATACACAGGGCACCAATAACAAAAATCGTAGTCAGACAAAAGAGGTCAAAAAACAAGAATGCGGCAAAAGTACAGGGAATAGGCAAAGCTCGATATCAAGGACGGTCCAGTCAGAAAGATAAACACTGAGAAATTATGGCGAGAAACGTGGCACGAGAAAACTAGGGAGAACGATCTGACAAGAAAGTGAACCAAACAGACATCTTAAATACACATCCGGGGTAAACACATTACCAGGGAGAACAGGTGCAATCAATGGTAACAATGATCAGGGAGAGACACATGAGGAATAAACTAATTACATGAATTTGGCTGTAACCAAAACGCAGACAGGGATCACAAGACAAACCTAAGTACAAAACAACAGCTCCGGTTAAGGAGTACTAAAGTGCCAAGATAAAAGAAAAGGAAAGCATAAGTGGAAAACTGCAGAAGAGATAATTAGGGATAGGCAAGGAGGGCGGAGATTAGAATTGAGCGACTGCTGAGAGATCGTTAGTCAATTAGTATGTGCAGCTATACAACCCCGAGTGCATGTTAGTAAGTTAGTAAAAATATACAATGTTAATGAGGGTTAGTAATTATCGAAAACAACAAACTGCTAGTATGGTTAGTAGATAGTAAAAGAGAGAGGAAGGAAGCACACGAGATAATGAAGGAAGATTGAAAACCCAGAAACCAATTAATCACCCGAATGAGTGGCACGCAAGACTAAGGACCGTGGGCAAAGACCTACACAAGACAAGACAGGGTAAACTCAAAAAAATGATTCCTGGCCCCCATAAACATGAGGCAATATTTTCAAGTAAAATCTAACTGAAATGTATTAAATTAAAAGTTTATTTGCCCAAACAATTAAACATTATGTAAATATGATTTTTACAAACGGAATGTAAACTCTAGTGAACTTTATTCCTTTTGATCACATAAGGGGACAGTAGGCGTGTGCCAGAATGTTAGTACCAAGGTAACTGCCATCACCTACGGGTTCGCCCAGACCCTGCCCTGGGAGACTTGGCATCGTGGCTTTAGCGTCCATTCTGACCGACTGAGTGGCATGAATGCGGTGTTAAAGCAATAAGGTAAGTTTAGTTATTTGCAGTATTTTGTATTAAGGGTGATAATATGCCACTATCTGCGTATCTAAGTACATTGATGTTAAATTTGTTTCGGGTTTCAGAAAGACAATGTTTGGCATTTATAATTTTGAGAGGCTATTGAAGTTAGATTAGAACTTGTCTGAATGCATGGTTGATATGGCTTTTAGCACCAGCTAGCAGCATAGCTTCCACCCTGGTTATTCAAGCGGAATGCATTTCAGATTATGGTCGGGCTGCTGCCATTCAAGCTGCGTTATTTTCGTCATCGGGTGACGACGCCGGGTGTGGGCATTTCCATTCGGCAGGACGCGATAATGGCTAGGGCTTATGTTAGCGCTAGCTTTAGCCCCGAATGGAAATGCTAGCGCTAGCATTACGCTAACGTTTTTACGGTAACGCTAGCATTTCCATTCGACCTAGACGCGACAATGGCTAGCGCTAGATAACGTTACGTTAAGCTACTGCTTGCCATTAACGTTACTGCTAACGTTTGCCTAACGTTCGGCATGTCCGATGTTGAACGAGCTGGCGAGTTAGCGCCAAACTCGAACATAAGGTGCCCGCCGATTAAGACGTTTATAAACCTGTGCTGTGTTAGCCTAACGTTACTGCTTCGCTTCGCAGTACGTTTATACAGGAATGGTTAAAGCTACAACAAGCAACTTCTGGAGAAAATGTTGATTCTTAAGTGTGTGACACACTCACCCAAAATAATTGCTCACCTCTCTGCAGTTGTCTACTCAGCAAGATTGGAAACTAACAATATCATATTTTTTTTGCTTAACTTAAGGCACATCATCATAGGGTCAAATCAACAAAGACGGCCAAAAATCTCAGATTTTGTATGGGCAACCTCTCAACATGTGTTAGCATTGTTAAGGCTTTATTAACTAAGCCATACTTTTCTACAAAAATGTTACCTTAAATCACATGTTCATCCATTTTCTTTTTTTCTTTTTCAGGTAGAACGGGTGAATGGGTGTGTGGGAATGCAAGGTGTGTGGAAGGTCAGTACCAAGTATGTATGAGTTGCTTAAACATTGCAAGCTAAAACATGGCCATCATGGAAACAGTTTCAGGCATCCCTGCCCATATTCTAATTGCCCGTGCACATTTAGACTATGGAACAGTCTTTTGAGTCATATATACCGCGCCCACAATACCCAAACAAATTCAAAACCATCAGAGTTATCTATATTTTCTTGTCAGTTGTGTACGTGTCATGATCTTGCAAATGAACGAGATTACTTCTGTCATGTAAATGAACACTTACGGAGACATGAAACTGTAACATGCATGTTCAAAGGTTGTGTATTTAAAACTAACATCTACAATACCTTTCATACCCACAAAAACAGGAAACATAATCCCCATACTGTAAATGATTTTAAAGCTGAGGTTGTCACTTTTTTGATAGGTTACAGGAAACGGATACTTCTGCTATTGATAATGTTGTTTCTTGTGCTGCAGACGCAGATGTAGAATCTGAAACTGATGTAAATGCACATACTTCAAGTATTGAAGATCTTCCCAAAGTTATTGAGCAGAATATCGCCTCAGTTATATTGAAGTTAGAACATATTTTGTTTGTACCAGCTACAGCTATTGATGAATTGCTACAGGAATTAAATTATCTGTTAAGCTCTTTATCTGTCCCAATCACCTTTAATAGCCTGTCCAACATCGTTAAAAAACACTGTGTTCAAGTGGATGAGTCAGTTGTCAAAGAGCTTGCTGAAGTAGTGTGCAAGTCATGTCCTCTGGCTAAAGCCTTTGCAAAAGATGGCCCCCTGGCTACAGCATACAAAAGGAAAAGGTATTATAAAGAACAGTTCAATGTGGTGAACCCTGTTGAGAACATCCTTGATCCTAAGACCAATAAGACATTTCAATATATTCCTATTTTGCCCTCTCTTCAGGATCTCTGGCATTTTAGAAAATGTAATCCATACACACAAGACACAGGAAAATATCTTGGGTGTAGTGCAGTATAAATCAATAAGGGATGGTATTTACTTTAAAGAAAATACTTTTTTCACTGGGAAGGATCTGAAATTATCAGTATGTTTATATGTTGATGACTTTGAGGTTTGCAACCCCTGAGGCACGTCCAGAAAAACTCATGAACTTTGTGGTGTGTACTGGATTTTAAATAATTTACCACCTGGATCTCATTCAGCTCTTTCTTCCATCTACTTGGTTGTTTTATGCAAGAGTACTGATGTAAAGGTGTATGGGTACGAAAAAATTTCAGAACCCCTTTTACAGGATTTGATCATTTTAGAGAAACATGGTGTTTTTGTTGCAGGTCTAGGAGAGTTCGTGAAAGGCACGGTCCAGTCAGTCATTGCAGATAATTTAGGAGCCCATGGGATAGCGGGCTTCGTTGAAAGCTTCTCTGGTGTTTACTTCTGCAAGTTTTGTACAGGAGAGAGATCAGACATAAAGGATAAGGCTGTTCAGTCAGGACATTTTAACCTGCGAACAGAAGACCTCCATGAGACGCACATTAAGTTTGCGAAGGAGAACTCAACAATTTGTTTTGGAGTAAAGAAAGAGTGTTGTTTTACTAAGAATCTATCTCATTTTCATGTTACTCGGGGCTACCCTCCTGACATTGTCCATGACTTGTTTGAGGGTGTTGTTCCAGTTGAGATTGCCCTCTGCATTGGTGAATTAATTTCCAAAAAGTATCTGTCTCTTGACAGTCTTAACAAATTAATCCTGAACTTTCCATATAAGTGGGGAGATATAATATGAGGTTTATTAGTTCTATCACACAAATACACCTCTACTAGGACCATAGGGGGTAACGCCCATGAAAATTGGAATTTATTGAGGTTGCTCCCATTTATAATAGGAGACTTGATACCAGAGGCAGAGCCTGCTTGGCTGATGTTGCTTGACTTAAAAGAAATAGTTGAACTTGCTGTTGCTCCTCTTCATAATAAAGAGACCATTGCTTACCTGGACTGCAAAATCACTGAACACAGAGACAGATTCTTGGAGCTTTTTCTGCACGACTCTTGCCAAAGCATCACTTTCTTCAACATTACCCTCAAATGATTGAATGTTCTGGGCCTTTAGTAGGACAGTGGACTATGAGGTTTGAAGCGAAGCATAGCTTCTTTAAGCAAGTTGCTCGTCATACAAACTGTTTCAAGAATGTACCACTCACGTTAGCAACAAAACATCAGCAAATGATTGCATATCATATGTAATGTGAATATAGGCCACTAGATGGCAGTATTTACCTTTTTTTGTTAAGCTCAGACTGGAGTCATGTTTAGACATGTCCTGGACATGTCTGGGGCAAGTCTCAGAAAATTAAAAAAAAGAGGTCTAAATGTGGGTGGGGTCTGCAAAAGAGTATATAAGGAAAAGAATTGAGACAGTAAAGTAGTAGGAGAAATTGCAAGAAGATGACCAGACCTGCCATTCTGTTCAAGACCTGTGACATTTCTTTTGTGGATTTCTTTGCCTGTGTTTGAGCATTTTCATTATCCAGGACATCACCAAGCCACCCCACAAAAAGGGACTGTAAATATTTCTTTTTTTTTCCTAATCAATCTTGGTCTTTAGGTTCATTAGTTGTTAGTTAGTTGTTATTGTCTTTGTCTGTTAAATTAAATGTGTTTAAGTTTTAAAAACTGTGTGTCATCCCTTGCTGTTGCTGTTGTGTTGTTTTAAATGTAATAACAAATTGGGGCCATAACAAATTGGGGGCTCAAGGTCCGGGAGAGACCATTTTGTGAGTCATTTATTAAAAATCTAACATTTCAAATTGTAAAAAAATTTTTTTTTAATTGAATACATATATATTGACAACAGCAATGGATGATTTCTTGGCATCACCAACCGTAGGGGTTTTGAAGTCTTTTAAAAAGACAGAACTGCTAGAAATTTGCAGACATTTAGAGCTGACAGAGGTGAAACCAGCCATGCGAAAAGCAAGACTGGCTAGAGAGGTAGTTGAATATTACATTGATGAAAATGTGTTTGCACCAGGAGATCTGGAACAATTTCCAGTGGAAAATCCAAATATAGAAATGGAACTTAAATTAAAAATGCTAGAGATTGAAAGGGAGGAAAAAAAGAAAAACAAAGGCAGTTTGAGTTGGAAAAATTAGCAAGAGAAGAGAAAAAAGAAAGGGAGGAAAAACAAAAACAAAGAGAATTTGAGAGGGAAGAAAAAGAAAAACAAAGGAAGTTTGAGTTAGAAAAATTAGCAAGAGAAGAAAAACAAAGAGAATTTGAGAGAGAGAAAGAGGAAAGAGCAGAAAGAGAGAGACAGAGACAGAGAGATTTTGAATTAGAGAAATTCGATAGAGAAGAAAGACTCCAAATGGAGCAACTAAAAATTAAAATAGAAACTAAAAATAAATTTTGTGCCAGTCAGGAGGTAAAACTGGTGCCTCCATTTTCAGAAAAGGATGTTGACAACTATTTCCAGTGTTTTGAAAAGGTAGCAAAGAGTTGCCAGTGGCCAAAGGAACACTGGCCTCTGATGTTGCAAACTGTCCTCAAGGGTAAAGCTCAACAAGCCTATTCGGCTTTGTCTGCAGATGATTCCTCTGATTATGAGGTTGTCAAAAAGGTTATTTTGAGAGCTTATGAGTTGGTTCCAGAGGCTTACCGACAGAAATTCAGAGGTCTGAAGAAATCTGAAAATCAGACTTATGTTGAATTTGCTAATGAGAAGCAGGTTTGCTTTGAGCGCTGGTGTACTTCTATGGAGGTCAAGGATGATTTCAACTCACTAAAAGAGATGGTGTTAGTTGAAGAATTCAAGAACTGTGTTAAAGATGATGTTAAGACCTACCTTAACCCCTTTGCGCAGAAGCCAAATTTGGCTATTTTTGGGTTACCCACTTTAATGCTGTATAATTCAAGATTTAAGCTTCATAAAGAGGAAAAATGTGGCTCAATTCTGAAAAGACTCCTACAGCATTTAGAATTACATAATATTTCAGTTAATTTTCATGATTATGGTAGAGAAAATGAGCTGCAAACATAAAAAATCTTCATGAGAATTCACCATTGAAATTGCAAAAAAAATAATTCTGAGGATTGAAAAACTGCTGGGGCTTAAAACTATACATTTCTGGGATCATAAACTCCTTGACCACAAGTACAATTTATCTTCAACATTACATTCTAGATTACCTACATGCTTTTAGCCAAATTATACACCTATCCAAGTGTCTCCCCGAAGTCTCAAAATGAAGTCCTGTCAAATCATAAAAAAATCATGTATATAACACAAATAAAGTTTTAAGGCATGAAATTTAATATGAACAAATGATTTTCTGGTTGAGTTTTGTATGAATTTATCAATCTCAGTGCAGTTGAATATCAATGGTCACCAGTAACCACTCCAAAGACAAAATATGCCTTTTCTCCTTAATAAAGTTTAGAGTTTTGGCCATTTTACTTCAAAGTGCCCCAAGCCAGCACAAACATGCATTAAATAAACTTCTTATCAAACGGTCAGAACATTCACCCTGTAATGAAAGCTACCAGTCCCCTCTTCTAAGCTTACAAACTCATTTCAACACTAATAAGGAACAAGTGCAACTCACTAACTCAGTAATATCTGAATTCTGAAATATACCTTATTTTAATAGAACAGACACTCCACTTTCAGGGAACAATCCATTGCCTCCCTGGATTCAAAAGAAACGTGCAATGAACGTACCAGGGGGGTCCACCCAAATGCACGGGCAGTTCGCGTTTTAAACAGGAAAAAAACCTCGACATTCGACTTTGTTGAGTACGTATACATTCCAAAAACAAAACAACAACAACAGCAAAAAAATAACAAAGTAGCAGCCTCACCTTTTTCATGAATCCCAATTCTAGAGACAGATGTATCCTGTAGCAGGAACCCTCCGGTCCTGTTTCATTCGAAATAATTCCAATTGACCATATCCTTATCTCATTTAAATCCCCTAAATGTAACTGAACACTTCAAGGCCAGTTTTGCGATCGTGTTTTCTATAAATCGCGTCTATTTTAGCCGCGTAATGTGCATAACGTAGACAGGATACAACAGCGCATGCTGATACGCATTGGTTTGTATGCTCTGTGTTTGTCCAATCAATGTGTTTCACTTGCTCTAAAATGTTTAAACACTCGGGATTTGGATAAGAAACGAGCCAATCAATACATTTTTACCAGGGTAGCTTCACGAGAGAATGAAGTGTAACTATACAATTACGCAGAAGAGCTTGAGTGTATGGTTGAGTGATTGGCTATCAACGCCAGTATTCGGGTGGATATAATGAAGCGCTGGATTTATCAATGAAGGAATCTACGCGTAAATCCACGGTAGGGAACTACGAATTTTTTTGTATGTGACAACTGTAATTAACAGTAGGATGTGAAAGAATCAATACCATGTCGATTTTTTTTTGCCTCAGAAAACTGATTTTTCTGAACCATTACTTGGAATACTGTTGGCTCACTGTGGCTTAACTGGTTGCTACAGAGGATAACGATTTTTTCTGTGTCAAGATATCGTTTTTTTAAACTGCTGGATCGATACTATAGGCAAGGATACTGACCAGTTTGCACATCAGGCTTAGCTGAGGAGTTAAATTCATGCAGCTCTTGAAAAACAGGGCGTGGAGTGAACTTCCCCATATTCAGAACCGCGTTCGAGGTCTGCTTGCTTGTGAACATTCAATAACTGATCCGAGGGTGCCATTTATTGATCGAGTACAATAACAGCGTGCTTCCAATTTGCAGGTCTATAGATGCGGGCGTCTATATCTGCAGAAAGGGGTTAATGAGAAGCAAGCACTGAATTTGCAATCAGCTGCCAAATTTGCAGATGAATATGTTCTCACTCATAAGTCCAAATTTCAGTCTAGCAGAAACAATAAATGGTCCCAATTTCAGAAAAAGGGTTACGGTGATACCCAAGATTCCTCACCCAAAGACAAAGACAAATCTGGTGATGGTGCTCAGAAATCCAGTAACAGGTCTGATCAAAGTGTGAAAGCTGACAGTGACAAAAGTGGTCTAGTTTGCAGTTATTGCAAGAAATCTGGTCATGTTACAACTAACTGTTGGTTCCTTAAAGCTAAGAAAGAAAAAGAAAAGGATACCAAACCAAATGCCTTTGTAAAAACAAGGTTAGAAACCCCTGTAGTGGATAACCAATCTGCTAAATTGCCTGCTTCTTGTGGGGCTAAAAAGCCTGATACAGCTGACTTTGTGAGGGAGGAATTTCTTCCATTTGTGTCAGAGGGATTTGTGGCTCTGAATGAGCATACTACTCCTGTCCCCATATATATCCTAAGGGATACCGGAGCTTCTCAGTCACTTTTGTTGATGGACTCCTTGGAGTTACGTGATGAGACCGCTTCAGGGGATTTCATACTTGTACAAGGTATTGAAGGGAGGACTGTATCTGTACCCCTGCGCTCTATATTCTTGAAGTCAGATTTAGTTACAGGACAGGTAAAGGTGGGACTTATGTCAAGTCTACCTATAAAGGGTGTTTCTCTGTTGCTAGGCAATGACCTGGCTGGGGGCAAAGTAGTTCCCCCTGTACATCTTACTTCACAGCCGAGCACTGAAAATGGGGATGAGGACCCATCTCTGTATCCTTCTTGCGCAGTGACTTGTGCTATGGCCAAGAAGGCTAAAGAAGAAGATGTTGTGGTGCCGTCCAGTACATTGAATAGTCAGGACTCAGGTGGTTCGCCTCATGACTCTGATTGGCCTACTATGGTTTCTCCGTTTGAGGACTTATCAGATACTTTCATCAGTTCTCTATTCAGCCAGCCGGATGGGTCTGGTGATTCTGATGTGTCTGGAGACTTGTCTCTGTCCAGAAAGCGGTTGATTGAGGAGCAAACTAATGATCCTGAAATTGGTGTACTAAAGAGGAGAGCCCTTCCTGAAAAAGAAATAGATGCAGTTCCAGTTGGGTATTATCTCAAGGATGGTGTGTTGATGCGGAAGTGGCGCCCTCCTGATATCCCTGCCAATGCAGATTGGGCAGTGGTCAGGCAAATTGTTGTTCCGAAGGTGTACAGGAATGAGATCTGAACAATGGCTCATAGTTTACCTTTAGGAGGTCATCTTGGTGTTAACAAGACTGTTGATAAGATCATGAAACACTTCTTTTGGCCTGGGCTTCGGAAAGACGTTTCCAACTTTTGCAAAACCTGTCACACTTGTCAGGTAGTTGGAAAACACCAGTTAGACCCACCTGTAGCTCCATTGCAGCCTATCCCAGCATTTGGGGAGCCATTCTCTAGGGTCATTGTTGATTGTGTTGGTCCATTACCCAAGACTAGATCTGGAAATCAGTACTTGTTGACAATCGTGTGCATCTACCAGATTCCCCGAAGCCATACCTCTACGTAACATCAAGGCAACTGCAATCTCGAAGGCTTTGATAAAGTTCTTCACGTTGTTTGGTCTTCCCAGGGAAATTCAGTCAGACCAAGGTAGCAATTTCACTTCAGGATTGTTTCAGCAGGTTGTGTATGAACTAGGTGCAAAACAGATTCTTTCTAGTGCCTATCATCCAGAAAGTCAGGGTGCCTTAGAGCGGTTTCATTCCACTCTCAAGACAATGATGAGGACTTATTGTTATGACCATGAGAAAGACTGGGATGAAGGGGTTCATTTGCTGTTGTTTGCAGCTAGAGAAGCAGTGCAGGAGTCTACTGGATTCAGTCCATTTGAGCTAGTGTTTGGTCATGAAGTGAGAGGACCTTTGCTATTATTGAGTGAACAATGGCAAGAGGAAGAGCCGCAAATCAGTCTGTTAGACTATGTTAGCAAGTTCAAGGAAAGATTGCGTGCAGCTTGTGACCTTGCCAAAGAGAACTTGAAATCAAGTCAGGGAAAAATGAAAACTTGGTATGATCATAAGGCTAGAAGCCGTGAGTTTAAACCAGGAGACAAGGTCCTTGTGTTGTTTCCCTTGCAGTCCAATCCATTGCAGGCTAGATTTCATGGTCCTTATGAAATTCTGACAAAACTCAATGATCTCAATTACATTGTGAAGACTCCAGATAGGAGAAAACCAAAACAATTGTGTCATATTAACATGCTAAAGCCTTATCATGACAGAAATGCTAGGGTTGCAGCTGTCACTTCAGATTCTCCAATGGTCGAAACATGTGAAAATGAGGGGGAGTTTCAAGATGATGAACCAAGAATTAAAGCTGAAGTTCTTTCATGTAAATTGTCAAACACTGAAGTGTTGCAAAATCTTGATGTAAAACTCCAGCACTTAGAACCCTCACAGAGAGATCAGTTTGAAAGGTTGATCAAGAAATATGAGGATTTGTTTCCTGATGTTCCAAAGAGAGTTACTATAGCCTCTCATGATGTAGATGTTGGTGATGCCAAACCAATAAAACAGCATCCATACCGGATGAATCCTGAAAAGAGAAAGATTGCTGAGAAAGAGGTTGAGTACATGTTAAAACATGATATTATCAGACCCTCCAACTCCGATTGGAGTTCACCCTGTGTGCTAGTTCCAAAACCTGATGGAAGTACTAGATTCTGTACAGATTATCGCAAAGTCAATGCTGTAACTAGAACTGATGTGTTTCCAATACCTAGGATTGATGATTGTATTGATAGTGTAGGGCAAGCAAAGTTTCTGACCAAGATTGATTTATTGAAGGGTTATTGGTGTGTGCCTTTAACTGAGAGGGCCAAGAGCATCTCTGCTTTTGCCACACCATCTGGATTGTACCAGTATGAAGTCCTACCCTTTGGCATGAAAAATGCCCCAGCCACGTTCCAAAGGATGATACAGTCTACAATCGCCGGATTGCCACACACGGGTGCGTACATCGATGACCTGATCACACGGAGTGACTCCTGGGAAGAACATCTAAAAGATGTAGAGACGTTGTTCCAGCGCCTGACCCAGGCTAAACTGACTGTTAACCTGAGCAAGAGTGACTTTGGTTGTGCTACTGTCACCTATCTTGGCTACGTCATAGGCCAGGGTAAGGTGGCACCCATAAATGCTAAAGTCCAAGCCATCATGGACTTTCCAGTTCCTGACAACAAAAAAGCTTTGCGCCGCTTCCTTGGAATGATCGGGTACTACCGCAAGTTCTGCAAGAACTTTGCTGAGATTGCTCTCAGTCTAACTAACCAACTGAAGAAAGGCGTAAAGTTCACCTGGGATGATGCATGCCAGAGAGCCTTCGATCGCCTGAAGTCTCTGCTGTGTCACTTCCCCGTGCTCAAATCTCCTGACTTCAACAAACCGTTCTCCATCGCGGTCGATGCTAGCGACCAAGCTTGTGGATCTGTGCTCCTACAGAGAAGTGACTTGAGCATCCCGTGGCATACTTCTCCAGGAAGTTCAATCGCCACCAAAGGAACTATTCCACAATAGAGAAGGAACTGTTGGCTCTGGTCCTTTCTTTACAACACTTTGAGGTTTATGTTTGTACAGGACAAAAGCCAATGATTGTGTACACTGACCACAATCCGTTAATGTTTTTGAGTAAGATGAAAAACAAGAATCGGAGATTGTTGAATTGGAGTTTGATTTTACAGGAGTTTGACTTGGAAATTAAGCATGTGAAGGGTACAGACAATGTAATTGCTGATTGCTTATCCCGTGTTTGAATGTGTATGATATGTATATAAAGACAAGTGTTCACTTTACCATTTTGTATTGAAAAGAAAAATTTTGCCTTTATGAGTCAAAATTTTTTCCCTTTTGGAATGGAGGTGTAATGTGAATATAGGCCACTAGATGGCAGTATTTACCTTTTTTTTGTTAAGCTCAGACTGGAGTCATGTTTAGACATGTCCTGGACATGTCTGGGGCAAGTCTCAGAAAATTAAAAAAAAGAGGTCTAAATGTGGGTGGGGTCTGCAAAAGAGTATATAAGGAAAAGAATTGAGACAGTAAAGTAGTAGGAGAAATTGCAAGAAGATGACCAGACCTGCCATTCTGTTCAAGACCTGTGACATTTCTTTTGTGGATTTCTTTGCCTGTGTTTGAGCATTTTCATTATCCAGGACATCACCAAGCCACCCCACAAAAAGGGACTGTAAATATTTCTTTTTTTTTCCTAATCAATCTTGGTCTTTAGGTTCATTAGTTGTTAGTTGTTATTGTCTTTGTCTGTTAAATTAAATGTGTTTAAGTTTTAAAAACTGTGTGTCATCCCTTGCTGTTGCTGTTGTGTTGTTTTAAATGTAATAACAAATTGGGGCCATAACACATATCAGCGCATTACATCCTAAACCTGCTTTGGAAGTTGGAAATGTTTCAACACTTCCTGTGGATCTACTGAACAAGGAAGTAGTTGCAACCCTCAGGCAGAAACACCCCAAGATGAATGATGTACATCTTGCCAAAAATGCAACCTTAAAAGGAATCTGCTATAGAATTGGCATGCTAATTCCATATGGTTCAACTGGTGGCCTGCCTGAGTTTGCAGAAATTCTTCAAATCTGAATTGTTGAAAATAGTTTGAGCTTTGTTGTAAGAATATTGTGTGCATGGTATCATGACCATTTCAGAGCTTATGAGCTGACTACATCTCCTGGTAGAGAGGTTGCCCAAGTTGATCTTGAAGCCCTGGCCGATGCTTATCCCCTCTGTGACTACACTGTGGGTGTGAAACGGATGGTTACTTTGAAAAGGCACATTATTGTTTAAGGTAGGTTTATGAGACATTTCTTTCCCACTAATTTTGTGAAGTAGGGGTGTAACAAATAATTGCACGATCAATTGTCAACCATCTAAAAACTTGAAATTTAATAATTTTTTTACTTTTATCATTTAAATTTTTGAGGTGAGAAAAAAAATTTAATGTTAAAATCAGTTGAATGATATAGTTAACCATGATTCCATGAATATGTTACCTTAGAGCTTAGAGGTGCTTTGCATAAAAAAAATGCTCAGAACATTAGTTGAAGTTAAATGGAGCTGCTGTAATGGGTCTGTATTCATAACTTTTGTTTCCTCTATTTGTTCCCTAGAATACATTGAGTGAAAGATGTCAAGTCCCATCCACCTGAGATTCGACTTTGGCGGAGATGACGCCAGAAAACTTACCCTTATGTCAGGGATACCAGCGTCTGTGGATCAACTTGTCCTTGAGATAAGGACTGCTTTTGGACTTACACAGCAGTTCAGGCTCCAATATAAAGATGCAGACTTTGGAAGTGAATATGTCGATCTTACATCAACCAGTGAGATAAAAGACAGGGATACTCTGAAAGTGGTATGTTTTGTGTGTGAAGAAACTAGCTCCAGCATTACAGGGACTGTACCTCCTTGCAGCACCAGCAACCCCATGTCCTCTCCCACTACATCCCACAGCTCTGTGAACCCCCTCAGCTCTCCATCCTTGGACGGGGAGAGTTTCTCCTCTGATCACTCGTTTGGCAGTGCAGACACTATCATTTTAGAGCCAGTCCCAGAGTCAAGAACCTCTTCTTGGCCTCCAATCTTCACTGTTCCCAACTTTTCAGATTTTGCTGAAATTCAACTCCAAAGAGCAAATGCACAATTCAGAGCAAATGGCACTCCTCTTACCCCTCCCCCAAAGCTAAGAATGGATATTCTTGAAGGCATGGCTGAACAGATCTTCAAATACACAGCATACCCCAGTGATTCTCAAATTGAAGAGGCTGCTGAGGTCTTGGTGCATGCCCATCCATGCTTGAGGGAAAGAGGAACTCGTGCTGGCCATGAAGGATGGAAACAATATCTTAAGACAAAAGTTGCCAATTTTCGCACAAAGCTGTGCAAGATCGGACACCCTGAAGTCACTGTAAATTCTCTAAAGAACAAGCGCAAAGGTCAAGAAAAAGCAGCTGCAAACATCAAAAAACCAAGAAAAGCTGAGGTTAACTTTCTCCCATCCCTCCCTAGTGGTGAAACAAGAGAGAGTCTTGAGATGGAAAGAGTTACTCTCTTGACTGAGTTGAAAAAGAGAAATAATGATGCTGTGGTCAAGGAGAAAATGCAGAAGACTTTCTCCTACAGACGTCAGGAGATCGTCCAGGATTCACCTTTAATCTCTGAATTTGTGAACAGATGGCCTGCCTTGTTCACAGTGAGTGAGGTGAGTATTACTGATGATATTTTGCCTACTGTTCTGCAGATGTAGAATGGCTCTCCAAAATTATTTTCATATTATTATTTTCTTGGGGAAAATCTGATTTATTATGTATTAACTGTTATTTCCCACTGTTTTTCATGTGAATAGTATTTCTTAAGACCACTTTTTTGGAGATTGATTAAGGGAGACTGTGCACTAATTTTTCAAATAGAAGGTTTTAAAATGCAGAGTGGTGACATACCAATATAATGACACACTATCAACTGTCACTATTCAGATTTTGTCTAACTGCACAACTTTGTTATTGATGGCTTGTACAACTGGTAACTATACCTTGACAATGAGCCAGACATGAGCTGGGGCAGTTGCTTTAAAGGCTATGTTGTTTACAGTTTGACAAAGTCCTGAAATACAAAAAGCTGATGATACATACCAGAATGTTGAGTACAAAATTATTCATCTTAAAGCATGAAAATTGTCACTTCTTTGGATCTCCCATTTATACCTCTTTTCTGTCACTATTTGTCTTACAGATAAATGCAGAATTCATGCCTATAACAACTTGGCCACTTCAAGCCAAGTTCCTTGCAGAGCTTGACAAATACACAGCTAACCTGATGAAGGTCTTCAGCAGTAGAGGAGGAGCTACTGGGAAGAAGATCAGACTCCTCATGGCTCCGACACCTAAGGCAAGTGGATTTTACTGTTGCATTATTAGGCCAAATAAGAATTTTCCCCATGTTACATCTCCTTAACCGTCCTTTAACCGACCGCCTCTTTTGTCTCCTCTCCACCTCACACCCACTATCACAAACTTCATCATCTTGTCTTTCCTCTCCCTCCTTTTCTTTTTCACCCATCCTCATCTCTATTGTTTCTATCCTTCCTTTCCCTTACTTCAATCATCCTCCTCTTCTCTAATTAGCGTTTGTTTTTTTATCCTTCATAGTCTTCCTTTGTTCTTCCTTTACCTTAATTTCCATTTCTACTCCTGGCCACACTACCTCAGAGTCTTCCCTTCTTCACATTTACACTCTTGACTTACTCTCCAGCATTCATCTTGTGTTTCGTGTTCCTCCTCCTCTTCTCCACCCTAGTTTTAACACTTCCCACAAACTTTAATGTAGGTCCAAACTTTATGAATCTTCTGATAAATTCCTGAGGTCCTGCAAACAAGCAGGGAAATGGAATGGGGGGAGAACTAATTTCTGATAAAAATCTGATAACTCTTAGAGAAATGTCTTGAAAAATATATTGTTTAAATATTTAATATACATTCTTTTGCAGACTGGGGACATTGAAGTGAAAAGGGACTGTGTACTTCGACGTCTGTGTGTCTACCTCAGTGAGGACAGCAACACTCTCATAAAGGAGTACCTGGTTAGTAATTGCATTTTACTGTGAGCTTTCAATCTTGAACTTACAATGTTTTCAGTTTATTTCAAAATTGTCAAATTGTTTTTCACCATTAGAATGTCAACAGTGAGGAAGCCGAGAGAGAGATCACACAGACCACCATGGGGCTCTACGTGATCCGAAAAGATGGTGCAACTGATGATGAAAAGCCAGAGGATGTTGGAGTGGTGATCGAGGGTGTCGAAGTGCTATGCAATCTGGGAAGTATTTCCTTTGGATGTGCCATGCTTTTTGGACTGATATACACACTCAACCTGAGCTATCCCCAGCAACTCAAATTCACATTTGAGTTCTTCCAGAAAGTGTTGATGAACTTGGATGGTAACAAACTGTCCCCAAAGGTCCAAACACTTAAAATAAAGATGCTTCAGTGAGATCACAAGTTAAGGTGCTGGGCAGGTGAGCCAACCACATTCTGGTTTGTTGGACATTGCCATTTTGATCTTCTACACCACCATGACTTTGTGTGAACTTGGATTGTTTTTATAATGTGCTGTTGGAGGAGATGGAACATTTGTTGGAAGATCCTCCTGCTGGACCCTTTGGCCATTTTTTCCATTGAGATTATGCACTGTTATCTTATGACAGATGAAGAGGAATAAGTAAAACCATTCATGTGCACAGCTTTCTGGATCTGATGGGTCATGGGTCATTTTGACCATTTTTATGCCCGACTACGAGATTTCTGTTTGTTGCCCTGGTAACGATTCGGATTACGTGCTGTGGATTCTGGCTTGTATCTCTGAAAGTACTATTCCTGTGTACCAGACCCATTTCTGTCCGACTACGATTACTGTGATTGCTGCCCTGGTTTTTTATTCTACTTTTGCCCAACTGGATTACGGATTTTGGATTGTGGACTTTGTACTGTTGCCTTTTGATATGCGGGGGTCATCCCCCTTTTTCAATAAAACAAGCTCTACTGCACTTCCTGGTTCTCGCATCTGGTTCCTGATCGTATTTCAACAGGATGTGTACTTTGAGTAAACTTAGTTCACTGCTAAAAAAATGACACATCGTTATCACGTGAGGAAATCACCAAAGTTTGAGTCTGTCTGGGGATTTGATCTGTTCTCAGCATGTCATACAGGGCCAATAAGGACAGAATACTCTAGAGTTCAGTCTTTCAAAGAAGTGTTCAACTATGTGGAGCCAAATAAAATATTTCTGAGAAAAAAAGAGAACACGACAGGTTTGCCTATTATATGCCTTTGAGAGAGACTTAGAAATATTTATTAGAATCTGACCTGTGGCAGGGTTGTATGTCAGGAGAGCACTTGACGCAATCTCCCTTAGACATTCTAAGTGATATTAATAATGGTCAGATATTCAAGTCCCATGATTTATATGGTCAAAATCCATCATCTCTCAAGCCAGTATTATATCAGGATGCCTTTGAAGTTTTTAATCCTTTAGGCTCTGCAAAGACGAGACACAAAGTCCTAGCTGTTTATTTATAGGTTGCTAATTTGCGACTTCATGACCGGTCTAACACAGACCACATGTTACTTGTTTTGTTGTGGAGAGAGAAAGATTCCAAAGAATTTGGGCATGCTAAGATGTTCTCTGAATTAGTGGCAGACTTCAAGGAATTGGAGGAGAATGGGATTGTAGCATCGGATGAAACCGTAGTAAAATGGACCTTGTATTGCATTGCTGGAGATAATTTGGGTTCGCATTGCATTGAAATGGTGGCTTTAGAGAAAATTTCAGTCGCTCTGAACATTCCTGTAGGTCCTGCCTAATAACCCGATCCAGAGTGATGATCGAAATCTTTGTGGAGCAGAACACACCATTGAGAGCTGCAATTCTGCAGTTCATCGCCTTCAGGCTGAAGAAACAGCATCAGTGAAGGAGTACATTTCAAGTCAGTATTTAATTCCCTCATATACTCTAATGTTTGTCAGCCAAGTTTGCCACCCTGTCTAGAACATGACATCTTTGAGGGTGTTTTGTCTTATGATGGTTCACTGTTTCTTAAATCTTTTTTTAAAGAAAAAGGCATGGTTCACTTACTCCGGTCTGAATCGCCTCAATTCAAATATTGTGCCTCTGATGCTTCTACAAAGCCATATGTGGTCAACCCTCAAGCAGCTAAACTCTCAGGACAGGCCGTAAAGAACTGGAATATTCTGAGGCTGCTGCCTCTCTTAATTGGTGACAGAGTGACAGACTCAGCAGATGATGTGTGGCAGTTGGACCTCCAGCTAAAAGACATTGAGGACATGATTTGTGCTCAGAAAATATCTGTGGGTCAGGTTGCATACCTATTTGGAGTCAAGAAAGGCTCTATTCCCAGAGAGAAACCTGAAACCAAAGCATCATTATTTACATTATTACCCAGCTCTGATTTTGAAATTTGGCCCCTTAATCAGACTGTGGACAATGCGCTTTGAAAGTAAGCACAGTTATTTCAAGACATGTTCAAGGAATTTGAAGAATTTCTAAATTTCTGCTTTGCAGGCTTAGCTTTACCCCTTGATCCTGCTGAAAGATATCTTGCAAGTTAAAGGTGGTTCTTCATTTTACGAAGCACTATACAATAAACTCATTCAGGATGCCGTCAGACAATTTGGCTTCACTGAGACCAACACAAAGGTTGCTTTAGAAATAGTATACAAGGGAACATCGTAAAAGAAAAGACTATTCCTTGTCACAGGGAACATTGGCAATGTGGAGTTTAGTGAACTGTTGCTTATTTTGATAAAAAATGACACCATTAATTTTTTGTTGTCAATGTACAAAATCGAGTTCCTTCTTCAGTATTACATGTACTCAGTTAGGAAAAACAAGGAAAACATGCAGTGTCTGAACATCAGTGACTAGGTTGATTTTTACCCATTGCCATCTTACTTGAAGGATGGATACCAAGTGGTTAAATTGAAACTCTGTGTGTTATCACAATAATGAATGTCTTGGGTGTCATTCTTGTGTTAAAGATCGGATAAAGCTCAATTAATTGACAGAAATGGATGAAAAGCAACATCAGCAGTGCCTTTGTAAAGGTGTTGCCGGACCTCCCAGCCTGATGTATTCTTCTTTTTTTTTTAATTTGGCATCTCTAATTCCACCCAAATCTGGCATATCCAATTTGGGAACTATGTACAAGTACTTAGGCTATTTCACATATGCGGCCCTCTGTTGCCAAATCAGGAGAGAGTACACAGCTCTCCTCTGAAGCACGCACCCGTTAGCTACTGCTTCTCATAGATTCACTGGTTGAGACTTCGCAAGCTCAGAGCGAGGGCGGAGGATACCCGAACATTGGCGAGCTCAAAATCTTCCTTATGAGTGCCCGTCTGTCCAACAGGAGGCGTCTTGGGGAACTCTAATCTATATTGCCCTTCCCAGCTGACCCTTCCAAATTTGCATCCCTGTAGCGCATTGGCCAATTGCGCACTACTTCTGAAAAGAGCTGCTGACCACTGCTGGTCGGTACAAGGCGGGGATTGAGCCCACGCCACGATGGTCACTTCTGCTTCGCAACGCAATGCTTTTCTGAGTGAGCCATCCGGCAACTCAGCCTGTATTCTTAATATGGTAGAGGAGACATTATAGTCTTTGGGGGTGGAGACCGTTGAGGATTTTCTGTTGTGATCTGTGCATTCTGCATGTCATGTTTAAGTTCTGTGCCTGGCTATGCCATGTTTGAGTCTGTGCTTAGAGACCACTGCATATGTCTGACTATTCTTAGGATTGTGTTTTGGTAACTTAGATTTCTTGTTATTATTTTTCATGTTTAGATCATTCAGTTTTCCATGCCATGTTTTCATTTCCATGCTTTGCACTTTGTCTCCCCTGTCTTGTCATGTGTGTATCTTTGCTCACGGTCCCTTGTCTTGCGTGCCACTCATTCGGGTGATTTATTGGTTTCTGGGTTTCAATCTTCTTTCATTATCTCGTGTTCTTCCTTCCTCTCTCTTATACTGTCTTACTAACACTTACTAACAGTTTATTGTTTTTGCTAATTACTAACCACACTAATCTTGTATATTTTTACTAACTTTCTAACATGCACTTGAGATTGTATAGCTGCACATACTAATTGACTAACGATCTCTCAGCAGTCGCTCAATTCTAATCTCCGCCTCCTTGCCTATCCCTAATTATCTCTGCTGCAAGTTTCTGTGGATTTCCAATTATACTTTGTGCTTTCCTTTTCTTTTATCTTGGCACTTTAGTACTCCTTAACCGGAGATGTTGTGTTGTACTTAGGTTTGTCTTGTGATCCCTGTCTGCGTTTTGGCCACAGCCAAATTCATGTAATTTGTTTATTCCTCATGTGTCTCTCCCTGATTGTGTCTCTCTCATTGTTACCATTGATTGCAACTCTTCTCCCTGGTCATGTGTTTACCTCGGATGTGTATATAAGATGTCTGTTTGGTTCACTTTCTTGTCAGATCGTTCTCCCTAGTTTTCTCGTGCCACGTTTCTCGCCATGATTTCTCAGTGTTTATCTTTCTGACTGGATTGCCCGACTTGATTTTTGCCTTTGTGATTTTGGATTACTGTTGCATCTGAGTGTTTTGACCATTTTTCTGCCCGACTACGAGATCTCTGTTTGCTGCCCTGGTAACGATTCGGATAATGTCCTGTGGATTCTGGCTTGTTTCTCTGATAGTACTATTCCTGTGTACCAGACCCATTTCTGTCCGACTACGATTACTGTGATTGCTGTTCTGGTTTTTGATACCATTTTTGCCCAACTGGATTTCGACTTTTGGATTGTGGACCCTGTACTCTTTTT
This sequence comes from Gymnothorax reevesii, assembly GCA_029721435.1. Lineage (NCBI taxonomy): Eukaryota > Metazoa > Chordata > Actinopteri > Anguilliformes > Muraenidae > Gymnothorax > Gymnothorax reevesii. The sequence continues at coordinate 54,167,042 of CM056575.1, forward strand.
CGCCCTGCGGGAGTCACCCCCCTTTACCAATAAAACAAGCTCTACTGCATTTCCTGGTTCTCACATCTGGTTCCTGATCGCAGCACAACATTTTCACTGTTCAAGAGACTGATCTGCTTTCAGTACTGAGACCAATTCAAGTGAGAAAATTTATGACTGGCTGGAAAGTAACCAATAGTGGTCATGGCAAAATGTATTGTTAAGTTGAAGTGAAAATAAAGCGTCATTTAATGCATGCTGTTCATTTTTAAGATTTTTGTTTTGCAGCGCAGAGCATCGAATTCCACAACCTGCCAGCATTAACCTCTTCAGCTTCCTCAACGCACTCCTCGCTCTCTCCCACCCCCTCGCCCAGCCGCCACATTACTGCTGCTGATTGGGTGTATTGCTTCCAGATTCCATGGGAGAAATGTCCTGAAGCGTTGATGCACTGCATGGAGAGAGGGAAAAGGCCTACCCCACGGTTACGAAGAGCTATGATCCGAATTGTTGTTTCTGAGATGATGGCTGCCTGTGCTTCCAAGCTTCAACAGAAATTGACAAAAAAAATGGTTTCCAAATAATCACAGTCATTGCAAAATGTCATAGAGGGTGATGTGGTGGGACGAAGATAACACTCACTGGTCAAGCAGTTAACAAGCACGTATCGAAAATGTGAAGCAGCCTTCCACTTCAGGGATCAGATGAGTATGACACTGAGGAAATCCCAGTTGAACAAAGGGCGGCTGTTCAGGGCACATGCATACAATGGCACATTAAATCATTGCTAGTGAGTGAGTTACCAGAGAGCCAACAGGAAAAGAAGGACAAAGTGAAGATGTTGCCTGAACAGAATAACTTCAGTCCTGATGAGGTGAAAAATCTTATGAAGTGCACCTACTACTTACAAAGTAAGGAGATAAACATGGGATCTGATCTGCATGGGTGGACGTGTGGCCTTTTTTGATCCAGGAGATAAGCATGACAGTCCACTTCCAAGAGCTCACTGGGGTATCTCTAAAAGAAACTTTCCACACCAGTTTAGAAAAAAAGGGAAAGCGGCTTCTAGTCTTCATGAGAACCATTTGTGCAGACCAGAGCAAACCAGTTTTGCGGGCTGTCACAAAGCTGAAAATTCTGAGAGGACATCTGGAGGGCTGCTCAGAAGATGTCAAGGATATGGTGCTCCTCCACCTCTCCTATTTTGATGAAAAAGCAGAGATTCTCTTCCACTATTTTAGAGGAAACATGTCTCGCTAAGGAAGTACAAGTGGAAAGCTTGCCTGTGACGCCATGCATTGTTGTTTGTGGTAAGTTGATATTCACGTTTACTTAAGGGGTAATCTTGGGTTAAATGGTAAATGATTTCATGAATGCCACAAGGTTGAAAATCTGTCAAAATTGTGATTTTCGGTCAGTTGCATTTAAAGTCACAAGTAACAATTGACGCAGAGGAAAAACTTAGATTCTTGGTGTTTATTGGCCTGTCACTGCATTCATTTATTTATTTTATGTGAAAATGTCAGAATTATTTAATTTTTTTCCCCCTGAAGACCCCTTAAAGGCTAGGTAGGCAGCTTTCTTTTGACCATTTTAGGCAAAAATTTACATAATAACCTTGGGGATAATGTAAAGGAAGTGATGTGAAAAAAGATCAGACCTCTACGTCTCACCTAGGCTCTGTTTTCAGCCAGCAAAGAATCTACCCGTGACGGTAGATTTTGACCAATCACAGAGTAGCTTATAGAGCTTTGAGAGAGCCAAACAGCGATTGGCTGTTCTACTACAGCTGATGCGAAAACCCATAGACATATATACATAGACGCCGCATCGACTGTGGAGCGACGTGCCTACAGGGCGGCCATCTTGGAACAGGACCAGCAGAGGCAGCGGTACATGAGCGTCGACGTGGGAAACAGGTACTCCTCAATCTCAAAATAGAATTATTCTCTGAATTTTTGACCGATTTTCAAACGGTTTGGTTCGTTAAAAACTTAATACAAGTAGCTATGATACAGGGTGGTTGGATATTTTAAAAATGCTGGTTTTACTATCCAAAATACAAATTTTAACGTACTTAACGTTATCAGCAGACAAGCCTCTGTGAAAAGATGCCGGACTATTGTGCCGCCTATGGATGCTGTAATGAGCGGAACATACTAACCAGATCTCATGGGATCACTTTTCACAGGTAAGATAGTAAGTTAAGATAAGTAAGGTATAACATAGTGTAACTGCAGGTTGTTATAGTGAAATAAACCCTGACAGGTGTAACGGGGGTACTGTTTCCTTAACTATCTGTAAGCCAGGCTAGTGCGCCTGCGCGGGTTTTGAGGGAGAAGTTGAGTTGGTCCGAAGTTATGACGGCTCACACATTTTTCCTCTCTTACTTTCCGTAGCGCGACGGCTCCGTTGGTCCGGTTTATCCCTTTCTTATTTCACTAATCTGTTCATGTATGATAGAGTTAGTGTGCCGTAGCGGCCAGGCATGGTATGGTCAATGTTAAAATTAATAAAGCTGCATCTTCTAGCACTGCCAGTCTGATTGCCCCGCGTGTTCAATGGTCCGTGACAACGAGCTAGGCTGCAAGCTGCAAGCTAAAGCGTTACACAGGACGGAACCTTTCAGCTTCTTTCAGGTTCTATCAGAGACATTCTAGTAAGACTTTGGTTCTATCCATGTTATAACTGGTTCTCTATACATCATCCCGCGTATTACATAGCTGCTTACTGGTGAAACAACTTATCTGAGACAAAATTTTGGTCTAAATGCCGTGTTATGAATCTATAAACTATCTCTGTAAAAACTACCGGAAACCGTTAAAGAAGCGGCGTCCCTAGCAACTCCCGTTTACACAGAAAAAACAGACTGCAGTGATCGGTCTAATATAGCAAACACAGTATATTGATCATCATTGGCTCTATTGTGCAAGGCAATTTCATTTGTATAGCCCGCCTTTACAAACAGTTGAAAATTTACAAACCCCGTGAAAATAGCTTGACAAATAAGCGATTTATGAACATTTTTATTGTGTAGGCACATCATTTCTTCATAGACGTAATGCACTGTAGGAGCGAGTGGTCCTGTTCCAAGATGGCCGCCCTGTAGGCACGTCGCTCTAGTGGGCGGCAGCAGTCAATGCGGCGTCTATGTATATATGTCTATGCGAAAACCACCCTGCAGCAATGGCGGATGACCGGACAGCAGAGGTGTCAAGTAATGAAGTACAAATACTTCGTTACCTTACTTAAGTAGAATTTTTAGGTATCTGTACTTTACTGGAGTAATTATTTTTCAGGCAACTTTTCACTTCTACTCCTTATTTTTTCACGCAATTATCGGTACTTTCTACTCCTTACATTTTTAAAACAGCCTCGTTACTCTCATTTCATTTAGACTGTTTTTTTTTTTTTTCATTGTTCAAAAAAAAAAAACATCCAAATAAATCGCGCCATCCGGATAGAGGTCAATGACATTGTGATTGGGTGAGAAGTATAAACACATACAATTCTGACACCCTATTGGTTTGTACGCAATCCTTTGCCCCTGCATATGAATGACAAATACAAATCACGTTAGATGCAAGCAAGAGACACGTGGTTGCAGTGCATAGTTGGACTCGTGCATTTAGTGCGAAGTTGCCTGTAGTAGCGAAGATATGCCCAGTGACTGTCCCAAGCAAGCACCATGGCAAGCACCAGCGAGGAGGCTGGTAGCCAGGAAGACAACGACAAGCCAAGCATTCTACATCCCTGCCTGTACCTTGAAGAATTTTTTGAAATCGCTGGATCCAAAAACAACTCCTACCGAATGCGATGTAAGCTCTGCGCACCCAAATGCCACGAGATAATGGGGTAAGGGTACCATTCACAACCTCCACTTTTTTTGGCCAAAATAATTTTAAAAGGAGGCACAAATATTTTTAGGGGGTTTTTATGAGTGAGAAGGGGGTTTAGAATGATGGGGGAACAATTTTAAAAGGAAGGGGTAGACCCGGCGCACATAAAACGCGGTGCGCGTAAAAAAAATAAAAAAAACGCGCTAATGCCGATGCACGTATGTGTTTTGTTACCTCGTGCCTTTCACTCTCTGTCCTACCTCTTGAACTACTTTGGTTTTTTTTTTTTCTGCTTTCCGTCGACGATGCTGTGAACAAAGCTTTACATGTTAAGTCATACATTACATTAGTGTCTGCAGTGAGATTCGAACCAGGAACCCTGTGGAGAATGCAATGTTAATCACACCATTCACTGAGGCCTTAACCACTACAACAACGGAGATTGTTGCCAGTTCACCGTCATTACTTTCCATTTATCGCTAAAGCCTGAAAGACAATCGAAAGCTCCATATATATATATAATACTTTATTTTTTCTCATATATTCATTTTCTCTTTTATTTATTGTTGTCAATGAGGAGACGAGTGAATATCAATTTTGATGTCTTTCATGCTGGTGGCCGATCCAGAGACACTAGGTAGAATAATTTGAGCAGAACAAACTATTTGTGGCCGAGTTGGGTTAAGGTGAGGGATAGGGATAGCATTCCCTATGAGTTGGATAGGGATAGAGATGGTTTAGTTCGTTTGGTGATGAGTGTGCCGTGCGGCACGGGGCGAGTACGGTTGGAAGAGGAGGCGGGGGATTCGGCACGATATATATACATACATACACACACAGACACACACACTAAACTTTGTGTGCATACGCCTGCTTATGACAGAACAATAGATCAGTGTCATGACAAATTAAAAACAATGTGCGCAGTGCCAAAGTCTTGCAGTTATGAGGCAGACAGGTTGATTTCTCACGGTGTGAGAAACATGAGCGAAATTATAAATAAGGTCCTTTTCCTTCTTAATGATCTATTATTGTCGTTAACGTTATATAATTGGGCAGTCTTAAATGCACCCGCATGTTTCCCATTTCGAATGGAAAGAAAGGGCGCGATGAAATTGCACGTACGTGCACAAAGTTCATTTGAGACTATATAGGGTGGTATAGTCCTCACCGACCAACAAGAACCAAAATGAGTGATTGCACGGTGCAAGATGAGTGGAACTTGTGGCGGCTGTCTGGGCAGCGGCAGACTTCAGAGACCACGATTGAATTCTGTAAAGAGCAGAGTCTGATTGCTCGCTCTCCGCTTTGTTGGCGGTGTCGCAGAGCCCTCTCGTGGTTTGCGAAAGCAGACTCTAGAGTGGGCTTCGTGTGGCGCTGCCACAATCAAAGATGCAGCACGCGGACCTCCGACCGCAGCATATGGTTCGCTGGTAGCAGGATGTCGCTGGAAAAAGTCCTGGTGCTCACCTACTGCTGGGCGGCGCAGATATCAAACAAAGCGGCAATAAAGGAATCCAGCCTCGACGGCGAGCTCACGAGCAAGGAGACTGTCGTCGACTGGTTCAGTTATTGCCGCGAAGTTTGCCTTCACGTCGTCCAGCAGTGTAGTGCCACTGCTATAGGGGGCCCAGGAAAATACAACAGCGGTCGTTTGCGCGATGGCAAGTGGGTTTTGGGAGGAATTTGCTGTGAGACTAAGGAGGTTTTTTTCGTAGAGGTTGAGGACCGGAGTTCGGCGACGTTAATACCCCTTATTAAGAAGTATGTTTCCGCCGGTTCGCAAATCGTCACCGACTGCTGGCGGGCGTACGACTGCCTCAGCGAGGAAAACTTCCAGCACCTCACGGTGAACCACTCCTTGAATTTTGTCGATCCTGCCGACCCTGGCGTGCACACGCAAAATATTGAGTGCCAGTGGTGGCAGATCAAGAGGTCCTTGCCATCCACGCACACCAGCAGCAGCGACGGCTAAGGCTTCTATTTGGCAGAGTACATGTGGCGACGTAAACACAGCGGCGTCGACCACTCTGCTCAAATTTGCTTGCCCTTTTGAAACGACCAAGAAGCTGGACGCATACCTGGGGTGCCCAGGAGACACAGAAGTCCTTCCCCGCTGTGTTCCAGCTATCACTTAAGCTTAATATGGCACTCCCTGCCTCAGCAGCCTGTGAAAGGCTGTTTAGTGTTGCAGGGCTGATCTTCAGGCCAAGAAGAGCCTGCATTGGCTCAAAGAACTTTGAGAACCAGCTGCATTTGCAGCTGAACAAAGCCTATTGCTAACTTTGTTGCATGCACTGTGCTTAAATGATGTAGACCCTGACACATGCACACTCAAACAATCGCACACATGCATTTGTTCACACCAGGCTTGTGCAAAATTTAGAATTTTAAAGTTTGTCTCAATTTAATTCATGAATTGGAATTGCATGAAGTGGAAGTTCTGGAGCAATTCTCAATTCAGTTTTGAATTTTGCACACGCCTGGTGCGCACACACACACGATGAACAATGGCATTACAAGCACATTATACTGTATGCGCTGTTTTAAGAGTTACTTGCTTATTGTTCCTTTAAATTTACGAAGCATGTGTCACAGTAAAAACTGAGAAATATTGTAAGATTTTAAAAAAAGCCACCAAATTGAACACTCTGTGTGGACTCCACCCCGTTTTATTTTTCTATTTATTTTTTTTGGTTGAAAAAAACTGGTTGAAGTGGCATGGAATCACCCACAAGTGCCTCTGGCTTGACCCCTGAAGAAAATTTTGAAACACCTGCAGCCTGATGTAGTAATAATAATAATAACCAATAAAGGTGATTGAAAACGCCTCTGAAGTTTGACTTTTTGCACCATTACAATACCTAGGCATACCACTAGTCATCGTGTTATCTACTCCATGAAACGCATGTTAATGCTCAGTTGTACCAAAAATAAATCATTTTGGTAGTGCATATGGTTCTTGAATGTATTTTCATTGTACTGAAATGCATTCATTTTCAATGGGCATATGAGGCTGAAAAGGGTAGCCTAGTGCATCACAAATTTTTCAACATTAACATTTTAACATGGCATTAGTCGCCATGGCATTTGGAAAAATGGTGGTTTTATTTGAAAGTGGGGTAGTGTACTTTAGGCCCCTCTGGCACACGGCCTAAGTTGGTTTCGTCCTCAATGGCATTTTTTCTTATTACTTTTACTTTTATACGTTTACATAGTTTTTGAAGCCAGTACTTTTATACTTCTACTTGAGTAAATAGCTTGAGATGACACTTTCACTTCTACAAAAGTCTTTTTAAACCCCATTATCTATACTTCTACTCAAGTAATGAATCTGAATACTTGTGACACCTCTGCCGGACAGGAAAAGCTGCCATTCCACATTTGGAAACACCCGCATTCAGTGCAAAACAACCCAAGAAGAGGAAAACGGATTCGGCAAAAAGGGAGTCTAAAAGAGAGTTTGACAATAAACGCAATAAAACGCGTGTCAATATCGACGTTGCATTTCGAAGATGGAGAGAAGTTCGGGATAGCATTGGTTTCAAGTTGGACTCGGAGCTCGCTGTACTTCTATTGGACAGGTAAACGGCTAAATTCTTTGTCCTCTAACTACAGTTGCTGTGATGGGGGTTAGGTTGTGTGTGTGTGTGTGATTTACCATGTAAATAGCCAGCTGACGGCAACCACCGATAAGGCATTGCCAGCGCGTGCATCGGATGCGTGTCTGGTCGGAGGAGCTTGGGTCAGAGCCATAGATATATATATTTAGAACACTAGATTGGATAATGTAAATATGACGACATCAGCAAAGTGAAGCACCCGGCCGCCATACTGATACACCCAACTTCTTCATAAAAATGAATGGTTTTCTATGAGGCCAATTTCAAATAAGTCGACACAAGCGAGAAAATGCTGAGATGTGCGACTCTCTTTTGTAGCAATATTTATTTGAAGAACTGTAATAAAAGGTTTCATGCGAAGGTTAAAGTATAAACGCAAAGTTTTCACTTAAATAGAAAAAAATCGCGTTTCTTGCTAGCTAGCTAATTAGCCGTCCCATTGACTTGAACAGACCGCTGACTAAAAGCGAACGCTAGCGATTGATATCGGTCACCAGCGAGCTACCTTGGCATCGCGGGGACTGCATTGACTGAGTGGTAAATAAAATTTAAAAGGTGGCTAGCAAGCTAGCTAGCTACTTGTACTTGACATTCAACGACAATACTTCTTACCCGCATAATATTTAAAATAGTGGACAAGTCGCTTTGTCTGTTTTATGCAGAGCTCCAAAAGACAAGGAGGGGAGAAAGGCTTCACTAGCACTTCCTTTTATCAACGTTAGCCATATGATTCAATATAAACAATTCGGTTGATGTCAAATAGTCAACCAGGGTACAATGAAGTGAGGAAACCAGAGTGTAATTTGATAACGTATACGGACATTCAAACGATGTTTCTTATAACGGCGATAACTTCCAAGCAATTATCTTATCAGAGGTCAAAGCCTGGGTTGCGTTAAAGTCACTTCTCTGCAGCACTTTAACGTTGACATGGAGTCACATTTCGATCTTCCCTTTAGTAAGTGTGCCGCTTTCCATCCTCTAAAAAGCACATATTTAGGGAGACAAAATGTTGCTCAGCACAGCGATACCAAAATAACACAGACTCGCACGCAATTGTTTTTGAAAATGTAATTTTAAAGTAGCCGAAAATGAATGGGAGTCTATGGGCGAATTTTACTTCCGGGTGTATAGGCTCGGAGAAAAGATGCTTCACTTGAGCATACCCTATCAGCAATCTAGTGTTCTATAATATCTATGGTCAGAGCTGATGGGATGAGAACCGTGTGGACTCAATTCGAACCTTTCTTCTAGGTTTCTTCCTACCTAGCCTTTAAGACAACTTCCTAATTTGGTCTTAGTATTTTGCAGAGCCAAAATTTTTTGTACTATGTGGTTGAGCGCTAATTTTAGCTTTGAACGCGAGACACGCGACCACAGATGCAGACATGCTGTCATTTTACGTCGTCATTTATGTGCGAAAGAAATTTTGGGAAGCAATGTATAACAGCGCTACCAAAAATAAATTTGATTGTCGTATTACCAATTTGTCTGAGAAACTTTCTAATCAAGAGAAGTAAACTGCAATGGGTTTAGGTCATTCAGCACTGAAGGGTGAGGGTTGAGCGTCCCTTTGCAGCAGCCGACGCACCGCCTGTGGTACCCAGTGCCCACTACTGTCAGTTATGCCCAAGTGACGTTTATGAATAGCAACTGGCGAGGAGTGGGACAGCTCTCTCAGTTAGCGGTCAGTCGATCTCTTTCTCACACTCCAGTAACATTTCAATCGTACTCATGTGGAGGGTGAATGTGAGTGTCGTTTCTGAATACGGACCTCTGTCTTAGATGTACCAGATTTTATAATATTTACTTTTGCTGCAAAGATTACGCAGACACTACTGTGTCAGAACATTTTAAAGACAGTTTCATTCAGGCCTTCCTAAGGACTTACAATAGCGCCTCCACGCAATAACCCAAAATAACAATCTCCTGAAAGACTTTGATTTCAACAACGGCCTGGGGGTCGACTCACACCTGCCTTCGGTAGGAGATCTTACCCGTCTGTAGAGTGAGTCACAACACACACACAGGTGCTAAACATTGATGGGATAGTTATGAGATCATTCCAGTTGAAATGGGGCTATTGTTGCCGCTTTGTTGGAATAATAGATGAAACCGTTAAAGTTACGACTAACAATTTGAAATGGATGCATTTACAGTTTTGATAAAGATTCCTTTTTAACCAGCTGAATGAGGGCTCTAAATTCGTAGACCAGGCGCAGGCGCGGCAAACAGGGGAGCGCCGCGCCAATGGGGTGTGTTCGGCGTAGCCTGGCGCAAGTACTCCTCTGTCCCGCCTCTGTCCCTCCTGCTGGCGCAAGAAGGCAAAGAGGGTGGAGAAAAGGCTTAAGTGGGTTTAACACAACCGAGTCAAATCTTCACCGATAAAATGAGCTCCTCTCCTCACCTTTAAAGTGTTAAAATAAAGAAGCCTCTTTCCTATATCTGTATGATGCGTTAATGCTGCATTTTACTTTGCTGCTTCAGCAATTTTTTCTGCACCGCTTACGTCTATATTAAGCAAATATGAGGCATTCTCAAATTATTACGATTAGCGAACTTGAATGGAATTTCAAAACAGAACTGTGTCAGATCATTAACACTTATGAAGTTGGAATGAAATACGACGTTTGCTCATTTAATTCTTTCGCCTGCATCACTGGGAAGAAAACGATGGATAGCTATTATTACACCCTGTTGCTGATTAAAATTTTGGGATGAACATGCATGGACAACAATGCAAGATCCATCCATCCATTTTCTATACCTGCTTATTCCTCACTAGGGTCACGGGGCGAGCTGGAGCCTATCCCAGCTGACTACGGGCAAAGGCAGGGACCCACCCTGAAACAGCTTGCCAATCCATCGCAGGGCGCACACACCATTCACTCTCACACCTATGGGCAATTTGGTGTCTCCAATTAGCCTGATATGCATGTCTTTGGACTGTGGGAGGAAACCGGAGTACCCGGCAAAAACCCACGCAACACGGGGAGAACATGCAAACTCCACACAGAAAGGCCCCAGGCCGGATTCGAACCCACGGCCTTCTTGCTGTGAGGCAGCAATGCTAACCACTGTGCCACCGTGTCATTATAACTCTGCACGAGATCATAGCAATCAGGCAGTATTCCTTTCCTCGAGTAAAACTGATAAAACCTAAATGACAATAATAGTAGTGTCTAGCCGCTTGCACACAGGACGTGAAACAAATTTTTCGCATAACAGATTGCATTGCTGCGTTGAACTTAGCAGTGTCTACGTGTCCGAAAGTCGGACAGGGTTTTAATATATCTCCGTGTCCGACAGTCGATTCTTGTTTCCAATTTCTTCAAATCTACTGAATCTTTTAGATATTAAACGTGAATAGTTGGATAAGAGGGCTCAGTTCTTCACTTCAAGATGAGTACCGAGAATTTCGGAAATTTCGGTAATTTTGCATCACAGATTCATCTGCGTCGATTAAGCCAGGTCGAGTTTCCATTACGCGTGCCAATCGCCTTTGATCTGACATCAGGATAATCGGTATAGATACTAACATTTATGTCCTAATTCAGTTAGTTACAGAACATTGTGCTTGCTGTAATTATTCATTGCATTAAAATGTGCCTGACATTCTGGAAACCTGCCTGTGAGGTTTTCGGTGACGTATGCGCACTGTGCACCGGTCAGCCAAATTACCACTGCACAGACCATATCTGTACGTCTTTTACCTTTTGTGGATTGGACCTCTCCTCAGCTCGATGAAAAAATTGGTTTGACTGAGTGAATAGACACGATTGATGGCCAATTGGTTTGACTGAGTGAATAGACACGATTGATGGCCAATGGCACAATAGAGGACTGTTTGCTTAACAGACAAGTCACGTTTCCAACTTCACAGAGCGGATGGATGGAGGATCCTTATGCTGACATCATTGTGGTGCGCAAGGTGGCACATGGTGGTTGAGTGCTGGTTTGGGTGGTGTAATGTGAATATAGGCCACTAGATGGCAGTATTTACCTTTTTTTTGTGAAGCTCAGACATGTCCTGGACATGTCTGGGGCAAGTCTCAGAAAATTAAAAAAAAGAGGTCTAAATGTGGGTGGGGTCTGCAAAAGAGTATATAAGGAAAAGAATTGAGACAGTAAAGTAGTAGGAGAAATTACAAGAAGATGACCAGACCTGCCATTCTGTTCAAGACCTGTGACATTTCTTTTTGGGATTTCTTTGCCTGTGTTTGAGCATTTTCTCACCCAGGACATCACCAAGCCGCCCCACAAAAAGGGACTGTAAATATTTCTTTTTGTTTTTGTTATAATCAATCTTGGTCTTTAGGTTAGTTAGTTGTTATTGTCTTTGTTTAATTAAATGTGTTTGAGTTTTTAAAAACTGTGTGTCATCCCTTGCTGTTGCTGTTGTTTTTAAATGTAATAACAAATTGGGGCCATAACAAATTGGGGGCTCAAGGTCCGGGATAGACCATTGAGTGAGTAATTTATTGAAAATCTAACATTCCAAATTGTGAAATTGTTTTTGTGAATTTTCCTAGATATATATTGACAACAGCAATGGATGATTTCTTGGCATCACCAACCGTAGGGGTTTTGAAGTCTTTTAAAAAGACAGAACTGCTAGAAATTTGCAGACAGTTGGAGCTGACAGAGGTAAAACCAGCCATGCGAAAAGCAAGACTGGCTAGAGAGATAGTTGAATATTACATTGATGAAAATGTGTTTGCACCAGGAGATCTGGAACAGTTTCCAGTGGAAAATCCAAATATAGAAATGGAACTTAAATTAAAAATGCTAGAGATTGAAAGGGAGGAAAGAGAAAAAGAAAGGGAGGAAAAAGAAAAACAAAGAGAATTTGAGAGGGAAGAAAAAGAAAAACAAAGGCAGTTGGAGTTAGAAAAATTAGAATGAGAAGAAAAACAAAGAGAATTTGGAAGAGGAAAGAGCAGAAAGAGAGAGACAGAGACAGAGAGATTTTGAATTAGAGAAATTCGATAGAGAAGAAAGACTCCAAATGGAGCAACTAAAAATTAAAATTGAAACTAAAAATAAATTTTGTGCCAGTCAGGAGGTAAAACTGGTGCCTCCATTTTCAGAAAAGGATGTTGACAACTATTTCCAGTGTTTTGAAAAGGTAGCAAAGAGTTGCCAGTGGCCAAAGGAACACTGGCCTCTGATGTTGCAAACTGACCTCAAGGGTAAAGCTCAACAAGCCTATTCGGCTTTGTCTGCAGATGATTCCTCTGATTATGAGGTTGTCAAAAAGGTTATTTTGAGAGCTTATGAGTTGGTTCCAGAGGCTTACCGACAGAAATTCAGAGGTCTGAAGAAATCTGAAAATCAGACTTATGTTGAATTTGCGAATGAAAAGCAGGTTTGCTTTGAGCGCTGCTGTACTTCTATGGAGGTCAAGGATGATTTCAACTCACTGAAAGAGATGGTGTTAGTTGAATATTGTTATTGCAAGAAATCTGGTCATGTTACAACTAACTGTTGGTTCCTTAAAGCTAAGAAAGAAAAAGAAAAGGATACCAAACCAAATGCCGTTGTGAAAACAAGGTTAGAAACCCCTGTAGTAGATAACCAATTTGCTAAATTGCCTGCTTCTTGTGGGGCTAAAAAGCCTAATACAGCTGACTTTGTGAGGGAGGAATTTCTTCCATTTGTGTCAGAGGGATTTGTGGCTCTGAATGAGCATACTACTCCTGTCCCCATATATATCCTAAGGGATACCGGAGCTTCTCAGTCACTTTTGTTGATGGACTCCTTGGAGTTACGTGATGAGACCGCTTCAGGGGATTTCATACTTGTACAAGGTATTGAAGGGAGGACTGTATCTGTACCCCTGCGCTCTATATTCTTGAAGTCAGATTTAGTTACAGGACAGGTAAAGGTGGGACTTATGTTAAGTCTACCTATAAAGGGTGTTTCTCTGTTGCTAGGCAATGACCTGGCTGGGGGCAAAGTAGTTCCCCCTGTACATCTTACTTCACAGCCGAGCACTGAAGATGGGGATGAGGACCCATCTCTGTATCCTTCTTGCGCAGTGACTCGTGCTATGGCCAAGAAGGCTCAAGAAGAAGATGTTGTGGTGCCGTCCAGCACATTGAATAGTCAGGACTCAGGTGGTTCGCTTCATGACTCTGATTGGCCTACTATGGTTTCTCCGTTTGAGGACTTATCAGATACTTTTATCAGTTCTCTATTCAGCCAGCCGGATGGGTCTGGTGATTCTGATGTGTCTGGAGACTTGTCTCTGTCCAGAAAGCGGTTGATTGAGGAGCAAACTAATGATCCTGAAATTGGTGTACTAAAGAGGAGAGCCCTTCCTGAAAAAGAAATAGATGCAGTTCCAGTTGGGTATTATCTCAAGGATGGTGTATTGATGCAGAAGTGGCGCCCTCCTGATATCCCTGCCAATGCAGATTGGGCAGTGGTCAGGCAAATTGTTGTTCCGAAGGTCTATAGGAATGAGATCTTAACAATGGCTCATAGTTTACCTTTAGGAGGTCATCTTGGTGTTAACAAGACTGTTGATAAGATCATGAAACACTTCTTTTGGCCTGGGCTTCGGAAAGACGTTTCCAACTTTTGCAAAACCTGTCACACTTGTCAGGTAGTTGGAAAACACCAGGTAGACCCACCTGTAGCTGCATTGCAGCCTATCCCAGCATTTGGGGAGCCATTCTCTAGGGTCATTGTTGATTGCGTTGGTCCATTACCCAAGACTAGATCTGGAAATCAGTATTTGTTGACAATCATGTGTGCATCTACCAGATTCCCCGAAGCCATACCTCTACGTAACATCAAGGCAACTGCAATCTCGAAGGCTTTGATAAAGTTCTTCACGTTGTTTGGTCTTCCCTGGGAAATTCAGTCAGACCAAGGTAGCAATTTCACTTCAGGATTGTTTCAGCAGGTTGTGTATGAACTAGGTGCAAAACAGATTCTTTCTAGTGCCTATCATCCAGAAAGTCAGGGTGCCTTAGAGCGGTTTCATTCCACTCTCAAGACAATGATGAGGACTTATTGTTATGACCATGAGAAAAACTGGGATGAAGGGGTTCATTTGCTGTTGTTTGCAGCTAGAGAAGCAGTGCAGGAGTCTACTGGATTCAGTCCATTTGAGCTAGTGTTTGGTCATGAAGTGAGAGGACCTTTGCTATTATTGAGTGAACAATGGCAAGAGGAAGAGCCGCAAATCAGTCTGTTAGACTATGTTAGCAAGTTCAAGGAAAGATTGCGTGCAGCTTGTGACCTTGGCAAAGAGAATTTGAAATCAAGTCAGGGAAAAATGAAAACTTGGTATGATCATAAGGCTAGAAGCCGTGAGTTTAAACCAGGAGACAAGGTCCTTGTGTTGTTTCCCTTGCAGTCCAATCCATTGCAGGCTAGATTTCATGGTCCTTATGAAATTCTGACAAAACTCAATGATCTCAATTAAATTGTGAAGACTCCAGATAGGAGAAAACCAAAACAATTGTGTCATATTAACATGCTAAAGCCTTATCATGACAGAAATGCTAGGGTTGCAGCTGTCACTTCAGATTCTCCAATGGTCGAAACGTGTGAAGATGAGGGGGAGTTTCAAGATGATGAACCAAGAATTAAAGCTGAAGTTCTTTCATGTAAATTGTCAAACACTGAAGTGTTGCAAAATCTTGATGTAAAACTCCAGCACTTAGAACCCTCACAGAGAGATCAGTTTGAAAGGTTGATCAAGAAATATGAGGATTTGTTTCCTGATGTTCCAAAGAGAGTTACTATAGCCTCTCATGATGTAGATGTTGGTGATGCCAAACCAATAAAACAGCATCCATACCGGATGAATCCTGAAAAGAGAAAGATTGCTGAGAAAGAGGTTGAGTACATGTTAAAACATGATATTATCAGACCCTCCAACTCCGATTGGAGTTCACCCTGTGTGCTAGTTCCAAAACCTGATGGAAGTACTAGATTCTGTACAGATTATCGCAAAGTCAATGCTGTAACTAGAACTGATGTGTTTCCAATACCAAGGATTGATGATTGTATTGATAGTGTAGGGCGAGCAAAGTTTCTGACCAAGATTGATTTATTGAAGGGTTATTGGTGTGTGCCTTTAACTGAGAGGGCCAAGAGCATCTCTGCTTTTGCCACACCATCTGGATTGTACCAGTATGAAGTCCTACCCTTTGGCATGAAAAATGCCCCAGCCACGTTCCAAAGGATGATACAGTCTACAATCGCCGGATTGCCACACACGGGTGCGTACATCGATGACCTGATCACATGGAGTGACTCCTGGGAAGAACATCTAAAAGATGTAGAGACGTTGTTCCAGCGCCTGACCCAGGCTAACCTGACTGTTAACCTGAGCAAGAGTGACTTTGGTTGTGCTACTGTCACCTATCTTGGCTACGTCATAGGCCAGGGTAAGGTGGCACCCATAAATGCTAAAGTCCAAGCCATCATGGACTTTCCAGTTCCTGACAACAAAAAAGCTTTGCGCCGCTTCCTTGGAATGATCGGGTACTACCGCAAGTTCTGCAAGAACTTTGCTGAGATTGCTCTCAGTCTAACTAACCAACTGAAGAAAGGCGTAAAGTTCACCTGGGATGATGCATGCCAGAGAGCCTTCGATCACCTGAAGTCTCTGCTGTGTCACTTCCCCGTGCTCAAATCTCCTGACTTCAACAAACCGTTCTCCATCGCGGTCGATGCTAGTGACCAAGCTTGTGGATCTGTGCTCCTACAGAGAAGTGACTCTGATGACATTGAGCATCCCGTGGCATACTTCTCCAGGAAGTTCAATCGCCACCAAAGGAACTATTCCACAATAGAGAAGGAACTGTTGGCTCTGGTCCTTTCTTTACAACACTTTGAGGTTTATGTTTGTACAGGACAAAAGCCAATGATTGTGTACACTGACCACAATCCGTTAATGTTTTTGAGTAAGATGAAAAACAAGAATCGGAGATTGTTGAATTGAAGTTTGATTTTACAGGAGTTTGACTTGGAAATTAAGCATGTGAAGGGTACAGACAATAATTGCTGATTGCTTATCCCATGTTTGAATGTGTATATATATATCATGTGTTTGAATATTGTATGATATGTATATATAGACAAGTGTTTACTTAACCATTTTGTATTGAAAAGAAAAATTTTGCCTTTATGAGTCAAAATTTTTCCCTTTTGGAATGGAGGTGTAATGTGAATATAGGCCACTAGATGGCAGTATTTACCTTTTTTTTGTTAAGCTCAGACTGGAGTCATGTTTAGACATGTCCTGGACATGTCTGGGGCAAGTCTCAGAAAATTAAAAAAAAGAGGTCTAAATGTGGGTGGGGTCTGCAAAAGAGTGAATAAGGAAAAGAATTGAGACAGTAAAGTAGTAGGAGAAATTGCAAGAAGATGACCAGACCTGCCATTCAAGACCTGTGACATTTCTTTTGTGGATTTCTTTGCCTGTGTTTGAGCATTTTCTCACCCAGGACATCACCAAGCCGCCCCACAAAAAGGGACTGTAAATATTTCTTTTTGTTTTTGTTATAATCAATCTTGGTCTTTAGGTTAGTTAGTTGTTATTGTCTTTGTTTAATTAAATGTGTTTGAGTTTTTAAAAACTGTGTGTCATCCCTTGCTGTTGCTGTTGTTTTTAAATGTAATAACAAATTGGGGCCATAACAGTGGGAATATTCCAAAGACATTGCACCCAACTGCAGCTGATGAACAGCAACTTGAATGCAGTGTGATTACACGATGCGATGATGCTGCCTATCTGCCTACCATTCATTCATCCAAACAACAACCATCCAGCATGACCAAGCCAGACCCACCCTTGTATCCACAGAATTTTCCTTGAGCCTGAAAACATTTGTGTGCTTCAATGGCTGGCTTATTCCTCAGATTTGTCCCCCTTCCAGCATATTTGGGATGTCCACAAGCAACGAGTTTGTCATTGGTTCCTATTTTCAGCCAATAGCTGCCAACTCCACACAGCTCTTGGAGAGAAGTGGAAACATGTCCACCAAGTCACCATTGACCATTTGTTACAGCCCACACAGCAGAGATGTGTAGCAATGCAGCGGGCCAAAGGCGGACAAACCCAACATCGATTTGTGAAATTTGGACAATAGACCCCATCCCCTTTATCATCACGCCATTGCGAAATTTTTGTCTGTCTTTTTAAATCGTTGATGAAAATGTAATCCAATATGGTCATATAATCTGTCAACACTCAATGAAAGTACAGTGAGCTTCTAAACATGGTCATATATCTCACTATAAGAAGTGTTGCGTTTATATTTTTGTTCGGTGTAATTTTTCATTTTCTTTCTTGGGATGCGTGGATAACGTCTCTGGATAAAAGAATTACTACTTATTTGGTAAGGAAATCAAGTTTTCACTACAACTAACAGGTCTGTGCTACTACTTCGATTACAAAATTATTGTTTCCTCACGACAAGCCTCTGATGAATTTGTGCCCTTTTAAAAGCTTTGCCAGGAAATGAAACACTCAAAATGATTTACGTAGGTGTTTATTTAATTAAAAGATCAACACCAGGAGACAGAAGCGCAACAGAGAGATCGATTTAGGCCCACGGATGAAAGAAAAGGAACCAGGTGTGAGCTGGCAAGTTTCTTGCGCAACTCCAGCGGAGACCTTTTCTACGAAACTGCCACTGCACCTTGATTAATATGTGACACCTCCCCCTACTACACCGCCACACCCATTTCGGCGCACGTTTGTCTACCAAAGGCTGCGCACCTCACGAAATTACCACTGCGCGGGCTGCGCCGGACGAAATTACCACTGCGTGAGCTGCGCCACGCTACACCACCTGCGCTGCGCCAAGAAATTAGAGCCCCTTATCTCTGAGCCATTTATCAAAAAAAAAAAAATTAGACTGTTTCTTCTCATGAACTAACCTGAGTGCTATAGCTTCTTTGCACTAATTTTAAATATGATTTCTCGCTGTAATCCCCGCCCCCTTTGGTTAGCTACAGATCAGTGTCTCTCCTAATATGGCGCCTCATGCGTACGGTCTCAGCCTCTGCCTCAAGGTCATCCACCTCATCTTCCTGCTCCTCACTGAGGTCAACAGCTCGCTCCAGCTTTCCGCTCTTGTTTAAAGCCAAAAGACAGCTAAACTAAAAAGCAATCTGCTGCTCAGTCAGCCAATCTGTGTTAGGAAGCACCTTCAGACCAGACTTCATGCGCGCGGCAACATCAGAGGTAGTCGCCTTTTCTCCCCATTCCCTGTCCATTCCAAAATACTTTGAGAGGTAAGCCTTAGCCTTTTCTGAGAATTTTAGGCCTTGTGCATCTTCCTAACAGCCCACCCCAGATATCCTCGGCCGAGCGGAACTTGCTCTGTGGCAGCGCTAGGCAATGCTGTTTGCCTGAATCTGGACATACCCACCGCTGATGGAATGACAAGTCTCGGGCCACTTGCGCTTTATTTTGTCATAAGCAGATTCCTTTGCAAGCTTCACCAGGTGCTTTCCAATATCAAGGTGCCTCTGCAGGGCGGCGAAGGACTGGAATGTCTTTATGCAGCCTTCCTCTTGGCAGGAAAATGCAGCCTCCTCACTCTCTTGGATAGGCTGATCTGGTTTAGTTGGATCTGCTTGGGATGCCCATGCTATCGGCTCACTTGCACCTTGCTGAAGGTACAGTACAGTCACCGTTAAAACCAAAGAAAACCATTCAGATGTTCAAATATAATGTTCGCAAAGCTTGCAACTAGAAAAGAATTGTGTACAATATGAATTTAGTTCGACCTTAACAACTCTTGACCGCACCATTAAAAAAAAAAAAAACGAGCAAAATATATTATTTGCGGAACCTTGCACGGATTATTTTTAGTAAGCTTACTATAAATCAATAAGGAAAACATAATTAATAAAAAGATCTGCTCAATATCTTATCTCAAAAGGACAATAACTTAAATGTCATTTAAAACTGAAAGGCTCTTTTGTAAACTGAATTCACGGAATTTAACGCGGATACACCTGGCACTGATTCAATACAGCTCAGTTTGTGTCATCTCTATTTATTACTCATTTTCACCCTAATAATCCCTTTAAAGGAACAGTCCACCGTACTTTTATAATGAAATATGTTCTTCTATGAAATGAGACGAGATGATACGTACCTCTCCGAGCTTTGAGCGATCTCTCAGTCAGCCAGATGCGCTGCCACTCCTGTTAGCATTTGTAGCTAGACTCAGTGTGGGCAACGGTATTTTTCGGGGCTGTAGTTAGATGTGACCAAAGTCTTCCACATTTCTCCTGTTTACATAGGTTTATATGACCAGTGACATGAGTTCGGGTACGCAAATCCAAATGTGGCTTTTTCTATGCTGTGGGATGTGCGTCCTATAATGACAGGCGTAGTAACACCTTCTGCGCGCTTCGACAGCGCATCGATACCTTCACTTCTGATTTCTTTTCTCTCCCACGACCCCCCCTACTTCCGTAAATACAACCAACGTGACTGCACTGCACTACTTGGTACACAGTCAGGAGGCCAGAGCTTGCAGAAAATTATAAAAGAATATAGTCAAGTGTGCTACTATGGAACATTTTCAAATGGAGGACATAGATGCCGACGACTGGCTTGTGGCGGAGCCGGAGCCATATCTATTTATGCCGAAATGGACCGTGAGAGGCTATGTGCTGACGGAAGGCAGCGGCGAGGGGAGGGTGGGGGATGGGGAGAGGGAGGAGGGGAAAATAGAAGTGGAGGTATCAATGCGCTGTCGAAGCGCGCAGAAGGTGTTACTACGCCTGTCATTATGGTACACACTTCCCAAGGTATAGAAAAAGCCACGTTTGGATTTGCGTACCCGAACCCGAACTCATGTCACTGGTCATATAAACCTATGTAAACAGAAAAAACGTGGAAGACTTTGGTCGCATCTAACTACAGCCCCGAAAAATACCGTTGCCCACACTGAGTCTAGCTACAAATGCTAACAGGAGTGGCAGCGCGTCTGGCTGACTGGGAGATCGCTCAAAGCTCGGAGAGGTACGTATCATCTCGTCTCATTTCATAGAAGAACATATTTCATTATGAAAGTACGGTGGACTGTTCCTTTAAGCTCACGGTAGCCTATGAAAGAATTAATGATTAGCCCAACGCGTGGCAGAAATTTTCTATGAAATGCCCAACCATAAACTGACATCACATTCACAATTATGGAACCTATCACGATATGACTCATTTCCCCTCTGTTTAGAACAAAGACTTGACTTCTTGGCGAGAGACAACCTCACACTTCTGCAAGTCCGAAAAGCATAATGTCGCAGAATAACGTGATCTTAAGCTCACAGGCTATTAATAAATGTATTTAATAAATAAATAAATTGCACCTGTGTTGAGAAATTAGTTACTCTTATTTGGAAACAACTTAGTTGTCAGGCCAGATGGCTGACGGTTACAATCAAATTGATTAAACGCAATGCGCAGCTTGGCAGATATGCAGTGTATGTCAGATGCTCATCCAGTCAGATATATACTGAACAGCAAAAGAAACAAAAGTTTGCCTAATTAAAGGCAGACTGGAAAATAAGTTTGCGCATTATTATTTTAGAAAATCAAATTTATTACGAGCATGTGCACATTTACACTCGTTTCATCAAACATATTTTTATTTTGCGGTCCCTTCAACTGAGTAACCATAACAGTAGCCTACATTAACTAACTAGCTAGCTTGCGTTTCTTTAGTTGCTCAGTATATAGATGCCTACGGACACTTCGACCATGATCACATTTTGACAATGTCAGATTATCCATTGTTTGAGGAATAAGCTTCTGTCTGAAGTGAGAGGAACTTTCGGCACATAGATCTCATCCGGGAAAGTGACGAGAGGCTGCTTCTTTTGTGTGGCACCGAAAAACATGTCATGGAGTAATACTGATAAAAGTACAGTGAAGAGTGATCTCTGCAGATTGTATTTTACCAATTACCCTCACGGTGCTTCGATCGAGGCGGGGGGGGACACATCCATGTCCCCCCCGCTCGCATTCCAGAAATCTGCGACGTACACACTTTTAGTAAATCAGACGCGACACCTGGCGAACGATGATATTTACACCAGAATCTACACCAGATCCTACGGAAGTTTGATAAACGAGGGCCATTGTGTAGTTCTAGAAATTTTTTTTTATTTTATGTTTTTAAAGCGCTTAAGTTGGTGTTTGTATACTGACCAAATAAATAAACGCAAGTTTCAATTTCTTGATTTTATCAAGTGTAACTGTTATTAATCAACACTTCATTGGTATCTAATGAAAAGGAGAATCTCAGACAATAGATATAACAGAACATCGGGTTGAAATATCACCATGTTGGCTATAATTTACCAAGGTGAAGTTCGACATGACGAAGCACAAATGACATTATCAGTATCTCGTACGTCCCCCATTAGTGTCGCGCACGGCGGTATACCTGCATCTCAGACCTCATCAGACGTCCGATTGTTGCTTGTGGAACGCTGTTCCACTCTTTGGTCAGTGCTAGTCTTAGCTGACGTACTGTAGCTGGTGGTGGCCGACGTCTCCAGATCACTCTATCCAGAATGTCCCACAAGTATTCTATAGGTGAAAGATCTGGAGAAAATGCTGGCCAGGGAAGGATTTACACATTTTCGGCTCAAAGGAACTCCATGCAGATAGGTACCATGTGCGGACGCCCGTTGTCCTGTTGGAAAATCATTTGGCGACGTTGAACAAACAGAAGGATGACTGGACGAAGAATTTTACTGCGGTAATGGACGGCGTTGAGAGACGCATCTCGGCAGCAGTTTAATTTGCCGACCGGAGGTGATCCCGCAGATGTAACAAGTGGATACAATGGTCAGATGCTGGAATCGTACCACGTGGCCCACTGGGTCTGGGGCGCTTGGCAGTGTGTCCAGTGGCATTAGACCTCTGCAAACAGGACACTCAGCTGTCTAAAAAAGAAAAATGTACAATAATATCAGACTGTTAGCTCATCAACATAAAAATAAAATACAGGAATCTTACCATCTCTGCCTGGTTTTCTGGGCACACTGGAGGCATATAATCCTGGGTATAGTCTTCCTAGTGACAAAACAAAACAGTATGAAATAACCCCACTGTTTTAGTCACGGCAAAAAATACTTGAAGCCTGACAGAAGATTTGACATACATCCTCAGAAGAACTGCACAGATCTATATTCTCCTTGCAGCTCTTGATGTGGTCTGGAAGAGCCTGAAGAGGAACAAGCTTTCTGCAAGTGTTGCATGGGGCTTTGGGCATCTTCTCAAATTCTTTCGCTTCTGGTGGTAATGGAGTAATGTCAATTTCTTCTTGTAAAGGGGCAATGTACAGTGTACACTTCCCATTCCCACTCACTCCTTTTAGCTGTTGCCCACTGTATCCATCTGTGTCTGGAGAAGTGACAGCCAATTTGCGTTGCCCACCCCCACCTAGAAATGAAACTGACATTAATTTTTGGAATTAAAGCTTTAAAAATGCTATAAAAGCTATATATAAAGTCCATGTATACCTGTGGCCTTGTGTAGCAACCAGCCACCACTGATACTTCCAAGTTTTGGATATGCATTCAACAGCAAATCTGTCAACTATTAGAACATGGTAAGTTGATAAATGTAATAAATATATGAACAAACACGTTTACCATTTATGTAAACATGCAATTCGTTTTAAAAACTTGTTATTACAAAATCCAACATTTAACGTTGGTGTTGGTAATGATGGTGCCCAAGATACTAAATCCCTTTTAAAAAGCATACCTCTGAATGCGTGATGTTTAAAGGCACTGTTAGAGATCGTTTCCCAAGACCAGCCAGTGTAAGTTGGAGTTCCTCGTGTCCTTTTGGGGTCTTTGAGCGCTGTTTATCAAGCAGAAAAAAGTTTACCAAAAAACTCTTTTCTGGTCGTGCATATGGTGCAAAACGTCGTTTGCCTTTTGCCTCTTTGCGAAAAAGTCCAGGAAAAGATCTGAAAATATAAAATATTTTTGATCACTCATCAGAGACTATGAAAATAGTTTACTAGTTTATAGCTTGCAATATCACCCACAGGCAGGGCAAACACACATTTTTAGCAGAGATTTTCAATTTCTTCTCCATGACGTCTCCCCAGCCTTCAATTAAAATTGAAAGACCAAAATAAATTTTGCACGAGACTTTTGAAGGCACTTATTATACTTGTGTGGCAACTCGTCCGTGCTGCACGCAAATTTTTTTTCCTAGTCCCATATGTTTCCATAACCCAAAATGCCCTTGGCCGCGAAAAATTGGGAACTAATCCTAGCTCAAAACACGAAGTGGTTCCGAAGTACGGCCAGAACCTAACAACCATCGATAGTTTACCAAACAGATTCTCTGAAATAAAGTGGCCTGCATTGTTATGGATCTGTATGCATATTTTGTATCTTCTGTCAATAATTTACCGTTAAGAGCTATCGGAAAGGGAGGCTTTTGGGGAAGACTTTATGCAAGGGCATTCTGGGTTATGGAAACAAGTCGCCATCTATAGGATTTTTTAAAATCCAATGCACTTCTTATTCGGCCTCCGATTGGCTGTTGCGTTTGTCCGCACCTTAGGGTGTTTTTTTTTTTAAATGCTTTCCCAGGAAAACTCGAGGGGAACACTTCAAACGCTCAAATACGGTTCATTAACTTCTAGGCATACAGTCATTCAGTCGCGCAATTATTTGTTCGGTTTCTCCGACCAGTTCTTAATATTTTAGAAGACAAAGCTGTAATTAACATTGTTCACCAACTAGCTAGGTTGCGTAACTTTACAGGCCTTGAGTGGTTTAGCTAAAAACGGCAACTTGAGCATGCTTACCTACAAGATAAAATCGCATGCACTTGTTCCTGTGATAGCTCTTTCATAATCTGCGCGAGTATTCCTCGGAGGTTTCGCTAATCTTAATGGTAACGCTGGCAAACAGATGCTGTTGACTTAGCAAGCATGTATTGTAATGAGTGAAGACATAACTTTTGGTAATAAACGTTGCTTTTGACAAACACAAAGTTTTGCAAAGCAGTAATTTCATTTATGGTAGATTGCAAACAGTGACATATCGCATTCATTAACTTATGTTTCTATTTTTAACGTTGCATTTCTAGCGAACATTCTTTCCGTTAGATTGTTTGACAGAGGGCCATGCCAAAACGGTGATGACATATTGCCTTACAGCCAATTAGTGGTCAAATAAAAAGTGCAATTATGTAGATTGGGGGAAAAAATTCGCGTGCTGCTCAGCTCTGCACCGAATCGAACGCCCTGTACCGAAAATTTTCGGTACAAATACATGTAAGTTACCGTTACACCCCTACATAGCCGTATGAAACCTGCATAGGTGACAATACAAGATAAGAGCCAGCGTTGCAGCTACATGACAAACATACCTAGCCATTTCCTGGCGCACTGACACTCCAGAACCATTGCGCTGGGAGCAGCTTACTTGTGGACCTGACAGTTGAGATGTCTGTGATTGACCTCTCTGTCCCTCAGCAGGCTGTGTTGTATTTCCCTGTGTAACTGGCCTGACATTCCCTGGTGAACTTAACCTGCTGTTCAACATCGACACCAGATTGTGTGCCGTGTTGAGGATGTCAGCTAATTGCACCTAGCACAAAGAAACCGGTAAAGTTACGTAGCTAGAAACAAGCTACATGAACGAAAGTAAAGCCGCTTCATTGCCAACTCCATAATATTTTGCGAATATCATGTTAGAACAAAGTAATAAAAAGAGGTTAACATTACCTGATTACTTGCTGCGTCTGCCATCTTGGCGCCATGAAATTGAACCCACGGTCGAATTTCTGACACATGCGCAGTTTGTAGAATCGATGTTATCTTCCACTCGATACATAATGCCAGTGACCTCGTGACGTAGTTTTGACATTTATTTCACGCTATTCAGGTTCGTATTCATTCTCAAGAAAGTGACGTCCGTAAACTGCAATCCGTATTTGTAATTTAGTGAAGTTGTAGCTTTATGAGTTGTATTCTCACAGAGAATTTACACACTGCATAATCCATGCGTGATTTGACTTAAACAAGAGTTTACAAATTTTTTATTTGTGCACAATTTAGTCTAAACACGCACACATTTTTAATATGTGCACGATTTTTATGTGTACACGCACAAAACTTTTGACAGTACGCACACATTTTCAATACGTGCACGGTTTTTATGTGTACACGCACGAAACTTTTGACAGTAACCTTACCCCATACGATAAGAAGGAAGATTCTATGCATGCACGTAGGCATGGCGGCGTTTGTGTTATTATATCACAGCACCACCTAGCCGTCTGGCATGCATACCCAATCGATTTCTACACACTTTTTGCGTCACCGTATGCACACAGATTTCCTCCCCAGAATGCTTGTCTGAACGCGAAATAAAAAGTGAAGACGCGACGCCACTTTTGCGTCTTCTGTTCACACCGTCATCATGTAAACCTAGCCTAAGCCTAGAAAGGGATAGATTCATCCTGCTCGCTTGCATCCTGCTGCTGGAGAAGAAAGCCTTGCGGAATCCATAGATCTATGATTTCCCTTATTACACCGTAAAGTTGCTTGTAATAATACGTTGTTGCTGGCCATAGCCAGATGTCGACACAATGATATGTTTAGCCAATCGATGTGTTTTTCATGAACAGTCACATCGTTAGACAAACGCAATATTAATTAGCTAGCTAACTTCTTTCCAGAAAGATGAAGAATAACTATAACACAAAACTTGCTTCCATTTAACTTGACCAGATTGCGATCAGTTGGGCATGTCTCTTTTTATGTGATATACACTATGCTTGCGGCAGGATGGGTCTCTGTCCCGCAGCTCAATGCACCCCTGCCATTCATCAACAAAATTGCAGTGAGGCACACCAACTGGAAGCCGATGTGTTTGTTACCCAGCAACTCTTATATGTAGCAGCAATTAAGGTAAAAGAAAAATATGGACACTGATGTATTAATATATGAGCTGTCCTTTTATTCCTAAGTATTGAAGAAAGCCTCGGAAGTAGCTACTTATGCAGCCCCGGTGAGTTGGACCGTATGAACCTGCTTGCAAAAGATAGCATGCAGATAATCTGTCAAACCATTGATTGATTGAGTGTAAGCACATGGTTTGAGTGGAAGTAGGTATAATCCAAGCGCACGCAGGGGCTAATTGAGTGCAAGAGCACACTGCAATTTTAGTCTAACGATGTCACCGTTCATGAAAAACACATCGATTGGCTGAAACATATCACTGTGTTGACATCTGGCTATGGCCAGCGACAACACATTGTCACAAGCAACTTTAGGGTATAATAGGAGAAATCATAGGTTTATGGATTTTACAAGTCTTTTTTGTGCAGCAGCAGGATGCAAGCGAACAGGATGAATCTGTCCCTTTCTTAGCTCAGTCTACATCTGCGATTCATTGACAGACTCGCATATCGAGAACTGGAGGTCGACATGTTACACGACTACTATGAT
The DNA here is from genome assembly GCA_029721435.1 of Gymnothorax reevesii. Taxonomy (NCBI): domain Eukaryota; kingdom Metazoa; phylum Chordata; class Actinopteri; order Anguilliformes; family Muraenidae; genus Gymnothorax; species Gymnothorax reevesii. The sequence goes on from CM056575.1 coordinate 54,193,964, forward strand.
ATGTAGCCAGCTATTAAGGTAAAGACATCTATAGGCACTGGTGTATAAATATGAACTGTCCTTTCACTCTAAATTTGTCCAGAAAGCAATGGATGTACATGAAGCCCAAGAGAGAAGGAGCGTATGAACTTGCTTTGCAACCGACTGAACGATTAAACAGATGATTTGCAGATCTGAACCCGAACGAAGATCTACAGATCTGAGTGGGAGCACACAGTTTCAGTGGAAGCAGCGCTAATCCAAGTGCACGCAGGGGTAATTGAGCGCGAGAGCAGTGTCTTTCAGGGGAAAACTTAAGCTATACTGTCAATCAACTCTGCAATGTCCAGGGGGCGTCCATGCACAGTCAGTGACTCCGACTGCTTTGACTTAAGAGTGCAGCTGGAGCTTCCCTCTGATTGATAACAAATACAAGCGATCTCGTTGGTTAATATCCAATCCGTTCCAAACTGTGGAAGTCCTGCCCTCTCACTTGCAAGCCACACCCAACTAGGGAGGGTTTTTTAATTTTTGTTTGTTAGTAAAACCGCTTGGGACCTCGAAATCGAAAATACATAGCCAGGCAGGGCAGTCTGTCACGAAAATGAAAAAGAAAAGTGGCGAACTGCGTTAATGATTTAATTATGAGACAGATATTGCGTCTGCTTCTTGAAAAAGCATTTCTAAGAACGTATTTGCTTTATGAGATTGGCGTTTTCGATTTCGTTTTGTTAGTGATACTGCGGGGCACTTCTAGCAAATGAAAACAGTGCCTACATGGACTTGTAAATGCAAACGCAAAGTTGAGGATTACTTTAACATTTTCGTGATGATACAAATAGTGCGCATGCTTCTCAAAAACGAAAAAGCATTTCCGAGAATGTATTTGCTTTATGCGATTAGCGTTTTCGTATTGTTAGTGATATTGCAGTGCACTTCTCGAGAATGCAAATGTAAATGAGGAATGTATTTTAATTTCCCAGTTGTCATAAAGATTTGAAAATGAAAATGCAAAGTGGAGAATTATATTTGCAGTTTCATAATGATAAAAATAATGAGTTTGTATCTTGAAAATGAAAATGCATATCTGACATTGAATTTTCATTTTAATTATGTTAACTATATGCTTCCATTGTTTTCAGCGATGGACTCCACTGCGAACCAGTTTTGAGCACACTCATCAAACACATGGACGTAGGTTCAAGTCTGAAATGACACAAAAATAAAATAAATTATCATAAAATTAATTAATTTTAGCCTGCATACCTGTCATATAGTAAAAGGAAACACACCGTTTTGATAGGGTAATTATATGGCATTCTTTATCTGCATGGAAAATCACTGCTCTTGTGCCAGTTTTTTTGCGGTTAAAGCACTTTGGTTAATATCGCATCAAATGCTTACCTCGATTTCATTATTCTCCTCATTAGTTGTGGCGACAATGACGTGCCAAGGTTTTTCTTGTTTGTCAAACTAATCACGTTGCGTCTCCCTGTAGGTGGTGGGCAAAGATTTCATGGCCCTGTCCATGACGAAAAGTACTCCAGTCGAGGAAAGCTGATCTATAACGTCAGACTTGGCACAGTCTTGGTGAATGGATCACAAGATATGCGCTTTCCACTCAACTTCCTCAACTTTAGGAACTGTATCTTGAAGGTCCTGCTGGAGTTCCTCACCTTTCTCAGGGTTGATTATAAAAATTGAAAAATTAAATAAATCATTTGTCAAGAAAACCAATGACGCCGCCAAGTGCATATTGGTAACGTGAACAAATTGCGTCATAGCCTCTTATTTTCAGTGCTAGTTAGGCAAAATGAAAATAAGCATTTTCAAGAAAAGGGAGGTTGTTGGTTTCATCTGATTGCAGGGAAGGGATAGGAATCTAACAATCATCGCAATGACTGCACAAAAGAAAAAGAAAATACCTTGAGAGCAGACGGGAGACAGCAACTTTAATATCGAAAAGGCCATCCCTCAGGTCATTGCAGCGGTCACAGCCAATTGCCATGTTTCCATCCACACGATCTTATGCAAATTAAGTTTAAAAATGCCTCATGAAAACGGTGAAATTTGACTTGATTTCAAGAATATCGACACAAAGTTTATACGGTTGATCTGATTGGATTTTATGCTTATGCAATAAATTTTTTTGCAATTATTTGCCAAATTAATCTTTTACTGCATCTTGATGGTGTTTTGATGCCATCGTTGCTAATAGCTGGCACAAAAGCATGTACAACTTGTGCAATTATCTTCATTTGTTGGTAGATGCGATCTGTTTTGGCTAACTAGCCAAATTAGTTGGCTAACACTCTACTTTTGTTCACTTGAAGGTTCTACGATTCTGGACAAAAATGAATGGTAGCAGCAGAAAATGTCTGAAAACTATTCGATACACTAATTTGGACGAATAACAGCATGTGACGTCATTACTCACAACTTTTTATTCGCGATAGCGCCGTTAGATGGAAACGCATTTTTACCTGCTTTTTTCACATTGATATTTTTGGCGAACTTCTGATAGCTCGATTGACAAGTGGATGGAAACAGCTAAAGTCATGATTGTGGGGACATGTACTAGAGTACTCCGCCTCCTTCCTGCTCAGGGCATAAACAGTGCAAGGCGAAAGTGAACCTTTGAGTCCACTGACAGATACCGCTTGCCAGCTCTCAAATGCGACATGACTTTTGACATGACATCATCCTCGAGCCCAGTAAAAACAGAAATTGGTTCCAATAAAGACGATATTTCCAAACAAATTATGGTAGTGCAACTGGAAAAAGTAAAAAAGGAATAATGGAAAGAATGATTTTTTTTCAGATTTTTATTTTAAAATATGGAAGCGATCCTCTCGCTCTCTTTTACTTCCCCATAAAGCAGTGTTTCCCGACCCTGTTCCTGGAGTACCCTGCCCTACATATTCCAGATGTCTCCTTCATTTAACATACCCAGATCGGGTCATTAGGTACTCCACTAATGAGCTGATCAGCTGAAGCAGGTGTTAAGGTAGGAAGACATCTGAAATATACAGGGCTGGGAAACACTGCCTTTGAGAGTCAGCACACGGGCCGGGACTCCGAAGACGTGGAGCTTTCAGTTTGATTCCCACAGGTGCATAACGTTATCAGCCCCAGTGTATAACAATGTATATGCCCTGTAACACTGCAATTATAATTCAAGGATAGTTCGACTTACCTGCGCCAATTGGGACCAAAGTGTTCCACGTTTTCTTTATTTCTTTTGCCATTAGAAGGTTAATACGTCGCTCCGGTTTTCTTCTCTGGTTTTCGTGAAGGGGATGCTGGCACTTATGCATGGGTCTAAACCTCATTTCATACTCGCCACGATGTTTAAGGCTGATTGGGAAATCATCCTCGGAATTATCAAAGATTCCAACTTGAGCTAAAATGAGCTCTTTCTCAGACCCGGCGCATGCTTGTGAAACTTTTTGACACTCGTTAGATTTCTCTTGATGTTATCTATGCAGGCATTTAGAAGTATCAACCTCTCCCTACCGGCCCAGCACGAAGAAAAGTCACATTCACTCCCCGATAGGGCCACAAAAGAGCAAGACAGTTGTGCCATCATGCATTATTTTTATCGCTTGCTCCAAATACCATATTTGGTGTTGTAGAATTGATCAAACTAATAGTCGACTTTATTGAGAAATGCTTTGTGACATGCAGTAGTAGGGTTCCAGATGACAAAAGATGTTAATTCAACATTAAGTTTTGTCAAAAGGGTTGATTTTTGGTTAGGGTTGAAGATCGATTGGGGATCAATGACTGAAAAAACGAAAGGTTGTAAAAATGTCATTAAATCAACATTATATCATGGTTGAATATAATGATTGAATGGACAACATTCGATCAATGTCGAATCTATGTCGTTAGTGTGACTGTTTCAGCAAGCGTCGGCTATGTGTGAGACCATTTGATGGGTGGGAGTCTCATATTTGTTAAATGAAGCACCATGTGTTTTGGACAATGGGCTGTGATATTCTTTAATGTGTAAATCTTGTCAGGGTTTGTAGGTAACGTGTAAGGGGGGAAAAAAACCATCTCAGTGGCCTATGGACAAAGACTGCAAGGAGTGGAAAAGTCCAAATTTCCCCATAGCGCATTTACACTGTGTGGTAGTCAGCTGGCGCCATTTTGAACCGCATCGCCTTGTCTACACTCTCTGCTGGACTGCATGGCTCTCTCCCCACTCACAGAAGTTTCATAATGACTGAATTATGTTTACAAAAAAAAACTGCGGTGGTTTGTGCTTGCTCTTGGTTGATAAACGTTGGTAAAGCTGTAATATGGTATGTAATATGGTATCTGTGTTGTATATCTGTATGACCATATCCACATCAACTGAAATTAGGCCTAAACTAAAAAAAATTTACCAAGGTTCGTTAATGTCTCCTGAGTCTCCTCTGTTAATTTAAATCTGAGAGTGTACAAGTGGAACAGTAGGGTGCTGGGTCTTAGTCAAGACCCAAAGACGAATGAAATGGAAGATATATTTTATTTGAGCGTTTATTTTTTTTACCGTCGGTTTAGCAAGCTATTATTTAGGCGGATTCGCATTGCTAAATGTGAAATCAAATTTCAGCAGTTTTGACAAAATGCTCATCATCACAACAATCCCTTTGCAAGAAAATGCGATTCAAAAAATCTTACTACTATTTCATTGGTCTCTACTCAAGGGCCTGCGAACTTCCGAGTTCCCGAGCCACATAACAATAGGAAAAGTTTTAAAGGAGCAGTGTGTAGAATTTAGATTGATATTTTGGCAGAAATGGAATATAACATTCAGAAGTGACGAATATATTAATATATAATATATATACATTGTCCGGACAGCTATTGTCATACTCCCGGCATCCGCGTCCGCCCGCGTGCAGAAAAACTTTAACCTTGCTCCGGCGAGCTTTGTTGTCTTTCTGACAACTCTTGTTTAGTACTGTATAGTCTCGTGAAAACAATAATCTTTGAGTTTCGTTTCCCTTAGAATAAACCCTTTAACCCTACTTGGGAGCGGGTCCTCCTCTGTGGAGACTTCTATGCTGCCTGCTATTTTTTCTAAAAAAAAAAACGTAAATGAATAAAGCACTGACACAAGAGAGCGCCTTTCAAGTTTTTGCGAGTTTTGCAGCCACCGTAGGTTTTCTGATAAAAGGAATGGTCAGTTGGTCTATAATTGGACCACTCGATGACTCCAAATCTTACACACTGATCCTTTACAGACTTTGCTTGGCTGGAAAATGATGTTCATTTGCATACCAACTAATCAGCTTCTGGGGAGCACATGCATGCACTAGGGAGGCTCTCTGGAATAGTCCTGCACTAGGTTGCCCCAGAGATGCGCAAGTGCTAACGTAACCTAGTTTGAGTGAAAGTTCTCACTGAGGATATAATTTAAGCGATAGTAACATTCTGACAGTTGCACCAGCTGAAATAGTTCCAACTTGGACTTAAGGTACAACGTAAATCTTACACCAAGCACTTAGTAGATTTAAACTTCATCGTGAAATAGCGGTTGTCATGGCGCGTCATTTTGAAAGGTGGGATAACTTGGGTGATGCCATCAATAAAAATACTATCTATTTTGCATTGGCAACATGTTCTCCGTGATAGATTGCATGCCTTAGACATTTATGATGATGTTAACTTACACTTGCTATTTCGTTTTCCGGGAGCTGAGTTACAGAAGATAACCGACCTGCTGGCAGCAGACTTGCAACACGACACGGACAGAAACGGAGCTCTCAGTCCTTCCCAGCAAGTGTGTCTGGCATTAAGATACTTCGCCACTGGATCATTTCACAATTTGGGCCATCAGCTGAAAGCCATAGGTTGCCTAGAAAAACAGGGCTGTGCAAAATTCAGAATTTCAGAGTTCAATTCAATTCAATGGATGAATTTTAATTTGAATTGACAATACCCACAGGAAGTGGAATTGAAATTCAATGTAATTCACAGAAATTCATTCTCATGACAAATCAGTGAGAATAAGACTTAACATACATTTTTCTTCCAAATGGAAGTATAGACACTAGTGATGCATGGGTCGAGGTTTTAATTTTAAATAAGATATGTCGCAAGATACATCACATGCCGATAAAAGCTTTTTCTGTATTTTGAATTTGACCTTTGACCCTCAGCTTTAAACTTGCCCGAATAACGTAATTTTGTTGTAACCACAGCTGATTCAGGTGAGCTACAGGGCCTGTGGCCCTATCTTATTCGCAATTTCGTGGGAATTAGATGTCGCCACTGTTGAGCCCAACCCGCCTGCACCCGCTAAATGTTATTAAAACATTGACCCGCCCCGCCCAACCACAGGATCCGGGCCAACCCGCACATCAATAATAGACACTAATATTGAACATAAATTTTCTTAATGTTGGAAACCTTAGCAATATATCTTCATTTCAAAGTATTAAAATGAAACAATGTTTTTGTAAATGCAGTAATCATTTAAGTACTTTACAGGGTAAAGTTGTTGCATGTAATAGTCAACAGTTCCTCAAACGTTTTGCCATTGAAGCAGCATCGTTCTGGTCTGAATATCTTGCCTGAAACACTAAATATCCTCTCAACAGGTGCAGAGAAAGCAGGTATTGGTAGATATTTACATGCAAGTACAGCTAAGTTTGGGAAACTGTTTTGATTTTCTTTCCAGAACAATAAAGGATTGGCATTCTCAGGCAAACATGGTGTGCTCAAGTAAACTGGGAGCTCATGTGAGGCTGTGTCAATTGGGAGAGCAGCTGTTTGAGACTCCATGTCGGTGTGAGGTACAGTTCAGGAACCACACGCGAGAGACAGAAATCCAAAAAACATATGCCTTTAATGAAGTCCGAGTCAAAGCCAAAAAACACAGGAATTGCCAGGCCACAATACGAAATCCAAAACAGTATCAACTAGATGGGCAGAGGTACAGAAAACGATAGGCAAAAAGTCATAGTCGATGGGCAAAGCCAATGGTCATACACAGGGCATCCAAACACAGAACTCGTGGTCATACAAAAATAGGTCAAAATCCAGAAAGGCTGAAACAGTGCAAAAAGGGCTATGGCAAGAATCAGGGTCGGACTATCCAGTAGAAGAAAAACAATAATCAAAGGCGTACAAGGAGCTCGGCAAATAGGGGAGCGCGGGGAACCTCCTAACACGGGTTTAAATTTAACACGGACTTTTTAAGTAGTTGCACAGGGTCAAGCAGGGGGTGCTTCCAGTCAATGTAATAAGTTGTCCGAAGACAGTCTTCCACAAATTTTCAGAAGGATTGAACGGATTTTCGGCGAGATACCTGGACGAACGTGTTTTAATGCCGCGTAAGTAAATATTTTTATTGTACTTATTTTTCGATTTCTGAGCTGTGTGTAGGAGTCACTGAATCTAACCGCATATTGTCTTAATAACTGTCTTGTTGCCTAAAACATAGCACTGTTTCGAGATTTGTAACCAACTCATGGCAAGAGTTAGCTAGGCTTGAGAAAAGCTAAGCACGGCGGAGTTCGTTGAAACACGGCGTCATAACTAAGCCGCCTGTGATGTACAGAGACATTTAACTAAAAAGAACTAATTCCCATAACTTTTTATTCACAGAATGAGGCATCCAAAGCGCAAAACCGATAGGGGAGTATGTAGGGAGGTTCTGTGTCTTGCTGCCAGGGATGTGGATAGCGGCAGGTCGATCAGAGGAGTGGCGAAGATGTATAATATCTGCCATGTGACTCTCCATCGTTTTATAACCCTGAAGAGAAAGCTGCAGGAGGCTGGTAGCCACGAGTTACCCACTGAGGGTTACTCTCGTCACAAGCAGTTGTTCAACACAGAGCAGGAAAAGGAGCTCGGGGACTATTTAAGAACCGCATCAGCCATGTACTCTGGGCTGTGCCCCAAGGAGGTGGGTTAGTTAGTAAATAAATGGTCTATATACATAAATACATAAATTATTACATTGATAATATCGATTCCAGAGTTGCATTTATTTATGTTAGACACACTATTATATGTGGAGGCCTACCTTCTATTTCATTTATCCTGTAACTTTACATTTAAGTTTAAAAATTTGTTCACTTTTAATTAAATACATAACCTACATTTCAAAGAATAGTTTCGACATGTTTCGAATCATAAATTACTAAGTAAATTAAGATCATTTGTGTGTGAATCATAAATAAAAACAATTAATGTAATTGATATGTAAATTTGTGATATGTCTTTCAGGTCTGACAGCTTGCATTTCAATGTTCAGTGCACTTCAGCTGCAAGTTCCCAGAGCCCTGGAAAAAAAATGAAATGGCTGGAAAGGACTGGCTGACATCATTCCTGAAACGCAACCCCTCTTTGTCAATCAGGAAGCCTCAACCAACTAGCCTTGCCAGGACTGCCAGCTTCAACAAGTACAATGTCGGCACTTTTTTCAAAAACTTCAGTAGTGCATATGATAAGCATAGGTTTGAGGCTAAGGACGTCTGGAATATGGATGAGACAGGAGTAACGACTGTGCAAGCTTCTGAAAAGATAATCGCACCAAAAGGGTTGTGGCAGATTGGGGCCATAACATCCGGTGAAAGAGGGAGCCTGGTAACTGTTGCACTGGCAGTCAGTGCGCAGGGGAATTCTATTCCACCTTTTTTAATCTTTCCCCGGAAGAAATTCCATGCTCACTTCATCCGTGACGGACCCACTGGCTCTGTTGGTGCGGCGAACGGGTCTGGATGGATGCAGGAGGAGGAATTATTAGTATTCCTGAGCCATTTCATCCACCACACAAAGCCAACACAGGAGTCCAAGGTCCTCCTGTTGTTAGACAATCACGCTTCCCATGTAACTGTGCCTGCGCTCAATTTTTGTTAGAAACATCGTGTTGTGCTGTTGACATTCCCACCCCACTGCACTCACAAGGTCCAGCCACTGGACAGAAGCGTTTTCCGTTCCTTCAAAGGCAGGTTCAACACACACTTTGATAACTGGATGAAAATCCACGCCGGTACCAATGCGACCATCTCCGACCTACCTGGCATTGCGGGCAAGGCCTTAACGCAGGCGGCAACCCCAGAAAATATCATGTCAGGGTTCAGATGCACTGGCACCTGGCCCTACAACTCTGAAATCTTTAGTGAGGACGACTTTGCTCCAGCCATAGTAACTGACAGGGCAGAACCAAGCACTGCCTCCACTCCTGGCCCCTCCACGCTCACAGAGCCGCGCCCTGCTGTTGCGCCCACAGTTGCCGAGCCCACAGCCGCCGCGCCCACTGCTGCCGTGCCCACTCCTGCCCTGCCTACTGCTGGACCCTTTGTGCCCACTGCTGCTGCACCCATCGCTGGACCCTCTGTGCCCATGCACACTGTGCCCATTCCTGCATTCAGCCCTGTCGAAGTCAGGCCCTTCCCAAAGGCTGGACCAAGAAAGAGTGTTGCCAGGGCAAGAAAGAGGAGGGTAAGTGTAATCCTCACAGACACTCCAGTCAAACAGGCAATAGAAGAAGAGGAAAAGAAGAGAAAATGGAGCAAACCGGCGCTCAAGCCCAAAAGACAGATCTTAAGTTCAAATGAAACCAAAAATGACACAAATCAGTCCTCTGTGGACTGCCTTGTGTGCGGCGAAGATTTTGCCTCCTCTGTCCCTGGTGAGAAATGGGTGACGTGCTTCTTCTGCGAGGGCAGGGCCCATGAACTGTGCACCGAGGGCTATGACCATTTTGTGTGTCATCAGTGTGACAATCAATGAAATTGGTTTCCTGTTTATTTACACAGAACAGAGTGAAATGAGTATCTGGGAGCTTTTTACTCCAGCTGAAACCCAGTTTAAATAAGTTTAAGTAAAACATTTTTCTTTAAGTTGAAATAAGCACGAACTTTTTCGTCCAGTATGCTTTTTTTAAAGTGTTTTGAAGAAGACCTATTTGTTCTATTACTTGACAGAAATACTGTTCAGCTGATAAGGTCTCTCTTATTGCACATGTTGACAATAAATTAATCCAGGGTGCTTTGTGCCCATTGTCTGTGTTCATCATGTTTGGTAATCTTGAACTTTTTAAATTTTCAGGTTTAAGGTTGTTTTTTTTCATATTGAGCTCTGTTAACATTATTTGGGAGCCAAAAGTCTGTCAGGCTGGTGTTTGATAGGCTTTTACTGTATGTCTTTAGTCCAACCATCACCACTTCACTACATTCCAGTACTTTGTTGAGGGGTAAAGTAAGGGATAAAATTGGGCAGACTGACTCATTTCAGGGGGCTCAAACTATTTTCGCTAGTACTCATTTTTTCATGGTACTACTGTGTTGGCCTGTTTGTTATAGGGTTTGCTGATTAATATGATTGCCAGATTAAAGCCTATTTTTATTCCATACTGTACTTTGAACCTGAACATTTTAACAGTTTCAAGTTTCAGATTATCAGTGTATATGCTGCAGCTGAACTATTCTGTTTTAACTGCTGTTGTCAAAAATAAATTTGTCAATGTTTGACACTGTCTCTTTTAAATATTAAGGCCTGTTTGTTATCGGGTTTGGTGATCAATGTGATTGCATGATTAAAGCCTATTTTTATTCCATGCTGTACGTTGTTAATGAACTTAAAAGGGTTTCAAGTTTCAGATTACCAGAGTATATGCTGTAGCTGAACTATTGTTTTTTAACTGCTTTTGACAAAAATAAATTTGTCTGGTTGACACAGTCTCTTTTCAGTAATAATGTGTTTAAATGTGTGGATGTTATCTATCTATCCATTAGTCCATCAATTTGAATATTCATCAATGATAAACCAATAGTTGGATAGCAAGATAGATAAATAGACCTGTATGGATATCCATCCATGAGGAGGTGGTGTGTAGATATTTGCCATAGATTCACAAACAGTATTCTCCTATAGTATATTGATAGAATTGTATTTGGATAACTTGCTTTCAAAAAGACTTTCCTAGCAACTGTTACAATTAACCCTCTGTCTGTTATAATTAAGCCCGCCTATGGGGTTAGTTTTAACATTTCACTCCTGCCACTTTTGGAGGAATTGTGCAAGAACAGTAAGTCTTACAAACAAACTTCAAGTTTTCATTTGTAGCAGAGATGTGTACATTACACATATAAAAACATTACTAATGTAGCTTAAATATTTTTTCAATTATTTAGCCAAAACCAAAATGTGTTAGGTTGTGCCCCGCTCTCCCCTATTGATCAGCGTTCTGACAAGAGCTGTGAGTGAAAAGACTCCAAATATACACACAGGAAAGGTCATGTACTATACAGAGATCAGCTGTGGGGAGTGAGACTAATTACATCGGGAGAATCACATGAGGGAAACCCTAACCACGGAAATTGGCGAGATACGAAATACGGACAGGAATCACTCAAACAGCCTATGACATTTAAACAGCTCCTGTCCTGGAGTTCTACGTGCACAGATAACAAGAGCAGGAAAGTAATTAAGCACGTGCGAGAGATTCTCGCTGAACATAGGGAGAGGATGGTAGAAAGCAGAAGGGGCGGAGAATACAACAGGGCGACTGCGAAGAGGGAATTAGTCTATTAGTAGCGGTGCGGTTTTAAAACTTAAACAAGAGTGCTCATTAGTAATTTAGTAATTGAATCTATATACACACATGGTTAGTTGTGTTAGTATACTATAATACAAATGTTAGTCTCGTTAGTAATCAGAACAGAGGAGTGAAGGGAGAAAACGAGATACGAAGAAATGTTTGAAACACCAGACTGCCTTTAAATCACCCGAAGTCAGTGACAGGGAAGACGGACTGAACCAACTAGATCACAAGACGGGAGACAAGTGCAATGGAATTGAAACATGGAATGAACCAAAAACCAGAATATTACAAAAACCAAAAAGAATAAATAAAAGACAATAATCATAAACACAAAACCAGCACATAAAACATGATCAAATCCCAGAATCATGACAGTAGGAAAAGAGTCTGGGCCATTTCCTTGGTTGAGTACTAATGTCAGAGGTGGCACTGATTTTTAGACAGATAGACTCAACTTTTGCAGCAAGGGGATTTTTGATAATGACCTGTTCTTTGCCATTACACAAGTCCAATTTAAATCTTGGGGCAAGCGTTGCAGCCATCTGAAAGCATTCCATGTCCTCAAATTTTCCTAGTCGTCTCTCGAGTGAGGTTTGTGAGGTGGACACAAACTTATTTTTCCCAGTTATCTTTGTGTTTTTGATTGCATGCCTCAGTCCTCTGACACAAGGAATAACATAGCTTGATTCAAAAGCTTTCTCTGTCTGACAACGGTCTGTGACTCCTTCAAATAATAATAATAATAATAACCTTTATTTTACCAGATAGTACCATTGAGATCATAGATCTCTTTTTCAAGGTAGACCTGGCCAATAATGGCAGCAAAGAGTTGCAGACATAACATATAACACGGAAAATAAATAAAATAGGGCATTTCAAGTCAAGGCATCATAACACTTACAATGACATGTACCAATAGAATCATTTATTATAGCAGCTATTTGAACTTTAAAAGTAGACAGTGGGACCAGTTTGCTTAGTTTTAAGTCCTTTTGCAGACTGTTCCACATAGAGGGAGCAGCACAGATGAAGGCTTTCTCACTAAGGTCAGTCCTAGCTCTTGGTACCTCAAACAGAACCATATCCTTGGACCTCAGACTATAGCTGCTTATAGCTTTCTGTATGATCAGAGAGTAGATGTAAGGTGGGAGTTTGCCTAACATGGCTTTATACATGAAAATATACCAATGGCCAAGTCTCCATAAGGTCAGTGAAGGCCAACCTACTCTTGTGTACAGGGTACAGTGATGGATTAGTGCTTTGCAATTTGTAATAAATCTTAATGCAATGTGATAGGCGGCATCAAGCTTCTGCAGATAATGACCAGGTGCATTTCGGTACAGAAGGTCACCATAGTCCAGCACTGGCAAAAAAGTTGTAGAGTCTAGTCTTTTTTTGGCCTCAATAGAGAAGCAAGAGGAACCCTAACTTCAATCTCAGCTTTTTAAGAAGATCTACTTGAGGTTAAAAAGAGAGCCTATCATCAAGCCGGATATCAAGGTATTTATAACTGGAGACCACTTCTAAAGTCTATCCCTGTGCAGTTACAATATTCATGGTGGTTTCTGGTCTCTTTTTTACGGTGGCCGACAGGTACAAACGCGCTGCATATACAGAAACGAGATGCATATAGATAAACGACACGCTGCATATACAAAAACGACATGCAAATACAGAAACGACATGCATATAAGAAAACAGATGTAAATACAGAATCGCGTTCCGAATAAGAAAACAGATGCAAGAGGAAAACGCTTTAAGTACAGGAAAGCGCTGCATTTAAGAAAACATGCAAATAAGAAAGTCTCACAACGGAAGTGCTCCAGGCCTCTGGGGGCAGTGGACACTCACAACAGACGTATCAACATGCGGGGCGCGTCTTTTTTTTTTTCGTAACCAAGCGAGGCCAGATTTCGCAATTTCTCATGAACATTCATGACGCAGACGGGCCGCGATTTTTTTTCTCTAAACGTTATGTCTATTGCACCTTTTACCTGTTCTCTGATTGGTCAATCGTCTCCAAGGAGACATTAAAACTTATGAATGGGCAAGGTCATGTGGTAGAGTCCCTGACTTACAGTAGCGTATTGCTGCCATTCCTGGAAAAAGACGGGTCTGTAGTGAAAAGTTTCTTGTCATAACTCGAAAAGGATCTTGTAATAACGACATATTTTCACGCTTTAACAAGATATCTTCACGTTATTTCAACGCGAAAACATCACATTATGACAAGAAACTTTTGGCTCATTTACATAGTTTGATTAAGTTCTACTTCTTGCTTGTCTTGAAACATGGCGAGATTATGCTATTATTGAGCACGGTGGTCGATACTGTGATTAGTATGCGTACAAAAGGGATTTTAAAATGTTTGGGGCTGTAAAGAAGACAGAATGAGCCTGACCCCCTGGAGGGAGCGACATCGGTCAAGCTATCACTAGCTCGGAAAACGACGGTCGTACCGTCACAGCTAATAATAAAATGCGCAAATACAGCAGACATCACGTGATGTACTTGCTGTCAAATAATCATCACATGGAAAGATATAACGAGGCTTGTTCAACAAAAATGAACGTGTACTTTGCTCAGAAAAATACGCAAGCAAACTTGAATAATTTGCGATAATAATCAATTGTGATTGATGAGTGAAAAATAAATACATAATAAACAGGATAGGAAGTTGGCAGTTTGGCCAAGGTGATGGGTGCGATTTTGATGAGGTGCTATTATGCCAGATCAGCACTTACAATTGCTTGTTAGAGTACAAATGTTTTGACATGAAGCAAATGGGGAAGTTAGAGCAGAAAATGCTCTTGATATAATGCATGAATTACCATCAAAACTGGTATTTGGTGAAGGGTGGAAATGAAAGTGGGGAACATAAAACTTTTGCAAATCAAAATGTTTGCTGAAAATAACATTACCATACTGCCTGTTTGATGTAACCGACCAGAAGTATTACAGCGGAGTGTGCAAATAGCCTTTGATAAATTATAGGCCCGAACACATTTTTACCCATTCAGTTTCTTTCAATGCACATTTATGCAAAAATTTTAAAGTAAAAATTTTGGCACCCCTAGTTTAAATGTCTGTTGCAATTAATCTCCAAGTGATTTAAACCAAACCTGAACACTAAATGCTACAAAGTTAAACATGACACATCATCACATTGCAAAGCAAGAATCATTTTTATTTTTAACTTTTTACAGTTTCAAAATGATAGTACCAGGAAAAATACCTTGTGCAAAGGTTTGGGAACCCTGTCAGCTCGTACAAAACCCAAAACCAGTGAAGTTGGCATGTTATGTAAATCATAGATAAAAACAGAATCAAATGATTTGCAAATCCTTTTCAACTTAAATTCAATTGAATACACTGCAAAGACAAGATGTTTAATGTTCAAACTGAGAAACTTTTTTTTTTTGCAAATAATCATTAACTTAGAATTTAATGGCAGCAACACATTGCAAAAAAGTTGGCACAGGGGCCTTTTTACCACTGCGTTACATCGCCTTTCCTTTTAACGACACTCAGTAAACGTTTAGGAACTGAGGAGACCAATTTTTGAAGCTTTTCAGGTGGAACTCTTTCCCATTCTTGCTTGATGTACAGCTTAAGTTGTTCAACAGTCCGGGGTCTCTGTTGTCGCATTTTACACTTCATAATGCGCCACATATTTTCAATGGGAGACAGGTCTGGACTACAGGCAGGCCAGTCTAGTACCCGCACTCTTTTACTACAGAGCCATGCTGTTGAAACACGTACAGAATGTGGCTTGGCATTGTCTTTCTGAAATAAGCAGGGGCGTCCATGAAAAAGACGCTGCTTGGATGGCAACATATGTTGCTCCAAAACCTGTATGTACCTTTCAGCATTAATGGTGCCTTCACATATGTGTAAGTTGCCTATGCCTTGGGCACTATTACACCCCCATACCATCACAGATGCTGGCTTTTGAACTTTGCGCCTATAACAGTCCGGATGGACACGACGTCCACAGTTTCCAAAAACAATTTGAAATGTGGACTCGTCAGACCACAGAACACTTTTCCACTTTGCATCAGTCCATCTTAGATGAGCTTGGGCCCAGCGAAGCCGGCGGCGTTTCTGGGTGCTGTTGATAAATGGCTTTCGCTTTGCATTGTAGAGTTTTAACTTGCACTTGCAGATTTAGCGACGAACTGTAGTTACTGACAGTGGTTTTCTGAAGTGTTCCTGAGCCCATGTGGTGATGTCCTTTACACACTGATGTCGGTTTTTGATGCAGTACCGCCTGAGGGATCGAAGGTCACGGGCATTCAATGTTGGTTTTCGGCTTTGTCGCTTACGTGCAGTGATTTCTCCAGGTTCTCTGAACCTTTTGACGATATTACGGACCATAGATGATGAAATCCCTAAATTTCTTGCAATAGCTCGTTGAGGAATGTTGTTTTTAAACTGTTCAACAATCAGCTCACGCATTTGTTCACTAAGTGGTGACCCTCGCCCCATCCTTGTTTGTGAATGACTGAGCATTTCATGGAAGCTGCTTTTATACTCAATCATGGCACCCACCTGTTCCCAATTAGCCCGTTCACCTGTGGGATGTTCCAAATAAGCGTTTGTTGAGCATTCCTCAACTCTCTGTCTTTTTTGCCACTTGTGCCAGCTTTTTTGAAGCTTGTTGCAGGCATCAAATTCCAAATGAGCTAATATTTGCAAAAAATTACAAAGTTTACCTGTTCGAACATTTAGTAACTTGTCTTTGCAGTGTATTCATTTGAATATAGGTGGAAAAGGATTTGCAAATCATTGTATTCTGTTTTTATTTACGATTTACACAACGTGCCAACTTCACTGGTTTTGGGTTTTGTATATAATTCTTTGAAACTTCGCCGGTGGAAATGTATTAATATGGAGGTAATAAAATGGCAATAATTTTTTGGATATTGATTTTTTTTCTATGAACTGAGAGGCCACAATCCGTTCTCCGGCTGGACCCTCGTATCGAGCCCGATTTCACGTCTAGAATCTACACTATTTTAGAACCGCGTGCCAAGAAAACTACTACTACATTCCTCCAAATAACACCACTAGATTCACCTTTACGCTATTAATTATCAAAAAATCTGAAGGATTGGTGAAATAAATAATTAAGAACGATCTGACAAAGTGACCCTATTGTGACGCATATCACCAACATCGAAAAAAAGCCTGAAATTAGAGGCCGAAATCTCAAATCCGGCGCTTAAATCAGGAAAAATTTTAGTTTTAAAACAAAGATCATACCTGTTTGTGTTCGTTTGGTGAGAAAAATCAATGGGTATCCCTCTAGATCTGACGCGAGGAGACCTCTTACTTTGGTGTATTCACATCATTATCACTTGCGTGACGAAGTCATGATAAACAAGATTTCCAAAACTTATGGCCATTTCACAAATCATTAAGACATCTATATTGGCAAATACAGTCAATATAAAAGTCAAAGTGTATGATAAATACTGTATGGGTTTTTTTTGTGGTTTTAGTAGCATTACGGAAGCGTACTTAGGTCAATTCTGCCAAAACATGAGCGAAGCAATAGTTTTGATTGTCATTGATAGCGAGTTCTTTCCACTGAACCAGTCAATCATGGTATTCTAACAAGTAAATAAACCAGACATTGCTAAATTTAACACGTTTCCAGGTCAGGTTTGAATTTATGTACCTGCTTGTTATCTTTTTGTCTTTGATTCCATATAATTATATGCGGTCTAGATTTCTTACCGGCGATAATAGTTTGACACATAATTGTAGTTTATTCGGACTATTCAATGTCACAATATGACTGGAAATTTCCCGAAGACATCCTCTTCAGCTTTATTTTGGTATTGTAAGCCGGCATTGTGATCTTGAACGCAGGTTTTTACAATTCAAGGAAATCGAGGAACTTGCAATCCAGCGATGCATATTACAAGTCACGCAATCGGTAATGACTGTTTCTTTTCTTCTCTTTTCTTTCTTCCCTCCTTTCTTTCTGTCACTTTGTAGTTTTTCAACCACTGTTATCGCCAAATTATATATTAGTTTACTTTGACGTTGAGCATACACATTCTTGTACCGTAACTACAATTTTGTTCACCAAAACTGACTGTCTTTTGACTTAAAGGACATGTAAAAAAAGTGACACATTTCCCTTAGTTCTTTCATCTGAAATTGTGAAAGCTTGCCAGACCTGTACATTTCCCAAATGTCATAGCTATCATAAATAATAGGATGGACAAGACCGATCTTCTTTATCAACTCCTCCACTTCAATTGCACGTTCTTTCTCTTCAAGGAATTCTATTTCTGTGGCCAGGTTATCCTCGTCCTCTTTGACCTCAATGTTAGAATTGGAGGCCTGACGATTGCTTGCTGCTAGCCTAGAAAAGTAAGACTTTATCTGTGTCTTAGTTAACCATTCCTCTCTGCTGAACTTGCGTGTACCATCAAGATTCCTTGTAGTCCTCATGTCTGCGGCTACCTGGTTAGGGTCATTTTTTCTTCCAGTCTTGGCTCCAGCCTCAAATCGCGCCTTCAGGTAATCTTTCACGATATCACTATACTTGTATCCACCAGCCCTTGGTTTTTGTAAGGCCCAGCCACATGGTTCTGGCTTCCATTGAAGATCTCGTCCTGCTGTCGGATTTGAGGATTTATTTTAGATAGAGGCAATAGGATCTAGAGACATTATTGTGAATTTACGAGCCCACTCTCGGCGTATCTTGTCATAGACACCGTCATTTTTCAAGGTTGTATTGTGTTTGCCAAACGTCATGTGGTCTTGAAGCTGTTGAAACGTTGGAAAGGTGTACGAACATCTTGATTCATTACACTCAAAAATTGCTGATGTTGATTGGTCGTCGCCAGCGCGCGTAGACAGCTTCATTGGTCTTGGTGTTACAGAAAGTTTTTTTCTTTGACTCGTGCAACAATGATTCCTTTGGCATCAATATTGAGGCTTGACCATTCCATTAGCTTGCCTGAACCCATGTTATAAGCTTTGAATACTTTGATTCCCTCCTTTGTGTAGGCAAAGTTATGATAGGAACTAAAGGCAGGAATGCGGTTAACTGAGATCGATGCTTGGTCACGATCAAAGTCACAGTCACAGTTGTGAGTTTAACTGTTCTTGCTTGCAGTGCCTGATGCATGTCTGCAGCACTTAAGATGTCGTGCCCTTCGTCACGGTACCGTCTCAAGGCGCTCTTTAGTGGTCCAATGATACGATCACAAACATCTTTGCCAAACTGTGGCTCAGAGAGGTCATACCTAAGATTCGATCCAAGAAAAGTTTCAGTTTTTAACCCAAGGAAATTGTTATCACCATAACCACTTGATTATAATGATTAACGTGTTCGATTGAATAAATTTCACAAAAGTTATACTGTTGTACTGTGCAGGATTTCTTATATTCCAACAGTTGACTTTTCTACCATTTAAATTAAAAGATACTTCTGACACTGCAACTTTGACCTCAAAAAACTACCACAGTGAACATTCCCATCTCAAAGAAAGTATTGGTTTAACCCTCCCCTCACCCGGGTTCACTATACACCTGTACCATACATTACCTGATCACTTGTAGTCCGACTAGTTTCCCAATCTTGCTCAAGGCCGCTATTAGATTGTTATTATGGCAGCAACCAGCACCATCAGAGCGCAAATATGCACTAGTAATTCCTGGCCGCAAAGCCTTGATTGTCATTAGTAGATGACTGATGATGGCGAAGACAGCATACCAATCTTGTGAACAGTTGTCAAACAGGTGAACATAGGATGTGATCTCGTGTTCTTGATCTGTACCTTCGGATGTGCTTATGACGCAGCTGACGTGCCAATTGAAACTACGTTTCCCATACCATTCGGCCTGCTTCTCTCTGTACTTTAACTGTGTGAATTTCATGGCCCAATCCATGATTATCAATACCGTGTTTGCATCTACTGCTCGCAAACCATCTTGCTTGGCCTGATCTTGGTTGGCAGCATGTAGAATGTGTGCTTTCCATTGGATAACAGCACCTTTAGCGAGTCTTGAATCATGCATAATATTTCCCTCTGTTCTTCTGAATATAACGGAATGGATTGGATCTCCGTCAGGATGGCATTCTTCGCATGCTGTGGTATGGGCGTGGTCACATGCAGCTTTGAGCTCTGGACTTACTTCGCTCAAGGCGTGGCGTTTGCAGTGGTCGGGACAGGTGTTATCCTCTCCAGAACAGTGTGCTCTGTGTTCTGTCGAGATTTCTTGCCCTCTCGCAAATGTTTTCGTGTCTGCTCGCACCAGGTTTTACTACTTCCACTGACCAATAAATCATCAACAATCTTGTGAAGCATTTCAAAGCTATCAGCACCACTTGCAACGATGTTGTCAAGTCCTTGAAGAGACTCTCTTTAGGAAGAAGCTCAAGCGTTAAGGATATTGAAGAGTGAGCGGCCAGGGGGCTTGAATTCTACTACTAAACAATGCTGGAAATATTGTTCTATTAGTGTGGATCTTGTTACAGTGCGTACCACATTGGGCATCAATATCTACTCGCCTGCCTCTAACTGCAATGTTCTTGTACCATAAGAGACATCTTGATAGAAGTACGGCTGATCTGCAAAGGATATAAAATGCTGAAGCTTTGAAATATCGATTCGCGTTTTGTGATGGATTACTTTTGGAAGGCTGTAGCCCGCACTAATCATTTTTGCATGTGCTCTTGCTTTTTTGATTTGTCGATCACTCAATTGCTCAAATTTTGAATGCATGTCTTTGAGCTCTTTTGTGTATTTCTGGGCATATATACTCAGAATCTGAGTCTTTAGCGTTTTGGTAGGTGCATCTTGATAAGCAACAAGTAGAGCTGAGTCTTCTGTTTTAGATGAAGATGATGACTGGCAAAAGGTAGCAAAGAGTTGTTCAGCAGCAGAAGGTGCCGCGATATAACACAATGCCTTACAAGCCTTAGCAACATGCTCCTGAAACAAAGATTTCTCGTCAGCGGTAGCTTGTTCCCATTCTGTTTGAAGCCGGAAAGTGAGGGGCTTTACATCGGTATTTGCCAGAGAGGCTATGTGGGACATGGCAGTGTTGTAATGTTGAACTATGTCGTCCTTCGGCAACTCTTCATCAGGTGAACTGTCTGTGTTTACAGCTCGCCATTGACCTGGCGTCCAAGAAGAATCTGCTGCATGACTTGCTAATGGTGTTTTTTGTACTGGGGTGTATTGAAAGTTGCAAGCAATTTTTTTGCATTTTCTAGCGTTCAAAAAAAGTATGAATCTGTGTTAACACAAAGCACAGGAAACCCAAACTGCTTTGGATGCAAAGTGTAATTGGATTTTAACTAATCAAAACTTTTTTAGTACCTTGGGTACTGTAGGCTTCCCGGTGATTTTTCTTCTTCGCCCGCATTCACCTCTGTTTTGAACGCATTACTGTGATACTTTCTACAACTGTTGCATATCACTGAAAAAAATAAACACATTATTACCACCGTATGCTAAATATGACGACCCACCAGACTAGGTAATATGTTTCTGTCAATCAAGTTACAATTTCGGGACAAGTTCACAGTAAGGCAGCGTTCATACTTTATCTAGAGGAGCGGGTGTACTATGATTTTCAATTTTCATTCTTTGAAGCTCCTGCCAGTGATATAAAGGTGTTTGTGTCACTCCCCGGCCCTTCCCCCGCAAGAGATGTAAATTAATTAATATAAAATGTCATAACCCCCTATACTTTATATTTTACATGGAGAATTTTTATTTGCCCCCCTAGATTCTCTAAGAGAAAAAATGCCCTCCTCAAAATCATCCCACCCACCCCACCCCCCTTGATAAATTATGAACGCTTTCTAATCATAAGCCTCTGACTTTTTGTATTTATAATTCAAATAAAAACTTGCGCGTTCCAACAGAAATAACTTGTGAATACATATGATGTATTTCTCATGCCATCTTGACTGTCACGACTCTTTAATTCTTTACTCCTTTTGCTTCCCCTTTGTGCATTGGATATACTCAGGTTGCTGGACGGGATTGATTCCCCCAGTATTGTCCTAGACTTGCACGATGCTTTGGGCATATTAAAAGATTTTGCTTTCGTAATTCAGTTAAGTCGAGAATACCAGAGCGCAGTAAAATTAGCTCCCCTTCAGAACGAATTCCACTCTTTGACAGGTGACATCGCTTTAGATGGGCTGAAATATCCTCCTGGCAATCGCTAACTCTCTTACAAGAGCACTATCGCCCTTAAATTCCCCACAATCCTTCCGTTGATATAAGAAACATTTTTCTATAGATAAAGCCATTCCTTTTGTTCTTTCGCTACTCGCCAATGGCAATTATTTTGCACTACTCGTGTCAAATTGATTGTGCAGAGTCAAAAGAAATATTTTTTATCTCAATGTTGTACTCACCCCCCCACCCCACATGGTTCATTAGTTGCTCTTGTCTTGTTCGATCTTCCTTTGAAAGGTCTACATTCAAGATCATTCAATGCTTAATTATACCAAAATGAAGCTGATAGGTGAGAGCTTCAAGTAATTTCCAGTGAAGTCAGCAAGTAACTGTCAAACTATGGCATTCATTATTGTAAGAAATCCTGACCGCATATAATTATATGGAATCAAAGACAAAAAGATATCAACAAGCAGGTAAATGAATTCAAACCTGACCTGGAAACGTGTTAAATTTAGCTGTGTCTGGTGTATTTACTTGTTAGAATACCATAATTGACTGGTTCAGTGGAAAGAACTCGCTATCAATGACAATCAAAACTATTGGTTCACTCATGTTTTGGCAGAATCGACCTAAATACGCTTCCGTAATGCTACTAAAACAACAGAAAAAACCAATACAGTATTTTCCATACACTTTGACTTTTATATTGACTGTATTTGCCAATATAGATGTCTTAATGATTTGTGAAATGGCCATAAGTTTTGGAAATCTTGTTTATCATGACTTCGTCACGCAAGTGATAATGATGTGAATACACCAAAGTAAGAGGTCTCCTTGCATCAGATCTATGGGAAAACCCATGAATTTTTCTCACCAAACGAACACAAACGGGTATGATCTTTGTTTTAAAACTAAAATTTTTCCTTATTTATGCGCCGGATTTGAGATTTTGGCCTCTAATTTCAGTTTTTTTTTCGACGTTGGTGATATGCGTCACAATAGGGTCACTTTGTCAGATCGTTCTTAATGATTTATTTCACCAATCCTTCTGATTTTATGATGATTAATAGAGGAAAGGTGTATCTATCTAGTGGTGTTAAAATTATTTGGAGGTATGCAATAGTTTTCTTGGCCCGCGGTTCTGAAATAGTGCAAATTGTAGACGTGAAATCGGGCTCGATACGAGGGTCCAGCCGGAGAAAGGATTGTGGCCTTTCAGTTCATAGAAAAAATAGATATCCAAAAAATAATTGCCAATTTATTACCTCCATATTAATACATTTCCACCGGCAAAGTTTCAAAGAATTATATATTTTTGACCCGAGATTGAGTAGACCGCTCTTAGGCGGACTGCCTCTTAATTATTTCTATGTTCAATTTTATCTTCTCTAGCTCAACTTTTTATTTTCCTGCTGAAATGTTTTGTGTGTTCCCTGCAAGTTTTTCAATTTCAGCCTTAAAGAGTAGTCGTCTAAGTGCATTCACTTCCTCTTTGATGCTTTGGCCTTCTGTTGCCTTTGGCATGCTTGGCTGGTGGTGAGTGGCTAGTGGACCTATCCCGAGGGGACTGTGTAGGCTTGGTGTTTACCTCCCTCTCAGTAGAGGTGGGCTCAGGAGGCTGGATGGATGCTAGTTCAAGCAGACATGCTTCAGGATGTGGGGAGAGAAGTTGTTCAGCTGTCTGAGGGAGGAGTGGTGCTAATGTTGGGGGGGGGGGGGGCTGTTACTGCTGGTAGGAGAGATGCAACTGAGACCAGTACAGAAGTTTCTTCTTTTCCACTCTCAACCCCACATTCGCCAATCACTGAGGGGGAGTCCTTACCAACAAGAGGCTCCTCATAGCCTGTACTCGGGATGGTTCTTGGCCTGGGCCAATCGGGAAATCGCGTACGCGCATGAGCAGGACAATCGCGACATCGAAAAAAAAAAAAAAGAACAGAGCCGAAACTTAGTCCAAAACTAGTGATGAGTATGGCCCTATGTCTGGCTTTGGTCCACCTCCTATTGGGACATTTCTTGGGAAGAAGTCCTCAGCTACTTGCATTTTTAAAGTCGCTCCACTTCATCCACACATCTTTAACATCTCTGTGCTCCATTCCCTTTGCATTTACGGCATCAGTACTGTCCTCCCATATTTGTTGTCTTTGTTTATCAGTTACAAAGTTGTAAAATTTTGATTCCAGTGGCTTTGTTTGGTTTGTATTTTGTGAGCAGGATAATGATTTCTTCATGTGTAAAGTTCCTTTTTTTCTTTTCTTGGCCTGCGGTCAGACATAGCCAAATCAAGTACACAATCTAATGGCAATATGGCATGCCACCATGGGACAGCAAAGCTGCTAACTTGAGTAAATTTGACATTAGACACCAACTTTGCAGTGGTGGCAAGCAAATATACTGGGTGAGATCATTTCTCACGAACAACTGAGTCTAATAATTTATAATAGTTAGCTATTGTAAGCTACTTTTATAGGTTTGCATCAACATAATTTAATCTGCCCAAAGTAAGGCTTCATTATATTCGGCTATCAAAACGTTATGTTGCAGTGTACGGTTTCAGCATTCAGTGTCACTGTTGACTGCAGACACACCCAGGGGCGCTGGGGGTGGGTGACCATCAGGGGCGTGCTGGGGATCCAATTCAGGCCGGGAGACTACCAAGCAAGCAGGCCACTTAAGTGTTGCAGTGGACGCAAAGCGCGCACGGCGAAAAATTTGTGGGGGTTTTTCTTCAAAAAAAGACGACTTTAGGCAGCATTTAGAGTTGTCATAGCAACTACAACAACACTATTACACTGACAGCCACACAACAACACTCTAATAAACACAACCATGAGGACAGCTCCACACAGTCCTCCATACCATACCAGTTTTGTTTTCTCTAATCTCTTCTCTACATCATACGGTGTCCTTTTGTTCTATATTATTTATATAGTGTGCAGAATAACACAAAAACATGTTTGTATTATTTTGTCAGCAAATTGTTTAGATGTCATGCCAGCTTACAACAGCTGAAAAGAATATTGAATATATTACTATTGTATTGGCTGTCCTAAAAGTCGATAGATGACGTCATTACCTAATTTGCATAATACACCTTGCGCATGTGTTTTGGAGTTGCCATGTGTTTTTTTATATCGCTAAGTTTGGCAAAGAAATCAGCCTTGCAATATATGCAGTATGCCCGAGTATCATCCCCAATAAACTGCTTCAACCTGCCTTTGAATTCAGGGTTTGATTCCCACTCCTTTCTGTACTTCTGACTGTACAGTTTAGACTGAGCCATGTTAAGCTAGAGGTTTAGCTTGTGTCACGGAGAAATGCAAACACACACGGAACTGTCTGGACGAGGCGAGTATCTTTATTAATACAGTTCAGGCATGCAAACTGGTCATGGGGGAAAAAGGTGAGAGGGGCGCACAGAAACACGGCGCGAACGGAAACGTAAATTTCATAGTCTGCGTTATAGAAACATGCGTCACCAGAGGCATCTTGAATAAAATACTGTACAAGATGACTTACCATATACATCTCTTTTTTATTGAGACGACAATTAAAAAAACTCTAACTTATGCACGGGTCCTTTTTCTTTCTTTTTGGCCTGGACAATGATCACATGCTCTTTTTACCATGAATACCTAAATCTAAATCAACAACTTATGCATATGTCATTTTTTGTTTTGGGCTGGACAAAGATCACATGCCCTGTCAGTGACAACAGGTAGGCTACAGTATAGGCTACACTCGCTCTCCGATCATGTGCTTGATACAACACAATGTATATCACCACATGTAGGCTAGCTCTTCAAAAGCAGTAAACGGTAACATGGAAAGTCACTTTTTAATTGGCACACCTTATGCATTTTTTCATGCCTTTATCAACCTACATTAAACTTAACTAAGTTCCATACTTCTCCAATTTCATTGATCATACTGGTTAAAACATTTGCACAATTGTTTTAAAATAACCTCAAAAAGCTATTGCTATTGATAATTTATTATTATAATTCAAGAAAACGAGATGTGCTTGACTCATCAGGGCGAGGTCTAAGCAATACCTCCCATCGCCACATGGCGGAGAATCGTGACTAATTATAAAATACGTGACTGAGACGGTAGACCTATTTAGCCTTTTATCTGTTCTCAAAAACGAGTCTCCCTCAAAATTATAAATGCAAGGGAGAAGGCCTGCGACCTATTTAGGTTAAAGCTACTCTTAAAACAGTTGTTGAAGAGACAAGCTTGCTCGTCTAGCTGAAACTTTCTCAAACATCACGTAGGTAGACCTACTGTGCAGTTCATTTGATAGGCCAGGATAACGTTATGCGAGGCGGTCAAATATCGAGGAATAAATTCAATTTTACAGATTAGTTAATTTACCCTCATGGCAACGTTCTGTTTCACTTTAACAGCAGCCTGTTGTAGGCTATACAATGGTCTGTTATGTAAGGGATAATTAACGAGAAGGTGTGCATTCCACGGTTTTAATGCACAACGCGGAGGCAAAAAACCACCCGACGCGAAGTGCATTAAAGCCGTGGAATGCTCACCTTCGAGTTGATTATCCCGCTTATACCATGATCATTTGCCTGCGATATCAAATCGCAGCATTCAGAAATTTTGGTGAAAATTTTGCACCAAAAAAAAAAAAACTCTTATGCGCGATAATGCAGACTGTTGCTAGCTTGCTACCCACAATTACAATGAACTAATGACGGAGAGGTGAAATCAATCTGCTGGCATAGCACGTAGCTAGCGAACTGTCAGCAGTTGCTGCTACATGAGGTGGACACTTTACCTTCATTTGTAACCATACACAATTACAATCGTTTCATGAATAAATCTTGATTACTTCACTGCTGTAATATTTCCGGCCATTATCGCTTGAGTACAAGTCAGCGAGCTGAAATCAGTCTGCTGGCATAGCACGTAGCTAGCTAACTGTCAGCTGTTGCTGATACATGAAGTGGACACGTTAGCTTCATTTGTAACCGTACACAGTTATAATCGTTTCATGGATAAAGCCTGATTACTTCGCTGCTACAATATTTACGGTCATTATCGCTTGAGTACCTATTGTTAACTGCCTCGCAGGACGCGACTAATATGACGCCGCTAAATTTACTGGAGATAAATGGGCAGCTTGGTTTCTGTTGTCGGCCTGCCCAGCTGAATGCTAGGTGTGATATCGCTAGTTACAAGTTGGCTAGTGGATGAATTTCGAATGGTGAAACAACCGTAGCCGAACTACCTGTGCGGTTCCACGGTTTTAATGCATACCTGCCAGCCAATCAGAAAAAAGTATTCACCCAGACCATGGTATAACATGAAATGTCACAGTAAAATGTTGGGAAGTGAATGGAGCATTCTACAGGATTATAAAGAGTCGTGTAGCCTATTAATGGCAGAATGAATTACGAACAGCACAGTTGGCACGAACAAAACAAGCGCAAATTCCAAGTGCAGGAATGAATCTAACGACAACATTGACGTCTGATTTAAGAAGCTGTTCATAGGCTATCACTTTAAGAAATGTATAACTGTATTGTTTATGCCTTACCTTGCCGCAAGTTCTAATTTCCACAATGGAGGCCTTGAGCTGTTTTCTTTCGTGGGTAAATTGCTTCAGGCTGGCACCATTAGAAAAAAATTAGGAAGAAGGGGGCGCCTTGTAAATTGGTGTAAATTGCCGCTTCAATTAGAGCATCTCGTCAGTCATTTGCTCTCACAAGACGAGTGTAATGTAGGTCTATGTAGTTTTCTGCAGTCCACTGTTCTGCTCGCTCGCTAACCCCCCTTCTCGGACCTGCGCAATTCGCGTACATGGCCCATTTCGAACTCAAAACGGCGAATTTCGCTGAAAGGTGAGGAGTTTGCATGCCTGACAGTTATTTATTTAGACAAAAAAATCACATTTATCCCGCCCTGACTGTAAACCAACAGCGAGAAAAGGCGGCGGGTTCGCATGTGCGATTCATTTGCAGTTTGGACACGGAGGGGTGAACTCCTCCAGCTAAGAGGGGCGGCAGCGAGAGGACTGGGCAGCCTGTGAGTGCTCTGTGAAGGTGGACAGGCTGACGGAAGTACCCGCTGCATGTCGAGAGTAGTAACGATTAAAGTCGGCAAGTTGGCAACACTGGATGCGTCTCACTCATCCCCCCTCCTCTCGCAGACTGCTCCATGTGCTTTTCTACATTTCCAGTGTTTTGGCTGTGTAGAGGCGGGCCATAAAGCAACTAACCAGTCACAACACGAGTCCTCTAAAAGAAAAACGGTGATCGCTGTAATTTCGATCAATCCTACCCTCTGATCACAGAGTTCATGTTGGCTACATGTGCACTATGCAGTGAGGGGGCGTGTCCTCTGTCAACATAGTGCTGCCAGCGCTGCTGCTGTTGCAACAAGTGTGTGTTGTCCGGCTGGAAACAGCGGGCCAGTGGCTGCATTTTATTAATTGGCAGCCAGGCAGGCCAATAAGAACACAGGCCACCGGGAAAAGTCCAGAGCGTCCAGATGGGCCAGCACGCGCCTGGTGACCATGGACGATTCTAGGGGCCCAGCATTCACAGTGGCCCCACAGAGAATACTGTTATAAACATTTGTAAATAAAATATATGGACACTTTAATCTTATATTGTATTTTTTGTAAAGTTGATCGATTTAATTTTCAACTTTTTAAGAATAATCTCAGCACATGGGCCCCCCCATTTTACAATTCATTATTTTGTACGGCCCAAGTTACGCGAGTGCCTGAACTGGCTGCAAAAAATCTTTCCGCAGGTCAGTTGGGACTATTACATACATCAGCCAATCACAGATTGGCTCCGGTAACCTTGTACATGCCACCAGGTAATCACAGCTCGGCTGTACTCATGAATCGGCGAGAATGGCAACTCAGTCAGCTGAGTTGTGTACGCAGCAAATTTATAAATGGTCATCTTACATCGTTATTGTAAGTGCTCCGTAATACGAGAACTTACAAGTACACTAGCTGGTCTGCTGCAGACATCCAATAGTCTATTTATTAGCCTTGGCTTCAGTGCGTAATACTGCAGATAGGAGATCTAATTTTACGATATCAAACTGTTTCCATTACCAGTTTTTAATTTCCCTATTTAGATTTTGGGCATTCCTAAGGGTATTACAGAAATGCATCTTGAAAGCGAGGACAATGTCCGACGTTATTAGCCCCTTCAGAGTTGTTTGAGGTAGATCAGCGCTTATATTGAAAACGTAGATGTCCAAGAGCATTTTGTTCACTGTTATGAGTTTCAAAGCGCTTTGCCTTGTACTGATTTGTTAGATTCAATGTGTGTTAAAATGCGGCAGCAGAGACATAAACAAGATGCTGTCAAACAGATATCAAAGACGACAACATTCAAGGAAGGAAGGAAGGGTGCATGTGTGCGCGCGTCAGACAGTGACATTGCACTTGCGGCACAGCCACTTTCCACCAGGAACCTCATCCAGGTCGGCGTGGACGAGGTGGAACCACAGTTCACAAAAGTCACACTGGACCCACTTGTCAAACTTCACGTCTGACCCCGGAGGTGAGATCCCTCGACATGTAACGCAGCAACCACCATCTCCAGCTGCAGGGGTTTTTTTGTTGTTGCCCTCTCCTGTCTGGCCCTCTTCTCCAACCTCCTCTTCTCCTGGTTCTCCTTCTTACTCTTCTCTAGCTCCTTATCTGCCGCCAGCCTATCCAGATTAGCCACATACTCATCCCTGGTGATGACCCTGGCCTGAAGTGGCACATGGTGGCGTGCGGCTTCGGAGCCAAAGGTTGGCATTAATAGAATGTTGGCCAGGGAGGGAGGAATGAGGCCAGACTCCACCAGGTAATTTTTGTTGCTCCTGTTGCAAGTCAGGCAGGTATCACAACTAGCAGGCACTGAGTTGGTGGCAGAGGAGGGACCAGCCTCTGGAGCAGTGGAGGAGGTGGGCACAGGTGAGCTGTCGGTGGAGGGAGCCGGAAGGGGTGAAGAGGAGCAGGACGGCACAGCAGGTCCAGGAGCAGGCTCTGGAACAGTGGAGGAGGGTGGACGCTACGGCAGAGGAGGTGGGCACGAGCTTTACAATCTAACAGTTGATGGTTAGATATAGATATGAATTGTATGGGTTAAAAAGTAGTATTTCTCACACTGATTTAAGTTTCATAACACAAAAAAAACATACAGAACCGAACCTGTGTCATGTCGACCGCCTCCCTGGAGACAGGGTAGAGTCCTGCCTTCCTAAAGCCTGCCTGGATGTTGGTGGTGCAGGCAGCCTTCAGGTGTGCATGCTTCAGCACGGACGAAAAGTAAAAGTCTTTCCCATGACCATGTCACCTCTGATCAGGCCCATATGGCTGGCCAGGGTGCTGACCATGGCCTTGAGTGGGTTAAACACACTCAAATCCAATGGCTGAAGCATGTATGTGGTGTGTGGAGGAAGGAGCAGGACGTCCACCTGTTTGGGCCAGCAGAAATCAATCACCTGGTGTCCAGTGAGTCTCATGCTGGTCCATGATGAGCACCAATGGACGCTCCTGCGGGGCATGCTTGATAAAATGCACCAGCCATTTCTGAAAAAGGTCTGTTGTCATGTAACCCTTTTCAGAGCACCTGTAGAGACTGTTGGCTGGGCCATCCAGAGGGTAGGCGACAGAGGGAAGGCACTGGGGATAAATGATGAAGGGAGGGACATAAGCACTGGCAGCACTAACCGCCAGGTGCACAGTGATGTGCTCCCTGGTGGTAGTCTGCTGCCGGTACACATGCCGCCTCCCTATCTGGCAGATGACCTTCTCCTTGGACTTAGGCTTGTCACCAAAGCCTGTCTCATCACAGTTCCAGATGAGGTGTGGTTTGTCATGGAGACTTTGGGTGCTGATGATGCTTTTATACAGGTCGAAAAACCTTGTGATGGCCTCCGGCGTGGCGGCGATGGCTCTGGCCCGGTCCAGGGAGTCCGGGGTCCTGGATCGTAGCTCTAGGTGGTGAGCCTTGAATCGGGACCACCAGTTGTCACTCAGACCCTTCTCAAGGTTCACCAAGGTCTGAGTGTGGCCCACCTTCACCATCTCCAGAGCGAGGCATTTGATTGTTCTAGTGAGCGGGAACCCGTGCTCTGCCATCCACAGGATGTTGCTCACCAGGGCCTCTTCCTCTGCGTAGCTGATTGCTCGGTTGAGATGGGGCCTACACTCAAATTTCTTAAGCTTTTTGTCAGAGAGGATTGAATTAGGTATATTAAAACGTTTTGACACTGCCCTGATGCTCTCTCCCTTCTCAATCTCTGCCATTGCCTGAGATTATTGCTCTTTTGAGTACTTCCCTTTCTTCCCTGACATTCTGACCCTAGAACACATCTGTCCACATTTTGAATTTGAAGGCACTTTATGAGATTTAATATTTATTGACTTTATGCAATGTAACATTAAATATGTTAAGTTATGTGTTTAAGAGTAGCTAACATTACGGGTTTTAATCACTGTTATTTTGCTTTTGATTGTGGGGGAGAGAGGGAGGCTAGACACCACAGGAGGAGAGGATCCACGTCATATCAATGTTTATTTTTGTTTGTTCAATTTGTTTTTTTTTGCATGTTTATAATTTTAGTTCAAATTGTTTTTTTGTTCCATGTTTAATTCGTTCTTTTGTTTTATGTTTAATGAAGGGTTCTTTTCAAAACATTCCAGACTACTCTCTTTCCAATGTATTTGCACCTCCATGTATTTTCAGTTGCAGAGGTCATTGTAAGTTAGTTTCACCTTTTTCATAGACTTAAGCTAACGTTATGATAAAGGTGAAACTCGCACACTGCTTCTTGTTTAGGATCATGGTGATCTAAACAAGAAGCAGTGTGCGAGTTTATACCTTTTTCATAGGGTAATTATGTCTTAACTGGTAGGTGGTAGACATATGCCACTTTCCGCTGCGTTTTTGTCCGGCCACAAAACCCTCCCCCCTGCATTATCAGTGCAGTCATGGGCGTGAAGTGGAAGCTTACAGTGATACGTGGCGACACAGAGGGTGTGGAGGATCTGTAGTGGTCGGAGTCAAGAGGCGGAATCAAGGGTGACAGAGATATAAAAAAATATTTCTGGGTTATGAGCATTTAATTTATTTGCGGGAAAAGGTGAAGTGTCCGGAGCACTGTGAGTCCACGTTACAGAAAAAAAATGCCAAGGAACTCACGGGCCACGTAGGTTCTTCTTGCAAAATTTTCAGTCTGCAGACTGCCCGTCAGCACTAGGCCTGTGAAAAAATTGATTACCCGATTCTGGATCAACTTTCATTATAATTCCTAAAGATCGATTCTTACGTACAAAGATCAGTCTTTTAATGTAGTCTATACATTTTTCCTGCCACGAATTGTTTCCTGTTAATTCTGAGTCATAGCGCTATCGCCGGCTGTCTGCGGAGTCAACTTGACTTTAATTCTTGAGTGAACTGAAGTTCACCAGGCCGTGCGCAAAATTGGGCTCAAATATAAACTCATTAACATACGACCAATCAGCACGCTTCTGTCTCATCTGTGCCCCACACATTGTCGCCATAGCCAAGTCTCGTAGCGTGTATTCGCAACTAGGCATTGTCCGCTTGTACTAGAGTTGTTTCTGAGGTAGTGCTTATATTGAAAACGGAGATGTTCAAGAGCATGTTGTTCACTGTCATGAGTTTCAAAGCGCATTGCCTTGTACTGATTTGTTACAGTGCCTTGCGAAAGTATTCGGCCCCCTTGAACCTTGCAACCTTTCGCCACATTTCAAGCTTCAAACATAAAGATATAAAATTTAAATTATTTGTCAAGAAACAAAAACAAGTGGGACACAATCGTGAAGTGGAACGAAATTTATTGAATATTTTAAACTTTTTTAACAAATAAAAAACTGAAAAGTGGGGCGTGCAATATTATTCGGCCCCTTTACTTTCAGTGCGGCAAACTCACTCCAGAAGTTCAATGAGGATCTCTGAATGATCCAATGTTGTCCTCAATGACTGATTATGATAAATAGAATCCACCTGTGTGTAATCAAGTCTCTGTATAAATGCACCTGCTCTGTGATAGTCTCAGGGTTCTGTTTAAAGCGCAGAGAGCATCATGAAGACCAAGGAACACACCGGGCAGGTCCGAGATACTGTTGTGGAGAAGTTTAAAGCCAGATTTGGATACAAAAAGATTTCCCAAGCTTTAAACATCCCAAGGAGCACTGTGCAAGCAATCATATTGAAATGGAAAGAGTATCAGACCACTGCAAATCTACCAAGACCCGGCCGTCCCTCCAAACTTTCATCTCGAACAAGGAGAAAACTGATCAGAGATGCAGCCAAGAGGCCCATGATTACTCTGGATGAACTGCAGAGATCTACAGCTGAGGTGGGAGAGTCTGTCCATAGGACAACAATCAGTCGTACACTGCACAAATCTGGCCTTTATGGAAGAGTGGCAAGAAGAAAGCCATTTCTCAAAGAAATCCATAAAAAGTCTCGTTTAAAGTTTGCCACAAGCCACCTGGCAGACACACCAAACATGTGGAAGAAGGTGCTCTGGTCAGATGAAACCAAAATCGAACTTTTTGGCCACAATGCAAAACGATATGTTTGGCGTAAAAGCAAGACAGCTCATCACCCTGAACACACCATCCCCACTGTCAAACATGGTGGTGGCAGCATCATGGTTTGGGCCTGCTTTTCTTCAGCAGGGACAGGGAAGATGGTTAAAATTGACAGGAAGATGGATGGAGCCAAATACAGGACCATTCTGGAAGAAAACCTGTTGGAGTCTGCACAAGACCTGAGACTGGGACGGAGATTTATCTTCCAACAGGACAATGATCCAAAACATAAAGCCAAATCTACAATGGAATGGTTCACAAATAAACGTATCCAGGTGTTAGAATGGCCAAGTCAAAGTCCAGACCTGAATCCAATCGAGAATCTGTGGAAAGAGCTGAAGACTGCTGTTCACAAACGCTCTCCATCCAACCCACAATGAGCTCGAGCTGTTTTGCAAGGAAGAATGGGCAAGAATTTCAGTCTCTCGATGTGCAAAACTGATAGAAACATACCCCAAGCGACTTGCAGCTGTAATTGGAGCAAAAGGTGGCGCTACAAAGTATTGACGCAAGGGGGCCGAATAATATTGCACGCCCCACTTTTCAGTTTTTTATTTGTTAAAAAAGTTTAAATGATTCAATAAATTTCTTTCCACTTCACGATTGTGTCCCACTTGTTGTTGTTTCTTGACAAAAAATTTAAATTTTATATCTTTATGTTTGAAGCCTGAAATGTGGCGTAAGGTTGCATGGTTCAAGGGGGCCGAATACTTTCGCAAGGCACTGTAGATTCAATACCTCTTTCTAACCCCCTTTCTAGTAGTTTTTATTTGTATTGGTGTGTGTGTCAGCTTTTGAAACTTGTTTATCAGAAATCGGGCATTTGAGTAAATGTAGCCTGAAAGAAATGCATGTACATATGTTTCGGCAATAGTCATGGCTCCACTTATTTATTTTAGAATCAAGTCCCCAGATTTCATCCCCAGCTGATCCACTTGTGGTTCGAGACCCATATCATTTCCTTAGTGGTTCTCTCTCGAAATCGGAGCCCACAGGACATAAAATTAAATTATTATAATAGCACAAAGATCTCATTTCAAATGTTGAAATTGAGACATTTTAAATTTTTATCCACAAAGTGAGCTTTTTTCAAATTTTCTGGCTGCAGCAGGTCTAAAAAAAATTGGGACACACACAAAAAAGGGTTGAAAAAGCAATTAATATATAAGAGAATCGGCTGAAAGAACATTTAGCAAATAAGTAAAGCAGCATCTGGTGTGAAACATGATTGGCTATAAAAGAGATGTCTTAGAGAAGCTGAGTCTCCCAGATATAAAGAGAGGCTCTCCAACCTGTGGAGGCTTTCGAAAGAAAATTGTGGAATACTTGAAAAACAATGTCCCTCAACATCAAATAGCAAAGGCTTTGAAAGTCTCATCGTCGACAGTGCATAACATCAAAAGATTCAGAGAAACTTGAAAAATCTCTGTACGTAAGGGACAAGGTAGAAGCACTTTACAGGATGCCTGTGATCTTCGCACCCTCAGACGCCACTGCATCACTCACCAGCATGATTCTGCCATTGACATTACTAAATGGGCCCAGGAATATTTCAAGAAATCACTGTCTGTAAACACGGCCCGCACTGCCACCCACAGATGCCACCTAAAACTCTATCATGCAGAAAGGAAGGCATTGATGAGTATGATCCAGAAGCGCCGCCGTGTTCTGTGAGCAAAGGCTCATTTAAAATGGGCTGCAGCAAAGTGTCCTGTGGTCAGAGGAGTCCAAATTTGACATTCTTGTTGGAAATTATGGGTGTTGTGTCCTCCAGGCTAAAGAAGAGAAAGAACCCCCCTCCCCTTTTATCAGCGTCTAGTTCAAAAGCCAGCATCTCTTATGGTATGGGGATGCATTAGTGCATATGGTGTGGGACCACTTGCATGTTATAGAAAGCACCATGAATGCTGAAAGGTATAAAGGTTTTAGAGCAACATATGCTCCCCTCCAGACGACATCTATTCCAGGGAAGGTCTTGCATTTCAGCAGGACAATGCGAAACGACATACTGCAGCTATGGCTCGTAGTAGAAGAGTCTATGCGCTGAACTGGCCTGCCTGCCGTCCTGATCTTTCACCGATTGAGAACATTTGGGGGTCTATTCTCCCATTAGCGCGTAAGTCTTTTTTTACGCGCTTCGAGTTAAGCGCTTTTGAGTTACGTGTATTCTCCCATACTCGCTTCGATCACGCCCACAGTGCTTAACTTCAGAATGTAGGCGGCCTTATGAAAGAGGTGTGACCGATCCAAAAGAGAGGCAGACTCTGTACAAAGCTCATTGATTATGGCTGTCAGGAAAACATGGAAAAAGGATTTTCTGATTAACCATGAAAACGCATTTGTGGTCCATGGAAAACGCAATCCAGACTTTAAATTTGAATACCGTGGGCCTGCCGATAAAACCTTGTATCTCCAAACTGATAAGAAACAAAACTCGTATGTCCACTATATTACGTGCAAAATTAAACATTTTTATTTTAAACTATATTTATCCATTTATATTATTATTTTATTTTACATTTATTTTTTATTTTCCTGTGAAGTTTGTCATTGTGAAGATACAAGGTTTTATATGCCGTTGTAATAGTAGGCCGTACCAATTACAAGACGTAATTCAGACATCTCTTTATTTATCCCCCGCCACGCGATTAGCGCGAAGCGGGGGATATAGCAATGGGCTCCGTTCGTACGGACACATAAAATTGCGGCGGAGGATATGTTAGTGACAAACACTTCTTATTTCTTACTCTAGCCACCATGGCATTAAAGCTATGCATACAAACAAATTGCCGCGATAATGAAATAATAAATAAAGAATTTAGCGCTTCTCAATCAGCGCAATCAGATCATTGAAAATGTGCCCCTCCTACACCAGCCTGTTTGTTCCGTGCAAGACAGGGAAGAAGACAAAGGGAACATTCTAGTCACACAAAGACAATCAAAGACAGTTTATATGATCTCATTTAGAAATTGCGCACTTGAAAATGCTTTAACAAGGATTCTTACCCCGCACGCAGTCATCTCCCCGCCCCGAAACCGCCTCAGTAATGACGGAATTCCATATCCATAGCCTATCATCCTATTTGATTTGAGTGACACATTCACTTGAACTTGTGCCTAATACTTTATTATAATCAATTATCCTGATTTACTGATAATGATTCTTCCCATGTCGGCTATTCTTTAAAGGCTAAAATTGATTAAAAAATGGATGGTGCTTTGGTATTTGCCAGGGTAGGGCTCAATCTAGAGTAGCCTATTTAATAATATCTTTATTCACACATTAAATTACACAGTATTACCTATGGTAAAAAATTACTAGGACTCGAGTTAGTTTATACAGATATCCTCAATTAGAAAATCAATCCCCTCACTCGTGAGAATATCACAACTTTTTAGATTATCACGAACATACAGGGCAGTCGCACTTGTTAAAAGAACATGGAAGACAATGATGGCGACGTCGAGCCAAAGCCGAAAACCAAATTTCACGGATGTTGGTGCTGTATGGCAAGCAAGCAATGAAGGCTGATCCGAGGAATTAAGCTGCGAATCGTTCTGGATGTGGCGTCAGTGGGGAGATGTAAGCGCAGTATCCCCGATTTAAAGCATAAATGGAGAGATCTGCGGGGCGCTGTAAAAGCCAGGTTCTCTGCACACCGGAGAAGTGTACTCGCAACAGGTGGCGGGCAACCATCATCCCCTGTGCATTTCACTGCACAGGAGGAGGGGATGGCATCCACTCTTTCTGCAGTGGAAGTGCATGGAGAAGAACTTGAAGCGCCAACGAACTGCGTCAGACACCTTGACACAGACGCCTGTGATGTGTATGACATCACCAGCCACTCTCTGAAACGACCCAGATGCCAGGAGCGACAGCGCAGTTCTGACGTTGATGACCACGGGTATGTTTTGTGGATAATTGCTGCGGCTGGATAGCTGTTCATCCAGAAGTCGGCAAAGATAGATGATTGCCTCATGCACGGTCCAGGCGAAACCGCTGGATGCACTCGATGTTTGTTTGTCCCAGGATGTCCAAACGAAGCCGATATATACGTGTTCGTCTTCGAGCTGGGCGCGCTCCTCTACTCTTTCCCTATCACGCAAGAGTGCAAGCAAATGCAGGACTGGCATTTTGGCTTTAGATTTTGAGGGCCTGGTAGAATGATGGTCTTATGTGTGCTCGTATTAATTAATTGTTTTGGGTTTGTAATTTAACTGATTGGAGAAGAGGCTGATGCGTCATATCATGTGATGATTTCGTTAAATAAATTATCATGGCTTTGAGAAATGTAGTTTAGAAATAAGAAAGAACAATCAAATATTAAATGTCTCAACCTTTACCATGTTAAATAAAATAAATGTTCAAACTTCTCGGGCCACTCTACACTGACATCCTCAAACTGTAATATTCACATTTCGCCTAAGTGGCGCTTGACATTAATACTGCCGCCTCAAAGCGTCTTAAAGAATCGCGTAGCACGGGGGGAGTACGCATTTGCATGAGAAACGCCCGGAAACGCCCCGATTTTGGCCTTGCTCCGCCCCAAGCGCGTAACTGCCTTCAAGGCGCGTAATGCACAGACTAAAGTCGAGGGGAGAATACGCGTATGCTGAAAAGCGCGTAGCTACGCGCTTTTTCGACTTTAAAGCGCATGGGAGAATAGACCCCTTGGTGCATAATTAAATTAAAATCCGTCAAAGGAGACCCAAAACTCTCAAGCAGCTGGAAGTCTGTATTAAACTAGAGTGGGATCAAATTCCAATGGCTTAACTCCAAACTTGCCTCCTCAATCCCCAGACGTCTCCGCTCTGGGTTAAAAAGAAGAGGGGATGCTACACCATGGTAAACAGGCCCCTGTCCCAACTTTTTTGAGACCTGTAGCAGCCATCAAACTACAAAATCATTTCAAAAAATCATTTTGTGGATAAAATTGTAAAATTTCTCATTTTCAATATTTGCTATGTTATCTCTGTTCTATTGTGAATAAAATACTGGTATCCCTGACTAAGAAATTATAATTTTTCATAAAATCACCTGTTCCACAATTATTGGCACCCCTAACCATTCCTAGGAATTAAATATAACTGAAGTATTTCTGTCAGTTCTACAGTAGTTTACAAAGTAAATCAGAGTATCTAGGAACATTTAATCTGTAAATCATCACTTCCTGTTTCCCTGGGGTATACATATGATGTGACACAGAGGCCATTTCTCTTATCCACTCTTCAACATGGGAAAGACAAAGGAACACATCATTCAAGTAAGGCAGATGTGCGTCGACCTTCAGAAGTCAGGTAATGGACACAAGAAAATAGCCACTCGCCTGCACCTGCCCTTATCTACTGCCAGAGGAATCATTTAGAAGTTTAAAACAACTGGAACAGTGGTAAATAAGCCTGGACGAGGGCGCAAGGTTATTTTGCCACCACG
This sequence comes from Gymnothorax reevesii, assembly GCA_029721435.1. Taxonomy (NCBI): domain Eukaryota; kingdom Metazoa; phylum Chordata; class Actinopteri; order Anguilliformes; family Muraenidae; genus Gymnothorax; species Gymnothorax reevesii. The sequence goes on from CM056575.1 coordinate 54,232,696, forward strand.
CACAGTGAGGAGGATGGTAAGAGAAATAAAAAGTTCTCCAAAGCTCACTGTTAAAGAATTGCAACAAATGGGGTCTTGGGGTCACAAAGTCTCCAAAACAACCATCAGGCTCTCTACAAGCTGTTTGGCAGGCATGCCAACAAGCTGTTTGGCAGGCATGCACGGAACTCACAATCATAAACTCAAACATCTGGAGTTCGCTTAGCGGTACTGGGACTTCAACTGGGACCATGTGCTTTGGTCAGATGAGACCAAGATAAAGCTTTTTGGCAACAAACACTCTAAGTGGGTCTGGCGGAACACAAAAGATGAGTATGCAGAAAAGCACCTCATGCCCACTGTGAAGTATGGGGTAGGATCGGTGATGCCGTGGGCCTGTTTCTCTTCCAGAGGCCCTGGGAACCTTGTTAGGGTGCATGGCATCATGAATGCTTTGAAATATCAGGCCATTTTCAATCAAAATCTGAATATGGGTCGTCACAGGGTCTTTCAGCAAGATAATGACCCTAAACATGTGGCCAAATCTACAAAGAAATGGTTCACCAGACACAGAATCAAGCTCCTCCCATAGCCATCTCAGTCCCCAGACCTCAACCCCATTGAAAACCTGTGGAGTGAGCTGAAGAGGAGAGTGCAGAGGAGAGGACCCAGGTCGCTGGATGATTTAGAGAGATTGTGCAGAGAGGAATGGTTGAAGATCCCTCTTTCTGTATTCTCCTATATTGTGAAACATTATAGGAGAAGATTAGGTGCTGTTTTGGTGGCAAAAGGGGGTTGTACAGAGTATTCACATCAGGGATGCTAATAATTGTGGCACACATGATTTGATGTTAAAGAATTATTTCTTAATGTGGGGTTTTTTCCCACTGAATTAATGCACTTGAATTAGAGGTTGGATTTTCCTCTCTTTTTCCATTGTGGTCCTATATTATTTCGGAAAAGACTGAATTTATTAGAAGCGAAAGAGCACTTCTTAACCAGGGGTGCCAATAATTATGGAGGGCGCTGTATATATATATATATATATATATATATATATATATATATATATATATATATATATATATAATATATATATATATATACACATATATACATATATATATGGGGAGGCAAATCGATTTCCAGTCATGGGGCCAGAAATTACCAGTGGCGCCCCAGTACACACCCCCTTCAATAACCACAAACTATCTCTAAGATTCTACTTAACATGCCGGAGTTGGCCCAACGTTGTCACAGACGTTGGCCTTACGTCGCACGCCAACAATGGGCCAACGTCATTTTGCCCGTCGGGGACATGTTGGGCCAACATTGTGTTGCCAACGTATGTGTAAAGGTTGGCAAGAATTTGGCTTACATCCAATTGCCAAGTTAAAAATAATTTCCTTTTAAATGTAAAAATTTAGCCCATACACTTAATTGGCCCAGGGTCATTACTAAAGTTTAAATATAAAGAGGAGTCTGATAAAGATGTAGTCTGCAAGTTACAGTTATAATATTTACCCAATAATTAGTAATCAAATCATTACAATCAAATAATTACACAATTTACAATAACAAGAGCATTAATAACGATGATGATAAAAGTAATAGTAATATTGACAATAAATAAATTCATAAATACATATCATAATTCATATCATATCTTAATTAGAATGAATAAATAAATCACAAAATCCGTGTGCCCTTTTATTGCTCGCTGTCTATGCTGCTGCTGTGGCCGCTGCTGCTGCTGTCACGGTTGTTGTCCTGTGACATGTTCATTAGACATACACTTGATTATTACCCGGAATCCAGGAGATATTCCTTGTACCTACAGACTCCATTAGACCTACAGATCCCCAGGCATTCGAATGGAGGTAATGGTTGTGCCTTATAATAAGCTTGAACGAACGGTAGCCTTAAGTTTAAACATATAATTTTACAACTCCAATTCCGAAATAGTTGGGACGAAGTGTAAATTGTGAATAAAATCAAAATGCAATGACTTTCAAGTCAGACCAACCAGTACTTTATTATCCCCCGCCAAACCCGAAATGGGAGGGGGATATAGGTTTGACGTCTGTCCGTCCGTCCGTCTGAGATTAAGGGGACAGCTTTACTCAGAAACTACTACAGATACAGTAACCAAATTTGGTGTGTTGCTTCAGACGATAAAGGCCTTGATCGAGTTCGAAAATAAGAAGCGGACGATTGGCGGGGGATGTTGTAGACCATGTCGACTTGTTCACAATAGAACAATGATAACATAGCAAATGTTGAAACTGAGAAATTTTACCATTTTATCCACAAAATGACCTCATTTCAAATGTGATGGCTGCTTCACGTCTCAAAAAAGTTGGGACAGGGGCCTGTTTACCATGGTGTAGCATCCCCTCTTCCTATGAACAGAGTGGAGGCGTCTGGGCATTGTGGAGACACGTTTCTTGAGTTTAGCCATTGGAATTTGATCCCACTCTTCTTTGATACAAGATTCCAGCTGCTGGAGAGTTTTGGGTCTCCTTTGATGGACTTTTCCTTTAATTATGCGCCAAATGTTCTCAATCGGTGAAAGATCTTGCCTGCAGGCAGGCCAGTACAGCACATGCATTGTCCTGCTGAAATACACAAGGCCTTCCCTGGAATAGATGTCACCTGGAGGGGAGCATATGTTGCACTAAACCCTTTATATACCTTTCAGCATTCATGGTGCTTTTTAAAAGATGCAAGTGTCCCACACCACATGCACTAGAGATGCTGGTTTTGAACTGAACGCTGATAACAGGAAGGGTGGTCTTTCTCCTCTTTAGCCCAGATGACACAATGTCCATGATTTCCAACAAGAATGTCAAATTTGGACTCGTTTGACCGCAGGACACTTCGCCACTTTGCTACAGTCCATTTTAAATGAGCCTTTGCCCATAGAACACGGCAGCGCTTCTGGATCATGCGCAACAATGGCTTCCTTTTTGCATGTTAGAGTTTTAGGTGGCATCTGTGGATGGCACGGCGGACTGCGTATATGGACACTGGTTTCTTATTATTCCTGGGCCCATTTAGTAATCCCAATGACAAAATCATGCCGGTGAGTGATGCAGTGGCGTCTCAGGGCCCGAAGATCACGGGCATCCAGTTAAGGTCTTCGGCTTTGTCCCTTTTGCACAGAGACTTTACCAGTTTCTCTGAATCTTTTGATGACGTTATGCACTGTTGATGATGAGACAGTCAAAGCCTTTGCAATTTGACATTGAGGAACATTGTTTTTAAAGAATTCCACAATTTTTTTACACAAGCCTTCACAGGTTGGAGAGACTCTGCCCATATTTACTTCTAAGACATCCCTTTTGTAGCCAATCATGCTAGACACCTGATGCCAGTCAACTTCATCATTTGCTAAATGTTCTTTCAGCTGATTTTCTTATATATTAATTGCTTTTTCAGCCCTTTTTTGCCAACTTTTGTGAGACCCTTTGCAGCCAGAAAATTTGAAATAAGCTCATTTTGTGGATAAAATGTAAAATGTATCCATTTCAACATTTTAAATGTTATTTATGTTCTATTGTAAATTACATTTTGGCTCATGTGATCTGAAAGTCACTGCATTTTGATTTCATTCACAATTTACACTTAGTCCCAACTATTTCGGAATTGGGGCTGTGTGACCTCACGTCATTCACTCTTACAAGCTGGACACATATAATGGAGTCAGAGGAAAAAACTGACATGCGACATGTGGTTACTCTTTTTGTTGTATAAAGCCCAGTGCATGTGGATATTCGTATACAAATTCAAAATGAAGGCAAGTATGATGAATGTTAGGGCTGCCATGATGCGCTTGCCATGACAGTTAAAGGAAGTTGAGGTCAGAAAACAAAACTTTGCCTTAGCTATGGCAGAGCTGGGCAGGGCATCCAGTCAGCTCGGGTTCCAATCAAGTCATTTGTTGCTTGTGAACAAAGAGAATAATAATGTTTGAGTCCAATTAGAATAACCAGTGAACGAGTGTAACAGTTACACATGTTGAATATTGTTATGTATGACTTTCGCCAAAATACCGCAGTCCTGTCCTAAAAATGTGATTGGGAGCCACCTTTGGCCGTATGGTGTACTGCAGATCTGCTGCACATAGTCCCGCGTTGTTTCCCTACCCGATCAGAAAAACCATATGCCTTTGATCTGATAGGTACCCCTGTGCAAAGCGGCCCACTTTACATAGTAGTGTTCTACTAGCAAAATTATTTTTAAGTTGATAGCTTAGACATATCTTGTGTGTTATATCATTTCCAATGCATTATAACGACCTGGGTGCATTTTAATGTTCAGAGAGAAAGTTAGATAACCTTCTCTGGCTCATGAGTTCGCCATACTGATCCCATGACTGAACAGTCAAGAAGCTGGTGCATACCAGAGGCTGACATTTGTTCGGGAATCCCACGGGTCACAGGATTCCCGCAGGATTCCCGCGGGATGGGAGTCAACTTTACTATTAATCACGTGATTGGGACGGTACGGGAGTAAAAAGTTAACGGGAGCAGACGGGAGCGGGAAGCGAAATTTTTATTACCACTTGAGTTCCAGACCCCAACAGAAACTCATTTGCGTACAGCGATCTTGTACCGAACCACTGAAGGAGTATCTTGAGACATTTTATTGTCTTTACGAGCATTGCACCGACGCACGGTCTTGGAACCACTGACTGCGCAGTCCATACTCAGTATACTGCACTTACATCGAAGATGCCTGCCTTGCTCTCAGCAAAACTGTTGGGCAAATCATTCGTCTAGCCTGCCATTTAGATAAATGCACTCTGAATGTATTTTTTCAAATATCTGAGGCTGGTAAAATGAGCTGGTTACAATGATTGTGGTCTAGCACTCGCCGCTTTTTTATCCTGCACTGATCATATAAATAATAAACTAGTTAGTGACACCGAACAAAATCCAATGAACATAAAGTAGAAATAACCAAGATTGCGTTATTTTATTCAAGTAAATATGAATGCTCTGTAGGCCTACAGATTATTTAAATCTAGCCTCGCTACTGAACATTATAAACATACCGGCAGGTTTTGCAAGTGCTGTTAATAAAATCGTATTCGCACTTTGCTGTCGGGTGTTAATATAGGTTTTCGCGATTCAGGTGCTTTCTTTCGGCATCATCGCAAGTAGGGGGTCATAGCTAAACTCAGGCTGAGAGGTGTGATACAGCTTAATGATTTTATACATTTTATATGATCCGACATACACTCAACATACACACTTACAATAACATGGACTTATTTTGTAATCATGAATTAGTTAGCCCTGATTGCTTTCTGGGCAGTGTTTTCTTGCAAATAGGCAAATAATAAATAAAATCCAGAGTGGCAAACCAGACTTAAATGGTAGTTGTATTTTTATTTAATATTTGAATCTTGTGCATTTTTTTTTCTTTTTCCAAATTAAACTTTCCTATATTACCACAGATGAACTGTTCTTGCTGGCATTTTTTAAAAAATACTTTGTAGTCTGCAGTTTTAATCTTAAAATAATCGGGAGAAGATCAAGTCAAATATCGTGTATGCATAGAGGCTAGAAGGAAAAAAAAATGGGAGCGGTACAGGAGTGGGAGTCATTTTGAATGGGAGCGGGATGGGAGTGGGAGTCACTTTACTGGGAGTGGGACGGGACAGGAATTGTTTTTCCCCTCTGGCCCGGGATTGGGACAGGACACAAATTTTCTCTGTGGGAGTGGGACGGGACAGGAATGAAAATCCACTCCCGTGTCACCCTCTAGTGCATACCTCCCTGTTGCCGACTTTTCCTTCCTCCACTCCTGTCCCCACTATATCTGAGCAAGTTTTTAATTACTGCCTCAGAGTCATTGGCAGAGATCTTCTGTACAGCTGCAGCACCTGAACAGGTAAAAGTTTTTTTCCTTTTAATCCCTAGACAGTATAGTACACCTGTAAACTCATTAACAACAGTGATTTGTAAGTATTTGGTGTGATTTACTTAAATACCTCTAATTCTGTTATTTTGTAAATAACAAAACCTTTCTTTTTTGCTCCTCTCTCCAGCCAGTTGAATGTTGCTGCGTATTTATCGTCAAGGATGTGGCGCATGATACGCTTAACAGCATCCCCAGGGTTAAACCCCCTCAGGATTGCAAGGTATGCCGTCTGTAGACAATAAAAAAAAGGATCGTCTTTTAGTCTTTGGAAAACAATTCACTTATACTATAGGAAAATAGTAGCTTATTAACATGAAGTTACATCCCTTTCAGAGAAAGGCTGTCCAGCTTTTCTACAGCAGAGTAGACACAAGAGCAAATATAGATGGTGTACCACAAGGTACAAGCTATTCATAAGCTTCATGAATGCGAGGCCTGATTTGACTCTTGGTCGACCACCTGTAGCCTATATTTGCTCTAAGTCTAGTCTATTGGATAAATTTAAGCTCTTCAACACGTCTACTTCCTGGAAACTCACTCGACATCATCAAGGTTCTACCCAGATGGATTTTCAGTTGAACAATTGATTTCCTTAACCAGTAGTAAATGACTGAATTTTGGGTCATACCAGTGCATTTGTTTGTGTGAGGTCTTTGAGGAGCTCCTCCACGCTCCTCAAGTCATCATCACTCCTCATGGGGAAGGCAAAGTCCTCAGAGACGGTGATGGCCTGTGATATAGTCTGCTTCTTCACGAGGGCCTGAAGTAGCAAGGTATTCTGTCTCACCTGGGCCTTAATGTCCTCTAAGGCCCGGAAGATGGCATGGTCCCTTTCTGAAGAACAGAAATATTTGTTAATTTAGTGTCTTCATGCTTATCATACAGATCAGTAGTATTATGGTTGAAAGCAAGTCGCTTATGTACCAATTTGTCCAGCAGTGGTCTGGACCAGCAGTGTGGCAGGGGTGGTGGAGGTCTTGGGAAGCACTGTCTGTAAATAGAGAATATACACAAGATTTGTTACAGATTAGTATAATTTATGACTATTGGATTATGGTGTTTGAGTGAACTGTAAACAAGCGTAAGTACTTTAAAGTCAATCCTCTGACTCGCCGAGAGTCAGTGGGGGCATTTCGATATAGGGTCAGTTCAATATGGTAATATGGTCAGTTCATTTTGCTTTTATAAGAACTCTTAGGTAGGTAAGTATGGTGTGTGTGCGTTTGTGGGGTGAAATCATTATTATGGGCAGGATACTGCTGTACTCAACAGGGAAATCCAGTGTAAAATGACCCATAGCCCTGTTGTTTAAGCTCATGCAGAGGGAAAAAAACAAGAAATCTGCAACAAAGACAAAGATATGGACAGGCAACTTAAAGCTGACCCAATGGGGTATCTCTCCTTAGTTTCAGTTTCACTTTCAGATGCCCCATTGGGTATTTATCATTAACCATTTGTGTCTTTATCCTATGGGCTGCATGTGGTGTGCTTAAACAACAGGGCTATGGGTCACTTTACGCTGGATTTTCTGGATTGGCATGTGTTATGGTTGAAAGCAAGGTGGTTGTGTACCTATTTGATTTTGTCCAGAAGTGCTTCTATGCTCTGGCGGTGTGACGGGGGGTGGATTCAGTTATTATCACTGGGGGGTCATAGAGCTATAGTCAATGTCAAGTCAACAAATTAAACTGCCAAAGTTTTGTCCCTGTGTCTTGTATGTGGGGGACAAAAACAGGGGCCGGCTGGAGCAGAGGCCGGGTCTGTGGAGGTTCAGTACATTTCTTTGCAGAGAGTTTTTGTTTCTTTATGGGTGTTGGGACACCATCCGCCTCATTCAGTTTTCTAGAAGGCCTGCATTAGAACAATAACACGTAAGGCAAGGCGAGTACAGCCCCAATTGCAAAATAGTTGGGACAAAGTATAAATTGTGCATAAAATCAAAACGCAATGACTTTCAAATCACACCTGCCAGTATTTTATTCACAATAGATCAGACATAATGTAGCAAATGTTATAACTGAGAAATTTTATGATTTTATCCACAAAATGAGTTCATTTCAAATTTAATGGCTGCTACGGTTCTCAAAAAAGTTGGGACAGCGGCCTGTTTACCATGGTGTAGCGTCCCCTCTTCTTTTTAACACAGAGTGGAGGCATCTGGGCATTGGGGAGACAAGTTTCTGGAGTTAAGCCATTGGAATTTGATCCCACTCTTGTTTAATACTGGCTTACAGCTGCTGGAGAGTTTTGGGTCTCTTTTGACGGACTTTCTGTTTAATTATAAGCCAAATGTTCTCAATCGGTGAAAGATCAGGTCTGCAGGCAGGCCAGTTCAGCACACGTACTCTTCTACTACAAAGCCATGCTGTTGTAATAGCTGCAGTATGTGGGTTTGTATTGACCTGCTGAAACACACAGACCTTCCCTGGAATAGATGTCATCTGGAGGGGAACATATGTTGCTCGAAAGCCTTTATATACCTTTCAGTATTCATGGTGCTTTTTAAAACATGCAAGTGTCTGTCACCATATGCACTAATGCACCCCCATACCATCAGAGATGCTGGCTTTTGAACTGAACACTGATGACAGGAGGGGTGGTCTCTCTCCTCTTTTGCCTGGAGGCCACAACGCCCATGATTTCCAACAAGAATGTCAAATTTGGACTTGTCTGACCACAGGACTCTTTGCCACTTTGCTACAGTCCATTTTAAATGACCCTTGGCTCACAGAACACGACGGCACTTCTGGATCATGCTCAACAATGGCGTCCTAGTTTTAGGTGGCATCTGTGGAAGGCACAGCGGACTGTGTTTACAGACAGTGGTTTCTTGAAGTATTCCTGGACCCATTTAGTAATGTCAATGACAGAATCACGCCGGCGAGTGATGCAGTGGCGTCTGAGGGGCCGAAGATCACGGGCATCCAGTAAAGGTCTTCGGTCTTGTCCCTTACGTACAGAGATTTTTCCAGTTTCTCTGAATCTTTTGATGATGTAATGCACTGTCGATGATGAGACCTTCAAAGCCTTTGTAATTTGATGTTGAGGAACATTGTTTTTAAAGTATTCCACCATTTTTTTTACACAAGCCTTCAGAGGTTGGAGAGCCTCTGGCCATCTTTACTTCTGAGAGACTCAGCCTCTGTAAGACATCCCTTTTATTGCCAATCATGTTACACACCTGATGCTAGTTAATGTAATCACTTGCTAAATGTTCTTTCAGCTGATTCTTTTATATATTAATTGCTTTTTCACCCTTTTTTGCCTGTGTCCCAACCTTTTTGAGACCTGTTGCAGCCAGAAAATTTGAAATTAGCTCATTTTCTGGATGAACATGTAAAATTTCTGTTTTCACATTTCAAATGTTATCTATGTTCTATTGTACATAACATATTAGCTTGTGATCTGAAAGACATTGCATTTTGATTTTGCTGACAATTTACACTTCGTCCCAACTATTTCGGAATCGAGGTGGTTTATTTTTAGAGCCCATATCACATATACCTGCAGTTCAATTCAACATGCAGCATGGGGGATGGGAGGGATAAAAAAGATGGGATCCAAGTGTTGTGTAGACCTACTGGTAAAACATGTCGAACATGTCACAGATTATTTGGTTGTGTCCCACTGAGTGATTTGTAAACAAGAAGAAGTGCTTTAAAGTCAATCCTGTAACTCACTGAACTCATTTTGCTTTTCTCAGAACTCTGTTAGGTATACAGGTAAGTATAGTGTGTGTGTGTGTGTGTGTGTGTGTGGAGTAAAATCACTAAGCTGCTGTACTTAACAGGTAAGGTATACATGTGCGGGGGTAGGGAAGCTACTAGGCTGAAGCAATGAAGCTCAAATTCACAGATGAGTCAAGGATTAATTGTGTGTGTATGCTTGGCAATATTCTTACATTTAAATTTAGTCATTTAGCAGTTGCTTTTATCCAAATGTAGGATGTTGTGGCTTGTGGCTATAAAAAATGTTGGACTTTGACTAATCTTGTATACATACTGTCCTTACATTCTCTTTCTTTTCCCTCCCTCATCCTCGGAGGTAAGGGAAGTCCTCAGCAAGGCTTTCAGGAGATGCTTTCTTGCTTTTTTGTAGGTATCTTATGAAAGCCATAAGTTAAATTACTTTTTTGATACAACAAATGAGAAATACAAGGTGTTCTGTGTTTCTCTTTCTCACCACATATTTTGAAGACCTTAACAAAAAATTCACCCCAGGTGTCATCTGCCTGCTCTGCATTTTTGACCGCTGCTTTAGCCTTATCAGTTGTTTTCTATGGTGGCCAGAAGGCCACCTTCTGGTCCACACTCAGCCTACAGGTCGGGATTACCTCCGCCATAGATGATTCAGTGAAATGGACGACTGTAAACTAGCGCAAGTCATAAAAAATCATTTAAGTCATTTTAAAATTGGGATTATGTATTAAATTAATTGATTGAGTAATTGGGTTAGACCAGCATTTAATTGAATGAATGAATGAATGAACTATTAAACAAATAAATACATAAAAAGATGTCATCTTGGGCTAAACATGATTGAGTAGGTATGTCACAAGTTTTTTTTGGAATGGCATTGCCACCAGCTTGCAGTCAATATCTTTTTCAGTGACTGTTGTTGTATTTCTTGACAACATGTCGACAACAGCTGTTCCCAATTCAAGGGAGCTGATGGGATAGGTGAAAAATGACTGTCGTCGCATGTACTGTCGAACTTCAAAGGAGGTATCACCAAGTGTAGCAAAGATTTTTTCAATTTTGAAAATAATGTTCCCACACAACACCATGTTATCACCCTCTTGAAGAGAGAGGGTAAATCTGTCACTGGTGAAGTGAGACAGAGAGGCAGTGGGAGAGGATGGCAGGGGGCCAGAGGGAGGACTGACCCTCTTGATATTTGTCTGTTCTTAAGGCGCCTTATAACTTGTTGGAGTGATTGGTTCGGCTTTCTTACTTGTTTTTTCAGTTTATATAAGAAGTTCTCGAATGGAAAGGCGGAAGTTCTGGTCAATGGACCAAATTGCTCTTACATTAGCAGCCATGTGAATCAAACTGTGAACATTATAGACAATAAAATCACCATAAATAGCGGAGAAATTTTGTACAAATACTTTTCAAAGACTTTCTGCATATTCGTTGTAGTGTTCATGCAAGCATGGAGAACATAGTAATGATATGTCAGCATGCAACACGAGGAAGTGTTGGTACATATGCCTTGGGAGTGATTTGTTTTGTGCAATTGGCCCAGTGTAAAGAAGAAATGTCCAAAATTCCGTGGCTTTCCACCGATCAAATTCTCTCAAGGACCTTCCCTTTCTGCCAAACTACTTTGACAGCCTCCTCCCCAATCTTACCAGCCTGTCTGATATTTCCATTACTGCATGGTTGCCGATTCTTGTTGGAAGTGGGCCTTTCATCCACAGCCAGATGAGCCTGCGCACCACTCCCAAACAAACAAGATGCATGAAATCCAAGACAAACTGAGAGAGCATACCTATATTTAATTGGAGGTATGGACTCTCGCCCTCCTTGTGATGGTCATTGTCTGTCTGGTTTCTAAAACGTTTGTCTGTCCTTAGGGTGGAATCCGTTTCAAGGTAGTTGAGGCGGTGGTTTACCCAAACACCCTCTTGGACACATCGTTCATAGCCATAGTAGGAGTTATGAGATTTTATATTTTTCAGTAAAGCTCTTGCATGAGCGTCACACACAAGAGATGTAATTTTGATTCTATATAAATAGGACTGATACTCCATGCCATCAGATGGAAGCTTTCCCATCTCTGCAACAAAGTCAGAGAGGCACTCATTTAAATCTGTTGGCTTAGAATTCCCATAGTAGAGGGCGATTACAAAAGGAATTTGGCTGGGGTCTTCCTGAATAAGACCTAACCTAGGCCAAAATTGTTGGCCATCAGCATTAATTTGCAAGTGAATAGAATGGATGTCTTTTAGTGCATCCTCCTCATTTATTCTTTCTTTGACCCCATTTGCTATGCCAAAATAGTGCATCAAGCCCCCTGCTTTTGACTGCACATCTGTGCAAGTTGGGGTTGACAAGATAGTGCACCCATCCTTCGGAAGGTTTGCATGACGGAAGTGCTTTCGAAGCACAGCAATAAGACTAGACAAATGACCAATGGGTGTGTTTGTGCTTATTGCCCATGCCTTAATGTCACTCCTTAAGTCACTGTCACTAATCAGGCCTATGTCAGGGTCACTATCCTCATCTTCTGACGTATAATTGTAAGCCATGTCGTCTAAGTCCTCCTCCTCACCAGAGGTAGCGCTCATGTCCCCTGCTGTAAACCTGCCCTCCTCCTCTGCAACGTCACTGTCCATTTCAAAACAGACCGGGTCTTGAACGTCTGGCGGGAATGGCAACAACCCGTCGGCTGATTCAATGGCACTCGCGGTTGCTTGGGGCTGATATGTACTTTTATGTAGTTTTGCCATTACAGCATCTGTGTTCTTTTTAATATGCCGTCGCAACGACCTCTCAGATAGTATTTTGTCGGACATAGTTAATGTTTCACTACAAGCACCAATAGATATTTTAGCACACTTAGCTGATGACGTTACCTCTTATTAGCTTGCTTAACACAGCTAGCGATAGCTAGCTAAGCGCACAACTGCAAAAATATGCATGTGTTGCGTTAGTTACGGACATTGCTGTCCAATTAACCATGAGCTTGTGAAGGCTTTCCTTGGTGGGCTGAATGTGGACCTTTTTATACATGTTTTATTAGATTGAAAGTGTTAACCGAAGTAGGAAAGACAGCAGCGGGTAGGTCAGATGGCAACGGTTATTTTTTTTAAATAGTCACTTGTGAGGTCCTCTAGATTCTATTTTAGGGCTGCTCGCGTTCGTCTTCTAAGCATCTCTGAAGTGTACATTGTAGGCTAGTGTGGTGCGAGGTGAAATGTGAGAGTTTGTGTTATGTTTGGGACAACCATACATTTAATTTTTGTTTATTCTGTTCGTTCGTTTATTTCTTTATTAAGGCCAGTTCATAATTATAGCATGGCAGGGTTGGCAACCCCACATAGGATTGATGGTTAGATGACGTTTTGGGCGTGTTTGCGCCGTCACTCAAACTAGGAATTGTAGCAAAATGTGACAGGATGGAGTTTGATTTCTTGTCAGTGTGAACAGGGGGTTGACACATTGGGTACATCCTTAACTGTGCTATTACTTAAGGGTTATTCCGTGTCAAATCATCAGATATACAAAACATTTGTCACCATGTAGTCATAGATTGCTTCCATATTTTCACATTAGATAAATATGTATTAGTGATGAACCGATCTGAAATTTCAGCGCATGTGGACCAAAAATGAATTTTTAGTGAATTATTTTCTTAGGGTACTGTCTGTCTTTTTTTTTTTTTCCAATTGACATTTTTCTTGTATTTAACATGGCATATGTTTTTATTATCACACCTATAGCTTTGACACTTTGTATCTAAGCTAATGTTATCTTCATTTTTCTTAGTTGTGGAGCTATGAGGATACCAAAAGTGCCTTTTTATTCAGGCAGTTCCATTTTGAGGTCCCCAAAGCACCCTCAATATAAACCCTAGCATAGCCTCTCTGGCACTTTTTTCCATTCAATTGTGTCTGTTGAATATGAATCAGGCTGAATTCATCACCAACTGCAGTCAGTACCTTGCCAAATGTGAAAAAAATGCTACAATGCCACCCGTTCAAACCCCCATATCTCCAGGGGCACACCTTGGATTTTCTTCTATTTTTTTTAACTGATTCCTTGATTATATTAGAAAGACCACTCCAAAAATTGTTGATGTGTTTTGACTAATATGAATTTTGCAGGTGTCTGAACAGGGGTTGGGTAATCTCGAGAATTGCTTGGCACTTAAAACTTCTTACACATTTACAACAATAAAAGTGTTTTCAATCATTAGGCAATCTCATACTAAATTGTACTAATTCCTGTTTCATAGTAGATGTAACAAAACAAAAATTGTCGATGTGACTTGAACGACATACATTTCTGAACTGTCTAAATAGGGGTCAGGCCATTTTTGAGAATCACACTTCTTTGCATCAATAAAATTTACTGACACTACTTGTAAACTGACTGTCAAATTAAAACTTTGTATCATGCTATGTTAATAGTGTTATTGCTTCCTGAATGCAGCAAAGAGTACAACAATGTTGTCTGTCCCAGTTTTGTCCAACTTACACTGCCGAGCTGTGTGTCCAGTGACATCCCGAGTTGGAACAGTTGGGAGAATGTTTTTGAATGGCACCCAGCATTTTTTAGAAGAACTCCATGTTAATGCTTGTGTCCTCGTTTCGCTTCATGAAGGACAATAGCAATAATCCGAAATTATTGATCAATAACTGGTTCAGGTGCCTCCTTGCCAACATGATGTGCCAACCTGCATATACTGACCTTTCTGTGAATGCGTCATGCATTGACGAATTGAGATCTTAGAATTATTGTGATTCAATAATCATTAACATTGTGTCAGAAGCTGAAAATGCCAAGCAATTCTTGAAATTACCCCACCCCTGTTCAGACACCTGCAAAATTTATATTGGTGATAACACAACCATTTTTGGAGTGGTCTTTCTACTGTAATAGAGAAATCAGCTAAAAAAAAAAACCAGAAGAAAATCCAAGGTGGGCCCTCTGAGATTGAAAAGGTGGCATTGTAGCCTTTTTTGTCACATTTGGCAAGCTACTGATTGCAGTTGGTGATGAAGTCATGGTGAATTAAGCCTGATTAAGCCTGACAGCAGACACTACTGAATGGAAAAAATGCCAGAGAGCCTATGCTAGGCTTTATATTGGGGTTGTTTTGGTGACCTAAACATGGAACTGCCTGAACAAAAGGCACTTTTGGTGTCCTCATAGCTCCACAACAAAGAAAGATTAAGTAAAAGGTAAACCACATTTTCTGATTAAACAGAAAAACATTAGCTTCGATGCAAAGTTTCAAAGCTATAGATGTAACAATAAAAAAGTTATGCCATGTTAAATACAAGAAAAGCATCAACTGACAAAAAGACTGACGGACAGTGCCCTTAGAAAATAATTCACCAAAAATTTATTTTTGGACCGAATGAGCTGAAATTTTGGATTTGTTGGTGATATATACACTCAACAAAAATATAAATGCAACACTTTTGTTTTTGCTCCCATTTGTCATGAGATGGACTCAAAGATCTAAAATTCATTCCAGATACACAATATGACCATTTCTCTCAAACTTTGTTCAAAAATCTGTCTAAATGTGTGATAGTGAGCACTTTTGCTTTGCTGAGACAATCCATCCCACCTCACAGGTGTGCCACATCAAGATGCTCATCAGACACCATGATTAGTGCACAGGTGTACCTTAGACTGTCCACAATAAAATGCCACCCTGAAATGTGCAGTTTTTGCTTTATTAGGGGTCTGGGGACTCAGAACCAGTCAGTATCTGGTGTGACCTCCATTTGCCTCATGCAGTGCAACACATCTTCTTCGCATAGAGTTTATCAGATTGTCAATTGCGGCCTGTGGAATGTTGGTCCACTCCTCTTCAATGGCTGTGCGAAGTTGCTGGATATTAGTGGGAACTGGTACGCGCTGTCGTATACGCCGGTCAAGCACATCCCAAACATGCTCAATGGGTGACATGTCCGGTGAGTATACTGGCCATGCAAGAACTGGGACATTTTCAGCTTCCAAGAATTGTGTACAGAACCTTGCAACATGGGGCTGTGCATTATCTTGCTGAAACATGAGTTGATGTTCATGGATGTATGGCACAACAATGGGCCTCAGGATCTCATCACGGTATCTCTGTGCATTCAAAATGCCATCAATAAAATGCACCTGTGTTCTTCGTCCATAACAGATGCCTGCCCATACCATAACCCCACCACCACCATGGGCCACTCGATCCACAAGATTGACATCAGCAAAGCGCTCACCCACACGACGCCACACACGCTGTCTGCCATCTGTCCTGAACAATGTAAACCGAGATTCATCCGTGAAGAGAACACCTCTCCAAATGCCAGACGCCATCGTATGTGAGCATTTGCCCACTCAAGTCTGTTACAGCGACGATCTGGAGTCAGGTTAAGACTCCGCTGAGGACGACGAGCATGCAGTTGAGCTTCCCTGAGATGGTTTCTGACAGTTTGTGCAGAAATTCTTTGGTTATGCAAACCAATTGTTTCAGCAGCTGTCTGAGTAGCTGGTCTCAGACGATCTTGGAGGTGAACCTGCTGGATGTGGAGGTCCTGGGCTGGTGTGGTTACACGTGGTCTGCGGTTGTGAGGCCGGTTGGATGTAGTGCCATATTCTCTGAAACGCCTTTGGAGACGGCTTATGGTGGAGAAATGAACATTCAATGCCCGAGCAACAGATCTGGTTGACATTCCTGCTGTCAGCACGCCAATTGCACGCTCCCTCAATGCATGCGCCATCTGTGGCATTTTGCTGAGAGACAAAACTGCACATTTCAGAGTGGCCTTTTATTGTGGGCAGTATAAGGTACACCTGTGCACTAATCATGGTGTCTGATGAGCATCTTGATGTGGCACACCTGTGAGGTGGGATGGATTGTCTCAGCAAAGCAAAAGTGCTCACTATCACACATTTAGACAGATTTGTGAACAGTGTTTGAGAGAAATGGTAATATTGTGTATCTGGAATGAATTTTAGATCTTTGGGTCCATCTCATGACAATGGGAGCAAAAACAAAAGTGTTGCGTTTATATTTTTGTTGAGTGTATTTATACAGCTGCATACAAAAAATTTGCAAAATTGAGGTGGTGAGACCCATTTGATGATCTGACATGGAATGACCCTTAAGTAAAAAACTCTAACCGGTCACTTCCTATGACCATCAGGAAGTTTCTTATATCTCCCCTCTAGAATTAAAAAAATTTTAGTTTTTGAAGTTGATCCAGGCCTGAAGTGTGCCTTCTCCAAACCACTGTTTTGAGATATCTACACTGATTGCAGGATTTATATCTAGACTAATTGATGGCCACTTAAGAAATCTCCAGTAATCTATATTAAATATGGTTTTAAGTCATTGTCCTGGGGCCATCCTTAAATTACAGGTGCATTTCAATTAATTAGAATATTGAAAAGTTTATTTATTTCAGTAATCCAACTCAACTAGTGAAATTATGGCACAGTGGCATGGTGGCACAGTGGTTAACACTACAGCCTTACAGCAAGACGGTTGTGGGTTCGAATCTGGCCTGGGGCCTTTCTGTGTGGAGTTTGCATGTTCTCCCCGTGTTCGCGTGGGTTTTCTCCGGGTATTCCGGTTTCCCCCACCCACAAAACAAGCAATATAGGAACACACGTGTCTGGCTGTGTGAGAATGTTTGGTGGTGGTCAGAGGGGCCGTAGGCGCATACTGGCAGCCACGCTTCCGTCAGTCTGCCCCAGGGCAGCTGTGGCTACAAAAAAAAAAAGAGAACCTTTTGTTAATTATGGAGATGACTGAGAACTGAGATGATTCACTCCGAGAGCACTCCACACATAACAGGTGCTGCTTGTTCTCTATGATTAAGTAAGATGGCAATCATTAATCTGGACGCGTATTTGCTGAATTTACATCAACGTTATTCAAAATTGCAAACCTGTCAACCCTCACGCAAGTAGCCCATTTCTGTACTGAATTTACCCCATGATATCATTTCTGTTAGATCGCATATGGAGAGAAACCGTCTTCAGTTGCCAGTTACGATAATTGGAAAACGCGTCAATAAAGGAAGACGATTGCGAACTTGCCAGGATTAATTGTTGTCATAAAGCACATGTCTGTGCCCCCCCCAGTTTCTAGTTCTATCTCCGCCCCTGCGCATTAGTACAGCTTTAGCTTTCTGTCCAGAACTCAGTAACAGTTACTGTCACAAAAGTTGGTTTATTAGAGGCAAAAAAATTACCCTTCAGTTCTTAACTTTGGTGGTTCAAAACATAGCTAGCATCATATGTCTCAACATTCCATTAGTTGGTGTAATTGTACTGAAAAAAAAGAAGTGTGTTAAGCCAATTATATTGTTTCATGGGTAGGATTTCCTACCATATTATGTCATGGGTAGGATATTTGTCTTTGCCATAGCAAATTGATGTTCAAATCACTACAATTCAGTAATCTTTAAAGTGAAAGTTTGTTGTAAATTTATCTAGCCCTGTAAGGATTGTATATTGCTATACTGCACAGCATCGTTGGAGGAGGTTCTTTCACCAGTGGTGTCGCAGCCTCGATCCATGTTCGGGGTTGAGATGTGCATGGACTGAGGGCCTCGGCGCACTAGCTCAGCCAGCTAAATGGGCCCAACCTCAGACGACCAATAATCCCTCCTTCAAATAGTTGAACACCTGCTTGTTCTCCAACACGGAACCTCCCACTTCAACACTCACTTTTTTTTCGGACTGACATGCAGCGCCCTCAATAATTATTGGCAGCCCTGGTTAAGATGTGTTAAAAGCCTTAAAATAAATTCAGTTTTTATTGCAGAAGCATACTCTCACACTGAAAATTGTAGAAAAATCTAACCTTCAATTCTAAATGAATTTTAAGGGGAAAAAATCCCTGACTAAGAAATAATTATTTTTCATCAAATCCCCTGTTGCACAATTATTGGCACCCTTACAAATTCCTAGGAATTAAATGTAATTGAAGTATTTCTGTCATTTCTACAGTAGTTTACAAAGTTGATCAGAGTATCGAAGAATATTTATTCAGTAAATCCTCACTTCCTGTTTTCCTGGGGTATAAATATGACGTGACACAGAGGCCATTTCTCTTATCCAATCTTCAACATGGGAAAGACAAAGGAACACACCTTTCAAGTAAGGCAGATGTGTGTTGACCTTCACAAGTCAGGCAATGGCTACAAGAAAATAGCCACTCGCCTGCATCTGCCCATATCTACTGTCAGAGGAATCATTAAGAAGTTTAAAACAATTGGAACAGTGGTAAACAAGTCTGGACGAGGACGCAAGGTTATTTTTCCACCATGCACAGTGGGGAGGATGGTAAGAGAAATAAAAAGTTCTCCAAAGCTCACTGTTAAAGAATTGCAACAAATGGTAGCATCTTAGGGTCTCAAAGTCTCCAAAACAACCATCAGGCACTATCTACATGCCAACAAGCTGTTTGGGAGGTATGCACGGAAAAAACCTTTTCTCACTCTCAATCATAAACGCAAACGTCTGGAGTTCGCTAAGCGGTACTGGGACTTCAACTGAGACCGTGTGCTTTGGTCAGATGATATAAGATATAGTTTTTTGGAAACAAACACTCTAAGTGGGTCTGGCAGAACACAAAAGATGAGTATGCAGAAAAGCATTTAATGTCCACTGTGAAGTATGGGGGTGGATCGGTGATGCTGTGGGCCAGTTCTCTTCCAGAGGCCCTGGAAATCTTGTTAGGGTGCATGGCTTCATGAGCGCTTTAAAATACCAGGACATTTGAAATCAAAATCTGGTGGCCTCTGCCCGAAAGCTGAAGATGAGTCATCACTGGGTCTTTCAGCAAGATAATGACCCTAAACATGTGGCCAAATCTACACAGAAATGGTTAAACAGACACAGAATCAAGCTCCTCCCATGGCCATCTCAGTCCCCAGACCTCAATCCCATTAAAAACCTGTGGAGTGAGTTGGAGAGGAGAGTGCAGAGGAGAGGACCCAGATCACTGGATGATTTAGAGAGATTGTGCGAAGAGGAATGGTTGAAGATCCCTTTTTCTGTATTCTCCCACCTTGTGAAACATTATTGGAGAAGATTAGGTGCTGCTTTGTTGGCAAAAGGGGGTTGTACAAAGTATTAACATCAGGGGTGCTAATAATTGTGGCACACATGATTTGATGAAAAAAGGAGGAGACGCCTGCACACTTACTCCAAGCCACCAAGGAAAACTTTATTAGTTATAAAATGGCAACGTTTCGAGAATGCCAACCAGACGAAGATCCAAGTCGGATTCTAACGTTGTCATTTTATAACCAATAAAGTTTTCCTTGGTGGCTTGGAGTAAGTATGCAGGCGTCTCCTCCTTTTTCATTGGCACGTTTTATTTGATAGCCTTGCACCTATACACGATGTGCATTGATAGGATTGAGCTTCTGAATGAAGGTTTTTCCCTCAGCACACACAGATCCACACACGCACACACACACATTCCCAGCCACCTCCCCTTGCTTACCCCAGACCCCCCCCCCCACACACGCACACACACCCCCCTTCCCCCCCACCTCCCCTTGATTACCCCAGACCCCCCCCACACACACACTTACATCAATATCCTCTCACAGTGAGGGGCGCCTGGCACCTGGTCACACTTGGTAATTGCTGTATTGTGCTCAGAAGGAAGGTACATGATCAAGGGTAATATCAACATCCTGTAAGTTTGGCTGGATGTCTACGGGAAGGTGTTACATCCACCACTTGCTCTACCAAGGATCTTGTACTTAAACCCCGAGATGTGAACAGTGTCTCAGGATTCTCTGCGACTGCTACGGCGGACGCTAGGATCCTCCCTTGCGCATTGTAATAAAAGCCTTTTCAATTGGAAAGTGGTCATTGGTGTGTCACTTCATCGGTCCCAACTTGACTCCACGGCAAAAAATATTCTTAACAGATGGCGACGAGGATGGGATAGGAAACATCTCCTGGTTGGACCAACGATAATCAACTTGAGGGTGAGTATTTTTTATTTTACCATCCTCATTAGGTGTTGATTGTCCTTGAGCCAATTATTAGAGTGACTCCTATTATTTTGATAAAAAAATAGTGTGGAATGGGACGGTGTTGTGATTGAATCACTGATGATCTTTTGGCATATTGACGTCGTTACCACTGAACTTTATGGAGTTGGGTTGTACTCCCTGTAAGAGGACACAGCGGTGTCATTAGTCAGTGGCCCTAGTGGAGTTGGGTTGGACTCCCCATAAGAGGACGTGTTATGCATTTGGAGGTCTGCAGACCTTGATAGCATTGATAGAAAGATTGATAGCATTGCCGGGCATTTGATGATAGGACGCGGAAGCGTCACTGCCATTGGGTTTTTGAGTCGGGTTGGACTCTCGCAAGAGGACTTTGTCATTACCACTGACATTTTGTGGAGTTGGGTTGTACTCCCCGTAAGAGGACACAGCGGTGTCATTAGTCAGTGGCCCCAGTGGAGTCGGGTTGGACTCCCCATAAGAGGACATTGTCGTTACCATTGGCATTTGCATAGCCTGCTGTTAGCGAGTGCTGACGAGCCTCGCTGCGGTAGTTTTAGGAAAATAGAGTTGTTCGAAGAACTGTTTGGACCGTTTTGCCATTGTTTTAAAAAGGGAGTTTGCTTTGGTAAACTTTTGAATTGTGTGAAACTGGGCTGTGTGGCGAGCGGGAATGCTTAAGTAGAAACCTTGGTTATTTGCCAATGTCATTGAATGGGTGAAAGTGCACTGATTGTTGTTTGTTTTGCTATTCCGTTTTCGTACTTGGTCTGATAACTGTGTGTAAAGTTGCTGAATCATGTGAATGTCTGCAGCGGACTTGTTATATTGTCATTGTTATAGTTTGTGTGTTCGGCTGGGTTATACGAGTACATAATATACCCTGCATTGTTCATTTTAGTGATATACAGTATATATACATATATATTTGTAGATAGAAAATGATATAAATTGCGTATGTACTATAATGAACTTATTGAGGTTCCGGTTCCATAGGATAAGGACCGCGAACAGTACATGAGCCCAAATACTCTTGATAGTCCATGAGCCCAAAATAAGGGACTTTTATATAGACAATGAACCCGAGATAAGGGGGTAATGATAAAATAAACCTAATAATTACTAAAATTTTAAATACACACTGCCCTACCATTCCCTTTCGACCTGATAAAGTACAAGCACATAGTTTACTTTTTATCCTTTGAACACGCTTACACATGGGGACGTAGCTACCGACTAGTAATAATAATATGTGTAAGGGTCTGTAGTTGATAATAATAGATAATATTATTATGGTATGGTCCTGATTCCCTAATAGATAAGAGTTTTAACTGTCTGAAAAAGGAATTGAGAAGGAGATATTGGCCGAAGCGGTTTAGAAGGCCGCTCTGGAAGCAATTTTATTGAGATATAAAGCAATTAAAGCTAATCCCTGTTCCCTTTGAAAGCAAACGCAGATTAAACTTTAGCTGAGGCTGTGAATGAATGGTGGAACAGTCATAAAGAGGGCAGTGAGGAAGTTGTGATGTGTTTTGTCTTGAGCTATGAGAGCACTGTTTTAATGTGGCAATAATGTGGGTTGTTTTTTTTTTAAAGTGTTCGCTGTATTCCTTTGTATTTTTTAAGTAGAAAAATAAATGCAGGCACATCTTAGTTGCAGAATGGATGGTTTGGTAGAGTGGAGGAACTGGTGTGTCTGTCCCCCAAGTGTTGATGAGCGGGAGACGACAACTGAGGGAAGGTGTGATCACTTAGAGCTTGAATTTCAAAGGATGCTGAGGAACAAAAGGGTAATTTGCCTAGAATGATAGGAGACTGGAGGGTGATGAGGTTAACACATAGGGCTGAGGGGTTACTGAGGCCTTGTAAATATGCCTGTGACGGAGGAAATGGTATGTAGCACCAGAGGGATTGCGAATGGGATTTAGATTGTACTAACGGATGGAAATGTTAAATAGAGAAGGGGGGTTCTGACGCCAGGTGCTGGGATACGGTACAGTGGAGGATGTAGGGCCTTGCTCAGAAACGAGGGAAGTGGCGCACTGCTCATAAGCCAGTGAGACTGAAAGCAAAATGTAAGTAGGAAAGTGGTGAAATGGAGCTGGAAGTAGGTTCCGTGTGAATAAGAGAGGAAAGAAGCGTGAGGTTATTACTGTAAACTACAATAATTTCTGAGAGACTGTAAAGAACCATGGTGTTCATTGTTGGCATTAGATGTGTTGTGAAAATGTCAGAATAATGATCCATGTAAGATTAAAAAAAAAAAAAGGAACAGATTAGGCAATTAAAATACCAGGAGGTTGTTTCTGAGCAATCCCACAGCTTTCTTTCGGTAGAATGTACTATAGCATGGCAATCTCCTCAAATTGCTGAATTATATGCTTTTGCTGAAGCCTGTGAAACAACGACTGACTATAATGTGAATATCTATACGGACTCTAGATTTGCCTTTTGGGTTGTACATGATTATTTGAGTTTGTCGGAAAATAGGGGGCTCAAGACCAGCATATCAGGCCCAATACAAAATGAGGGGGTAGTGAACAAACTACACAAGTCTTTACAGAGACCAAAACTGGAAAAAGTATTGAAAGTAAAAGCCCACACCAATGGGTCTGATCCTCACTCTGAGGGTAACAGTAGGGCATGATGGAGTGAAGCGAATGCGGCACAGGATGGCACAAACATGTTGGATTCCTAAATTGAGTGTTAACATTTACAATTATGTTCGCAGGGTGCATGACGTGTGCGTGATGCAATCCAGGACCCACCATTAAGGCTAGGATGAGACAACAGCCCTGACCCACCCAACCTTTTCAGGGAAAGACTGGGTGACACAGCTACCATCGGTTCTCCTCTCTTGGAGAGCAGGACCAACTGACCCTAACTCACTTTCTCCCTTTGAAATGCTCACAGGCCGACCCACGAGGACTCCTGGAGATCTGTGCATTGGTGGTGGTGATTTGCATGCAATGAGAGACTGTCTTGTTGAATACTGCAGAAATTTGTCCCAGTATGTCTCACAGGATCACATGACAGAACCAGACGCAGGAGAGGACAACGTGGAAACGTGCCAAGTAAAACATAGATCAGAAGACATTTGATCCTGCCTGGTCCGGACCACACACTGTCCTGCTCACAACCCCATCGGCTGCTCGGGTGACTGGGATTCCAGTGTGGATCCATATCACACGTTTGAAAAAATATCGGGCGGAGACACAACACGGGGCACAATAATCCCCGTCTCCTCTGGCTCCTGGGAGCCAGTTCTTTTCGTTTCGTGTCTGAAGGCAGACACACGTTTCCACAGTACAAAATGTGCACCAACTCGGCAGGCTGCAGCTGGACCTGGGACAACCTCAGGAGGACATTTGGAAGATGACAGATTGTTATTTTTGGGGTATAAGGAACCCTGGTAAATTAGTACAAACGTAGATCTATGTTGTTGTGTTGTTGAATGTAATGGATCTGATGTATTAATCTGGAAGGATCTGAGAGTGTGGGTTGACACAAGATTAGGTTGGGAAGAGGCTATTAGAGTGGATGAAATGTTTAATATCAATTGGTATAAACGGCAGCGGGACTGGAGGAAGATGGTTGCCCCACTCCGAAGGCCATACATAAGTATGCCCTTAAATTGAGAGGTGAGGCCTGTGCTACATGCAGCCCTCCAGGGAAGCCCGGCACAAGCCCTGTATTGTATCCTGGACCAAAAATTGGATTAGCTGCTGACGGAGAGCCTCTGCCTGCTCTGGTTGGTGTGTCAACCCAACATTCTCATTTAATTATTAAGGTGAAACATATTGTCTGGCCTAGCAATTGCACACTTTTTACAGAATTAGAACAATCTATCCAAACCCTGATCAATTTTATGTTACAACAGTTGCCAAAATGTTATGAATATGTTGTACATAGGAAACGTAGAGATCTGCTATCAGATATTGCAGGATGGGTAGGAGCCACTGGCTCAACAGTGAATGCCATTTCAATGGCTATACAATCTAATAACCGTGATTGAGCTGACAATCTGTTGGCAACAGGCACAATATCAGTGGCAAAGGGAGGACTACTTACTAACCAAACTACTCGCTATCTTGCTTCCGCTATGCATGAGAATGGGGAGGTGATCACTGTTTTGCTCCAGCATTTACTTGAAAATACTAAAACTTACAAAAAGACTCTATTGGTAGAGCATGTGCGTAGGAGGATGGAGGAGTTGTGTTACCGATCTGGCATTCAGCATGGAGGTGGCAGCTCTGATAGGTGACCTGCTCGCGTCACATGTACCAGGGTGGGTAAGGTCTGCAGTCCTTCTGGAGGCTGAGTCAACTACCTGGGTGGCGGCCGGGGAGGGGTCCCTATCGATAGTTGGGGCATGTCATGATGGCCAGGACATCTGTGGTGGTGTTCTAATTCCAGTCGGATGGAAGCCCATAGTGAAAGCACAAACCATACACCCGCTTCCATTCCCATGTAACGGACATGTCTGCCGAGTGCACAATGTCAAATACATCATCACTGACAACGACAGAAACATTGCTTTTTTTGAAACACCAATGCTCTACTGTCAGAGGCTGGGTACTATGCACAGCCTCAACTGAGTCAGGACAAGCCCTGTCACATTCAGTGGGACCTGAACTACAAATACATTTATTACCTGAATCTACTGGAGCAATAGCAGTGAGAACCAACACTACCACTTTTTGCAGGTTTGGGCCTTTATACTCTGGTCCAAAGCTTGGTGCAATGACTAACATTTCCTACTGCATTAACCCTACTGGCACTTCTATTACTATCGGCTCCATTCTAGTCGCTCCTGATGTCACCACTAACACTTCTGTTCCAGCCTTGGAGCACTGGGTGCTGGACCACACAAATTATTTTGAGAGAGCTCTCATGGCGGTCTCTGACAGAATTGACAGGATATCATACTGCAGCAAAAAAGGCAACAACTGTGACCCACTGACTAAAAGGTACAAACATTTCTGGGATTAGTGTCCCCTAGGGACGACTTTGGATGATACTATCCCAGGGTGTCTGGGGACTAAGTATTTAATGTTTTGTTTTAGTTATTTACATGTATTATAAATTAAATAGGCTAACCAGGAATGTACAGCACGGTCTAACATTTGCTAATCATGACCCATTATCTTGCAAATGGTGGCCTAACCGGTATCTAAATCATGGTGGGTGAGACCTTAGCTCACCACCAATACAAAATGAGGGAATGATAGGATTGAGCTTCGGAATGAAGGTTTTTCCCTCAGCACACACAGATCCACACACGCACACACGCACATTCCCAGCCACCTCCCCTTGCTTACCCCAGACACGCACACACACACCCATTCCCATCCACCTCCCCTTGATTACCCCAGACCCCCCCCACACACACACTTACATCAATATCCTCTCACAGTGAGGGGCGCCTGGCACCTGGTCACACTTGGTAATTGCTGTATTGTGCTCAGAAGGAAGGTACATGATCAAGGGTAATATCAACATCCTGTAAGTTTGGCTGGATGTCTACGGGAAGGTGTTACATCCACCACTTGCTCTACCAAGGATCTTGTACTTAAACCCCGAGATGTGAACAGTGTCTCAGGATTCTCTGCGACTGCTACGGCGGACGCTAGGATCCTCCCTTGCGCATTGTAATAAAAGCCTTTTCAATTGGAAAGTGGTCATTGGTGTGTCACTTCATCGGTCCCAACTTGACTCCACGGCAAAAAATATTCTTAACAGCATGTAACTCTTTCCTTGTACACATGATTTGATGGAAATGATTTTTTCCCACTGAATAAATGCACTTGAATTGAAGGTTGGATTTTCCTATTTTTTTCATTGTGGTCCTATATTATTTAGAAAAAAATTTGTATTTATTAGTAACCAAAGAACATATCTTAATCAGGGGTGCCAATAATTGTGGAGTGTGCTGTATATAGTATGTGGTTTTCGGTGTCCCTTGTTTTTTTGCATGTTGTATATTTCTTGTTTTGTTCATGTGTGTTTTGTTTTACTCTTCTAGTTGTTCTTTTGTTATATGTACATGTAGGTGTCCTGAAGTGAAAAGGCGCCTTGAAATAAATAAAATGTATTTTTATTATAATATGCCATATTGCTCAATTATAGTGATGAAATGAACTTAAGGCCAACCAACCAACCTCAGTCCTTCAACTAACCTCAGGTAGAATTCCAACGTTGGGCCAACACTGAACCAACGTGAGTTGCCCAACCGATTAATTTGGTTGTTTGCCTTACGTTGGTTCAGTGTTGGGCCAACGCTGGAACCGCCAACCTTTGCCAACGTTGGGCCAACGTCTGCATGTTATCTGGGTTATAAGCTACATTACCAATTAGTCATAATATTTTGTCCTCGTTTACGTACCTTTCAATCGTATGCCTTTTACTTGTTAACTTTTTTTTTTGGGAACAGTTCCTTTTTTGCCGTTGCCCTAGCATTTAAAATATGCTCAAATAGAAGTGGGCACGAGAAACAACACCGAAATAAACGTGGTATTAAAATGGTGCTTTTCACTGTTTGGCCGCTCTGAGTGAGAGCGCTAATGTCCCCCGCCAACACGAAGTGGGAGGGGGATATAGGTTTGACCTCCGTCCGTCCGTGCGTGTGTCTGTCTGTCTGTCTGTCCGTCCGTCCGTCCAAGAGAAAGGGGACAACTTTTCTCAGAAACTACTACAGATAGGACAACCAAATTTGGTGTGTAGCTTCAGACCATAAAGGCCTTGATGGAGTTCGAAAATATGAAGCACACGATTGGCGGGGGATGTTGTTGACCATGTCAACTTGTTTTCGCTGACAGTATTTTGCTTAGTTTGGACATTACGGCAGTGTAGTTAAGATGAGCCTTACGTTCCCGTGGTGCAACCGAACTTTGACACAGCTTGAGTATCAAACTAACAAGTTTCAACGTATGGTTTAGTGTGGACTTTGTACAATAATTTAAGAATGTAGAATGTACTTACTGCTGGTGCAACAGGACCCTATATTGGTACATCCATCACTGCTAGGGGCGCTGCAGTATCAGCTGCACCAAAGAAGTTTAGCGAGGCACTGCCTACTCGAGTTAAACTTTGATTGTACGAATGCCCTTTAAGCAAAGACTTGCTAATTAACGTAATCTTTGAGAGTTACACTGCCTCTTGGTTTTCCAACAAAATTTTCATAAAATCTTATCCGGGTAGCCCCTCCAGTCAGGAGAGGCCAGAAGCTTCTAGAAAGCACTAGTCCATTACATAAATATATAAATATTACATCAGATTATGTTTTACAGACACACCACCAGAGGGTGACAAATGAAAAAAATAAATATAGCTGACCAGCAAGGCAGCAAAACAGCAGGTAATAAATCTCCATTTACAAATGAGATATAATGCTGTACAAAAAATACTCATACATAACACTATATCAATTGTCCTGATGTCAGATCCAAGGCGGTTGGCACGCGTAATGGAAACTTGACCTGGCTTAGTCAACGTAGCTGCATCTGTGATGCAAACTAATGACTTCACATCTTTCTCAGTTAACCACAAACTGCCTTGACATCAGGTAGTGGTTATATATACACAGCATTTCTCATCTCAAGAAATCCTAAAGAAAAGAGAAAAAGAGAGATGCTTGGCAATGCGTCATTTACGAACAGGTTCCTCTTTTGTAATCCGCGTCACGCATGGTATTTGTTTATATTGTTATTACACAGGGTTTAAATACAGGTTACTAAATATGAGTGTCTGTATTAGTGCCAACCTCAATCCCACCAAAGCTCTCGACACTGACGGCTGAGAGGGTGGAGAACGCCATGTCCTCCGCCGAGCGCATGGCCACGCTGGTGGAGGGGCTGCCTCCGGTGGTAGTGCTAGTGCTTAGTTGGTTCAACCCATGAACCTCCAAAGAACCGGTCTGCTTTTCCATCGCTGCTCAGAGCCAAATCAGAGCCAAGTAATCACATCACTGTAATTTAAGACCAACAGATCAGGAGAAAATAAACTTCGTTCGAGATCTGCGTCTCTCTCAGCAGCGCTCTCGTAACAGCTGGCAATGCAGAAATACAGTTTGTACTGCAGGAAACCACAAAAAAATTTATTACAAAAATAATGCTTGCGTTCTATGCTCAGTAAAGCATACATACATGCGTGGATTCGCATCATTGCATTGACTCTGAATGTAATCTGTCGAGCGAAAAATTATCATTTTTAGTGGTGGAAATGAATACAGCTATGATCTCGTACTGAGTTAAGATCACATATTGAAAATAAATGTGTAACATATTTTGCATTGTTATCCATGCACGTTAATCTCAAAATTATAAGCAGCAATAGGGTGTAATAATATGAACACGCTATCCGTGGTTTCTCTTCCCAATGATGCAGGCAGAAGAAATAAATGAGCAACCGTCATATTTCATTCCAACTTCTTCAGTTTGCATGATCTGATGTAGTTTCGTTTTATAATTCCAAGTTCGCTTATGGTAATAATTCGCGAATGCCCTAGCTAGCCCGCTTACTCATATTCGTAATGTTTAACATAGACGTAAACGGTGCAGAAAACATGCCCGAAGCACCAAAGTAAAATGCAACATTAACGCATCATGCAGATATAGGAGAGAGGCTTCTTTATGACAACATTTTAAAAGGTGAGGAGAGGGGCTCATTTGATTGGTCGAGATTTGACTCGGCTGTGCTAATATCACTCACTCCTCCTCTCCTCCCTCTTTGCCACTTGTGCCAGCAGGAGAGACAGAGGATTACTTGCGCCAGGCTGCGCCGAGCACAAAATTGCAAAATACACCTGGATACACCCCGTTGGCGCGGTGCTCCCCGCATTCGCCGCGCCTGCGCCTGGTCAACAAATTTAAAGCCCATTGGCTCAATTAAACAAATTTCTGGGAAATGTAGTTTTTTACATACCCAATATTATTTTATTTGCGCCAGATTTGTTCTTACAAAGGAAAATGTTAAAAATGCAGAAATCTGTATCATTACGGACTCTGAGCACCCAGGTTTTACGCAGGGATGGAGGAATAACGCGTAAATTTCTCAATGTGCAAATTGCTGGTTTTTTCACTTGCCTGCGGGTCCACGGGTTTTGCTATTCAAATGCAGGTCGGGCCTGCCAGATGCTGGTCACTTGGGAGCTAAGGGTTTGACTGTTGCCTCTTCCTTCAGTTATAGTCCAAAGAGGTTCATACTGTCTGAAGTAACTAATTAGCTTTGACATTCTAATTTTCAGACAGAAAAGGTTTTATCCTAGCTTGACATGTTTCATTGGAATAGTCCTTCCTTCAGTAGTGGGACCCCTACCTGACAATCACAGAGACTTACACTGCCAAGGGGGTACGCTCCCAGTCATATGGAGATAATCGCTTAAAGGTGCACCAGACCAAGTGGTAACTTGTGAGTGTGAGGTAAGAGATTCCAGTCATGCCAGGTTTTATACTAACCATGCTCATAATACCCTTTCTTGTTTCAAGGACCCGGGTACCCTTCCACAAAGGAGAGAGCTATTTTTTCTATTTTTATGCCGACATCACTGGTAACCATGGCAACAGTCATGAAAGTTGTTCACCCAGCTTTCATTTGTTGTTTCTGATAAAAGATTTAGACTTCCTAGGGTAGAAAACCCCATTGAACCTCATCAGACACCATGATTAGTGCACAGGTGTACCTTAGACTGTCCACAATAAAAGGCCACTCTGAAATGTTCAGTTTTGTCTCACAGCAAAATGCCACAGATGGCGCAAGCTTTGAGGGAGCGTGCAATTGGGATGCTGACAGCAGGAATGTCAACCAGATCTGTTGCTCGGGCATTGAATGAATCTCCAAAGGCGTTTCAGAGAAAATGGCAGTACATCCAACCGACCTCACAACAGCAGACCACGTGTAACCACACCAGCCCAGGACCTTCACATCCAGCAGGTTCACCTCCAAGATCGTCTGAGACCAGCTACTCAGACAGCTGCTGAAACAATTGGTTTGCATAACCAAAGAATTTCTGCACAAACTGTCAGAAACCGTCTCAGGGAAGCTCAACTGCATGCTCGTCATCCTCAGCGGGGTCTTAACTTGACTCAAGATCGTCACCGTAACTGACTTGAGTGGGCAAGTGCTCACATTCGATGGCGTCTGGCACGTTGGAGAGCTTGTGTGGCGTCGTGTGGGTGAGCGCTTTGCTGATGTCAATGTTGTGGATCGAGTGGCCCATGGTGGTGGTGGGGTTATGGTATGGGCAGGCATCTGTTATGGACGAAGAACACAGGTGCATTTTATTGATGGCATTTTGAATGCACAGAGATACTGTGATGAGATCCTGAGGCCCATTGTTGTGCCATACATCCATGAACATCACCTCATGTTTCAGCAAGATAATGCACAGCCCCATGTTGCAAGGATCTGTACACAATTCTTGGAAGCTGAAAATGTCCCAGTTCTTGCATGGCCAGCATACTCACCGGACATGTCACCCATTGAGCATGTTTGGGATGTGCTTGACCGGCGTATACGACAGCGCGTACCAGTTCCCACTAATATCCAGCAACTTCGCACAGCCATTGAAGAGTGGACCAACATTCCACAGGCCACAATTGACAATCTGATAAACACTATGCGAAGAAGATGTGTTCCACTGCATGAGGCAAATGGTGGTCACACCAGATACTGACTGGTTCTGAGTCCCCAGACCCCCAATAAAGCAAAAACTGCACATTTCAGGGTGGCATTTTATTGTGGACAGTCTAAGGTACACCTGTGCACTAATCATGATAACTGATGAGCATCTTGATGTGGCACACCTGTGAGGTGGGATGGATTGTCTCAGCAAAGCAAAAGTGCTCACTATCACACATTTAGACAGATATGTGTACAATGTTTGAGAGAAATGGTAATATTGTGTATCTGGAATGAATTTTAGATCTTTGAGTCCATCTCATGACAAATGGGAGCAAAAACAAAAGTGTTGCGTTTATATTTTTGTTGAGTGTAATTAAAAAGAGCTTAATTATTTTCTTACTTGCAAAAATAAACTGATCCAGCTAGATTTACCCCAGATCAATCTATTACCTGACCTTTTAGCGCACATATGAACTTATACGCAAATACTTTGCTCTTTGGCGGCCATTTTGGATATGATGAGAAACTATTCTAGAGTTTTCTAGAAACTATTTTACATAATCTTAGTACTTATAGGCTTGCTCTCAATATTTTAGCATAAACTGACAATGTTAAAGAAATGTTTAAGTGATTAAGGAATTAAATGTCCATATTTATATATCGGAAGGAAGTCATTTTAAAAAACTGTCAAATTCTGTGTGGCCGGAGGTTGAGACAGGAGACAAAGAAGAATAGTTATGCCGAATTTCATGCTTGTATCACTATTTGCAGTTTTTCCCTGCTATTCTCAAGTTACTCACTCCACTATAACACTAGGCGGGACAAACAAACAGCCAGAAGGCTATCCCCAAGGACCAAGATCGGTCTTCAAAGCCTCCTGAACCACCGCCTCATTCTCCCATTGAATGAGCGCCACAACCTGAGCATTAGAAATAACTGGCTCTGGGGTGGGATCGTGATCAGAGCGGTCGCAAATCCGCAACAAGACGTCAGGCTTAATGTTTTTAGAGCCAGGACGGTAGATCAAGTGGTTATAGAACTATGTCCACCGCGCCTACTGGGAATACATTGCTTAGTTTGCTGAATATACTCAAGTTTTATGGTCCATACCACAAAAGGGTGTTCAGCTCCCCCAACCAGTGGCGCCACTCTTCAAGCACCAACTTGACTACTAATAACTCCCGGTCACCAATGCTGTAATTCTACTCCGCAGCGGACAAAGACCAGAAAAAGCATGGATGTACCTTATTATCCCAACGAGGGCGCTGGGACAAAATAGCACCCACGCCAACCTCTGAAGCATCCACCTCCACCACAAATGGGAGGGAGAGATCGGGCAAAACTAAGAATGGGCTCTGAACTAAAACATTTCTTTAATTCCTGAAAGGCTGAGGAGGTATTCTTCTTGGTGAGCGCAAAAATGGGGGCAACAACCGCGCTAAAATTACGGATAAACTTCCTAAAAAAATTACCAAAGTCTAAGAAGAGTTGCATCTCCTTAACACTATGAGGGGCAGGCCAACTCCTGACCGCAGCCACCTTGTCCGGGTTCATGCGGACCGACCCCTTGGAAACAATGAAGCCAAGGAACGAGACAGTTTGGGCGTGGAAAACACATTTCTCGGCCTTGACAAAAAGTTTGGCATTAAGGAGGGCCTCAAGCTCACGTCTGACATGTTATTTATACTCTGAGAGTGTTGAAGAAAAAAATCAAAATGTCGTCAAGATAAATGAAGACAAATTTCTCCCAATATCTCTCGGAGGACGTCATTAATGAGTGCCTGAAAAACCGAGGGGGCGTTAACCAATCCGAACGGCAAGGCCAAATATTCGTAGTACTCATCATGAGTGTTAAATGGTGTTTTCCATTCGTCCCCTTCCCGAATGCGAACCAAGTTATAAGCATTATGGAGATCTAGCGTCATAAAAAATGATGCCTCCTGCAGCCATTCAAAGGCAGAATTCATTAACGGAAGGGGGTATCGGTTTTTAGTGGTGATCTTATTCAAACCCCTATAATCAATATAGGGTATCAGACTGCCATCCTTTTTTCCCACTGAAAAAATCCCCGTTCCGGCAGGAGACATGCACGGCCAAATAAAACCATTAGCGAGAGCTTCCTGAATATATTCTCGCATTGCCTTACGCTCAGGTCCTGACAGCGAGTATAGTGATCCCCTAGAAGGAGTAGTACCAGGGTAGAGATTGATCCCGCAATCATACAGAGGATGGGGAGGTAACGTTGATGCTCATTGTTTACTAAAAACTCCGGCAAGATCAGCATAATCATTAGAAACATTAGACGGCAAACTAAAGTTCAGAATGGCCCCGAATTCCTCACCCTGCTGGGAATCTAATGTCTTGGTGACTGATTCAGAATCGAAAAAATCCTCTTAAAAGACAATCGTCCTCTGGCTGACGTCAATCAAATTGAGGATCCCATTCCAACCCCTCCTCTGCCCCTTTTTCTAGTCTAAGAGGGTACGGTGAGACAACCTCCTCACACTCGCTCCAGGTATCAGCCTGCCCCATAGCTTGATGTCCGGGAAAACAAGATTCATTCTTTGTACAATGAGACCAACAATTGGTGCCCCAGTGGACGTTAGGATTATTCTGTTCCCTCCAAATGATGCAAGGTCTATGTTCCCGTAACCAAGAATGTCCTATAACAGTGGGAAAAGCAGTGGAACTGATAATAAAAAATCAAACCTCAGAATGGCCACCAAAGGAAATGAACATATTTAGTGGTTCAGATGCTTCGGTTATAACTCCCGTACCAAGCAGGTTCCCGTCCAAAGTTCTAACAGAGCGTGGCTGTGAAAGAGGAATGGTGGGAAATGGAGTGCCTCCTAGCCCACTTAATATCCATGAAACAATTTACGGCGCCCGAATCCACGAACGCTTTGATAGTAACCCTCTTGCTCCCAACAGTCAGTTCAACAGGGATTAGTGTTTGGAAGGGAAATTGGGTCTGCCCCTCTACCCCTCCCCAAACCGCTAGAGGGGTTTCCCGTTTTCCTGAGGCTTCGAGCAACGTGGACGAGTATGACCCCGGTAATGACAATTAAAGCAGATTATACTTTTGAGAGTAGTTTTGAGTCTGACTCTCAAACAAACTATCAACTTGAAATCGCCCAACCGGAGTAAAATTTTTAGTGGGTGGATTTGGAGCTGGTTTTTTTTTGCTGGTTTTTTCACTTGCCTGCGGGTCCACGGGTTTTGCTATTCAAATGCAGGTCGGGCCTGCCAGATGCTGGTCACTTGGGAGCTAAGGGTTTGACTGTTGCCTCTTCCTTCAGTTATAGTCCAAAGAGGTTCATACTGTCTGAAGTAACTAATTAGCTTTGACATTCTAATTTTCAGACAGAAAAGGTTTTATCCTAGCTTGACATGTTTCATTGGAATAGTCCTTCCTTCAGTAGTGGGACCCCTACCTGACAATCACAGAGACTTACACTGCCAAGGGGGTACGCTCCCAGTCATATGGAGATAATCGCTTAAAGGTGCACCAGACCAAGTGGTAACTTGTGAGTGTGAGGTAAGAGATTCCAGTCATGCCAGGTTTTATAATAACCATGCTCATAATACCCTTTCTTGTTTCAAGGACCCAGGTACCCTTCCACAAAGAAGAGAGCTATTTTTTCTATTTTTTCTATTATTTTCTATTATCACTGGTAACCATGGCAACAGTCATGAAAGTTGTTCACCCAGCTTTCATTTGTTGTTTCTGATAAAAGATTTAGACTTCCTAGGGTAGAAAACCCCATTGAACGTCATCAGACACCATGATTAGTGCACAGGTGTACCTTAGACTGTCCACAATAAAAGGCCACTCTGAAATGTTCAGTTTTGTCTCACAGCAAAATGCCACAGATGGCGCAAGCTTTGAGGGAGTGTGCAATTGGGATGCTGACAGCAGGAATGTCAACCAGATCTGTTGCTCGGGCATTGAATGAATCTCCAAAGGCGTTTCAGAGAATATGGCAGTACATCCAACCGACCTCACAACAGCAGACCACGTGTAACCACACCAGCCCAGGACCTTCACATCCAGCAGGTTCACCTCCAAGATCGTCTGAGACCAGCTACTCAGACAGCTGCTGAAACAATTGGTTTGCATAACCAAAGAATTTCTGCACAAACTGTCAGAAACCGTCTCAGGGAAGCTCAACTGCATGCTCGTCATCCTCAGCGGGGTCTTAACTTGACTTTAGATCGTCACCGTAACTGACTTGAGTGGGCAAGTGCTCACATTCGATGGCGTCTGGCACGTTGGAGAGCTTGTGTGGCGTCGTGTGGGTGAGCGCTTTGCTGATGTCAATGTTGTGGATCGAGTGGCCCATGGTGGTGGTGGGGTTATGGTATGGGCAGGCATCTGTTATGGACGAAGAACACAGGTGCATTTTATTGATGGCATTTTGAATGCACAGAGATACTGTGATGAGATCCTGAGGCCCATTGTTGTGCCATACATCCATGAACATCACCTCATGTTTCAGCAAGATAATGCACAGCCCCATGTTGCAAGGATCTGTACACAATTCTTGGAAGCTGAAAATGTCCCAGTTCTTGCATGGCCAGCATACTCACCGGACATGTCACCCATTGAGCATGTTTGGGATGTGCTTGACCGGCGTATACGACAGCGCGTACCAGTTCCCACTAATATCCAGCAACTTCGCACAGCCATTGAAGAGTGGACCAACATTCCACAGGCCACAATTGACAATCTGATAAACACTATGCGAAGAAGATGTGTTCCACTGCATGAGGCAAATGGTGGTCACACCAGATACTGACTGGTTCTGAGTCCCCAGACCCCCAATAAAGCAAAAACTGCACATTTCAGGGTGGCATTTTATTGTGGACAGTCTAAGGTACACCTGTGCACTAATCATGATGTCTGATGAGCATCTTGATGTGGCACACCTGTGAGGTGGGATGGATTGTCTCAGCAAAGCAAAAGTGCTCACTATCACACATTTAGACAGATTTGTGTACAATGTTTGAGAGAAATGGTAATATTGTGTATCTGGAATGAATTTTAGATCTTTGAGTCCATCTCATGACAAATGGGAGCAAAAACAAAAGTGTTGCGTTTATATTTTTGTTGAGTGTAATTAAAAAGAGCTTAATTATTTTCTTACTTGCAAAAATAAACTGATCCAGCTAGATTTACCCCAGATCAATCTATTACCTGACCTTTTAGCGCACATATGAACTTATACGCAAATACTTTGCTCTTTGGCGGCCATTTTGCATATGATGAGAAACTATTCTAGAGTTTTCTAGAAACTATTTTACATAATCTTAGTACTTATAGGCTTGCTCTCAATATTTTAGCATAAACTGACAATGTTCAAGAAATGTTTAAGTGATTAAGGAATTAAATGTCCATAGTCATATATCGGAAGGAAGTCATTTTAAAAAACTGTCAAATTCTGTGTGGCCGGAGGTTGAGACAGGAGACAAAGAAGAATAGTTATGCCGAATTTCATGCTTGTATCACTATTTGCAGTTTTTCCCTGCTATTCTCAAGTTACTCACTCCACTATAACACTAGGCGGGACAAACAAACAGCCAGGGGGCTACCCCCAAGGACCGAGATCGGTCTTCAAAGCCTCCTGAACCACCGCCTCATTCTCCCATTGAATGAGCGCCACAACCTGAGCATTAGAAATAACTGGCTCTGGGGTGGGATCGTGATCAGAGCGGTCGCAAATCCGCAACAAGACGTCAGGCTTTATGTTTTTAGAGCCAGGACGGTAGATCAAGTGGTTATAGAACTATGTCCACCGCGCCTACTGGGAATACATTGCTTAGTTTGCTGAATATACTCAAGTTTTATGGTCTGTCCATACCACAAAAGGGTGTTCAGCTCCCCCAACCAGTGGCGCCACTCTTCAAGCACCAACTTGACTACTAATAACTCCCGGTCACCGATGCTGTAATTCCATTCCGCAGCGGACAAAGACCAGAAAAAGCATGGATGTAGCTTATTATCCCAACGAGGGCGCTGGGACAAAATAGCACCCACGCCAACCTCTGAAGCATCCACCTCCACCACAAATGGGAGGGAGAGATCGGGCAAAACTAAGAATGGGCTCTGAACTAAAACATTTCTTTAATTCCTGAAAGGCTGAGGAGGTATTCTTCTTGGTGAGCGCAAAAATGGGGGCAACAACCGCGCTAAAATTACGGATAAACTTCCTAAAAAAATTACCAAAGTCTAAGAAGAGTTGCATCTCCTTAACACTATGAGGGGCAGGCCAACTCCTGACCGCAGCCACCTTGTCCGAGTCCATGCGGACCGACCCCTTGGAAACAATGAAGCCAAGGAACGAGACAGTTTGGGCGTGGAAAACACATTTCTCGGCCTTGACAAAAAGTTTGGCATTAAGGAGGGCCTCAAGCTCATGTCTGACATGTTATTTGTACTCTGAGAGTGCTGAAGAAAAAAATCAAAATGTTGTCAAGATAAATGAAGACAAATTTCTCCCAATATCTCACGGAGGACGTCATTAATGAGTGCCTGAAAAACCGAGGGGGCGTTAACCAATCCGAACGGCAAGGCCAAATATTCGTAGTACTCATCATGAGTGTTAAATGGTGTTTTCCATTCGTCCCCTTCCCGAATGCGAACCAAGTTATAAGCATTATGGAGATCTAGCGTCATAAAAAATGATGCCTCCTGCAGCCATTCAAAGGCAGAATTCATTAACGGAAGGGGGTATCGGTTTTTAGTGGTGATCTTATTCAAACCCCTATAATCAATATAGGGTATCAGACTGCCATCCTTTTTTCCCACTGAAAAAATCCCCGTTCCGGCAGGAGACATGCACGGCCAAATAAAACCATTAGCGAGAGCTTCCTGAATATATTCTCGCATTGCCTTACGCTCAGGTCCTGACAGCGAGTATAGTGATCCCCTAGAAGGAGTAGTACCAGGGTAGAGATTGATCCCGCAATCATACAGAGGATGGGGAGGTAACGTTGATGCTCATTGTTTACTAAAAACTCCGGCAAGATCAGCATAATCATTAGAAACATTAGACGGCAAACTAAAGTTCAGAATGGCCCCGAATTCCTCACCCTGCTGGGAATCTAATGTCTTGGTGACTGATTCAGAATCGAAAAAATCCTCTTAAAAGACAATCGTCCTCTGGCTGACGTCAATCAAATTGAGGATCCCATTCCAACCCCTCCTCTGCCCCTTTTTCTAGTCTAAGAGGGTACGGTGAGACAACCTCCTCACACTCGCTCCAGGTATCAGCCTGCCCCATAGCTTGATGTCCGGGAAAACAAGATTCATTCTTTGTACAATGAGACCAACAATTGGTGCCCCAGTGGACGTTAGGATTATTCTGTTCCCTCCAAATGATGCAAGGTCTATGTTCCCGTAACCAAGAATGTCCTATAACAGTGGGAAAAGCAGTGGAACTGATAATAAAAAATCAAACCTCAGAATGGCCACCAAAGGAAATGAACATATTTAGTGGTTCAGATGCTTCGGTTATAACTCCCGTACCAAGCGGGTTCCCGTCCAAAGTTCTTACAGAGCGTGGCTGTGAAAGAGGAATGGTGGGAAATGGAGTGCCTCCTAGCCCACCTAATATCCATGAAACAATTTACGGCGCCCGAATCCACGAACGCTTTGATAGTAACCCTCTTGCTCCCAACAGCCAGTTCAACAGGGATTAGTGTTTGGAAGGGAAATTGGGTCTGCCCCTCTACCGCTCCCCAAACCGCTAGAGGGGTTTCCCATTTTCCTGAGGCTTCGAGCAACGTGGACGAGTATGACCCCGGTTATGAAAATTAAAGCAGATTATACTTTTGAGAGTAGTTTTGAGTCTGACTCTCAAACAAACTATCAACTTGAAATCGCCCAACCGGAGTAAAATTTTTAGTGGGTGGATTTGGAGCCGCACACTCTTCATTAGCAACTTTGCCACTTGCTGACACTGGGGCCAATCTGTTGAGCTTCTCCCTATTATGCTCGCAGATGGGATTGTCAATTCGCACGGCAATGCGAACCACAGAATCTAAAGTTGAACAGGGCTCCAATGTAGCCAACGCCTCTTATATCTCCTCAGTGAGAGCATGACTGAACACAGTCATAAGAGGAGCCTTCGGCCAGCCTGTCTCTGTAGCCAGAGAGCGAAATAAGATAGAGAACTGTGCGGCACTTTCTTTGCCCTGTTTAAGGTGCCTCAAACACTGACACCATCTCCCTAACAAGAGCCTCCAAAAAACTTACGACTGGTGAATTAGATCTGATAAGTGGGCCGACCCAAGTGAGTGCTGTGCCAGCCAACAGGGATAGTAAAAATACCACACAAGAATCCTCATTAACAAATTGTGACGGCTGAGCCTTAAAAAAATCTCACATTAGGCAATGAAATCCTGACAATTTCCGGCCGTGCCACTATATCTTTGTGGCAATAGTAAACTCGGTTCTTGGGGAAGGTGTATGGGCGATGCTTGTGCAACTTTTTGTGAAAATTGTGTAGACAGAGATCTAACACTCTCGGTTAAGCTAAACAGAACGCTGTCCTGTTTCTGAAGCGAATATGCCTGTTCATTGCCCAGGCTGGAAAGCCCTTTGCTGAAACTAGACCGCATATCTTGCTGGCTGGTAACAGCCCTTTTAATCTCGGCCCTTGCTGATGTCTCCACGTTGGCTAGAGTGTACTGTGATGGCTGGTGTTTCGAGATGCAAAAAGCAGCGGACGAAATGAAAGAAAGTCCAGCAAAATAAGAGAGACAAACCGACAAAAAGGGAGGGAGAGACTTGCGTTTCCAACGGACTAAGATCTTAGTCCGAGTACAAAAAGAAGCAAAGCGAGCAGAACTTAAACAAAATAAAGGGAAAATCTCGGCTACCGAGGTAATCAGATAAGGCACCAGACGGTGTATAGAAAGAGAGAAATAATGAGAGAAAGATTCCCTTGCTAACTAGCACTTTCCTCTTTGCAACTAATTCCTCTCACAGTTCTCTAGCTAGAGACCTTACCAGCTAAAATGCAAAGTAACACTGACACTCTAGCAAAGACGGCGAGGCGGAACTTCGGTTTAAATAGAGTTCGGGCGCTGCCCACAATTAATCCCCGCTGGCTAAAGAATTTGATTGTGGGCAAAACGATATTGTTCTCAACAAGAGAAAGAAAGAAAGCTTGCCAGCCTACAAAAACCATGACAAATACAATGGCTAAATGATGGCATCACGTAGTCGTGTTGCCCTCATAAGACAATCAGACAGCTTCTTGTTTCCTTCTTATTGTCTTCGTGAAGTGAAAAATGCTTGATGGCACCGATGATCACATCAAGTAAAGAGAAAGATGACACGATTTGACAAGATGCCCTCACGGTGGCCTTACAAAGGGAAAAATGGACACAAATTCAACAGGAACATGAACCTTCACAAGGTCTTCCGGCAATTTTTTGGCATGCCAAAGATTTTACCACTGCTCACGAAGTTGCTGCTGGAGCCTGAAAAACTCAACCAGCAGTCATACGATGGCTTAAGATGCTCTCACGAATGGCCCGATGTTTCTTTGATCAGATCCGGATTTGAACATTTCCTTTATCGTGTGTCCATCTGGTGTCAATTCCGGAACCATGTGACGCCTGCTTTAGGGAATCGCCAATTCGCCACCGGTGTCTCCCAAAACATGATCATTCAAATAAAATTATGTTGTGATGTGAAAATATGTCTAAATTGGAGGGTGCCTTTTGTGACAAGATTTTAATGGGAATGGATCTTTTCACATGCTAAACAACATACGCAACAGTAAGGTATAGAGACAGCTGTAGGTTGCAAGTAGTTTACAGAAATTTCAGAGGGAAACAGAAGTGTGCTGTATTAAATAGAGATTGTTCTGGGTAAAATTGATGCCTTCTGGATATGATTTGTTTTGCTTTCAGAGTGGAGTTGTCTTTCTTTTGTAATTAGGAAAAAATACAAAAGCCCTTATTTAAAATCATGAAGATTTGCTCAACAATCACTAATCAATTGATATAATGATTAGCAAAACATAGCAATAATTTCTTTTTTTTTTCCTGAAAGGGCATCTTAATGGAGCTATATGTAAGTCTGTGGCCAAA
This sequence comes from Gymnothorax reevesii, assembly GCA_029721435.1. Lineage (NCBI taxonomy): Eukaryota > Metazoa > Chordata > Actinopteri > Anguilliformes > Muraenidae > Gymnothorax > Gymnothorax reevesii. The sequence goes on from CM056575.1 coordinate 54,274,040, forward strand.
ACTGGTGCAGTCACATTCAAAATAGTGCAGAGCGCAGTAATCCCTCCTCCTCTCCCCAAGACAAGAGGTTGCCAGCTAGGTTGCCGGATCCAGCAAGAACAAGTACTACACAGAGCTACCTTGGCTACGTTTCAATATCATCAATGATTTGCTCTGACAGGGTTGTGTTCAGTTCAGTTTAGAAAAGATCAAGGCTAATGACTAACTAACTTTAGCAATGGTCATATTGGTCAACTTGCTCGCCACTCTTCTGTGTTGATACCCCACTAAAGTCCATCCTGTAAAATGCGTAAAGAATGAATGAGGACTCATTTGACCAATGTACTGTCTCAATTACATGTCATATTGCCAGCGTCTCAGCATAATGCCAGAGAAACGAACTAATAATGCATTACTAATGTCAGCAATGAAGAGCTGCGGTTTTTATTTCTCAAACAATTTGCTACCAAGTCAGTTTGATGGCCCAACGCATCTTGAAAGAACACGCATAACGTTATTTGACTGTAGAGAATATTTGAAATATCCGTGCCTACATTAAATAGAAATAAGTTAGCCAAACTGAGCTGAATCTTTCCTGGCCAGGAGAAAATTAGCAACTTCGGCGTCGGTCTTCCAATTCTTCTCTGCTTTCAGCCGTCTCCATCTTTCAAAGACATGTCCTATACAAATCCTTGTTTGTTTCTGACTTTGTCACGACGTGTTTCGGAATCATAACAAGGCCTTTTAGGTTTAGTAAAGTCAGACATTTGCCCTCCGAAACGCTGGTTGCTGCAGCTCAGTGGCAACTGGCAACCTGGATGCCGAAATGCTGCTGACTTCGTGATTGGGAGATAGTTGGAGGGTGGCGCAACCGTCCAAAACACAAAATGAAAACATAAACATTAGTTGTGGGCTGCAACTTCAGTTTTATAATGAGAATATTCTGGCTGGACTACTGTTGTCAGTGATATACGTATTTGAAATTAACATCATTCCTTAATGTCTGGTGATATATCAGGGCCATTTCATGATTAATCAACATACATTTCTTCCATTTTGCTCCTTTAAGTTGATTGCCATTGTTTTTGTGCAAAGGAACTGAAATAGAAGGATAATTGATGCATGAACATAAGACATTTGTTAATATGAATGAAATTGGTCATGTGACAATGCAAGATGCCAACAAAAGCAAGTGATTTGTTGGTAAACATTGGACATTCAACGTCCTGTCTGAGAATTGACTTTAGATGCCCTTTAATCTGATCACTATGCAGCCAATCAGATCTGTGAATATTAGTGAGACACGCACAAACAGCAATAAAGGAGAACCAGTGCCCGTGTACAGAACAGTGAACGAGAGAGAGAGAAATTTGACCAAAAAAAAGGTAATTTCACTTTGCATGACACTTTAAAGACTGAAATGTCGACGAGTGTTAAGAGGTAATGGACCACCTAAGCCAAATTCATACTCTGAAGTTTGGATGTGCGAGAGAGAAGTACCAGTGTTTTATACTCCGTCGAAGCCTTCAAAATGTGTTTTTAGGTCTGCTATTTTCAGCGCGAGACAATGTTGCACAACAAAGTATGCATAAGGCTTTTAATTCATCAAACTTAGACATTAAGTTTCACTTGTATTTTATGGAGTTGTGATTTCCTCATCTCCATGTTGGTCCAAATTTACATTTGAATCGCTAAATAATGCAATGTCAAAGTATTGACCGGCTAAAAAGGATCAGTGTTTGTGTTGTAGGGTTGCTGTATTGGGTTGCATTCGATTGGTTTTCAGTTTGTGTCCAAGGCACTACAAAGCAAGTCAACATTTCAAGGGACTTTATTCACGTCTCGGCATAATAGCCTCTACAACAGGTGTTATTACTCTTTCACTTTGTAAGCATTTTTTAATATACTAATGCAGAAAGGCCCTTCCATGGTATTTTATTAGTAAAAAAAAAAGTAGGACATATATATATGCTTTTGGGAAATAAGTGCACACAAAGTGCTGAATTAGTGAATGATTCAGAAATTCAGGAAAAAATGATTCAGAACATTTTGTTTAGTTAAATTGCAATAAGGTGTGATTGTCCAAAAAAATTCTCACATACACCTGCCCCATTTCTCAAAGTGGAGGACACCTCCTTGCTAGAAAGTAGGTAGAATGCGTCCTCTCGAGTTGAGTGCAAGGCTATTTGACCTCGGCACCAATCAAGCACTTCAGATTGTGTATTTCTGCGCTACAGTTGCCGTTATAACTCCCTCCAATTTATGTAGGTATGCAATGTATTGTGGGTAGTAAGCACACAACAAGGATCCGCCAATGTATCCGTGAAAACTGAGGTCTGAGTACTTGGTATAATTCTCAATATTGGAACAGTGTTTGGTGGCTGTTAATGATGTAGCGTCCTCAAAAAAAGCTACAGGTGAACATGCTTCCTTGACTTTGGGAAACGGTGCTGGACTTGTGTCTCAGCACACCATTGGTTGGGATCTGGGCCGTTGATAAGGGGGGGAAACCATGAAAACTTTCAGGGGCCACGGCAAGGGGCGGGCCACCCTGCTTTCCGGCCAAAAATGAAAAGGAATGGACTGAAAGATATCTGTTACAGTCATACCGTTAGAGAAAACAGGACTATAAATTAGTTTTTTTTCTTTTTAAGTTCTGGAAGTGGCCCCCCACTCCACCCCGATTTTGTTCCCCCCCCACTTACAAAGCTGTATGAGCCATTTTACGTCAGATGCATTTTTGAAAATGCACCGCTAACACGCAAATTCTTCAATAAATATGCTAGCTACCATTGCAACCTTCAAGTTGAACTGAGTTCAACATTGACAATGCCAGGCCCAGGAGAACGTGTCCACAAACCTGGAAATGTTAGACGAAAGGAGAAGAGAGAAAGGGAGAGGAAAAAGGCATTGGACCGTAAAAAAAATGTGCTTGGAAAATATTTTCAGTCAATTCCGAGCATGAGCCAGGCCATACCGGTAGAACAAGCCAGCAAAGGTGCAGTCAACACAGCAGCAGGCACAGCCAGCCAGCATGAAGACAGGACAGATCAGTCAGGAAGTGACATGAATGTTAGTTCAGTGGAGGGTGACAGTGGTATGCAGGAGCTACAAAAACATTCAGGTGGGAAAGGAAAGAGAGGTGGCTCTAGACTATTCGAATCAATCTTCATAAGCACCGCTTCAAACTGATCATGCAAGCTTGCTAGATAGCTAGCTGATTAACGTTAGCACTAGCATGCCTACCAAGCTTTACGCACTGTCTTGTCAAGTTTACAGAGGACGAGCAGTAATAACGTTGGCTGTTCTACTTTGGTTTGTAGCCCACTAAGGCTGATAAAGCATATAAAGTATTATAAAAGTTGTCTTTACGGTATTCGATCATTGAGTCTGTCCATGTAGCAGATATGGGCTATATTTTATTTTAGGTTATTGTGTTGCTTTTTGCAATGTGGGTCCTGTACGAATAAAGTTTGACTTGACAGGAGCCATAGCTGGTAAGTCCACTATCAGTACGGTTACCGAGGAGGGTGAGGAAGAGAATGAGTTGAAGGAGACGGATGAGGAGAAGGAATTGGATGAGAAGGATGAACCAGCAGGGACTGAGGCAGAGAGCAGAAGAAAGTGTGACCCAGGGAAGTGACCCAAGAGGATTACAGGGGTTGAGCGAGACAACATTGTCAGGGCATTGGCAGACATGGACACTATTGCTTTGTTGAAAGGAAGTTCAGTAAAAGATTCTGAAGGCAAGTCTTTCCCGGACTATTTGTTACATTCTAAATCTGCCATTCGACGCAAGAAAGTCAAGAGAGACTGGTTGCTGTTGAGCAAATCTAACATGTCATTACATTGTATTCCGTGCATGCTATTTTCTGATGAGAAGAAATCACACAGTGCACTTAATAGCAAGCCGGGGATTAGCGCATGCACCACTACGTGGCAGAAACTATATGGTAAACTCCCCTAACACGAGAAAAGCCCTACACATAAGCACTGCTATTGGAAGTGGCGGAATCTACAACACTCGTTGTTAGAAAGCGCAGAGGTCGATAGCCAATTTCAAAAGTGACTTTCAGACGCAAGTAGAAAAGAACAGGGCCTTATTAGAGAGACTCTTGGACGTGACTCTATTTTTGGCATCCAGAAATACGGCTTTCAGAGGGGACAATGCAGAGTTTGGTAATTCTCAGAATGGGATGTTTTTAGGAATGATCGAATTTGTATCTCGATATGACTCTATTTTATCTAAATGCTCCCGCAAAATAAAGGAGTATAAACTGAAAGGGGCCAGGCTACCAGCACAGAATCTTTCACCGGAGCCTCAGAATGAATTTATTAACCTGTGTGGGCAACATGTTCTCAACACCATTCTCGAGGAAAGAATTAAAGCAATCTATTTTTCTGTTATTTGTGATGCCACACCAGACACATCCCATGTTGAGCAGAATGTTCTTCTTTTTAGATATGTGATACAAGATCCAGATGGCAAGGGGTGGGTAGTCAATGAACGGTTTATCGAGTTTATAGACTTTTCCAAAAGGACAGGAAAGGACATTGCTGGTATGATTGAGGAAGCTCTAAAAAGGCACAGAGTTGATATAAGTGACTGCCGCAGTCAGGGCTACGATAACAGGAGTTCAAGCCCAGATCATAAAAGTGAACCCACTGGCCACCTTTTCCCCGTGCGCTACCCACACACTTAATCTGGTCGGTGTTCATGCCGTTCAATCCTGTAGGGAAATGGCAACCTTCTTTGGGTGTGTTAATTGTCTTTATGTTCTATTCAGTGGCAGTGTAGAGCGATGAGCTATATGTAAGGATAAAACACATTGCACTCTCCACTGTCTGAGTGACACCCACTGGAGCGCGCGTATTGACGCAGTAAGGTCTATTGCACGCCACTACCCAAGTGTCATGCCTTATGTCATCTTGCAACCTAACCAAGGAGGCTTTGTCAGACGCGAGAGGACTCAGAGATTACTTCATTTCGTTTAAAGCAATTTTGCTGTGCAGTGTCTGGGTAAAAATACTGCAACACATTGACGATGGAAATGTGATCCTTCAGACAGGTGGCTTAACTTTGGAGCAGGAAATGGCTAATATCAAGGCTCTAAGTGAGGAAATTAATTAGTCCCCTACCGGAAACGGAAGGGACTATAGGATTGCACTCCGTTTGTCCGTCCGTCCGCATTCGTGTCCGCTTCATAACTTCAATACCGTATGACCTAGGAACATCGAAGGTGTGTGGATGCATCTTGGGAAGAGGGTGTGTCATGTACCCTATTCAGGACACTTTGACCTACTTTTCAGGAAATATAATATGCATACAGCGGTAGGGGACTAGTATTGCACAGCAATACGACATTCGCCGATGGGCGGTGCACTTTTTTAATGAGAAATGAGTGGGACTCACTGTTGTCTGAAGCTAAGCATGTAGCTGTTGCCATGAAAAGTTCACCCGAGTTCCAGTCCCCGACGTGTAATGAAGTGACTGATGTGACATTTCAAACTGATGTTTTTGAAGTTGATCTGGACAACATTATTACACAGCTGACCACAAGATTCCAGACGATTGGAGACATTTGCATTGACTTTACGGGAATCCTGAAGTTTCAAGAGCTTAATGAAGAGGATCTGAGTGCATCTTGCTTTAATCTGAAATCAAAATATTCCAAGGATCTGTCTGAAGACTTTGAGAAACAAATGCTCAATCTGAAAAGGATTTATAATGCCACATTCCCTGTACCGTTATCACCCCTTGAGTTACTGAACAGGATTTATGATATGAAACTGGAGAGTATAGACAGTGACGTGTGTATTGCACTGAGAATCTTTTGCACCTTACCTGTAAGTGTAGCAAGAGGGGAACGAGGCTTTAGCAAATTAAAAATTATAAACAATCATTTGCGCTCTTAAATGAAGCTGGACAGGTTGAGTGACCTCGCCATGCTTTCTATCGAATGTAAACTGGCTCTGAGAATGGACTTCAAAGACATTATCAGAGACTATGCTCATAGAAAGAGACGGAGGATGCTGTTGTAGGTCTAAGCAAAGATGAGGAAAGGTAGACAATATGACAATGAGTTCTACGTGTGATTTTTTTTTTCATTTAATGAGGCATACGGGTTTTGTATTGACATGTTGAATGAGCTTCAGTAAAGCATCAAGATGTAACTGCGCACCCATCCTTTTATTTGCACTGGGCTATAGACACATAGATTACGCTTTGTTAAGGTGAGTGTCCACGCGCAGTTATGTGGGCCTGTAGTAATAAAGGCTATTAATTAGGCATTAACAATGACGCGCATTGGGGTCTATTCTCCCATTAGCGTGTAAGTCTTTTTTTACGCGCTTCGAGTTAAGCGCTTTTGAGTTACGCGTATTCTCCCCTACTCGCTTCGATCACGCCCACAGCGCTTAACTTCAGAATGTAGGCGGCCTTATGAAAGAGGTGTGACTGATCCAAAAGAGAGGCAGACTCTGTACAAAGCTCATTGATTATGGCTATCAGGAAAACATGGAAAAAGGATTTTCTGATTAACCATGAAAACGCATTTGTGGTCCATGGAAAACGCAAACCAGACTTTAAATTTGAATATCGTCGGCCTGCTGATAAAACCTCGTATCTCCAAACTGATAAGAAACGAAAACTCGAATGTCCACTATTCTTACATGCAAAATTAAACATTTTTATTTTAAACTATATTTATCCATTTATATTATTATAATTATTATTATTATTATTTTATTTTATATTTATTTTTTATTTTCCTGTGAAGTTTGTCATTGTGAAGATACAAGGTTTTATATACCGCTGTAATAGTAGGCCGTACCAATTTCAAGACGTAATTCAGACATTCTCTTTATTTATCCCCCGCCGCGCGATTAGCGCGAAGTGGGGGATATAGCATTGGGCTCCGTCCGTACGGACACATAAAATTGCGGTGGCGGGGAATATGTTAGTGACAAACACTTGTTATTTCTTACTCTAGCCACCATGGCATTAAAGTTATGCGTACAAACAGATTGCCGCGATAATGAAATAATAAATTAAGAATTTAGCGCTTCTCGATCAGCGCAATCAGAACATTGAAAATGTGCCCCTCCTACACCAGCCTGTTTGTTCCCTTTGTCTTCTTCCCTGTCTTCCACGGAACATTCTAGTCACACAAAGACAATCAAAGACAGTTTATATGATCTCATTTAAAAATTGCGCACTTGAAAACTACTCCGATGTCAGGTTTGCAACTAAAGGACATGGAAACGCTTTAACAAGGATTCTTACCCCGCACGCGGCCATCTCCCCGCCCCGAAACCGCCTCAGTAATGGCGGAATTCCATATCCATAGCCTATCATCCTATTTGATTTGAGCGACACATTCACTTGAACTTGTGCCTAACACTTTATTATAATCAATTATCCCTGTTACTGATAACGATTCTTCCCATGTCGGCTATTCTTTAAAGGCTAAAATTGATTAACAAATGGATTGTGCTTTGGTATTTGCCAGGGTAGAAAATCAATCGCCTCACTCGTGAGAATATCACAACTTTTTAGATTATCACGAACATACAGGGCAGTCGCATTTGTTAATAGAAAATGGAAGACAATGATTGCGACGTTGAGCCAAAGCCGAAAACCAAATTTCACAGATGTTGGTGTTGTATGGCAGGCAACCAATGAAGGCTGATCCGAGGAATTAAGCTGCAAATCGTTCTGGATGTGGCTTCGGTGGGGAGATGTAAACCGATATATGCGTGTTCGTCTTCGAGCTCGGCGCGCTCCTCTTACTCTTTCCCAATCACGCAAGAGTGCCAGCAAATGCAGGACTGGCATTTTGGCTTTAGATTTTGAGAGCATGGTAGAATGATGGTCTTATGTATATTCGTATTAATTAATTGTTTTGCGTTTGTAATTTAACTGATTGGAGAAGAGGCTGATGCATAATATCATGTGATGATTTCGTTTGATAAATTATCATGGCTTTGAGAAATGTAGTTTAGAAATAAGGAAGAACAATCGAATATTAAATGTCTCAACCTTTACGATGTTAAATAAAATAAAAGTAATGTTAAAATTCGGCCTATAACCGACATTTAACGCAATATTCAATTTCGCCTAATGTTGGCGCTTGACCTTAATACAGCCCTCAAAAGCGCTTAACAGAAAAAGCGCGTAAGCCAGGGGGAGAATACGCGTAAGTGTTATTTGCATGAGAAACGCCCGGAAACGCCCCGATTTTGGCCTTGCTCCGCCCCAAGCGCGTAAGTGCCTTCAAGGCGCGTAATGCACAGACTTAAGTCGAGGGGAGAATACGCGTAGGCTGAAAAGCGCGTAGCTACACGCTTTTTTCGACTTAAGCGCATGGGAGAATAGACCCCATTGTGCGTGCCTAATTAATATAGCCTTTTATTACTTCGGGCCTACATAACTGGGGAACAGAAAACAATATCTGCATTATTAATTTAAGATTAATAGATAATAGATTTTATGAAACATGTGGACTTGGGAGGAAGGGGGGGCCACATCACTGGACTTTTTCAGGGGCCACAGAATTTGTCTCGACGGGCCTGGTTGGGATTTGCGTCATTCCATCCCAAATCAACAAGAGGTACCCAGGTCACTCTCTCAGAAAAGCCTGAAAAAAAATTAAAAGTGAAGTACTACCCTAGGAATGAATGTGTGCAAAAATTCAGGTCTGTAAGTGCAGTAGTTGTTGAGTTATATGACGTAGCACCAAGTTATGTGACGTTTCTGTCAGTTCTCCTTTCAACTGACATTCATTTATCTAATGGAATCATAATTAGCACAAGGGGTCACAGCGTTATTTTATCTTAATTTTGGCTAATAAACTTAATATGTTATAGACTGAATGATCCGTTTATTTTATTCAGGTCAAATTCACACTAGTATATGCACTCAGACTGATTAGTCATCAAGTGGTGAGACGAAGAGAAAATGGCTTGCTAGCCCTCCTGACGTGGGTGTTCCAGGTATTGACTCGGCAGCATGGCATTTATTTTACATAGGCACACCTATATATTGTAAGGCAATCCTGTTCAGTTGCTCTTCTAAAACTTCAGCTCAACATAAATTCAAGGAAATTATATTTGTCAGACTTTGTGCCAACACAAATTGAGCATTTAAAGCTGAATAAAAACAATGGATATTTGTATCGTTTTAGCCAAAAACAAAATGTGAATAACCTTTTCCCGATTATGTTGTAGAAGAGATGTCAAAATCCAGCCAGTTTGGAGAGACAAAATCTAGCCGGACCCAAGCTGTTTGGTCCACAGAGCATGCAAGGGATGGTATATTGTTAACTGGAATACAGTTTGACCTCAGTTTGCTGTATTTTATACTCATACTCTGGATGATTTTCATTTTTAGGTTAATTAGATGACATTTTCAGCTATTTAGGTGACATGTTGTCTTGTGACCTAAATAACAACAGTAAGTGAACCCATGATGTGTTTTTTGTTTTATGTGCTTGTGAGGAGCTAGCTGGCATCATGCATACAACAGAAGACATTGAAATTTATAATGTGTTTATATTTCAGTTACAACACCAAAATTGATTCCTGGCCAATACAGACAGCTTAGGCCCACACAACTGGCAAGGAATGGTAAGGCACAATTAAAATATGTATAGTAGTATTAAATCATGCTTTTAGATTGAGAGCTGTGTTTACAAATCATGTTTCATTCATAACTTGTTTTGCCCCTGTTGTAGATCTTGCAGGTGCCTATGACAACCAGCAATCAGCACATGAACTAGTTCACAATGGTGGGCGGCCAAATAATTGTCAGCAGTCACATAAGCCACTGTATGGGGCGTTTTATGGAATTTGAGTCTTTTATTACATTGTTTGATATTTTTGATGCGAGTGAAAATGGGGGCAGTGCATTTTTCATCCATTCCTTGTATCCCTGACTCAGCGATGCATTAAATCTACCTCATCTTCAAGGACAGGAAGATTAAACACGTCCTCACATGGGAGGATGCAATTAGGGGCAAAAATCCTTTTTCATTGTAGGGGGGGACAATAAACAGCAAAATTTCACAGAGTAATTTCTCGGGGGGACATAAAAATGTCTAATACTTTCTCAAATGTCTTTCATAGTGATATTAAACAATAAATGAGCTTAACTAGTTCAGGCAGGAAACTCGAGAAGAGCTACATCAGCTGACAGCAGCCTCGTAAGCTACCAGCCACATCAGCACTAGGTCATACAGCCGTCTATTTGAAAGACGTCAAGCTCGCTCACTTCTGCTGCTGTTTGCAATGACTTTCATGATATGCGACACGTTCTTTGGTTCTTTGCTTGTATTCCTATCACTATGGGGACATTTATCTGTTTACACAGTCTCGCCGTCGGGACATCTGACACCGTGGGGGCCAAAATCCAGGTCCCCGCAAGGGAATGCCTTTTAAATGACTGCAGGAGCTGTTCTGAAGGTGCCTGTGAAGTTTTTAGCTTTGGCCCATAAATGATGTTTTTCCATCACGACACACTCACACTGATCCCTCACTAGATTGGTGAATTTAGAAGTGCGTCACTATATTTTTCAAAAAATTAATATTCATAACACGTTAATATCTCAACAAATATTAATTCAAATGGTACCATGCTTGGCAGTTTGTTTGTACACATGGAGCTTATAAAGTATACCAAAGGACATTTTGACACAATAAACGGTTTGTCCACAGTAACAAATTATATAACACTGTACAGCGTATTATGAACATAATATTTTTTATTTCAAAAAGTCTCAAATGGATTTTCACGAAATTATGTCACAGTACAGGGCATGGTACAGCAATGATGTGTGTTTTTTTTTAGAATTTTATGACATTGCGACAGGCATTGGTCAAAGCAAAAGTCCCATTTTGGTGTATTTAGGTGGCGCTAGAGAGCCATTTTGTCTGTTTGGTGAAGATTTTAGACATTTAAAAAATGTTGAAATCTACTTTGAATTAACCATTAAATTTGGTTTGTTTTTGAGCATGTTTAAGGGGTCAAATTAAGGTTGGGAATTGTGTACGTTAACTAAGTTTACTTCATGCTGTTTAGTTGCTTTTTTAGTTATCAAAATATGTGTTTTACTCATGCCTTTGTGCATCTGGCACACAGGTCTTGGAGCTCATTGGTTTGTGGATGAAAGCTGTAGCCTGCTTAGCTCCCCTTGCATGTAAAATTGATCTTTACATGACATTTCGGTAGGCGGAATCCACAGTCGTCTGTTGTCCATGCTCGCAATCATTACAACAAAAGAAATTCATCAAAGCAAGTCATTTGGTGATTTGAAAGCCCATGTTACATGACATTTCTTGTGTTTAAAGCAAAACAGAGAGTAGAGGAGAGGCAATTGCTCATCAGTGGTGGTGATAGTAATGTTGTAAGCAGATACACGGTTCGGTTCAGTTGTCCTAACCTCACCAGGGAAGCTAGAATATAGGAACCAACTTTAATTAATGAGACCAGCAAATAATCTTCGGAGTACAGCTTAAATTTTTATTGCCAGGTTGGACTGTAGGCTTCTTCAAGTTGAAGTGCACCTTGGCTGGTGAGGGCCAGAGCGCGAATGGCAGCAGAGCCCAGGCATTAACTGAGGCCTAGTTACCGTATTTTTCGGACCATAAGTCACACTTTTTTTTCATGGTTTTGCTGGTCCTGCAACTTATACTCAGGTGCGACTTATATATTAAAATATATACGGTAATTTCACATGTTCACGCTGACAGCCACGAGGGGGCGCTTTAGGTTGGTGTGCCAGTTTCACACCAGCCACGCAGAAGAAGAAGCGGCGCTCTGTTAACCTCCGGAGTTGGCAAACGCGATGTTTACCGAGGGCTGTCGCGGCTCGCAGAAGGCTGCTCTGATGTGCAAGCTAGCGCAGGTGCTAATTATGTCATCGTAAACACCTGCGCTAGCTCGCGGCTCGGCTAACGTCGGCTCACCGACAGTCAGTGGGCAGCGGGTGAGCGTCACCAGATACAAGTGACGCTTAGCCTGGCGGCGGGGCAATTAAAGCCTGGCGGCAACCCTGGTGTTACAGTAATATACCAGACACTCATTCAGCCCGTCGTTCTCTAATCTATTGTCATTACTATAATTTACTGTTCAAGATGAAATGTCTGTTCTTGGTTTCTGATTTTATAAAATAAATTTCCCCCAAAAAATGCGACTTATAGTCCAGTGCGACTTATATATGTTTTTTTCTTTTTCATTATGCATTTTTTGGCTGGTGCGACTTATACTCCGGAGCGACTTATAGTCCAAAAAATACGACACTGTGTTTTATTATTAACCTGCACAAGTATTCTGTGATTTCGATTAAATTATTAACTTTAATTGTGCATACAATTTCATGTAAATCAACTTAATGTCAAATAACTGCCGTTTTGTAATCAGAACAAAATCTTTACAATCTATCAAAAATAAGTAATATATAATAAGTTTCTAAATAATAAAATATTCTCTTAATGATTAGTTAATTTGTCTGATTTTAAAGGTCTTCTCTGTCAACAGAACAGGTGCTGTCAACAGTGGACATGTATAAATAATGCCAGTGGAAATGAGATCCCAGTGATTTAGTACAAGAATATATCATAGAAGACAAGAAAAAGTAATCTACATGTTAAGTAAAGGGACCAGTGCTTGAGAAGAGTTATTTGTGTGTTTCATCTTAAAGGGATAGTTAAGCTTACAGTGTATGTATTTTTATTGTAACATAGCTATGTCCTTTTTTATACATTGCTCTTCAGTTTGACATGCTGCCCAGGCTCAGTCCTCTTAAAGATGTCATCATGTTGGTTTAAAAATCGACAAAACACGAAAACTGGATGTGAAATTCATCAATGCAGTGAAAGCTAGGATGATGTCTATTGTCTTGATGATGATGATGATAATACCTTGAATTTAAATAGCACCTTTCAAGAAACCCAATGATGCTTTACACAGATATGAACAGACACATAGAGTCCTTAAATTACACCCTCCTCGGTCCTTGCTTGAACCCGGAACCTCCACCATCTGCCAACTGTTTGATGCCTCTTATTTGTCCATCGAGGAGAGAGGAGCGAGGAACAAAGGTTGTAGTATATGATTTGCTTTCTTGTTTTTCCTTTATTTTCCTAATTATTTCCTTTATTTTTTCTTGCAGGACGTGGTTTATTTACAAAAGATTCATTCCGCAAAGGAGACTTTGTAGTTGAGTACAGGGGTGACTTAATAGATGACTTTGAAGCTGAGAGAAGGGAGAAAAGTATATCATCCATCATGTTCTGCATTTTTCTTTGCCTTCAAGTGGAGAGGGAAAGCATGGTGGTAAGATTTAAAATTGCACTTCATCTCTGGTATATTCCCTTATATACTTTGTATGAATTGTTGAATTTGATATAAGCTTGTACAGTCAATGTGTGCCAATGTTTAAATATGGCAAAATACAAAAAATATTTTGCACAGGACCTGGACAAGACATTATTTTTAAGTAAAACTGTTTCTCTTTCTCTTGCCCATTTTAAGCATTGATGCATCCAGAGAGGATGATTCATTTGGCCGCCTAGTCAATGATGAACACAGACATCCCAACTGCCGCATGAAAAAAATCTAGGTGGAGGGAAAACCCCACTTATGTCTTTTTGCCCTTAAAGACATAAAGGACGGTGAAGAAATTACTTATACTTATGGAGGCAATGACTGCCCATGGCGAATGCAGGTACGTTAGATGACTGCACATTATATAAATGTGTATAGTTTGAGAATGTCTCAGAATAACCTTGTGTGTGAAGGTGTCTTCATTAGTGTTTTCACATGTTTTGGAAATTTTGAACAGAATATTACTCATCGTAGGGGTAATGTATTGTTAGATAAGGTATTGTTAGATGCAAAAGATAAAGGGACTTTTAAGATGGAAGTGAACCTTTCTGGATAGCTTCCCTGGGCCCAATGATGACTGTAATCTGGCACATTTACGATGTCCCCACAGTGCACCTTTTATGTTACTATTAGTGTGAAATACAATCCAGACATGCTTTTTCCCCATAAAGGATGATAACATGGTGCGTAAAAATGTCCGCATTAAGCTTGTTGTATTGAAGATGTGTCACAGCAAACACAGATTGACTTATTATTCTGAAATATTTGGCGATTTCTTTTCCTCCAAAGTCTGGTGTATTGGCTTAAATACATGTCCTTAAGGATCTCTAAAATTATCTACTTGAATATTATGCAGTGTTGACATTACATTGACCTAAAGGTCTTCATCCTTACATTGTCTTTTCCTTGCAAATCATTGCAGATGAGATTGTGTACCATGGATACTCATCCTTACATTGTCTTTTCCTTACAAATCATTGTAGACCATGGATGCTCATCCTGAAAAGAGCTCCCATCCTGCTGTCATGAAAGGGATGGAAGAGCTTCTTGCCCACAGGACACACCTCAACAATTACATTCACCTTCATCACCTTATGTTTACTTTTACAGCCTCTGTAAGTTTGGTTTGAGCAAATAAATAAAGCAAATGAGCTCATTGTAGGGGTAATGTATTGTCAATCAGGTTTCCTAACAGTTAAGTCTAATGCCTCAATGAGGCAAAAGATAAAGGGAAGGAAGTGAACCTGTCTGGATAGTTTCCCTGGCCCAATGATGACTGTAATCTGGCACATTTACGATGTCCCCACAATGCACGTTTTATGTTACTATTAGTGTGAAATACAATAGTGTTAAATACAATACAGACATGGATTTTCCCAATAAAGGATGATAACATGGTGTGTAAAAATGTCCCCATTAAGCTTGTTGTATTGAAGATGTGTGACAGCAAACACAGGTTGACTTATTATTCTGAAATATTACAGTACAATTTGGAGATTTCTTTTCCTATAGATGACCTTTGACCTCTCGGATCAACAAACAAAGTGCGCCACAAACCTCGTGGACCCAACACCTATCCTTGTACCAATGTTCAACTCAATACGTTGAAAGACTGCGAAACGCATAGCCGGACAGACAGACTCACAGAATCCATTTTTTTAGTAGTATAGATGTCTTGATGCATTGTAATGATATCGTGTGTGAATTGACCCCGCTAAGCTTCTTGCCTTCAAGATATTACCATCACATATTAGCCATTTGAATGAAAAACAATATTTCCATCATATTGAACACACTTTTAAAAATATTTTCAAGATTTTTATATGTAATTTTGTCCACCAATATAAAATTGCGATTTGATAATAAGAAATGTGAACTGCAGTAGTCTCTCTGATTTTCACTACCTCATAAAATATGTCTGTACCTTGTTTTATAGAAATCATAAATATAGCAAAATATAGCAAAGTTTTTCTATTGTGCTATTTC
This sequence comes from Gymnothorax reevesii, assembly GCA_029721435.1. Taxonomy (NCBI): domain Eukaryota; kingdom Metazoa; phylum Chordata; class Actinopteri; order Anguilliformes; family Muraenidae; genus Gymnothorax; species Gymnothorax reevesii. The sequence goes on from CM056575.1 coordinate 54,289,389, forward strand.
TTTTCAACCAGAAAACTGTCATTTTTGGAATAACCTTCCACATCAAAGTCAGAAACTTCAAGGGATTTTTTTTTCTTATTCTTCTATTACTCTAACTTAGAGAGGTAAATAAAATTTCAAGGAAGTCCCCCTTAGGGGAGCTGCGGCATAGCTGCTCAATAGCCGGAGCTGGTCAGTGTGGGGGTTAAAGCACTTTTAGGTTGACATAAATTTCCCTTTGATACTAGTTTTTAAGGCACCAGTTAATCAATATGCTTTGTAAAATAACATTCGGCAGTCTTTCTCTAAAGAATGTTCAGGTCAAGTGTTGCTTCATCCACTATGTATTTTGCATTTTTTGTTTATTTTCTTACTGTAGAATGACTTAACCCCTTTCTGCAGATGTAGACGCTCGCGTCTATAGACTGGGGCGCTCCTGTCATTAGGCGGATGCTACGGGCGCTCGCGAGAAGAAAGGGCGCCAGGGTGGGGAGAAGTTTTTTTTATTTTTTTATTAAATAATTTTTATTTCACAATATAAAACAACAACAACAAAGACACAGCAATCTAACAACAGTACATACAGTCGTAAAGTCGTTAAGCAATGGCTAAATAAAGCATTTACATTCGGGCTTAAGTGTCTGTCTGCCTGCAACCTGACTGCAATTTCGCCACGGTCCCCGATGGATTGCACACAGGACAAGAGACACGACTCCTCCCCGGACCCCCTGCTCTCTCCTGTAGTCCTACTGCGCTTGCGTCTGAGGCAAGTTGGGTTGGTAATTCTCTCTCTGTTGAACTCAACTAGTTACAGACAGGTAACTTGTAAAGCCCCGGCTACACATTTGCGGCGGCACTAGAACACTTTGATTGGAGTAATTGATTTATAATGATCGGGTCTACACTTCGGCGGGACAGGAAAAAAAGAACGCGCTGTCACCGCCGCGTGAAATTTCAGAAACCTCCGAAGGGGTTTCTGAGCGTGTCACGCGACGCGTCCAGTTAAGCGTGTTCCATAGTCAGCCAATAGAAATTCAGGAAACTCTACCACATGATGATCTGCAGGCCAGACAGATTTTTTTTTAAAAATACGTGACTAACTATCCTGTCAAACTCTGAGACACAACCCTGTTCGCTTTCATTTACAAGCAGAATGGGACAAAAGGAAGAAGACAATCAAACTGAACGTTTGATTATCGAAGTGAAGAAAAACAGAGTGCGAGTCTCCCCTAATCTGGTAAAACCTAGTTACTCATTTTGGTAGAAAGTAGGTTTGAACCATTTTTGAAATTACTAAGCTACTAATCATCAAATAAAGTGCCTAGTCACCAATTTGCTCTTTTTTATAAATTTTTTTTACAGCATGTTTATCCTGAAGGACTTCAGTTTTTTTTTTTTTGTTTTCTCTGCTTCATGAAAAAGTGAGTGACTTGGTTTTACCAGATTAGGGGAGGAGTTTCCAGCAAACTCGGAGGACAAAGCGTGTACACCCACTTTACCTGCTAAGGTGTAGACCGTTTGCTCAGAGCATTTTTCGCGGCTTTTCACATGGCGTTAACATGTGTTATAAACCGCGAATGTGTAGCCAGGCCCTTACACAACACACCCACAGCGCCGCCGCGGCTTATGCATCGTGACGCCACCACTAGTTCACCACACAGAGAGACCACACCAAGCAGAGCCAACAAGGCAATAGTAACATAAGGCAGGCCAGACAGAGCGGCGTCAATTATCATCATGGCTTAATGGCAGTCCAGCATGTTGCAGAATGCAGATCAAAAACACAACGTACTACCAAAGCAAATCGTTTGTGTCAAGCCATTTGGTAATGTTTTATTTGAAGTTACAGTGGTCTTGCCATGATACGTATAGATCATGTGGTCTCACAACAGCTGTCTTAATGACAATGTTATTGATCACTTTGCTGTTAGGAAAACAAGGCGAGTAAGACTCTAGAAATTGAGTTGGGCATGAGTCCATTTGAGGCCATTAGACCACTCCGAATGTAGACAGCATTCTCTGTTAGACTTCACAGATATTTGCCACTTCACACACATTCACTTGGTAGTCACACTTTCACATAAGCTTCGCAGGCGACACATGTTCACCTGAACACGCTAGATGTTGTGGGCGAGATTGAGGCTGTCATAGGTATTTTGTTCATGGCCCTGTTTATTGTAGTACAATTACTACATATGGGAGCCGCCAAGCCAATGTTGACATGGAGATTAAAAAGAAATTTGAAGTATGTATTATGATTGGTCATTATAAGGGGAAAACTCATTGTAATATATTGCTAAACTGTAAAAACGCAAATAATTATGAATACATATATAATAAATTGAAATAAATACATTGAAACTTATTAATACTATTGTCATTCCGTGACAATTTGCCTCTTACATTGACTTTTTGAAATTTCTTGCCCATCAAGCAATATTTGTTTCCAAACCTACAGTATTAACAAAAAACACCTTAAATATGAACATATTGAAGTTTCATAACTTAACTATGACAGGAACATCACTTTCTGGATAGTTAAACAAAACATTTAAAAAACCATGTCAATTTTGTGTAATTCCGTGACGGAGTAGTTTTTGCTTGTTTCTTCTATGAAAATTTCTCAAAAATTATATTTTCACTTAACAATATTAAAGAACAAGTTAATACCTTCAATATGACATATGATACTTGATTTTATCTTATTTAGTTGTAGAGTTACAACCCAAAATGTAATGGGACTGTAATTCCGTGACTGCTTGGCGGCCCCCATATGTATATTGCAACAATTATTTGCACTCTTTCTAGTTTACATTTTTTACGATTTGTTTTTTTTTTTCTTACTATTTGTAATTTGTTGTGTTTGTATTTTTCTATGATGAGGAAGATTGTTACATTGGGTCATGACTAGCAGAAACTGATGTTTTTTGAGCCATTTTGTTGTTGTTGGCTAGATGTTGTGGGCTAGATTGAGGTTGTCCTAGGTATTTTGTTTATGCCCCTGTTTATCATAGTACAATTACTACATATGCATATTGCACTAATTATTTGCACTCTATCTAGTTTACATTTTTTACTATTTGCAATCTGTTGTGTTTGTATTTTTCTATGATGAGGAAGATTGTTACATTGGGTCGTGACTAGCAATAAATATATGCAGTGTACCCAGTGTGCAGATTCTCCTTTCTTCCTGTATTTTTCTATAACATATTTGGCTGTTGTATAGTTTATTGTTGTACAATTACTACATTATGCATATTGCAATGCAACTGTGGTTTTAAAATTCCAGAGAAGTGAAGATACCCTGTGCCCTGTGTGAGTTTATGATGAATATTTTGTGGTCGGTGTAAAAAGTTGCGGGGGGGGGGGCACTACCAGAAATCCTGCCTAGGGTGCCAAGTTGCTTAGGAACGCCACTGTCTATAGATATGCAAATTTAAGCACTTAGTTACAGTACTCGACCACGAGATGGATCAGCTATTGAATATTCACAAGCAGGCAGAGCGGAAACGCGATTTAGAGTATGGAGAAGTTCCCTCCAATCCCTGTTTTTCAGGATTTGCATTAATTAAACTCCTCAGCTAAGCCTGATGTGCAAACTGGTCAACATCCTTGCCCATAGTATCGATCCAGTACTTTTAAAAAATTATCACTTGCGACTGAAAAAAACTCTGTAGCAACCATTTTAGCTACAGTGAGCCAACAGTATTCAAAAGTAAAAAATCCGACTTAGTATTGATTCTCTCACATTCTACTGTCAATTACAGTCATCACACACAAAATATGCGTAGTTCCCTCCCGTGGATTAACGCGTATATTCCTTCATTGACAAATTCAGCGCTCCCTTCCATCCACCCAAGTACTGGTGTCGATAGCCAGTCACTCAATTCATGGGCGCCTACATACATTTCGTACATGGGTGTACGAAAAACCTGGTGGCAATCCACCCACACCCCCAGATAAAACCTATCCTAATAAACTTATTGGTTACACTGGGGGACAAATGAAAAAAAATTTTTTTGGTGCCTCAGATTTTAGACTTAATGCTAGTTATATTCAATCACACCGCTGAATAAGAATATGATCTTCATGTCCATCTAGCAGCTCTAGATTTGAGATAATGCACTTATATTTAAATATATCAATGATAACAAGCATAGAAAGTTTCACCATTATCTGATTCCATTAATGTAATTTAATCATAAACAAATTCTAATTGCCTGAAGCCTTTTCTTTACAAAAAGGCAATAATTGTAGTCATCCTTGCTTACTCCTGATCGGTTGTATGTATAACAATTAGGAGTATATCATCACGAAAACCAGAGTTGATGGAGAAAAACTGATGGCATATTTAGAAATCAGTGACCAAAATTTACCTGACAGGTCTAATATCTCAGATACCAAGTTCCCCAGAGTTACTGCAAAGATCCTTCACAAAACAGTATTTGTCCCTTAAAGTGGAAAATATCAGCTTTAATCCAAAATAAAATTTAAGAAAAAATTTTGAATTTGATTTAACGATTAACATTCACAGCTTACAGAATGGCTTACATTTGACAAGTCTCCACACACCCCAGTTTTCCATTCCCCAAAATTTTACATTTGATTTGTATACTGTGATGAGTCTCAGTGCTATGTCAGAGGACCTATTCTTTAAAAGATATGAGGCAAGATAACATTTTAACGATTCCCCCCTTTATCATGCATTATGTTCAAAGTACAGGAAAAAACAAAGAAGCTTAGAAATTACTCCCGTTCTCACAAGCATTGTGAGAACAGTAAAAAATGGAGGTCATTTCTTGAATTTTGAAGCTTTTATATTTAAGTTCCAGGTCAAATTTTTTTGACTGTAACAAGCACCAAGACATACAATTTACTTGTAGCTTCAAAGCATTTATTTAATATTTATTAATTGTGAGTGAGAGATTGTAAAACAGAAGGAGAGAGACAAGTAGGGGGAGTGAACTGTTCCACAAAATAGCCAAATTTTTCATTTATGTATTAGCAATTTCTTCCCTTTGATACTGTCCCATCTGATCATAAGTCTGTGAGCACTGTTTATACTTATTTTTAAAGGGTGCTGCATGGGACTCAGTTTAGGTAGGGCTGGACGATATGGCCAAAATTTTAATCACAATATGAAGTGTTTGCATCCAAAATGCAACAAGTTCCAATATTACAAAAATTGAGAAAATTCCATTGAGCAATAGCCCTGTGCCTCTTACAAATGGTGCAAAAAAAATCTGTATTTAGAAATTCATGCTATAAAATGTATTTTTTTCATGATCAAAGTTTGTGTTTTTTTGATAAAATGCAATAGACATCAACATAGAAAAAGGTGATTTACTCAAAATGAGTAAAATGGATATATTGCTCTTTGGAAACAAACTCTTCATATATATCCTAATGTTGCTCTATACGAAATAATTCCGATATTGATATGAACCATATTAAAGCTGCAAAAAACTTCCAAGAAGGCCCACCACAGGCATCTTTACCGAAAAACTTCTAAAAAATGAATTTGCCATGTTTATGAAACCTCCTCTGTGCAGGCTATTTTATGTATGACAGCCTTTTTGTTACTGCAGTGATATTAGAGACAGAAATGTTCCGTATTCCCAGGCTAATATGGCTATAAAGTGAGAGAGTGACAATCTTTGTACTCAATATCTCAAGAAGGTTCCAGCTTTATCTTCTAAATTTCGCACTCTAACAGATGCAGCGTAGGAGATGAGCTGATTACAGTTAGGAAAAATTTCTGAAGTTGCACCATACCTCATCAATGTGCCAAAACGCACTGCATCCTGTACAATCCAGTAGGACGGCACATTGGTTCTGTCAGTAAGCCCAAAGGATCCTAGACTCCGTCCAGGGGGTCCACTGCGTGTGCTGGTTTTCATTCTAATTTCAAATGCAACTCAAGAATTTTCTCTAAATAGTGGTCAAACATCCCTACAACAAAGGGACTAAATCAGGGGCGGATCCAGGAATTTTGGAAAGGGGGGACAGCCCCCATACAAGCGCTCAAGGCGCAATGCCTGGAGGGGTCTGGGGACCCTCCCCCAGAAGAATTTGAAAATTAAGGTGCCAAATATGCGTTTTCCTGGCATCTGGGAACAAATTCAAGGTCTTATAGTTAGCCGAAAAAAGCTTTTTTTTCATTAACAATTATCTCTACTTAAGGTACAAGTTTCCACTTGACTCAGCAAAGACAATAAAAACAAAGGCACTTGGAACCTATTTTGATAGAAATGGACAAATTGTGAAACTGATCTAAGCATCCATCAGGATAGATCATGGATTACACATTTAAAACACAACACTAAAGTTGTTTTCTTTCATTGAGAATGGTATTTAATTCACTTTGAAGTGAATTTCGTACTTGCACATTAAGCATATTCAGTATACATGCAGAACTACAAAATCATCTTCTGGAAATTTTTAATTCTCACTGAATGGGTTGATGAAGAGCATTCTTCAGGGGTATCTGCAGGCGTACATATCCATCACTTTGTCATAATCAAGTTTAAGATCCAGTTGCACTGCCACAAATGTTACTCTCAGATATAGGGCTGTTATCCCTACTTAAACGTTATAGCTATTCATATAGTTAATCCATATAGGACTGCATGTAACAGACAGTGCACACTTGTCAGAGTTGAATAGTCACTTGCTATTTTACACATTCAGCTATAGAAATCATTAGTATTGAAGAGGCCTAGTTGCCCCGTATTAAAATATAGCATTTAAACTGTAGTGCAAAAAATACTCAGAGGATTAACGTAACTAGAGGTGTCAATATCACAACGTAAATGCTTTAATAAAAGTAGAAGTTCTGCATTTAAATTAGGAGTGAACTCATCCATAAAACCGTGTTTCAGTATGGCTTGCTTGTGAAGATTCAACAACTGATCCTGGTTTGCCATCTAGTGATAGAATATCGTAACTGCGTGCATAAATTTGAAGCTTCATGTCCGCTGGCATCAACATCTGTACAAAGATACCTGCTGAGCACCGTTGTTCTTAAACGCGCCAAATCCAGATAATCCTTACGACGAATTACATTCATATTTTAATTTGTAACGAGTAACGAACTGGCCAGTGTCAACGTAATGAAGTGAAAGTATACTTTTTATATTTTAAATGCAGAAAAGTAAAAGTCAAAACTCAAGAAAAGTCAAATCCTCAAAAAAAAAAAAAAACTACTTGAGTAGGCTACTGTTCGTTACTATACACCTCTGACCATTGACCATCACAAAGTGCGTTACGACTCAACTCTTTTTTTTTTTGGACTCCCCCCGATGATTTAATTTTTCCGCCATGGCAATTTTTCGAGCTTTAAATCCGGTGTGCAATGTGCGAAAAAGGCTCTCTTCGAAACTCATTCTGCAGAAATAAGTCTATGTAAATTCACTTATGCTTGTGACCACAGACACCAGTGTTTACAGAAAGAAAAACGTAGCTTAATAGAAAAGGCTACACTTCCAAAAATATTGTTTTAAGCAATGTGTGGACAAGCCCAATTTAGGCCTACTACACTGAAGAGTTCGGTTTTCGTGCTAAGCAAGGTCAGAAATGACGTAAATGCGCTGCTTAAATATGTTTTAAATATTCATTTACTTGTCCTTAGTAAACACACAGGTTTAACATTAAAAAATGTGAGCTAAAGTAAACCGCATGTTCTAATTTTCACGAAGTACGGTGCCTTCATCAGTTTTCATGCTGAAGTCGTTTTTCTTGCGCCAAGCAGCCTTGCATATGACGCATTAACGACTACACAAGCAAGACTTTAAATTTCATAGTTTTGCGTTTTTATTGGCTTTTACCTCATGTTCACGCTGTATTTCTTCACAAAAGCTAAACACCGAAACCTAAGCCAGAATCGGCGAGAATAACGCATCATTCACATAAGCACGAAATCTGTGCTGACGCGAAAACTGAACAGTTCAACTGCATCAGATTATTCTTTTCAGAGCTCCAGACAACGACTGCGGCGCGCAAAAACGCTGATAAATCTCAAGAAAATGAGCAGTGACCAGACCATCAGATTTCCCCTCACATTCGGACACAGGATTTTAACTCGCAAGACAGCGAAATCCTGACACAAAGCCCCTGAAACATTTCATTTCGACATTAACGTTAGCTGGCCAGTTCAGCAATTCTCTCGGGGCTTAATTAGTGCTAAGTTATCAAACACTAAGACGGCTAACGTAACTAGCTAGGAAACGAAAAATCATGGTAACATTAACGCACATTTACACTTTTCCCTCCAACTTCAAGGTTACACAGTTGGTTCTTCAGAGAAACCTTTTCTTAACCTATAAACTGTATAGTGTTAGCTGAGCAAATATGGCGCTTCATGGTGTTTTTAGTTCGTGGTTCACTTCATCTCAACGAAAGCCGAACCGTGGCGCTAGTTCTGCTGTTGCGTTTGTGCAGTGACTGCTCTGTCCTCGCCGCAGTCCGGGTTGGAATATCCCACTTGGGTTGAAAAGGGGGTGGACAATAATTCAAATGCGATTATTTAAATGCAAATAAGATGTGTTTATTTTATTTTTAATAAAATATAATTTATTTAAAATCAAATTTATTCAACTAAATATTATATAACAACGCTGTGACTTTAAAATAGCTGAAAAAAAAAGTGGGGGGGCAAAATACTAGTTTTGCCACCCCACTTTTCAAAGTGGGGGGGCCTTTGCCTGACTTGCCTATAGGTGTAGGCGCCTATGACTCAATTGTTTACTCTGACTCATCTGCGTAACTCTACAGTTATAGTTCACGCCCCCGTGAAGCTTCCCTGGTTACGATGTATTGATAGACTCGTTTCTTATCCAATTCCCGAGTGTTTAAACTTTCCTCAATAACTGAAATACATTGATCGGACAATAAGAATAGGATATAAAGCTAAGCATAAAAGTAAGGTCCGTTGTGTTCTTCGAATGTTGGCCTCGGTTGCGCAGCTGAAAATGACGCAATATCAAAGAAACAAAGACACTCGAACCCGGCCTGAAGTGTTCAGTTTCATTTACAAAATAAATGTTGTATGGACGCGGTCAATGGGAATTATTCCGAATGAAACAGCACTGGAGGGTTCCTTCTACCCGATACATCTGTCTCTGGAGGAGGGCATCAATGAAGAAAACAGGTTATACTTCTACTCTGTTTGCATTTTGCTCCATATGGCTTTTTGCTGTAGAATTTATACCACGTTTAAAGACATCGAATGCTGAGGTTTTCGTTTCTCCAAATGCATGCAGCTCATGCACGTCGGTAGATCCCTCGGTACGTTCATTACACTATTCTGCTGAATATGGAGGCAAATGTCGTTTGATTTTTCCTGAAAGTGACATTTCTGTTCTGTTAAAATCAGGTGTATTTCAGAATTCAGATATTACTGAGTTTGCGAGTTTTTTTTCCCTTATAAGGTGTCAGGTTTTGAGTCCGGATGTCAGAGCGGTTAGCTTTTCATTGCAGCGTGAATGTTACAGCTGTTTAATCAGCACTTTGTTTAATGCTTGGGGGACTTCGAAGAAAAATGGACAATATTGTTAACTTTATTATGGAGAAAAGGCATGTTTTGTGTTTGGAGAGGTTACTGGTGACCAATGATGTTCAACTGCACTGATATTGATAAATTCATGCTAAACTCAAATTTCATGATGAATTTCATGCCCCAAAAGTTAATTTGTGTTCAACATATGATTAATATCTGATTTGACAGTGAACCATTTTGATTGATCTCAGACTTTGGGGAGACACCTGGATAGCTGTCTCATTTGGCTCATAGAAAGCGGGCAATGTAGAATGTAATGTTCAAGATGAATTGTACTTGTGGTCAAGAAGTTTATGATCCCAGAAATGTATAGATTTAAGCCCCAGCAGTTTTTCATTTGTCAGTATTATTTTTTAATTATTTTTTTCAATGGTGAATTCTCATGATGATTTTTTATGTTTGCAGTCCCTTTTCTCCACCAAAATCATAAAAATAAACTGAAATACGATGGGGTCTAAATGCTTCAAGTGTCTAGACTCTATTGAGCTGAAGTTTTTCTGTCTGTGAAGCTGCAAACTTGAATTATAAAGCCAGAAATCAGGTAACACCTAAAAAGCGGTGGTGGTGGTGGTGGTTGTAATCTTTCAATAGTTAAAACTGTCCAATGTTTTTTTAAGTAGCGGGACTTGTATTGAATTGTATTGCATTGTACCATCAACAAACGTTACTATACTATTAGAACATTTTAATGCATTTTAGGGGGGACAACTTTATGGTAGGAGGGGACACGACCCCTGCGTCCCCCCTCCTGGATTTGCTCTCCTGGTTACAATAACATCATATGCTAATAATTTCACTGACTTGTACATTTCTTATTGTGTGTTTCAGCCTAGAGGTCAGCATCTGGCACTGCACAATATCATCAGCTACTGGTCCCACAGAGAGCAGGCACTGGTATTATGCCATATTTTCAGCAACACTTTTTTTTGTAGAGTCAGGGGCATAGAACTCTTCAATAAAAACTGCTTGACATGTTATTATTAATTTTAAGTCATACTAATTTCAGAAATTTGTGTTCAGACATCCTGAGTGATAGTTGATAACACAATCTGCCCACTCAAAGTTTTGTTGGTGCTTCCAAATATAGAAATGACTACTTTTGTTTTCCCTGAGATATCAGCACTTTTTAGCTCCGGGTAAAACGCCCCCCTTCGTGCCCACAACATGCTTAAAATGGTATGCCAAACTCATGGGCATCAGTTTGTTATGAAAAGTGGGGGAGGGGACAATAAATATCAGAATGAGTGCGTTTTGAGAATCGGTGGGGACAATGACATTAATCAATGTTTTCACTTATGGTGAAATACTGCCAAAGCAGGCATGGGCATATTTTATGTTCTATGTCAATAGTCCAGTTTCCATTTCATATCTAGCAATTTTTTGGCAAATTTTAGACAATTCACTTCAAAGGAAATATGACTGACCTGCGTTTCCATCAATCGGCTTGGAGCAAATAAACTCCAATGTATTAAGCCAGGTCTTCCACAAGATGGCAATAAATCACTTGTAACCTGTGTACCATATATAGGCCCTACAGTAGCCCACAACATTAGAAGAGGAGGTTGCAATTTGATCCAAAAAAAAAAATGCTTATTAAAATAGTGCAATGGAAACCCGACTACCGTCATGTACTGAATTAGAAGATAAACCTAGTTTTTTTTTCAACCACGAGGAATTCAATCGCAGGATTGATACCTGGAAATTACATTTCATTCCATTGTTTAAATAAACTGTCGATAAAGCCAACGCCAGCGTTAGTGAACGATTACCAGCGAAACTGATGAAATAATTTGCAGAAATTGGTGTTTATCAATGATGATACCAGAAATGATAAATCGCAAGGCTCCAACCGAACACCAAAACGGCAGAGTAATGAGTAGTAATGGGAACACATATCTGAATTGACGAGCCTCGGGGTAGGAAAAGCTTAATGCGGGGCGGCATATCCCTGGGTTACGCAGTTTGTAGTAGGAAAGGGGTAACAGTTACGATCAGGTTTCGAATTACACATTGGCTTTCGGGGGGAAGGCCCATTTTCCAGTGGGCACCACTATTAAACCAGGTCACATGCATGTGCACAAATGCGAGTGTGTAGCAGCCCGGTCATACTGCGTTAAATATTGTACGAATACCATTGTTAGCATTTAATACCACAAGAAATATTTCATAGAGTCACAAGCAAACATCAAATTTCTGGGAAAAAACAAGAACGAAATTGGTCATCAGCTGGAGAGGAATTTCATATTCAACCAATATCAAATGAAATCAGTACTTTTTCGGCGCAACTTGATGTTTGGGTGCCCAGAGAAGCATTTGGGTATGTTGACTACATCCAGTCAAAAAATGTTGGATTTCATTTCTAGTGCTGCTGTATGCGTTAATAACATTTCAACCAGGAGAGACTCAAGTGAAATCAAGAAGTATTTATTATCCTTTGAGGATAAAGGGGTAACATGCTTATAATCGAATCAAGTCTTTGGCGCTTGGACTCTTTGGGAAGACTCGAAGATCGAGAGCGCTGCCCGGAGCAGCCGCAGGAAATCCCCCACTAGAGTCCAGACACTGGTGGTGGTGGTGGTGGCTAAAGACTGGTGAAGCAGGAGTGGAGGAACGGGAGATCTGATGAGTAGGGTGGCATTGGGGCGGAGGAGGGTCAGCAAGCGGCAGCATGGGCGAACTAGGGTGGAGAAAAGAACATATTTAAAAAGACGGCAGCAGAATGATTGGCTAGCAATGCGATTGAGGTGTGCCCTGGTTGGATAGAAGCAGTCAGCTGCAATGTCAGCTGACTGCTCATTGACAGCCCCGGATATTGTCTGCGGAGAATCACGAGTGAACATGCATGACCAAAATGGACAGGGTTGACGAGAGCGAAAGAGAGAGAGTCTTCCTGACTGAACTTCCGCTAAGCTTCATTTAATACCAGCAGCCATGTCACAGATGACACATCAGGTTGCTAGGGCATGCGCAACTTTCTCCTCTACCGCGATACTTGGGTCACTTGAAACAATCTTTTTTGTGCAGCTACCTCACTTGAGCATTATTTCACATAAAGGCAGGATATGATAGTGACTTGAAAAAGCACACGATGAGATAGATGAAAGCTGCAATATTTGAAACAATGCCACCATGTCCCCCAAATGGCCCAGCTGAACACTGCTGGCATGAACCCCATAAAATTATCAATTCACTGCACAGACAGCCTTATTTCTGCCATATATCCCATGTATAAAAAAGACTCTGAACGAAAACAAAAGTCACTTATGGGCCTACTTACCAATTTAAACGCCATTTGGCAAGCTTCGCGTAGAGCAAATTCCTCGACTTGTCTTGATTTTTATACAATAGCCATGAAAGTTATCATTATTTAGGTCAGGGATGGGCAACTCCAGTCCTGGAGGGCCGGTGTGTATGCAGGTTTTTATTTCTATCAATTACCCTGACTAATTGAGTTAATTGGCTGCATACACAAATATAGACTTTTGCAAAGGTTTGATCGAAGAAAAATGTTTTTATGTTGGGAGACAAGAACAGTCTTTGGTGGTATTTCATGATATTTCAATGAAATGTCAGATTTCATAAATAGCTTGGCTAATTTAGATTACTATCTAATTAAAGGCCAGAGGTTGGTGTGAAAACCAGGGACAGATACGGCCCTCGTTGCCCATCCCTGATTTAGGTCAACCGCTATCTTAACTTGATCTGTAACCAGCTGGCTGCATTGTTGCTTGAGGGAGAGTCGTCCGCAGTGCGGCAACTGCTTGTCAGAAGGCCGAACGAACTTAGTTTTTGCAGCTTTGCGACCCTCTCCTCCTGTTCTGTATTTTCTTTTCTGTGAAAAGAGTCTGTGTCTGATCTTCATATTTCGCGCTCGAACTATCAGCAGTCACCTTGGTCACATGATCAAATCAAATATAGACTTGATATTGGACAACACATTACCCAGCAATCACCTTGATACATTTGCAAATCAGTGTGAAATAAAATCAAAGAAAATAAGATTATTTTTAATTTAATTAATATTTTTTAAAACGTGTGTAGATTAAGGATGTAAGTTTGTCATAAAATGCAATGAATTATTGTTAAGAGGAAACCCATGATATAGGCTTTATGAGGGTTTATATTTCACTGTTTACGTAATTATCACAGTAGGTAAATAATTTTTGGACGCCTAATAGTCTGCTTATAATTGCAGAATCGGTTTGTTAGACGGCGAAGTTGAGAAGTACATAGGGTCAATATTTATATTAATTATGGAGCATGAATGGTATCGAGATATCATCGTTCTTATGTAGACGGAACACAAATAGGCTAACTGGCTGATTGCGAATTCGGGAACTAGCCAGACTATTTCGGGAACTAGACCAAGATTTTGGGGGAAATTTTCCCTACCAAATAGCGCACTATTCGTGTATTCAAACAGTAAGAACAGCTGTCTAATTTGACATTGGGTTAATTTCACAACCGCAAAATAGCGCACTAGTTTAAAACTTCGGTCTGATGAGAATATGCTTATTGGCAACTCTGCTCTTTCTTGTCCTCATCCTGGCAGTAACTTTGTTGCAGTAGCGTCTCTGGAAGTGATAATTGGTGGGGCCTGGACCACGCCTTTGCGTCAGTGATTGTTCCTGGCTTGTACTCAGTTATTTTCCGTTATTAACACATTTTCCAATTTTGACAATAATCCTCTGGCAATCGAAGTTACGGTTTCTCTCTCCATGCGATCTACTGATGACTAAATAATGGAATAAATTCAGATCAGAAAAATTATTTAGGCCACTCAAAAATTGTTCAACGCTCTATGAAAGACAAAATGCTCTCAGACGTCTGCGCTTCCTTTTCCACAAGTCAAGTGATTTAACTGGCGCTTCATTATCGTTTTGTTTAAATATAATAAAAGACCATTTGAAACTTCCGTTTGCAATTCTGAATAATGCTGATTTAAATGCACGAAATTACGCGTCCAGATTGTTGCCGCACCGAAATGTACCATTCCGTACCGGCGTGTTCTCGAAATGAATCTATTGCTCAGTCCCTCTAGGAAGTTGCATGTCGCGATTGCAACTATTAAAGCAAATTCAACCAATCCACGCAAATTTCTTGTGGACAAAAAAATAAATCACCAGGACATTGCAACTTTCATTGGCACTTTTTGAAAAAGTTACAGCAACAATGAATAAATAAATAAAAATAAAAAGCCAGGAAATTCCTGGAAGCATTGTTTGCCAATTATGCTAATGATTGCGTGCAAGTCAGGGTTAGTAATTGTTTTAAAGGGGAGCTCTGGGCCCCACAAATCTTTAGTCCTAGAAACGCCCCTGCTTTGTTGCTGAAATTCTGAGTCTGTTCGGGTCTATGCAACTGTGTTCCTCTAGCTGAAGTCGTTACAATGTTGCTGCCAGTCCCGTTTCTATGCAGGCACATTTAGACGCCGTTTGCGGTCTTTCCTATAAAATGATGTGTAGGACGATTTTTTTTCATTGAATTAAAAAAAAAACACTGCAAGATAAAGTGGGGGGGACAAAATGACTTCTGACAAAACTGCCCCCTCTAAACTGACGCCGATGGCCATACTGCATTCTCAACCAATAATCACAATTAAGTAATAAAATGTAAACTATATTTGTAAAAATAATAGGGGTGACCTGGAACATTTGACTATTCGAGGATTTAATTTGGCGGAGTCTGATTCGACTATCAACCGTAGTCAATTCATCGGAAAATGTTATGCGACCAAGATCGTACCATTCTGACTACATGGGGGTGCCCAGGCTGCTCAGCATAAATCTTTACATAGAATGTCTTTGTTTTCGTTATATGTAGCCTATTTCGAGACAAAATCAGCCTAATTTCTGTTACTACAGAATTGAAAATGACGTGTGCGTTTAAACAGTAGACTTATACTTACTATGCATTGATAAATCACCCTCTGCAGTCAGCGCCGTCGCAGAGGGGCGCGAGGCCCCTGTGCCTACTTGATATGCGAGGCCCTGCTCACATGCACGTGCATTAATCATCTCAGGCTGCAAACACATAGCTGTTCTCGTTATACCCGTTGAAATGACATGCATTTTTAGACTAAAACGGCATTATTGTGGAAATAATTCAAACTATGTTTTTTTTGGATATCATAATCCTTCAGAGGAAAAAAATCAACAGCACAACGAATAGCTTTTATCAGCTCAGCTGTCACTTTATAGTGGCATGTTGAAGTATGACAATGCGTCACGAGTTACAATTCAACAAACACTCATCCCTAATGGCTCACACTCTCTGGTGACAATCACTTATTTTGACTCATTTCTATGAAAAAATCTCAGATTAACAAAGGCGTAGTATCCACTGACACCTGCAACAGTTAAACATTTGATTATGATTCAATATATTTTCGAATACTTGTCAGTCACAAACGCTCTGCTGCAGTATAACGGTAAAACATCAGGTGTGTCACTTTCCTTGCCTATTTGGCCGCAAACTCAGCAATTACATCCTTATAATACAGCCTGGATGCAACAACTTTTCCGATGGACAGAAGGGCGAGCCCGTATAGTCTCTCCTGCGACATGCAACATTTTTACCATGTATTGGCACATATTGAAGGATAACACTTGCCAAGTTTCATCTGTAATATCAGATTGGTTCTATTTTTAAAGCTGCATTAAATAAAATCAAATCTTTAGGCTTAATGATACCATGTACACAATTGTAAATTGATGGTCAATCTTCTTAAGGCACTTTTGTGGGACAATTCCTTTTCATTGGTTATGATAGCTCATTATCAACCTTACAATGTTCCTTTGAACATTAATGTGGTCTTGGACACAGTTGAGGATGATTAAAATTTGATGATAACAATCTTGCAGTTACCTTGCAAATAGTACCTGGTGTTATATGGATGCTGTAAACAAATAATTCAGCCTCATTATTTCAATGCCAATGGTATGATGTCTGGTCTGTAATTATGCAGTATCTGTGCACAGTTTTGATTCTCATTCGATCTTCAAATGGGACCTTGTCCAGACTTGATCTGTGAAGTAATGTCATACTCATAACTTGCCCTGCATGATGTCATCATTATGCAATCAGCATGATGTTATCATTATGCAATCCTTGTCATTTTCTTTATAAAGAGTGACCCAATATTGAGATAATAATATAATTTTCACCATGGAGCCAAACTGCGCAGTTGGCAAAAAAGTGGGGGATGAGTGTCACAAAACCGCTTTCACTAAAAAAAAGTGGAATGGTCAAATTCAATCAATTAAGTAAAGAAAATAAGGAACTTCTGATGTGAAGGTGTGAAATTTCTTCAGAAGATGAAGACACAATTTGCCGAAAAGATGTTTTTGTCATATTATGAAAGTTGTCAACGATATTGCTGTGACCCAAGAAATGTTCATAAAAATAAGATAACAAGTAAGTACACTCACTAAAATATTTTCACCAAAATTATCTTTAAAGCCCCCATTAAACATATACTCTGATGGAATTCTGATTTTAAAACTGTATTTTGTTCATTTTACAACACCAGCATTCTATAGACCAGGGGTTCCCAAACTTTTCCAAATCAGGGCCCACTTGAAAATCTAAAAAATGTCCGCGGCCCACCTTTGACCTATAAACAGTACATAGACAAAATTATGCATTCTCAGAACACTTAACAGCAACAATAATTGTTGTTGTTAAGAAAATAAAATAAATTAAAAAAAGAACAACAATAATTGTTGTTGTAGTTATTTATTTATTTATTTTTTTTTATTATTATTATTTTTATTATAATTATAAAGATTCAGGATTGAAATGAAAGCAGGGGGATAAAGGAAGCCCAAACTTTTAATCTGTCGTGTACCGTTTCTCAATATGCGTTCTTCTCTGTACTTCTGTTCTAGTGAACTTAAGAAACGTCATCCGTCTGAGACCAAGTACTTTCTCAATTCAAAGTTCGCATCTCGACGAGAACGGTTACCAGTCACGGAAGTGTTCTTGACACGCCCATTTTGCCGAGGATGCATCGGATGGTAACTTGTGTGAACTTGACAGCACGCACAACCCAGAATTCTTTTCGGCATCCAAGCGCGAGCGGGGCGCGATATTTTTTTCCATAACGTTAATGCGTCGCTATTCTGGAATTCTGGTCCCCCTACCGTTTGCCTTCAGTGTTACTCCCAAGCGAGCTGTTTGGCTACCTAGCTAGTAATAGTATAGCGAGCGCGTCAGTGTATTTAGCTGCACAGGCAATTGGCTTGCGCACTGAAAAAGCTGCAGTTCGCTTTCAATGATCGAAATATTCTCCGACATAATTACGCCGACAAAATAAGGCTGCAGTTTGCGTACACTGTCATACTCATTAGCGAGCTAGTTGGCTTCCTAGAAATCAAGCTCCTCCGCTCCGAATCTGCCCCGGCTCTGAGCCGGATCAGCTGGAGTCGGCACATAGCCGGGGCAGATCTGGAGCAGAGGTGCTTGCTATCTGGGTAGCTATTATTGAACTGTGTATCATAACAAGCACTCCAATGTAGTTACATGGCCAACTGGCTAGCGAGCTAAAAAGGCTACAGTTCGCTCACAATGGAATAGTCGGCTAGCTAGCTAGCAAGATAGAGACCTCGATATCTATAATGTTATAGCTTGCATGCCAATGTATTAAACATCCTAAAGTCGCTTTCACATCGGACGCGAAACGAATTCTTCGCCCGACAGATTACATTCAAATTCAATGCGAAAACGCGTGTGTTCGCGTCTTTTCGTTGACTTTGAATTTAACCTGTCGTGCGATAAATTCGTTTCGCATCCAGTATGAAAGCGGCTTAAGTCTTTTGTTGCAATATTCGTTTGCCATTTCTTGGCTGAATTCTCTTCTGGTGATTTTAAGGCGAGGAACCATTATCCGAGTACATTTGGAATATTGCCTGCTTTACGATGTTTTATGTCGAATATGCTCCAGTGTTTTCGGAGTCGAGAAACTCCGCAACAGCTGGCGGAATGTAGCGAAGCACTTAAAGTTGCTCACGTTCACAGACCGCTCTACCGCTCTTCCCCTCTTCTGAGTGTTCCTAGCCTTGGAAGTGCACATTGTGTTTGCATTTCATTTTAAGTAAACCAGTGAAAATAATCAGAAGTTGAAATGCGGACACCAGCGAAAACGACAACGTTAACGTCATCAAGTACGTTCCTGCTCCAATTGCAGAAAGACCGTACTCTCGTCCTCCCACCCCCAGGGAGTTCGTTCTTTCATCTGAACTCGGCAAGTCCAAACTCATGGAGTTCACAAGTGCAAACTTTGTGTACTTGTTATTGAGAAACGGCCAGAATTAATTATCGAACACAGTACGTGCTACTCCGATTATGACCCCCGGTCATGATGACAAGAAAGCTACGTTCCAATCATAAACTATAGAAGGTTCCCAAAATATTATGAGGTCAGTAACACCCAATAGGTTATTACTTCTAAATATTTTTAAAAATCGTGCAATAAATATTTTACAATAAAAATATTTAAAAAATCATATTTACAAAAATGAATAATATTTTGCATGACCTCTCACGGCCCACTTGCAGTACTACCACGGCCCACCAGGGGGCCGCGGCCCACACTTTGGGAATCACTGCTATAGACCAAGAAACAGCAAGAGAATTTACTTTGAAACCTGGTCAGAAATGGTGCAGCAACTGTTACCATTATTGCAAGCATGGAAATGAGAGGTACCATACTGCAGCATCTGATGAGCCGGTGCCTAGTGCCAGTACCGATAAAGCATATGTTGATGATTTGATTCTTCGTAGGCAGCTCGATGTAAGAGCAATTAATTCAAACAGTTCACCCTAAAAACCTGTGAGTGACACCGACAAGGTTGGATACATTAAACGCAGAGTGAACTCTATGGAAACAGCCACAAAGACTAACTTTAGTGTAAAAATGGTCAAATATTTTATAGCTATAAAAATTGAACCAATCTGATACTACGGATGAAACTTGTATTGTGTTATCCTTAAATATATGCCAATACATGGGAAAATTTTCAAGGCTGTCATTCAGTAGTTTTTGGTGGTGAAATATGAGAAAGTTTTTGGTAAAACATAAAATATTCTAATATAAATAGGCCACTGGAGCTGGAAGAAATGGTAATTTAAAACTTTCTGACTGTTTGCACACATGCATAAACATCAGTTTAGACATCATGAAAATGAGCCATTCTCCCTCAGCAGTACTGCAAAGGTACAGCATAATTTTGCTAAATCAGCTCTCTCTCAATTTTGGGTAGTCAGCAGATGACCATGAACTGAAGATACTCATATGATGAAGCCAAAAATGAGAAATTCAGGAAGAATTAGCCCTACATGCAAGATTACAACCCTGCAGCATCATTACTTTGCTGTAAATAAGCATTCAAATTTGGTCAAAAATGCATTTAGCAAAAATCGTAAAAAATGCCTGAGAGTATAAATGGCCATATCTAAGCAACTACTGCACTTACAGACCTGAAATTTTGCAAGCATTCATTCCTTGGGCAGGGTTCCCCCTGGTTCTGAAAAATATTCTTCACTTTCTCCTTCGAGAAATAAAATAAAATTAAAACATTCTTCACTTTATCATACTCATCATTTTTTATTAGTCACTCATGGACTTTATAAAACTTTGAAAAGCCTTCAAACCAGACAAAGGGCATGCAGCATGAACAAGGTCAAACCTCAAATATTTGTGTTATAACAGGTCTCTTCATTATACTTTCAATTGTATATGTAATTTTGGCTCCATTCAAGTCCAATATCTAATAATGGGGACCCTGTGGACCAGAAAAGCGAAATTAAAACCTCTTGAGCATTTAGCATGGAATTTTTGCAAAAGACTGGCAATAGAAATCCCTTTAAACCCTTAATTTCTTTTTTTTCCCCATAACATTTTTATCAATGCAGCCATTTTTGGCATCCCAAAATTATTAAGGGACATACCCTTTAAGGGGAGTAGAGAGCCCCAGGGCTCTCACTGTTTTTTTGGAGTCAAGGGTCAGTAACTCCTGTGACTTTTTTTCAGGGGTCAACCTTCTGAACTCAGGGGTCATAAATGTTTTTTTTTACAACTTTTCAGGGGTCAGATATGGATGCACTTATCCCTCTATCTTCATAATGATTTCTTCACTTTTATCGCAATTGCCTTTGCATGTGCTTTGGTTTTTCAATTAACCTGAGTACAGCTTCAAGATCTATTCAAGAGTAAGAGTGTGACTGACCACTCTATTTCATTCTGAAGCGGCTAAAACTGTGTTGTTGAAGCTGGACTTGGGTTTAGCATTGGTTTGCTTAAAGATTTAAATCACTCCAGCAACTAACCATTCCCAAGGTTGAGTTTAAATTGTTGCTGTGTTCAATTTTGCCCCTTACTTCTCCTGTCCCACACTGATGTATCTTTGGATTACCGGGCGATCAGGTTAGTATTAATGTCACTCAGTAGGCTCAGAGGATGAGGTTTCCAATAACGCTAACAAATGAAGAAAGCCTAAACCCACATTTCAAGTCCATATAGCAGAGTTGCGTAATCAGATCATGAAAAAAATTATGTACGCAGGCTTTCAGAAAATATGATACAATAATTAATGGTTACATATTCAATACTGAATTTATGAATTCAAAAAAGTAGAAATGAGATGTGAGTCTCTGGGTTTTTAGTGTCCTCTGATGCTAGAATCATCTAATTTATTTACAAATTCAATGAAGTTCAGCGTTCAGAGCTCGATGTTCTCGACGGAAAAAAACAGAGAAGTTTCAGCTTATTTTCCGCCCCACTCGCGGCGCTTTTGCAACAGCACTGAACTCCTCAATGTCGCTTTTCTCTTACCAACAAAGCTAAAATCAAGAGGAGGGAGGGCCTCACAATATCAACAGCTATGGTGTTTCAAATCACTTGACAACAATTAGGTTTGGTAAATATTCTCTGTTTTGGGAACTCAAGGTTTGCCGAAAGTTAGTTGGTTAGTATTAATGTTTTCTAAAGTGAAGTTTACAGCCCAACAGCTGTAGCAAGGTACATTGCTACTGCGTAGGTTCCCATTTCCTTCAAAGGAGAATTCCGGTGTGAAATTGACTTGAGGTATATTGAAAAATGATAATAATGAGAACTAACTTTTGTCAAATACCCCACTTCAGTACGTACGCAACATTTCAAAATAAATGGCTTTTTAGCTGAAGCTCCCAACAGGCTTACAATGGTAGTGAATGAGGCATAGTGTTGCCATGCAAAGAAATCGCTATTTTTTTCACCATTAACAAGGCTCAAAGTAGCTCCACACTTCATCTGTAGAATTCCAAGGGCCCTGACATTTAAAACGAGGCACAAAGAACTTTGAAAATGCACCAGTAGTTTATTAAAAAAAGACTATTTATGCAAACAGTACTTCGAGGTAGTTTCCAGTCACCTCCATCTTGAAAGTCACGATAAGTGAACTGAACACAGTTTACTTCCTGTGTTCTGGTGAAGACACGATAACTCGATTGACGCGCACAAACAAATAGGAAGGATAGGGGAACAGATCGCAATCTATTCGTTTGTGCTCGTCAATCGAGTTATCATGTCTTCACCAGAACACAGGAAGTAAACTGTGTTCAGTTCACTTATCGTGACTTTCAAGATGGAGGTGACTGGAAACTACCTCGAAGTACTGTTTGCATAAATAGTCTTTTTTTAATAAACTACTGGTGCATTTTCAAAGTTCTTTGTGCCTCGTTTTAAATGTCAGGGCCCTTGGAATTCTAAACAGAGGTATTAGCACTGAGGGGTCTATTCTCCCATTAGCGCGTATGTCCTTTTTTACGTGTTATGGCCCCAATTTATTTTTACATTACAACACAACAGCAACAGCAAGGGATGACAGACACAGTTTTAAAAACTTAAACACATTTAATTAAACACACAAAGACTAATAACAACTAACTAACAAACTAATCTATTGACCAAGATTGATATATATAAAAAAACAAAAAATATTTACAGTCCCTTTGGTGGGTTTCCTGGTGATGTGCTGGGTGAGAAAAATCCACAAAAGAAACTTAACAGGTCTTGAACAGAAATGACAGGTCTGGTCACACGTATCCTGCTTCTTGCAATTTCTCCTACTACTTTGCTGTCTCAATTCTTTTTCTTATATACTCTTTTGCAGACCCCACCCACATTTAGACCTCTTTTTTTTTATTTTTGGGGACTTGCCCCAGACATGTCCAGGACATGTCTAAACATAGCTCCAGTCTGAGCTGAATAAAAAAAAAGGTAAATACTGCCATCCAGTGGCCTATATTCACATTACACCTCCATTCCAAAAGGGAAAAATTTTGACTCATAAAGGCAAAGTTTTTCTTTTCAATACAAAATGGTTAAGTGAACACTTGTCTATACATACATATCATACAATATTCAAATAAACACAGGATATATATATACATATTCAAACACGGGATAAGCAATCAGCAATTACATTGTCTGTACCCTTCACATGCTTAATTTCCAAGTCAAACTCCTGTAAAATCAAACTCCAATTCAACAATCTCCGATTCTTGTTTTTCATCTTACTCAAAAACATTAACGGATTGTGGTCAGTGTACACAATCATTGGCTTTTCCCCTGTACAAACATAAACCTCAAAGTGTTGTAAAGAAAGGACCAGAGCCAACAGTTCCTTCTCTATTGTGGAATAGTTCCTTTGGTGGCGATTGAACTTCCTGGAGAAGTATGCCACGGGATGCTCAATGTCATCAGAGTCACTTCTCTGTAGGAGCACAGATCCACAAGCTTGGTCGCTAGCATCGACCGCGATGGAGAACGGTTTGTTGAAGTCAGGAGATTTGAGCACGGGGAAGTGACACAGCAGAGACTTCAGGCAATCGAAGGCTCTCTGGCATGCATCATCCCCAGTGAACTTTACACCTTTCTTCAGTTGGTTAGTTAGACTGAGAGCAATCTCAGCAAAGTTCTTGCAGAACTTGCGGTAGTACCCAATCATTCCAAGGAAGCGGTGCAAAGCTTTTTTGTTGTGAGGAACTGGAAAGTCCATGATGGCTTGGACTTTTGCATTTATGGGTGCCACCTTACCCTGGCCTATGACGTAGCAAAGATAGGTGACAGTAGCACAACCAAAGTCACTCTTGTTCAGGTTAACAGTCAGGTTAGCCTGGGTCAGGCGCTCGAACAACGTCTCTACATCTTTCAGATGTTCTTCCCAGGAGTCACTCCATGTGATCAGGTCATCGAAGTATGCACCCGTGTGTGGCAATCCGGCGATTGTAGACTGTATCATCCTTTGGAATGTGGCTGGGGCATTTTTCATCCCAAAGGGTAGGACTTCATACTGGTACAACCCAGATGGTGTGGCAAAAGCAGAGATGCTCTTGGCCCTCTCAGTTAAAGGCACACACCAATAACCCTTCAATAAATCAATCTTGGTCAGAAACTTTGCTTGCCCTACTCTATCGATACAATCATCAATCCTAGGTATTGGAAACACATCAGTTCTAGTTACAGCATTGACTTTGCGATAATCTGTACAGAATCTAGTACTTCCATCAGGTTTTGGAACTAGCACACAGGGTGAACTCCAATCTGAGTTGGAGGGTCTGATAATATCATGTTCTAACATGTACTCAACCTCTTTCTCAGCAATCTTTCTCTTTTCAGGATTCATCCGGTACGGATGCTCTTTTATTGGTTTGGCATCACCAACATCTACATCATGAGAGGCTATAGAAACTCTTTTTGGAACGTCAGGAAACAGATCCTCATATTTCTTGATCAACCTCTTAAACTGATCTCTCTGTGAGGGTTCTAAGTGCTGGAGTTTTACATCAAGATTTTGCAACACTTCAGAATTTGACAATTTACATGAAAGAACTTCAGCTTTAATTCTAGGTTCATCATCTTGAAACTCCCCCTCATCTTCACAAATCTCGGCCATAGGAGAATCTGAAGTGACAGCTGCAACCCTAGCATTTCTGTCATGATAAGGCTTCAGCATGTTAATGTGACACAATTGTTTTGGTTTTCTCCTATCTGGAGTCTTCACAATGTAATTGAGATCATTGAGTTTTTTCAGAATTTCATAAGGACCATGAAATCTAGCCTGCAATGGATTGGACTGCAAAGGAAACAACACAAGGACCTTGTCTCCTGGTTTAAACTCACGGCTTCTAGCCTTATGATCATACCAAGTTTTCATTTTTCCCTGACTTGATTTCAAGTTCTCTTTGGCTAGGTCACAAGCTGCACGCAATCTTTCCTTGAACTTGCTAACATAGTCTAACAGACTAATGTACGGCTCTTCCTCTTGCCATTGTTCACTCAATAATAGCAAAGGTCCTCTCACTTCATGACCAAACACTAGCTCAAATGGACTGAATTCAGTAGACTCCTGCACTGCTTCTCTAGCTGCAAACAACAGCAAATGAACACCTTCATCCCAGTCTTTCTCATGGTCATAACAATAAGTCCTCATCATTGTCTTGAGAGTGGAATGAAACCGCTCTAAGGCACCCTGACTTTCTGGATGATAGGCACTAGAAAGAATCTGCTTTGCACTTAGTTCATACACAACCTGCTGAAACAAACCAGAAGTGAAATTTCTACCTTGGTCTGACTGAATTTCCCTGGGAAGGCCAAACAACGTGAAGAACTTTATCAAAGCCTTTGAGATTGCAGTTGCCTTGATGTTACGTAGAGGTATGGCTTCAGGGAATCTGGTAGATGCACACATGATTGTCAACAAGTACTGATTTCCAGATCTACTCTTGGGTAATGGACCAACACAATCAACAATGACTTTAGAGAATGGCTCCCCAAATGCTGGGATAGGCTGCAATGGAGCTACAGGTGGGTCTAACTGGTGTTTTCCAACTACTTGACAAGTGTGACAGGTTTTGCAAAAGTTGGAAACATCTTTCCGAAGCCCAGGCCAAAAGAAGTGTTTCATGATCTTATCAACAGTCTTGTTAACACCAAGATGACCTCCTAAAGGTAAACTATGAGCCATTGTTAAGATCTCATTCCTGTAGACCTTCGGAACAACAATTTGCCTGACCACTGCCCAATCTGCATTGGCAGGGATATCAGGAGGGCGCCACTTCCGCATCAACACACCATCCTTGAGATAATACCCAACTGGAACTGCGTCTATTTCTTTATCAGGAAAGGCTCTCCTCTTTAGTACACAAATTTCAGAATCATTAGTTTGCTCCTCAATCAACCGCTTTCTGGACAGAGACAAGTCTCCTGACACATCAGAATCACCAGACCCATCCGGCTGGCTGAATAGAGAACTGATAAAAGTATCTGATAAGTCCTCAAACGGAGAAACCATAGTAGGCCAATCAGAGTCATGAGGCGAACCACCTGAGTCCTGACTATTCAATGTGCTGGACGGCACCACAACATCTTCTTCTTGAGCCTTCTTGGCCATAGCACGAGTCACTGCGCAAGAAGGATACAGAGATGGGTCCTCATCCCCATCTTCAGTGCTCGGCTGTGAAGTAAGATGTACAGGGGGAATTACTTTGCCCCCAGCCAGGTCATTGCCTAGCAACAGAGAAACACCCTTTATAGGTAGACTTGACATAAGTCCCACCTTTACCTGTCCTGTAACTAAATCTGACTTCAAGAATATAGAGCGCAGGGGTACAGATACAGTCCTCCCTTCAATACCTTGTACAAGTATGAAATCCTCTGAAGCGGTCTCATCACGTAACTCCAAAGAGTCCATCAACAAAAGTGACTGAGAAGCTCCGGTATCCCTTAGGATATATATGGGGACAGGAGTAGTATGCTCATTCAGAGCCACAAATCCCTCTGACTACAAATGGAAGAAATTCCTCCCTTACGAAGTCAGCTGTATCAGGCTTTTTAGCCCCACAAGAAGCAGGCAATTTAGCAGATCGGTTATCTACTACAGGGGTAGTTTCTAACCTTGTTTTCACAAAGGCATTCGGTTTGGTATCCTTTTCTTTTTCTTTCTTAGCTTTAAGTAACCAACAGTTAGTTGTAACATGACCAGATTTCTTGCAATAACTGAAAACTAGACCACTTTTGTCACTGTCAGCTTTCACACTTTGATCAGACCTGTTACTGGATTTCTGAGCACCATCACCAGATTTGTCTTTGGGTGAAGAATCTTGGGTATTACCGTAACCCTTTTTCTGAAATTGGGACCATCTATTGTTACTGCTAGACTGAAATTTGGACTTATGTGTGAGAACATATTCATCTGCAAATTTGGCAGCTGATTGCAAACTCAGTGCTTGCTTCTCATTAAGGTAGGTCTTAATATCATCTTTAACACAGTTCTTGAATTCTTCAACTAACACCATCTCTTTTAGTGAGTTGAAATCATCCTTGACCTCCAAAGAAGTACACCAGCGCTCAAAGCAAACCTGCTTCTCATTAGCAAATTCCACATAAGTCTGATTTTCAGATTTCTTCAGACCTCTGAATTTCTGTCGGTAAGCCTCTGGAACCAACTCATAAGCTCTCAAAATAACCTTTTTGACAACCTCATAATCAGAGGAATCATCTGCAGACAAAGCCGAATAGGCTTGTTGAGCTTTACCCTTGAGGACAGTTTGCAACATCAGAGGCCAGTGTTCCTTTGGTCACTGGCAACTCTTTGCTACCTTTTCAAAACACTGGAAATAGTTGTCAACATCCTTTTCCGAAAATGGAGGCACCAGTTTTACCTCCTGACTGGCACAAAATTTATTTTTAGTTTCAATTTTAATTTTTAGTAGCTCCATTTGGAGTCTTTCTTCTCTATCGAATTTCTCTAATTCAAAATCTCTCTGTCTCTGTCTCTCTCTTTCTGCTCTTTCCTCTTTCTCTCTCTCAAATTCTCTTTGCTTTTCTTTTTCCTCCCTTTCTTTTTCTCTTTCCTCCCTTTCAATCTCTAGCATTTTTAGTTTAAGTTCCATTTCTATATTTGGATTTTCCACTGGAATCTGTTCCAGATCTCCTGGTGCAAACACATTTTTATCAATGTAATATTCAACTATCTCTCTAGCCAGTCTTGCTTTTCGCATGGCTGGTTTTACCTCTGTCAG
Source organism: Gymnothorax reevesii (assembly GCA_029721435.1). Lineage (NCBI taxonomy): Eukaryota > Metazoa > Chordata > Actinopteri > Anguilliformes > Muraenidae > Gymnothorax > Gymnothorax reevesii. The sequence continues at coordinate 54,316,987 of CM056575.1, forward strand.
CTCCAAATGTCTGCATATTTCCAACAGTTCGGTCTTTTTAAAAGACTTCAAAACCCCTACGGTTGGTGATGCCAAGAAATCATCTATTGCTGTTGTCAATATATATGTATTCAATTAAAAAAATCAATTTTACAATTTGAAATGTTAGATTTTCAATAAATTACTCACAAAATGGTCTATCCCAGACCTTGAGCCCCCAATTTGTTATGGCCCCAATTTGTTATTACATTACAACACAACAGCAACAGCAACAGCAAGGGATGACAGACACAGTTTTAAAAACTTAAACACATTTAATTAAACACACAAAGACTAATAACAACTAACTAACAAACTAATCTATTGACCAAGATTGATATATATAAAAAAACAACAAATATTTACAGTCCCTTTGGTGGGTTTCCTGGTGATGTGCTGGGTGAGAAAAATCCACAAAAGAAACTTAACAGGTCTTGAACAGAAATGGCAGGTCTGGTCACACGTATCCTTCTTCTTGCAATTTCTCCTACTACTTTACTGTCTCAATTCTTTTTCTTATATACTCTTTTGCAGACCCCACCCACATTTAGACCTCTTTTTTTTTATTTTCGGGGACTTGCCCCAGACATGTCCAGGACATGTCTAAACATAGCTCCAGTCTGAGCTGAATAAAAAAAAAGGTAAATACTGCCATCCAGTGGCCTATATTCACATTACATACGCGATTCGAGTTAAGCGCTTTTGAGTTTCGCGTATTCTCCCCTACTCATTTCGAACACGCCCACAGCGCTTAACTTCAGAATGTAGGCGGCCTTATGAAAGAGGTGTGACTAATCCGTAAGAGAGGCAGACTCTGTACAAAGCTCATTGATTATGGCTATCAGGAAAACATGGAACAAGGATATTCTAATTGTGGTCCATAAAAACGCAAACCAGACTTTAAATTTGAATATCGTGGGCCAGCTGATAAAACCTTGTATCTCCAAACTGATAAGAAACAAAAACTCATATGTCCACTATTCTTACACGCAGAATTTAACGTTTTATTTATTTCTTTATATTTAACAATTTCTATATATTTATTTTTATATTTATTTATTTTCCTATGAAGTTTATCATTTTGAAGATACAAAGTTTTATCAGCAGGCCCACGATATGCAGCTGTAATAGTAGGCCTATGTATGTCTGAGCCAATTGCAAGAAGTAATGCAGACATCTCTTTTTTTATTTCTTACTCTAGCCACCATGGCATTAAAGCTATGCAAACAAACTAATTGCCGCGATAATGAAATATGAAGAATTTAATGCTTCTCAACCAGCGTAATCAGAGCATTGAAAATGTGCCCCTCCTACACTAGCCTGTTTGTTCCATGGAAGACAGGGACGAAGACGAAGGGAACATTCTAGTCACACAAAAATAACAATCAATGACAGTTTATATGATCTCATTTAGAAATTGCGGACTTGAAATGTCAAACTAATCCAATGTCCAGTTTGCAACTAAAGAACAAGGCAACGCTTTAACAAACAAAGGATTCTTACCCGCACACGGAAAAATCTGCAAGGCACTGTAAAAGCCAGGCGCTCCGGACACCGAAGAAGTGTGCACGCAACATGTGGTAAGCAACCATCATCCCCGGAGCATTCCACTGCACTGAGGAGGAGGTGGCATTCACTCTTTCTGCAGTGGGAGTGCATGGAGAATAACTTGGAGTGGATACTGATGAAGGGGGGTTATGTAAAACAGTCATATTTATTTACCTATACTCAAAGTATCACTGTGATAGATAACGGAATCAAGCTTAACATAGTTTCAAATATTTATTGTATTTTTTGGCATTTCAAGCAGTTGCGCAGTACATTGGCGTCATGGGCCTAGCCAGGGAATTTGGCACAGTTGCTTAGTATGCGTGTATCATGATCGCACACAACCTGAATATTAATGCTGTGCCGACTTCTTCGGTCTCTGTGCATATTCTTGTAAGTGAAAGGTGTTCTGATCGCAACGTGAGTACAATCAACGGCTTTCACAACACTGGGGAACCTGCTGAGCCGGTAGACCCCCCCCCCTTAAAACTCTCCGTCTTTCAGCTGGTGTTTCAGGGAATTTTAAAGTGGCTGATGTGGTGCAGCATAGCGTCAACCAACTGTGTCAGACACCCGGGAACGCCCTGATTTTGGCCTTGCTCCGCCCCAAGTGTGTAACTGCCTTCGGGGCGCGTAATGCACAGACTTAAGTCGAGGGAGGATACGCGTAGGCTGTAAAGCGCGTAGCTATGTGCTTTTTTTGACTTACGCGCATGGGAGAATAGAACCCTGAGTGAATTAGCACACCTTTTATCCATTTCTAGGTCAGCTACTGCAGTCAAATTCACTGTGGTCACTTGGAAGGGTCAGGTTAACATGGCTATGGACTTCAAATGACATCTCGATTGTATTGAGAGGCTAAAAGCACGTTAAAAGCCTACCCTGTTTGAGCCGCTTAGGTGCGAACTCTAGCAGGAGCATAACTCGGTGTCAGCAAAACCAAATTTCTTAGTTTGTCTTGCTGTAGACAGTACTCCTTCACCACAAACAACAAAGATCCGTGCTGAAATTGACCGGAGTTCCCCTTTAAAGAGGCCATTCTACATAAGTTTCTGACATTTTGTGTTAATCTCTTATGCCGTGCAATCATATTAGTCCTGCTGTTTGTGAAAAAGGGCCTTGGATAGGTTATTTGATGACATGCCAGAGAGGACAGTTGAGTTTCTACGTGAATATTCAGCATTTAAACTAGCTTTGCACTGATTAAATAGCTATCATGTTACTCAGAAAGCTGTCAATTAGCTGCCAGATCATAGGTTACAAACCAGAATAGGCAAGATCATGAATATTGAATCCTCATTGTTATGAAACACCAAAGAATGTGTCTTACTGGCGCAAATTCTCCGCCTATTTCCTTCCATTTACAAATAACAATAGTTCATGTGGTGTTCAAGTTCAACAACAACGACATGTCACAAGCTAATTATGGACCTATCGTAAACATTAGATAGGACTATTTTTTTCACGGAATTGGCTCTTAAAACAAATTGTCAGTTTGACACACACATATTATACGTTTGTGTGTATGTGTTTATATTACAGACAGATGCATGAAATTAACATACATGAATGTTTTTATAGATCTTACCACACAGATGCAAGGTGACAACAGGCAGATTTTGAAAGGCAACTAGAAACTGTTATAACAGTAATAATTTGCAGATTTTCATCTCACATAATAACAATTTGTTAACATTAATTTTTAAGACATTGCCATCCAAAAGATGACTGCAATGCTTGCTTAAGTGCTAGTGGTTGTAAACGAAGTGTCAAGAGATGTTTAGTTCATCAAGAGTGAATTGGTATTTGCCAAAATGGCTGGTTGTCAGAGAGGAGTGCCAGCCACAACCCAAGATATGTGTCCCATCCATTTGCCAATCACCAATGGAGATGGCTTCAATGAGGCTGAATCCTTGGTGAAAAATGAATCAGTCAGTCAAAAGATGGGAGTGTATTGTAACTCATAGACAACCCCAATTCTGAAAAAGTTAGCACAAAGTATGAATTGTGAGTAAAATAAAAATGCAATTACTTTCAAATCATACCAGCCAGTATTTTATTTACAAAAGAACAAAGATAACATAGCAAATGTTGAAACTGAGGAATTTTACAATTTTATTCATAAAATGAGCTCAGTTCAAATTTGATGGCTGCTACAGGTCTCAAAAAAGTTGGGACAGGGGCCTGTTTACCATGATGTAGCATCCCCTCTTCTTTTTATCCAAGAGTGGAGGCATCTGGGCATTGAGGAGATAAATCTCTTGAGTTTAGCCATCGGAATTTGATCCCACTCTTGTTTAAATAGACTTCCAGCTGCTGGAAATTTTTAGGTCTCCTTTGACAGACTTTTTGTTTAATTATGCGCCAAATGTTCTCAATTGGTGAAAGATCAGGACTGCAGGCAGGCCAGTTCAGCACACGGACTCTTCTACTACGAAGCCATGCTGTTGTAATAGTTGCAGTATGTACCTTCCCTGAAACAGATGTCATCTGGAGTGGAGCATATGTTGCTCTAAAACTTTTGTATATCTTTCAGCATTCATGGTGCTTTTTAAAACATGCAGGTGTCCTACACCATATGCACTAATGCATCCCCATACCATCAGTCATGCTGGCTTTTGAACTGAACGCTGATAACAGGAGGGGGTGGTCTTTCTCCTCTTTAGCCTGGAGGACACGATGCCCATGATTTCCAACAAAAATGTCAAATTTAAAACTCGTCTGACCACAAGACACTTTGCCACTTTGCTACAGTCCATTTTTATGATGAGCCTTAGGGCTGGTTCATACTCAACGCTCGGTACGCGAGTGCGAACGCAAGGCAACGAATCGAGCGACGCAAGGAAGCCATGGTGCGTCCTTGCGTAGCAAAGTGTGTTGTCCAGATTTTGAACGCGACGCATCGACGAGTGTATTTCCGTGACGTTCCAATAAGGGAGATAAAGCAAATACTGCACCATACGCTGTGTTCAACACACCAAAAAGAAAAAAGGAGGAGGAGAAGACTTTGCTGCCCCCTATTAAATGAGCAGTGTACTGCTTTTTAACGAGGCACAGCACAGCAAGGTTCAGGCTTCTCTGAACGGAATGGAACGGACCTGTGCTCGCGTTCGCTCACGTACCTTGCGTAGAGTATGACCTGGCCCTTAGCCCACAGAACAAAGCGGCACTTCTGGATTATGCCCAACAATGGCCTCCTTTTTGCATGATGGAGTTTTAGGTTACATCTGTGGATGGCATGGCGGACTGGGTTTACAAACAGTGGTTTCTTTAAGTATTCCTGGGCCCATTTAGTAACCTTAATGACAGAATCATGCCAGTGAATGGTGCAGTGGCATCTGAGGAGTAAAGGTCTTTGTCCTTGTCCCTTACGCACAGAGATTTTTCCAGTTTCTTTGAATCTTTTGATGATCTTATGCACTGTCGATGATGAGACCTTCAAAGCCTTTGCAATTTTACGTTGAGGAACATTGTTTTTTAAGTATTCCACAATTTTTTTTCACGCAAGCCTTCACGGGTTGGACAGCCTCTGGCCATATTTACTTCAGAGAGACTCAGCCTCTCTAAAACATCCCTTTTATGGCAAATCATGTTCCACACCTGATGCCAGTTAATGTAATTACTTGCTAACTGTTCTTTCAGCTGATTCGCCTATATATTAATTGCTTTTTCAGCCCCCTTTTTTTGCCTGTGTCCCAACTTTTTTGAGACCTGTTGCAGCCAGAAAATTTGAAAAGAGCTCATTTTGTGCATAGAAATGTAAAAAGTCTCAGTTTCAACTTTTGAAATGTTATCTGTGTTCTCTTGTAAATAACATATTGGCTCATGTGAACTGAAAGTAATTGCAATTTGATTTTATTCACAATTTACACTTCATGCAAACTATTTAGGAATTGGAGTTGTATAACGAGGGTGTGGGTTGGAGGCCTGACATCGGATCGATGGGCCCAAGCTCTCAGTCAGGAGCCAGGATCCCAGGCAGAAACTGACATTGGGCGTGGGCGGCTGGTGTGGCTGTATTCGGTGGCCAATCAGTAATAAACCTGGTCAAATAGCATACATTGGTGGTCAGGGACATGATATATTGTGTTTTCTAAACATGGCGACTTGTATTCTTGAAGATTTAATCAAAAAATCTTGGTGGCGTTGGCCCACGCTCTCAGTCAGAAACCGGGATCTCAGGCAGAAACTGACGCGGGGCGTGGCGGCTGCTGTGGCCGCAATCGGTGGCCAATCAGTCAAAAACTTGTTCAGATAACATGCATAGGTGGTTGGGACACCAGACAACACCTACAAAAAAATAATAATAAAACACAGAAACACTGCATTCATCATGAAAAAACTCCCGGGTCTCAGGCTAGGGGAACTTAGGACCCAACATAAAAAAAAAGAAAAAGAACTGTCAAGCAGCCTGTCCACCAGCCTTCAAGTGGCATCCTCCATTAGTAAGTGATCAATTACCTACTTGAGATTCTTATTCTATCTCTCTATTAGTTCAGTATTATGGCAATAGCAAGCAGATGTGGACAATCCAGCCCCAGACAGTAAAAGTCCGTTCCAGTATTTTGCTGCAACTGCCTGGGTCTAAGAATTGCTGCAACTCTTCAGCCCAAAGGTTGAACTAATGAGGCAAATCAGCTGCCTGAGCTCATGCCTGGAGATGTAAATTGGCTGGACTTTTAATTTTTTGACCCCTGGAATGTCCACCGCTGACAGCAAGTCAGTCGAGTTGAGTTTGGTACACTTTGACAGGTTTCTGATTTATTAACGGTTTCTGACTTAGATCCTGTTTCTAAACTGATATTTTAAGCTAATAGACACCTGTTCTAGCTTGGTATTGCCTGGGCTACATAGTTTTAAGCCATAAGGAGTGTTTCTAGGAGATTTTTGAGTATTGATAAAAGTCTTTAAACATTTTTTCAGGTACTTGCAGACCAGAATTTCTTTTTTTCAGCAGTGACGGGATCCCGAGGGGAAAAAAAATTACTGTGGGGTTTCTGATTTCAGGTGATTTTACTCTGGACATCACTTGCATATAATTATAACACTTATTGGAGGCATAATTTTAGTTAATACTAGTTATAGGCCTCTGGGTGGATTATAGGCAAACAGTAGGTTTTCGTGTTTCTGACTTAGACGAGCAAGGGTAAAGGGAAATGCATATAACTCGCCAAAAATTCCATCAATGACCATGATAATTGGTACTCAGAAAGTAGACATATACCTTTATCACATACAATTGCCACTGAGAGCATAAAATTGCCTGAATTAATTTTACGCATTCTGCATGAGAGCAGTTTGCACTCGCGCATCAATTTTGCGGCGGCACGCAAAACATACCCCGACTTCAGGGCCAAGGCAGGGTTGGCAATCCCAACAGCATATTACCTGTATACCATTTTTCCATCAGCTATTCTATCCTTCCATATATATCTGGGCATTTTGAGAAGATAAAGCTATATCTATGCATGTATGAGACCTTAGAAGATAAACAAGTCTTGAAATTACGGCAGAAACCCGGTCCAAAAAATGAGTTGAGCAATCCAACTTTGAACAGGCACCATGAAAAAATGAAAAACGTTACAGTCACGCGGCTTTGGAATATGATCCCACAACACCTATAGATTAAAAACCCCTCACAGCTAAGTTCTATGGGTACTTTCATTATTTTTCAGTACCCAGAGAGGGGTGGTGCAGATTTTGTGAGCCTATCCCATATAGGATGAATAGGACGGCACATTGGGAGTGGTCCTGTTCATTAACCTACATTATGAGGAACTCCCTTTCATAGAAGGGTATGGGACAACTTTGGCATGAAACATATGTGCTAAGCACACAATGGCGTCATCAAATATTACCGACATTGAATTCATAGTGACACAGAGACTGGATATAATACAATGAATGCAATTATTATTGCAAGACATGACAAATGGGAATGAAAATCATCATGTAGTGGCGGCTATGCCTATTTCCGTATAATTATGATCTAGATCTTTAATCAGAAATAGAAAGTATCTATTACCGAAGAACAGTCTGAAATATATGAAATCAGTCATTTAGCTCTACTGTATCCTTCCGTTGATATGTGTAGTATGGGTTTGCATGAGTTCTTGCGATGATGTCAGAGTCAAGATGGTTCCCGTCACAAGACTCTCTCAGTAGTGCAAAAGAAAGTTAATTTTAAATCACTTGCTCTTCATGTTTATTTCTTTGCGGCTGGAGCACCTATGACACAAACCTTCCAGTAGGTTGCTAAATTCTTGAGGTCTTTTTATACTTTCATTTTCTTGTCAGAAGTATTTCAATCATGCATGTAATGTATGTATATGCCAGGAAAGGGTGAGGTCAGTGTGTCACTTTGGCCCTTTTCCATTGTCACTTTAGAGAATAAAATATGTAAAAACTAATGTTTGATACCTTGTTGAGGTTTACAGGTATCCAGGTGAGCCACAGTGCAAATGGCACTATTTTTTTTCTTCATTTGATACCATATCCTGTGGTGTTAGAGATTATACAATTATATAATTATGTGTTTTGAGTAATATTGTGACGTAAGATGAATAGTTGAGGTAAATGTCTATCCTGAGTCCCAGTATGAAGTGAGGGAGCGACACTGTGCGCACATTCTGTTAAGAAAGTAGGGATCAGACGCCAGATGCGGGAACACAGGAATTTATGAACAAAAAAACACCAAGGCAGGGGCAGGGAAAAACCAAAAGGGGGCGCTCAGGCCAAACAAAACACCGTGCCATACAAACACTGAAACAGGAAGAACTAAGGCACGGGACTAGAAAATAACCAAAAGGAAAAAGGCACTCAGGCCGAAACTAAACCACCGTGCATAGCACTGAAGGAATAAACTAAGGCTCGGAAAAACTAGACTGGGGCACAAGGAAACACAGGGCTGGAGATGTTGCTCGGAAGAAGATGGCTAGGAGGGTCAGGAGACTCAGATGAAGACATTGCGACAAGTGCACAGCTCGAGAAGGATCAGGTGACTCGGAAGGAACATCACGAAGGACAGCACACAGCTCGGAATGGGTCCGGTGACTCGGACGGGGGCATCACGGGAAACAGCACACATCTCGTAGTGGGTCAGGTGACTCGGACGGGGGCATAACAGAGGACAGCACAGCTCGGAATGGGTCCGGTGACTCGGACGGGGGCATCACGGGAAACAGCACACATCTCGGAGTGGGTCAGGTGACTCGGACGGGGGCATCACGGGAAACAGCACACAACTCGGAATGGGTCAGGTGACTGGGACAGAAACATCACGGAGAACAGCAGGCACAGGGGACTCGGAGATCCGGCTGGCGCAGAATGTTACATCGCACAGCGGGCACAGGGAACCCGGAAGATCCCACCGGTGCAGAAGGTGCAGCGCGCAGCGAACACCGGGAACTCGGGAAATCCAGCTGGCCAAGAAGGTTTAGGAAGCACAGCAGATACTGAAAGCTCGGGCGAATCCCAATCATGACTGGGCGGTGCCCGTACAGCGTCCAGGCCCCAGAACACACGCATCTCGCAGTGAGTTCGTGGAAACTCGGAAAAAGGCATAGGCAAAGTTTGCAACGTAAAGTCCCATCTGGTCTCTGTGCCTGCTGCAGGGAAATATAAAGGGGAGGGGGGAGACACACACAGCTCGACAACAGGTGCTGAAAGTAATGCAATTAACAAGGGGTAATCACACGAGGGAAACTCAATTATAAAAAACAGAAAAACATTAACACAAAGACGCGGATCACAAGACTCCCCCTCAACAGGACAAATAAACTGAATAAAAAGTCAGTTTTTTTAAAAAAAGTCAAGGAAACGAGATACGGAAACAAGAATAGAGCGAACGCGGAGAGGTAATTAGTCAATTAGTAAGTGCAGCTGTACAATCCCGGGTGCTCGTTTGTAGGTTAGTATTATATACAATATTAGTTTTGGTTAGTAATTTTAACAAAACAAACTGTTAGTAATTGTTAATAGTATAGCGACAGCAAGGTGAAATTAGTTAACGAGAAAGGAAGGACGGTTGAAACCCAGAATCCATTAAATCACCCAAAAAAGTGTGACAATCAATTAAGACAAAAACTGACGGACTATGACGCGACCGGGGAAAAAGCAAAGACAATACCTGGGTAAGACAAGGACTGGAATAATACCGGGGAAATCTAAAATGTGCAACACTAGACATCAGACTCACATCACAGAATTAATAAACCTAAAATTAAAACTAACCAAAAACACACACAGAACCACAGAACCTTACACATTCATTTTTGTGTACATGTTTGCTTGCTTAAAACATAGAAGTCAGCTCACACGTAGGGTTAAATGCTTGATTTCACTTTCTTCTCTAGAATACCTGACTACAGACATGAATTTGAGGGTAAAATAATGTGAGCTGTGTGTTTGACTGAGAGACCACTAGTTGGCTAAAACATAATGCGCTGCAATCAATGCAAAGTTAATTTTTTGCATAGTAGCACCTCTGGTTTGACCATAAGATATACAACCAAATTCATTCCAAATGCTTTGGTATTGTTTTTTTGAGGGATTTTTGGCACGTTATATGTTCTATGAGTACATTCCGCCAGAGGTAGGCAATCCACATTTACGGAGTAAAAGTCCTCCCAAGTGTTTCACTCTGAGCCTCTGGATTTGTCCGTTGGAACAACCCTTAAGCCTGGCAATTCAGTTGGCTGAGCTCATGGGTAGAAGTAAAACAGGGCAGGAATTTTAACTTTTGACCCTTTGAATATCTGCCGTTGCTGTCCTCCTTTTCAAACCCATTATATCACACTGCACTGCAATCCTCTCCTTCATGGTGCAGTGGTTTATAAGACATAATGTCAGAGCATCAACAGATTAATGCGCAAGACAACAAATATGATGTCAGCATGGGCTTACTTGAACATACAAAGAGTGATGTAACAATCACTTGAGACAATAAATGGTTGAACGACATGGATTTATAATTTCGATCGAAAAAGAATCCAAAACAACCTATCCTTGAATGGTTAAAATTATTTATGAAAGTAGTTAGCCTGAGCCACTATAAAAAGAGGAATAAATCCAAAGTTTGTGAAAAGCTGGACTGGGCACACAAATGTCAAGGATGCCGTAAAGGTCAGCGGGACTAGACCAGTTGCCATATCAAAGCGCTCTATATAAAAGCGCTTTGTCATCGTTCTGCAGTCTTTAACAAGGATTCCATTAATTCTTGCCCACTACATCATCGGGGTGGGGGGGTTAATATGAAGGTCCGTCTACTCCCTTCTACTTGTAAGCTGTTACACCCCCTGTACCCCCACCCTAGTACAGTGCCCAGCAGGCCAAAACACTCCCATCCCATTAGCTTTTTACATAGGAGGTTTCTGTGGCGTAGCAGTGGGAAGAGGCACAACAGCTGCCCAGTTTATGATTTTTTTTATGATGCAATTCACTCCAGCCACCTACAACACTGTAAAACAATTCCTCCCTCCACTGCAGGCAACATCAATCTCTGTCTCTGCCTTGTTGCTCCAACCTCTCACAGCTGATCTCTACCTCCTCTGTCCTCCATGTATTTCCCTCTCTCATTCTCCTTCAGCCCGTGTGAATACCACCTTGGTTAAGAAGTCGAGGATGTGGTGGGTGAAAAGAATGTTTTCACTTTCTACTTGATTTCCATAATTTTGTGGGGTATATTATTACATTCTGTTTTCTTTTCATTCTCTGGGCACGTATAGGTGCAGGTATTTTAATTTGTTTGTTTTGGACAGCAAAGGAAACTTTCATTCTTCGCAGTTATAATTATGCGGTTGACAAACAGATCAAACACATCCACTGGCTGATCTGGGTACAGAATGGCTCAAGAGTGTCCATCTCCTCCATCCTAACAATCCTGGAGGACCTCATTTTGATTAGTAACCAACTCAACTCAGATCAACTATCCTACCAACATTTCCCACCAACTGACCCAAGAATAAACAACCCTAGGATACATAGCAAAATTTGTCCAAACTAGATTTAGTCAGTAAGCATGGCTTACAGGATACCCCCTGCAACAACAAGTAGTCGGGCAGTACCATAGTCAATAGACCTTCCAGCAAGATAAAAAATTTTCAAAATCGGATGAGTAGGTTATGAGATCTATGTCCGGACGCATAGACGCACGCACACACGGACGGACAAAGCAAATCCAGTATTCCCCCCTAAACTTCGTAGCGGGGGGTATAACTAAACTTCGTTGCGGGGGGTATAATAAACTTCGAGACATTATTATCCCCTGCCACTAAGTGGATGGGGACACAGGAATGATTGATGTCTTTCAGTGTGTCCATCAAACTGTCTTTCCATCATTTCGCTGCTTTTCCAGGCCAGAATGTCACAGGACGAAGGCCAGAGAAAATCATGTTTCAATACACCCCAAGTCAATTTCACACTGGAATTCTCCTTCTCACATATTGAAAATAAAATGTAACACGTCTTGCATTGTTGTCCATGCATGTTAATCGCAAAATTTTAACCAGCAACAGAAATTCCATTCAATTTCTTGAAATAATTTGCGAATGCCCCAGCTAGCCAGCTAATTCATACTCATAATGCTAAATATAGACATAAGCGGTGTAGAAAACATGCCTGAAGCTGCAAAGTAAAATGCAACATTAAGGCATCATGCAGATATAGGACAGAGGCTTCTATATTCCAACAATTTAAAGGTGCGGAAAGGAGCTCATTTGATTGGGGAAGGTTTAACTGGGATTTTGACTGAATCCATTCACACCTTCTCTCCTCCCTCTTTTTCCCTCCTGCCGGCGCAAGTGGCAGAGGTGGGACTCGCACTGGGCACGAAATTGCAAAATACACCTGGATACACCGCGTTGGTGCGGCACTCCCCCCATTTGCTGCACCTGGTCAACGACTTTCGAGCCCTATAATTTACTGATTATTCTCTGACCATGGTTTTGTGACATAAATATATTACTCTTTAAAACACGTTGTTTTGGGAAACAAAACTTTTTACTTTTGTGACCCCAGGAAACTAGCACGAACTACTTATTTCAAAACTTCGGGAGGCCAGAACTCCACTCACTGGACACATTAACGAGAAAAATCACCTCTCATGTTGGCTACTACATTGCTTAAGATTATTTCATTTAACTTCATGTCAAAAAATCCGAACTATACCTTTAAAGCAGATTAATTTTGGAAAATTCCAATCAGATTTCTTCAGCAGTTTTGAAAGGTGCATACCAGCATTCCAGCATTTTTGCCTTCTTAAACTTTGACCTCTGTTAAACAAGGCAATGTTTCATGCCTCGGCTCCAGCTACACAGTATTGAAAACTGTATTCAGATTAGATTAGTGGTTATGTAGATACCCGACATCGGTGACAGTTTGCCTTTTGGTAATCTCCCCTGGCCACTTCAACCTGCTCTGTCTGTGTCACCTTCCTGCACACCTAGATATAACATGCTATCGAGTACCCACAAAGCAATAACCTGCATTTAGCCATTTAATGCCTGGTACACACTATAGGATAATAGGGCTTATTTAAGTCCCGATCTCCCCCTTCTAATCAAAGCCTGCAAAGGCCCGATTGTCTGATGTTTGCAAATGATATCGTGTCTGATTATCTTGTGGTGTGGGGTATGTTAAGATTGATTTTGTCTGGTCTGTTCCGCTCAGAAGGAGAGATCATTAATAATGAACATATTTAATATTCGCGACTAGAAATCCTGTAGTGTGTGGTGTGCCCTGTTGTGCACACCACACACTATAAGATCAGTAGAGATCTTGAGTGATCTGTCTTTTGTTATCCATCAAGTGTGTGGTCTCTAAATGTCTGAAGGTTTGCAGAATCCTGTATGGTGCGTCAAGTGATCCAAAATCAGGTAAAAAAAAAAAAAACCCATAATCTGGATGATGACAAATCACAATTAATCTCTACGCATTCTAGCTTGGAGACCTTTAATAATAATAAGAATAAGAATATTTCTGGATTAATTCCCTCATTTCATTATTGATGAGAAATACCACAAAATGAGGAAAACACAAAATTAAAAGATGTTTGGGTACTGCAGCACTGTTACACCCAAGGTAAATAACCTTTAATTCGGACAAATGTCTAAACATTTGTATTGAATGTAAAATGAAAGAGAGCTCCTTCAATTAAAGTAAAAAAGAACAATATAGACCAGAAAAAGACAGTCCTGCACCCATAAAAGCTCTGTCTTAACTACAAAATGCTGAAAATGGATTCATCTTTTTGCTGAGCCACCCCAAGCTCTCCCTTGCAAATGTTAATACCTTGAGGAGTTGAGATGTTTTTTCGACGCTGGCTGTGGTGGATACATTTTCGATGAGCTGGCAAGGTTTATGCTGAGCTGACTGTACTCTGACCCTCTCGGGGCTCCCACAGCCTTGCTGCATCATTGATGCATTCAGTTTGTGATCTGCTAGCAGGCCTGGGTGGTAATGAAGACAAATATAGTGTATATACAACATGGCCCTAAATTGGATTAGGCATGGATGTGTCGACATCACGCAAAGCATAAATTGGATAACACCTGCCACCCCCCACCCCCCCCACCCACCCCCCCATTTCAATTTATTTTCCTTTCTTTGGTTTCATTTTTCGAGTGTCTCTCCATAAATTGATTAAAATAAGTTCAGAATGATTCTGGACTAAATATACCACACATCTGTGCAATATGGCTGGAGATTTACAAGAAAAACGCCTGTTTGCATTGCTTCCTGCAGGTGCAAATGTGTTGCACACAATGTAATATACTGTTCTATGGAGAAGGTCTGTGAGGATTGTGCAGAGATCTACCATATGGACACCAATGGAATGTGACAAAAATCCACACCATGTCCTGTTGCTGGGCATTTTTCTGGTTTCTCATCCTCATGGTATTCACAATGTCATTCAACATGCTACAGGCACAATATGTCAATTCAAATAATTCCTGATGGTTTTTTAATTGGATTTTTTTTCTATATGCCCAACGTGGAAGAGATAAAGCATAATTCCATTTTCAAAAGGAGTATTTTAAATTTGACTTGCACAGTACCAAATAGCCGGGGGAACTGGTAGCAGACATTCCTTGTTTAGTTAATTGAGTTACTGTTGTGTAGTCATCCACACATTTGAAATAACCATGACACTGACTTTGGCTTTTGTGTTGTGTCACGTTGGGCAAACATTTAAGAGGACTTATAGTTAAGCAAACATTTTCCAAGATAGTAATTATTAGTTAAAAATATTGAATATCAAAACAATTCTCTTAGAAATTGCAACTTGGAAACGGCTGTTTTACTGAATATATAGACCCATTTACAGCCGACGTCATCAAAAAGATGCGTGTGCATCTTGGTAACAGATGTACTGGTCTCCCCAATTCAGTCTGACGAGTTATAAGTCTGCAAACATTGAATTAGATATTTCAGCACCAAAATGTCTGGTTGTTGCATGTACGGCTGTCAGAATTGATATTTCATTGGTGGACTGAAGTTTTACAGGATTCTGAGGGGATCACATCGGTACGCCCACTGGCCACAAGCGAAGCATCAAGTCAAACTCTAATCGTTGCCTTGATGCTTTAAAAGGGAACCCTGACTATAATGACTAGTAGGCTTCAAAAGATTAATGTTAGTATCAGTCATATTAATGTGAGTCAAAAAATATCCTAGACGTCTTCGTTTTTATAAAATTTGAAAATATAATTTTACTCGTAGGTCGCCATTGTTGTTTACGTCGCAATGCAGTTTGGGTAGTGACGTCAAATGGTTGCTCAATTCAGTTCTGTCAGTTTGCCGGTACTAAAGTTGTGACTCTTCAGCGAGAAAAATGACATCAATTCAAGTGAGGTGGAAAACAGAAAAAAACCAAAATGAGCATAAAAACGCGTTTGTTGTCGAGCTCCAATTTTTATCAGCAGCTGTTCGATGTCAGCACAAGCATACCGTGAGTTTTCTGATCCGTTGCACCCCAATATCAATAATTTCAGGTATTCACATCCACCACTGTCGTGTGCTTTATAGCCTACAAATCTTGGAGGGACAGTCGATAGGGGGAGTGGGTTTTGGGTATGACCGTTGTGTGCCAGATGTTATTGCAGGCCTTGAATTTTTGCAAGGATAAACTACCGCAACTGTTTCGGATACGACTTACTTACACGTCAATCAATGTTTATTGTTATTTGAGTTTTAAAATATATAATTCTATTAGAGGCAGTTAGACGCAGTAGTCATGAAGTAGAAACGCTTTTCTTATGGATGACAACTTACGCATTTATTGTCACAAAATATTTATAAATACATTTGCTATGTGTGCCAGATGTTATTGCAGGCCTTGAATTTTTGCAAGGATAAACTACCGCAACTGTTTCGGATACGACTTACTTACACGTCAATCAATGTTTATTGTTATTTGAGTTTTAAAATATATAATTCTATTAGAGGCAGTTAGACGCAGTAGTCATGAAGTAGAAACGCTTTTCTTATGGATGACAACTTACGCATTTATTGTCACAAAATATTTATAAATACATTTGCTATAATTTCTTGTTGGAAGCTCAAAATTTAAATCTTGCTCATGCCACTGTAAATTTTGATTATATGCCGTGGCGAAATGTTGGTCATAATAATGTAAGACATTGCCTTGCACACAGTTTGCAAATTGATAACGATACCAGTAAATCAGAATATAAATGTTTTACACAGTAAACACAGTAAGGTGGATAAGTGATCATTTCTCTCATATGTGAAAACATAAACAGTCCTGCTCTGAGAACAGTTTTTAATCCGGGCTACCCCATGACACTTGCAACTGAAAAGGGCTTTATCGCGTTAATTTGTCGATAACAGCCAAAGTTTATTCTTGGGATTAGCTCTAAAATTATGAGCAAAAGGCGACAGAAGTTATGACACGTTCAACCGTTTGATCCGACTGAACAAGTCACCGCCTTCTTGACTGAGAGTTGTTCGGCTAAAAACTCTGGATTTCCAAAGGCTGAAACATTTCTTGCGGACTTAAAATAATGGTGTCACTTTTTCCTAAGTTACAACTACACAGATATTTGCGTATTTCATTTCCATTTTCGGAAGTGTGGGTTTTGTTCATAATTTAAATTATATTAAAGTGGTGGCAGAACATGTTGTTGTTTTGCTTTCTCCGATAACGGTGCTTTAGAACTAAAGGTTTAATTTCTTAATTCTTATCAGCAAATATTATGGCAAGAATACATGAATTTGCAGACCTCAACTTTCCTGGAAATAAATTTATCGCCAACTGCGCAAAAGAAAATTTGGAGCAAAAATTATTTCAGGCGTTCACACTATACTACAAATATAATGGACGTCATGTTGTCCAGCGAAAAAATTTAAACGCTTAACTTATTTGAACTTGTTTGCGATGGGGATTTACTCAAAGATATGTGCAAAACAGCCGGCAAACATGCCTTCTTAATCACTCTACTTCTCGGTTCTGTGAGCAAAGCACGTCCACCTGACTTTCTGCAAATAGCGCGTTGGCGAAAGTGAAACCTTTATCCACGCTGGTACTGTTCAATGTGAAGATTTAACAGTTAACGCACTGAAAGGATGTTTACGGTTTTGATCATTTTTCAAGATGTTTTTGAGAGCGCATTACACCGCTTCCCGAGGCCGTTTAGACTCCTCACATGGGAAAATTGACGGCACAGCATTTGCTTTTAGTCTCCGCTGATAACCGTTATCACCTGGCAGCTCCTATAGCCAATATTACATCCCTGCAGGCCTGGAGGCTGCACTTTCAGGACCGCACTTTCAGGACCGCAGTTCTAGGACCCAGGTGTTTTTGCCACAGCGCCCCCCCCCCGTTGGAGGCTGGTTTCAGCCTGGAGGCTGCACTCTCAGGACCGCAGTTCTAGGACCCTGGTGTTTTTGCCACAGCGCCCCCTCCCGTTGGAGGCTTGTTTCAGGACAGCAGTTGTAGGACCGCAATTTCAGGACCCTGGCTTTTTTACCACAGCGCCTCCTACTGACTTAAATGATTGCCGCAACCAAATACTTTTTTTTGTGGGTTTCAAAATTTATTCCACCAAATACTCTTACTTATCATGTATATTTGTAAAGTTGGATTACACCCAAATACATTGATTCATTATTTTTGTTTTTAAAGGTTGATTCTACCAAAAAAAAATCGTTCTTTATCATTTTAAAGGTTGATTCCAGCCAAGTAATATTTTGATGAATTCTTCGCCATTTTAAAGGTTGAATCCACCCAATTAATACTTTCTTCCAAAGACTTAAATACATATTCCATACAAACACTACTTTGCCATGAAATTGACCTTAGTTGCAAAGACTTGAAAAATGTATTATTAGCAGAATTAGCTAATGATACTGAGGGAAAAAGTGAAAGCACATACAGACCTCCATGTAGAAATGTGCCTTAAAAGACACAGACATCTGTTATGATTTTGTGTGAGAACTGACCCATCTATAGTTCAACCAGATATTCTTAAGGTTAGAAAGAGGCAAGAAACAAGAATGACTCTACATTTTTATTTTAACCACACAATGAACAAATATAAACAATTATATAAACAACATAAACATGCTGGAGGCCACAGGAGTAGGAAGGCTAGTAGTTGCAGGAGCTGGGATGATGGGGGTTACTGTAGCTGAGATGACTGTCGCAGTTGGAGTGGAGTTGGTGGTGGTAGATGGAGCTGGGATGCTGGTGGCCACTGGAGTGGTAATGGTGGTGATTGCTGGAGGGTTGGTTGGTTGCAGTTATGGCCGAGGTGTTCTTATTGCAAAGAGACAGATGATGATTAATGAAGTCCTGTTTACGTTAATCTGTTGACTGGCAGTAGATGTAGTGGTAATGCCACTGTGATCGGCAGTTTAACCCACATCTGTGAACAGTGTACCCTGTAACATTAATTATTATATTAGTATATTATTCAAAAGTGTGTCTCAGACTCATTTTTAATAAAGGGGTATGATAAATATTGATGCTGATGAATATCTACTCAAATCGTTGTTGAACTTAAACATGATTTCAAAGGGCTGAATTAGAATTTAGAGGCAACATCTTATAAAAGTTTAGGTATGTTTTTGAAGTTTCTGGATGACCAAATAAATGAGCATTTGAAGAGTCAGAGTTAGGGTTTGTTTTCATTGTAATACTGATGTCAGATTTACTTGCTTCAGAGCTTAGGAAAATTAAGTCATCCATCTTTACTCACTTCATCAGAACCCTGCCAATCCTTGGATTTGCATGAACCACATGTTACATGAAGTTATTTTTAAAATAAAAAATTGTAAAATGATCGGTTGGCTTACTGGTATGAGCTATGATCAGGCAAGAAATTAGCTCATATTAGTGTTCACTAACAAATACCCATTTCATGCTGACACTTTGTAACTTAATTTGCATTTCCTGTGACAATGTTCTCAAATGTTACCTTCATGGAGAGTAGCTCTGTTAAAATGGCTCTCCAAATGAGCTTTCACTTTGCTTAACTTCGTTGGGTGGAACACAGTTGAGCGACAGAATAGGCAATGAAATTGTCTGCAGCATGTAGTGCATCTTGAGATTTCCGGCAATGTTCTGCCTTCCTGGATAGTTATATGCATCTTTAAAAGAAAGAGATCACATAATTAGACCAAAAAAATTTCCGATAATTACATAGAAAATCTAGAAAATCGCATTTCGTAAGATTAAAGAAGATTAAAGATTAAGATTAAAGTTCATGGCACAAACATTGTTGATTAAGAGCCCTAACTTCAAAAAGCCTGTACATAAATGCTAATATAGTATTGTAAAAAGAGGGATATTTGAAAAAGCATAAAATGAAGAAAAACGTACATTACAAGCAGATAAGTTACAATGCAGGTGGATTTTTTGACATTAGCAAGAAAGAGAAGAGAGAGGTTTTTATCATACTTTTAAGTTAACTAGAATTAATTATAGAAATATGATTAGTCACTGACAATTAGGACACAGTTGGGCTTTCCAAATCACGCCTTGGTTTCACAACACAAATGTTAATATACAGTCAGCATATTACGGGTGAGGTTAATTATAAGTGACCACAACCAGCTGCATAGTTTTAAGTAATCCTACCTGTTGATTGTGAAATGACAGTTGTCCAAAAGCTAAATAAAATAGTTGTATCAAACAATAGTCTTGGCCGAAAGGACAATATGGCGAGATTAAATCGTTTACCGTTCGCTAAATACGTTATATTAAACATGCTAACAAAGTTGCAACAACCTCTCATAAACGTATTAATGTTGCACTGAGCTAAACTTGTGCAAACTTATTACATACTTTGTTAAGCCGACGTTTATTTTCCAGTTAAATTCATGCAAAGGACTTAATTTTTAATTACAAACAAATAAAACTTTCTCAGTACTCACTTCTCAGTTTGTTGCTCGTCGTTATACTCCTCGTCTCTTTGTACAAGTAATGCAGCCTCCTTAGGTGAGTGGCGCTGTTCGGAGAAACCAGGGGTCCTGAATGTGCGGTCCTAGAACTGCGGTCCTGAAACTGCGGTCTCCGAGGCTGCAGCTATACCCTACTCCCTATAGCAGCTATGCTCGGCTCAAGGCCTCAAATACATCAGGTGAGAAGTAGCGAGAACAGAGCCGCGGGTCTTTCAGAAGTTGTGTACGTCCACAAGCATTTTCCCACTCCCCTCTCCTCTTCTTATCAGTAGGAAAGCAGTGGCGACTTAGGTCTTTAGACTTGTTGCCTTTTGACTGGAAATTTCAGCCCAAAGCAGCACAATGTGGCATTGTAGTACAAAACCCAAAACCAGTGAAGTTGGCATGTTACGTAAATCGTAGATAAAAACAGAATACAATGATTTGCAAATCCTTTTCAACTTATATTCAATTGAATACACTGCAAAGACAAAATGTTTAATGTTTTGCAAATAATCATTAACTTAGAATTTAAAGGCAGCAACACACTGCAAAAAAGTTGGCACAGGGGCCTTTTTACCACTGTGTCACAATCGCCTTTCCTTTTAACGACACTCAGTAAACGTTTGGGAACTGAGGAGATCAATTTCTGAAGCTTTTCAGGTGGAACTCTTTCCCATTCTTGCTTGATGTACAGCTTAAGTTGTTCAACAGTCCGGGGTCTCCGTTGTCGTATTTTACGCTTCATAATGCGCCATACATTTTCAATGGGAGACAGGTCTGGACTACAGGCAGGCCAGTCTAGTACCTGCACTCTTTTACTACGGAGCCATCCTGTTGTAACACGTGCAGAATGTGGCTTGGCATTGTCTTGCTAAAATAAGCAGGGGCGTCCATGAAAAAGATGTTGCTTGGATGGCAACATATGTTGCTCCAAAACCTGTATGTACCTTTCAGCATTAATGGGCTTCACATACGTGTAAGTTGCCCATGCCTTGGGCACTAATACACCTCCATACCATCACAGATGCTGGCTTTTGAACTTTGCACCTATAACAGTCCGGATGGTTCTTTTCCTCTTTGGTCCGGAGGACACGACGTCCACAGTTTCCAAAAACAATTTGAAATGTGGACTCGTCAGACCACAGAACACTTTTCCACTTTGCATCAGTCCATCTTAGATGAGCTTGGGGCCAGCCAAGCCGGTGGCGTTTCTGGGTGCTGTTGATAAATGGCTTTCACTTTGCATTGGTGAGTTTTAACTTGCACTTGCAGATGTAGCGACGAACTGTAGTTACTGACAGTGGTTTTCTGAAGTGTTCCTGAGCCCATGTGGTGATGTCCTTTACACACTGGTGTCAGTTTTTGATGCAGTACCGCCTGAGGGATCAAAGAGCTTTTTTACCAGGTTTCTATGTTGAAGTATTGATTTTGACCCCCTAAATCAATTTCGGCAGGGAACAGCTAATTAAATATGCATATTTTTATGTACTCATATTCAGAGGTACATATTGCAAAAAGATCTCTGTACAAACACAGATCATCACAAAATGAAGAAAACGGCCAAACGTTAGGTTAATTAGATGTACAGTTGCTGAGAAATCTGTATTTTCTTTCTGTTGAAAATCTGCATTTTTAGAAACACGTGATTTTAGTTCGGCAGTAAAAATATGATCGAAGTTTGACTGTAATGTTCTCAGGGGGAAAGCATTTATCATTTTATTTTTTGTGGTTTTTAGATTTATTTTTACCTCCTTCAAGTAGGAGTACCGGTTTTTACAGTTTTGACATTCTTTTTGTCATCAAATACGATCATTTACTCATCCATATAACTTGCGCATTTCGATAAGTCCTAGGGAGATCGAGTTCAGCGCTCTATCTACTTTATCATTTACTTATTTATTGGTCATTTCTCTGTGTTAGAGCACCAAATATTTTTTCTACAGTAACTAAATTAGTATTATAATACACATTAGTAAAAAAAAAACCCGTTATTCTTCAACATTTATGTCAGGCCCAGTGCTAGAACAGGGAATTGGAAGGGTACACACACACGTCTCTTTATGACAAGAATTAGTCCTCCAAGTTCTCAATCATTTTCCTTTATTGATGCATTTTCCAATTATCGTTTTTCGCAACTGAAGACACGGTTTCTCTCCATATGAGATCGAACAGCGATGAAATCATGGGCTAAATTCAGTACAAAAAAAAAAATTCTTCTTAATACGCCAATGCTTTGCGTTGATTGGACTGGTCCACATTCTAATGAAATATTGCCTTTCACTCTCAGTATTGCATAGATTGATAAGAAAAAGTGGCACGAGGCAGTTAAATAGGCTATAAAAAGTGTGTGGCTCAAGCCATTTGCGCAGGTATGCAATTTTGAATAAAATTGATTTAAATACAGCAAATACGCGTCCAGATGAATGATAGTCCTCTTACCTAATCCGGGAGAACATGCGGCACCTGTTGAGTGTGGAATGCACTCAAGAGTGAACCTTATGTTAATCGTGAAAATGACTGAAAGCAGGTCAGGACGAATAATTATTTTAAACAGATGTTTTGTGCACCCTGGTTCTGGTTACGTCACTGTACTGAATTTAGCCCATGATTTAATCGCTGTTAGATCACATATGGAGAGATCCTGTGTCTTTAGATGCCAATTACGATTATCGAAAAATGCGTCAATAATGTCTAATGGTTGAGAACTTGCCAGGACTAATTCTCGTCATAAAGGGATGGGTCTGTGCCTTTCCAATTCCCTGTTGTAGCGCTGGGCCTGATTTATATAGATCTTATCTAACAAAAAACAGCGTCGGAAGGAGTGCTGCCCTTTTGACATTATGTCACTGACTGAAGCGATGGGATTTCTGTCAACGAGGGTTCCCAGCACGGCCAGTCTGTCTGAGTTGCTAGCTCAGCAAGGCGCAGTATCCAGGGCGATCTCTTAGTTGAGAATATAGCCCGGCCTGTAAATTTTTTTTCCCCCACACTGGCTCTGAACTCAAATATAGCATAAAACATACCACCAATCTTCTCTAGTGTCAGAGTCGCATACATTAAAACTTGGAACAACGAAACTTGCACTTGGAAGCCTTTTTGATGTATGGGCTGTATCGCAGGAATCTATGTTTAGTAACTCGCATCTCAATTTCAGAATTTCATTAACGTGATCAAAATAACTTTGTTGGGAATCTCCATCTACGTCATAACAAGAGACAAGTTTTGACTTGGCACAACTGCTAGCTTTTACACGTAGTTCATATCAGCTCCAGTGGATGTAATTGTTATGACTCTGCCATGTCCTTGCCATGTTTGTATATTTGTTTTATTGTTTATTTCACTCTCTGCCATGCCTGACCATTCTTTGGATGATGTATTGTGATTTGTTAGCTTTGATTTGTTAATATATTGTCTTTGTTTACTTTTCCATGTTTTGCATTTTGCCATACTCAGATTCCGGTTCATGTTTTCCAGTTTGCATTGCACTTTGTCTCCCCCGTCTGGTCTCTCGTCTCACCTGCACTTACAGCCCCAGTCTTTGTGTTTCACTCTTCGGGTGATTAATTGGATTCTGGTTTTCAAACTTCCTTCCGACCTCGTTTGCTGGCTACACTCTACTTTTCTATCTACTAACAGTACTAACAGTTTATTATTTTTCTCTAGAGATTACTAACAACAACTAACCTTGTATATAATACTTACTTACTAACAAGCACCAAGGATTTGTATAGTTGCACTTAATAATTGATTAAAAAGCTCTCCGTACTCGCTCTGTTCTAGCCTCCGCCTCTTTTCTCTCCCTAATCTCCTGTGCTGCAGTTTCTGTGGAAGCTCTACACCAAATCGCACTGTCCAGTTTCTTATTATCTATGCACTTTAGCTCACTGGAATTTGACTTTTGGATTGCGGATTCTATACTGTTGCTTACTGCCCTGCAGGGGTTACCCCCCTCGCTTAAAAAAGCTCTTTATTTTTGCAATCCCGTGTCCTCGTATTTGGTTCCAGATTGCTACCTCACACTAATATCATATCGCCTTACGATGTCAATTTCAAATTAATGGTTAATAGGAATATTCACCCAATTCTACCACTTGCATGTGAAATGTGTCTCCATTAGAATCGCACACACACAAGCAGGACAATCGCTACCCCCCCCCAAAAAAATAAAAAGAAGAACGGAGCTGAAACTTAAGACTTGTGGCCTACTGGCCCGAGTAATAAGCAGAGCCACGATTACCATTATATATGTACATGTACTTATTTTCAGACTACAATGCTCGATTTCTGGTATACCAGTTTCTGTTGCCTAGACACCCACTCAACGATACAAATAAAAGCTACTTGAAGGGGCTTCGAAAGAGGCATTGAATTAAACAAATAAGTGCAACGCTGAGAATTTCGAATCACAGTGTAGTGAAGAAAATGCTCTTGGACATCCACGTTATCAATACAATTTCTGACCTTTAAAACAACTTTTTTCAACTCTTGTACAAGGGGACAATGTCCAGCTGCCCACACGTGATACGAGCCTTGGGTGTGGTGCATAGGTAATAAGACAGAAGTGAATGGATCGGTCATATGTTAATGAATTCATATTTAAGCCCAATTTCACGCCCGGCCTTGAGCACTTCAGTTCACCAAAGAATTAATGTCAAATCGACTGCGCAGATTTTAGGGACAACCATTCTTATCTATTCTAATGCTCGCCCATCTCACATATAGGCAATTTAATGCTGGAAACAGCTGGGCCCGTCTCAAATCAGACTTACCCATCTCAGTGTCTCAGATAAGCATTACCCGCCTCAAAGACAGGGAGATAGGTGGCTGGCTAACACTATGGTCTGCTGCTCAAGCCTCTTTTTAGTGGACACAAGTTGCTCAGTAACTGTCAGTTTAACCCATTTAGGCCTGAGGCTGATTCAAAAAACGCCTATGAAAACCTATGGACAATTTTGAAATGAACCCCTAAAACCTGAGCTTTTCTGGAAAACAGCACCCAGGTGTCAACGTCTTGTAAAAAGCTGATATCTCAGCCTCTGTAGCAGATAGAAACAAAATTCAAAAAGTATTTGAGAGGATACACCTGTGGCTTTCGTAAGAACGATGTTACTTATTTGTGCAAATCTTCATCACAATATTTTAAACACTGAACAAACTATAACAAGACACGTCCCTTTAGTCCTGGCTAGATCTCAATCATTTTCCTTTATTGACGTCTTTTCCAATTATCGTAATTGGCAACTGAAGACACGGTTTCTCTCCACATGCGATCTAACAGCGATTAAATCGCGGGTTGAATTCAGCACAGTGGCGGAACAGAGAATTGAGTTGCACAAAACAGCCGTTTAAACAATAATAAATCCTGACCAGTTCTCAGTCATCTTCATGATTAACAATAGGTTCACTTTGAGAGCGCTCCGCACTTTACAGGTGCTACTTGTTCTCCCTGATTAGGTAAGATGACAATCACTCCTCTGGACCCGTATTTGATGTATTTAAATCTACATTTTTCAAAATTGCATAGCCTACCTGTCGACTCTCACCCAAATGGCTTGAGCAGCACGCTTGTTATAACCTAGGCTATTTAACTGTCAGGCACCACTGTTTTTTTTTTTTTTTTAAATCAACCCACGAAATACCGAGAGTTTCATTGTAACACGGACCAGTTTAATCACGTGAAGCATTGGCCAATTAATAAGTAAATTATTTTTCAGCACTGAATTTAGCCCATGATTTCATCGTTGTAAGATCGCAAACGGTGAGAAACCATGTCTTCAGTTGCCAATTACGATAATTGGAAAAGACATGATGAGCCGAGTGCAAAGAGCCCACTGCTTGTGGCAATCTGGGGCACTTTCACACTAGGTACGATTGTTCCCTACTGTGCCACAGTATGATTGTCCTCCCTCCCCTCTGCCCCCGCTGGTCAGCTTTCACACTAGTAATATCGTTTCATACCAGAGTAAACTTGTATACACGTCAAAATTCCGATGCAGCGCGTTGCAGTATGCACCTAGGTGGTTTTAAATGGGGAACTATTTTAAAAGGAGGTGCACATATATTTTGGGGGGTTTCATTATTGAGAAGGGGGCTCAGAAAATTACCACGTATAGCAGCACGAAAAATTAAACTCGAAATTTTTTTTTGACTGAACGCTTGATGTTCTTACACACTCAAATCATTTTCTGGGTACACAAACATCAAGGTAAGGCGAAAATGTTCTGATTACATTTGATGTAGGTGGATGTTGCATGCAGAATTCCTTCGCCCTCGCGTTATTGGCTGATTTTGCTGTCCACTGCCTCATACCATCTCATTGTGAGAGAGGTGGAATTTAGAGGACCAGGAGCGATCGAATGGGGGACTGAAAGTTACCCCCGCACACACGGAGAATAACCTCTAAAACGTTCAGAGAAAATAAACAAAGAAACCACCCTTTATAAAACAGGGCGAGCGGAAGAATAGTCAGAACGTCACAATACGAAAACTCAAGAAATATCCAGACTCAAATACTCCCATCCAAACACGGGCTTTGGCTGCCTTATACTGTTGGCGTGTGGTGCTTGGGTACTTATGAAGCGTTTGATGCTTCACGGAGAAGTGAGGCGTGGGAAATAGCCCTGAACTCTCTATCGCCATTCAAAGGAAAATATACCTAAAAGATCTCCGACGTTTCGCCGAAGCGTTACTACCTATTAAACTTAATACTCTGCTCCGTAAGAGAAGGGAGCTGCGGACTCGGGGAAATCGGCAAAACGAAAAGAACCTCCCGGTCCACAAATACTGGGGTAATCTGGACAAGAAGCCGAGACGGCAAGAGGACAGGAGCTCCAAACGTTCAGCCCCCAAGAAGGGAACCTACTACAGAGCGAGAAATAAGCAAAGACCTAATCCCACGGCAATTTTATGCTCACATGGGAATACAAACCACTAAATACTGGAACGAGAAGCTACAGATTGTAGCGAGCAGTTACCTCAGACAAAAACCAGTCTGTACCTTACCGACTCAAGTGAAACACTCAAGCACGGGTAGGAAGGCGGAGCTGGCCTTTATAGGCAGATTAGATTGGGCAAGATCTGACCCAGGTGTACCACTCAGAGCGAGACACAGACACCTGCTGGACGAAATGGAGAATCGTCCACCACCCATGACACTCATAACTTGAGCTGCCAGGCTTTCGCACCGCGACCTGCACTTTTGAAATATCGCAGCCCCATTTTCTTTAGTTTGTCACAGCACTGATCTATTCTGTGATAACCAGGCATATGTTACTATTCACAAATTATTCCATAAAATCTCAGAGTTTTGTGTGAAGTATCCACTTGTAATTGTATTTTTTTATCCACCTGTACATTTGAGCTAGTATTGAATTTCTTAGTTTGAATGGAAATATCTTTTCGCCGCTGCAATTGTTAGAATAAGAGAGCCCTAACACATAACAGTAATCTTCCATGCTCAAGTACGGTTGCTTTCACATTTGGTATGAGTAGCCAACAGGGTTTTTATAGCTTAGTCCTAATTAGGATCAACTGGCCTAACTCTTTAGCTAACCAGCTTTGACCATCTTCCCAAGCTAAAGAGACCAGCTACACCAGCTTAGGACACCGCTCAGACCATCTTGAACCAGCTTAGAATTCTGGCAGCTGGAATTCTTAGCTGGTTTAAGATGGTCTGAGTTGTGTTATTAGCTGGTCATAGCTGACTCATAACTGGTCTATACCTAACGTCCGCCGGACCAAAAACATCTGAACAGCCCAACTCGGCGGAGAACTCCGAGGCTGGCAGTCTTATTCTGCCCAGTGGTTTGACATAGAGAATAGCTATAACTAGTGACCATGGGGAGCAGAATTAATGTGCAATTACAACTTTCTAAGTATACAGCAAGAGGTGGTATAGACGTGTAGGAACTCTCAAGTTTAACAACACATTCTCAAAGCCAATCAGAATAACAGCAATCGCAGCATGGAACATCACCGTGTACCTAGCAGGAAGGCCTGGTGATCAGGCAGGCCTCATAGCCCCACATTATACCACATTGGGTGACAGGACTCAAGTTAGCTAGAGTCAGAAAACCACAACCGAATCCAATTAACAATTTCATTTTGGCAGGCACAAGCTTAAATCAGAAAAACTTAATTATCCCTACAGGAAATGTGAAGAAATAATGAGGTCATACCTGGTGCAGCAACACACATACAGCAGTGGGGGGAGGTTTTTTTCTTATTTACCCTGGGTGTTGTCCGTGTGTGAATATCAATCAGCCATTTAAAAAGCATAAAAAAGACACTTGACTGCAAAACAAGCTTTAGGACATTATTTGTACAATTATTGCATATATTTGTGTATATATTTACAGTTGTGTTCACAATCATCCAACCCCCACTGAAATTAAGTGTTTTGGCCAGTTTGAAATTGATTTTGATCATTTCAGTCATCTTATTTACAATTGAATCAATGAGGCACTTGTAAATTAGACAAATATAATATAACATTTACAATGAAATGACCACAAATGTCTTTTCTGTGCTCACATCATTATCAGTTTTATTCAAATCCTAGTGACATTAATTCTTAGTACTTAGTACAACATCCTTTTCCAGTTATAACATCTTTCAAGTGTCAAGCATAGCTTGACGCAAGTGTGTTGCAGCGACCAACGGGTATCTTAGCCCATTCTTCATGGGCAAAAGCCTCCAGTTAAGTCACATTGTTAGGCTTGCGCGCTGCAACTGCCTTCTTTAGGTCCCACCAGAGGTTCTCAATCGAATTTAAGTCTGCTGACTGCTATGGCCACTCCAAAATGTTCCAGTCCTTCATCTTCAACCATGCTCTAGCGGACTTGGATGTGTGCTTAGGATCATTGTCCTGTTGAAAGGTCCAATGTCTCCCAAGCCGCAGGTTTGTGACAGACTCCATCACATTTTCTTTCAAGATTTCCTGGTACTGAAGAGAGTTCATGGTACCCTGCACGCGATGAAGCTTCCCTGTACGACTAGAAGCAAAACAGCCCGAAGCATAATTGACCCCCCGCCATGCTTCACAGTAGGCAGAGTGTTCTTTTTTTCATAGGCCTGGTTCTTCCTCCTCCAAACATAGCTCTGGTCCATGGGCTCAAACAATTCTTATTTAGTTTCATCAGTCCACAGAACACTTTCCCAAAACTTTTGTGGCTTGTCCAAATGACTTTTGGCATACTGCAGAGTTAGCAAGGGGGTGCGTCCGGGAGTTCTGGCATAGAGGCCATCATTACGCAGTGTGCGTCTTATTGTCTGTGCTGAAACTTCAATGCCCACATCTGACAGATCTTTTTTCAGTTCCTCACCAGTCACACAGGGATTTTTATCCACCTTCAATGCCCACATCTGACAGATCTTTTTTCAGTTCCTCACCAGTCACACAGGGATTTTTATCCACCTGGCGCTTCAGGTAGCGCACAGCAGTCGTCGTCAGGATCTTCTTTCTGCCACGACCAGGTAGCGTTTCCACTGTGCCCTTTGCCTTGAATTTACGGATGATGCTTCCGATAGTATCTCTTGGAATGTTTAACATTTTGAAAATCTTCTTATATCCATTGCCATTCTTGTGAAGAGAAATAACCTCTTCTCTTGTCTTCTGGGACCATTCTCTTGCCTTCACCATGTTTGTCACCACACCAGTAAATGTCTAGAAGGAGCTGAGTATCACAGTCCTATTAAATCTGCCTAATTGGTGCTTATTATGCTTGATTGATGCTCGTTGAAATCTACAGGTGTTTTCAATACCTGACTGAAAACACTTGAATGAACCTCTGTTCTTAAGAGTGGTAGTCTAAAAGGGGTTGAATAATTGTGTCAATGAAGAAATCACAAAAAAAGCCATTCAATACTTTATTCCAAAAGCAGTTGATGTCATTTTAGTTGCATTTGGTTCTTCAACAAGTCCTTGTAAGATGTTGTTATGAACACAATTACAAATGTATACTGAATTCCCTAAAACCCTTTACAGCATTGAGGGTTGAATAATTTTGAACACAGCTGTAATACCTAATTCAGACCTATTAGAACATATTTAGTTTTGCATCTATTTATCCTCCTGAGACCCAGGAAAAAAAAGTGTTTTGATTTTGATTTTTTTTCATGTAAATGAAGTGTTGGGATGGTAAAAAACACATTGCAAAGATTTTTTTTTTTTCCCATAATTCAATTCATGTTTTATAACGTGCACTGTAGTGTACAACGGGACTTCATTTATCTCGACCCTAAAACATTAACAGAATTTAAAATCTGGCCGGATATCAACACAACAGACACATACTGCATAAAAACTTCTTAAAAACATAAAACACTCAGTGAGGGTCAAATAAACATACAACCCATTCAACTTTTCACTGGCCATAGCCCGAGGATGTGAATGAACATTTGGTTTGCCAGTTCACAAATGCTGATTCATTTGTGATATGTGAGGAAGCACTGTGACTTTTTGGAGACACACAGGAACATGTCACATTTAACACATCTCACATAGGTTCTACTAGTGCACCCAGGCATTCGGCATCTGGAAGGACTTGGACTGGTGACCATTTCAGGCAAGTGGATCGCACCATATTTCCGAATTCTCTCATTTGGGTGCGGCTTCCTTTTCTTCAGTGTTGGAGTGTATTCTTCATCACTTGAGTCACTCTGGTCTTGTGCACATGCCTGTCCCTGCGTTATCAGTTCCTCAGCCAAAAGGAGTTTGAACTCCAGGTACTGGGCAGTGTCCTTTGCAGGTCTTTGCAAGGCCTGGCTGTCTTGCCGATATTGAAGCCACGAGTTTGTAATGGCTAAATCAATGAAGTGGAGCATCGTGCGGACTGTCCACTTCTTTGTCCGGCTGGACATTCTGTAGAAACTGAGCATGCGATCGCACATGTCAACCCCTCCCATGTTGCTATTATATTCTGCAACCACTGCTGGCCTTGGGACATCAACTTGCCTCATTTTTTTCTTTGACCATCTGATGCAGGTATCCTGAGGCTCAATCCCATGGGCGGTGGATGCCAGGACAACAGGCTTGTTGTCCATCCACTTGGTGACTGCTATTTCATCAGGTCTACGTATGATCATTTCTGAATACCCTCTTGGTTTTTTGCTCAGGATGTTGTCAGCAGTGAAGTGGCACTCTTTTGGGATTCGATTCTTTTGAATTGTTCCTGTGGCAGGCAGGCCCCTTTCCTGAAGGGCATCCAGGAGACTGATGGTGGTAAAATACCGGTCAAAATAGACCATTGTTCCTCTCGGAACTGTCTCAGTCAAACGCAGGACTGAATTTCCACCTATCCCCATCTGTTGGACTTGGGTGAAGGTGTTCTTTCCCATGTAGGTTTCAAAGTCCAGCACTAAGCCAGCTGGACTTGCAAGAACGAACGCCTTTAATCCTGTTGGATTTGGCTTCCCTGGCACAAATTGACGAACTGGGCACCGGCCCGTGAATGGAACAATCTGTTCATCAATACAGACCTTTGCTGGCCTTGGTAGGCTGAGACAACCTTGTAGGACTCTCTTCAGAACTGGTCTGACCTTCCAAAGGGGATCCTTTTTCTTTTCCTCTTCTGGAACTTCCAGATCATTGACCACTTTCAGCAAAGACCTGATCTTGTAGAAACGATCACGTGTCATGGAGTCAGCTATAATCGGAACTTTTGTTTTGGCAGCCCAGTACATTTTGATTCTTGGATATCCAAGGCAGGCCATGTACACAGAGATTCCTAAAAAGGTCAACATTTCTTCTGGTGTTGTGCTTAAGCTAAAGCCTGAATCCTGAACCATACGCTGGTTGGTGAAGAAGGACAGGTCCTGAATTAATTCCTTGTCAATGTACTGCAGGAAATATTGCTGTGGGCTCCAATTTCTACAGGTTACAGGGGGACCATCATCTTCAACTCTCTGTTCTTCCAACACAGGCATGAACCTAAGAGGAAGAAAAGGCAAAATTTTGCACAACTAACATGCCAAATTTTTAACCCTCCTGTTATATTCGTTTCTCAGGAACTGCAATGGTGTTTGTGGGTCAGAGAGAGAGAGAGAGACCGACAGACAGACAGTGTGACAGACTGACAGAGAGTGAGAGAGAGACCGTGTGACAGACTGACAGACAGTGAGAGAGAGACAGTGTGACAGACACAGACAGACAGTGAGAGAGAGACAGAGACAGAGAGAGATCAATTTGACTTGCAACAAAACAGGAGCATTAAAGGGATAATTCGCTTATAACACATTCACACTATAACATTATGTCTATACATGTATCAAATCAATTTTCCCTAAACATCTTTGTAGGTTATCTTAGCTTTTTTGCTCTGATTAAAAACCCTACATGGTAGTTTTGGTCCATAGAGGACGACGGCACGCTTCAGCTGGCCCTGGGTCTTGGTCGACCTCCGCTGGCTCTGGGTCTTGGTCATCCTCATCTGATTCCTTATCTGGGTTCTCACCCTCTCCTGTCTTGCTCACTGGACTCTCATCTTCAGAGAAATCTATGTCTGAATCTCCCTCAATGATTTTGTTAAGTATTCTCTCTGCCTCTGACAAAGAGCTGTCTACTAACAAAAGGGAAATAATTATTAGTACAAACTCCCAATGTACACTATAGTGTACATTAATTAATCAGTGATTTTTACAATGAAACTAAGTAAATTCAGCTCTGAAAACTCACTCAAATTATTCCTTGGATGTTTACTTACTAAAAGCAATCAAAATATAAAACTCAAAATCAAGTTAAATTAAAATTTGATGCTTACCTTTCTTTTTTCCATAAAATGTGCCCGTGCTGATGCCAGCCATTTTGAAAAGACAGGAAAAGGGAAGTTGGCAAGGCCACACCCCCACACATGGGGTATCAATTTAAAGCTACAGTTCTCAACTCTAAGGAACATCAGGACTTGGTAAAGTGGTATATACAGTCTTAGAGTTATATGCAAAACTTGAATGTGCACTACAGTGTACAAAAATGAATTACCGGGTCTCAAGAGGATATACATATTTGTTAATGGATTTAATGATTTATTTGCAAATATGTTTATGATGACAAATTTATTTGTACATACATATTAATTTGCATGTATACAAAATGCTCCTCTCTGCTCACCACCTCCAATCTGCTCTGATACCTCTACCTGTCTACTTATCTACGATTTGGTAACATTTAAGAACGAGTTAAATTAACGTTACATTGTTTACAAAACTGATAAGGATGTTAAAATATTGCAGTAGCGTCCAACATTAGCTATAAACTTATGAATTGGCTACAAGATGTTTTCCTTCCCTAAAATGTCAACTGTGATGATACCTTCCATCATCCTCATCCCTGTGCATTCTCTAGTCTGGAAAATATCAGAACAAACTCATGTGAAAATACAACCATGAATACTTCAACACATAGCTAACAGTTGCAAACATTGGTTAATATTATCCCAATGTTTATTGAAGTAACGTTGGTATAATTAACTGTGTTCGCAAACTTCATCTAAGTTACCTTGCCAACTTACAACTGTTGGTCCTTAAAATCAATACAGAATACTTTGTAAATGCTGTTTTACTGTAAGGTCTGCTACAAGCCAATCTATCTTAAGATTAGCTAGTCAAGCCAGGGTCACAAAGATTCTTATGAACGATGGGTTTCCACAAATCTCTCAGTTCCTATGAAATCTGGAGTTTCTAGACATTTGTGGAGGGAGCATTAGTTTCTTACGGGCATCTTACGAAGTTGGAATGTTTGCCGTTCAAATCGCAAAAGCAACTTGAGGCCTTTGTGAGAAAATGAGGTAATATTCTGTCGTACGATGACCGTAGAGTTCTCACTTTCTTTGTAAGGGTGCCTTTGGACCTTCTTATGTCATACCTATGGCCACTTCATAAATTTTTTTGTCGTAAGGTGGCCGTATGGCACCCTTATGTGCAACTCACGGCACTCTCAAGTTGTTGGTAGGAAGATCTTACGCTTTGAAATAAATAAAGAGTAAAACAAAGATACGCAAGATATTTTCACCGTGTCTCCTCCAGGGCTCCATAATTATCTTTCATTTTAAATGCTATTAAAGAAATAAAGGTGAAGACATTGTTTAAAGTATAGCAAAAACTTTATTTAAAAAACAATAAGTTCTCACAAAAACCTGGCCACCACGGCCCTAAAATCTCTACAAACTCAAAGCTATCACACTGTGGAGACCTCGGCAAACATACTATATACATACATGACTAGAGTCTAGGGCAGGGGTGGGCAATCACGGTCCTGGAGGGCCGGTGTGTATGCAGGTTTTTATTCCTATCAATTACTCTGACTAATTGAGTTAATTGATTGCATGCACAAATATAGATTTTCGCAATGATTCGATCAAAGGAAAATGTTTTATGAAGGAAGACAAGACTAGTCTTTGTAGTTTCATGATAATTTAAAGAAATGCGCATGAAACGTCAGATTTCATAAATGGTTTGGCTAATTGAGACAATCAACTAATTAAAGACCAGACGTTGCTGTGAAAACCAGGGACAGATATGGCCCTCGCTGCCCCACCTCTGGTCTAGGGGTATTTGACACTTCACTGTAGTGGTGACCATTGCTTCCCTTATGCTGGGTGATGACGTATTGGGCGGGGCTTGGAGTGTGGAGGCTGCCTCTCAGTGTTGGCGACGCTGTCTGCGATGGAGGACCACCAGCTGGATTTGTACTGACCGTTGCATCCAACATCCCCATAAAACTTTGACTGAATATGCAGGGCATTTCTGTACACGCCTGGGACCGAGGGGACAGTACAGGCTGAAATACAGAAAGAAAATATTCATTAATACAAATATCATGTGATACGTTGAACATACTTGAAGAAATAAGATTTTCAAAGTAAGCACTGGTACAGATGAATACATCATTTTATTTACCTGGGGACTAGGACCCTGCTGCACAGGTATGTTACTGCAAGGTGGCTCAGCTCGTGGGGCTGATGAGGCAGAGGCTGCCATGATGCAGACTGCTGCTGCTCTGACCAAGGCTTGATTCAGCCGAAACGCGTTAGCGCTTTTTAGTGTTTGCCGACAATAAAGGTATATCTATAATCCGTTTATTTTGATGTGCGACTATTCTCTACGTTGAGAGTATCACATTAGTAGTCGTTAAGATGTTGCCACGTTTCAGTCAGTCATAAGAAGTCAAACTTTCAGTCAGTCAGGATATCTTGGAGGAGATATCCCTTGCACGTCAAAGAGTGGGTGTTGAATAACCTGAAGTTGACAACTTGGTGCTGGTAATTGATGCGACTGCTAGCCGACCTGGCTAGGTTGGCTAGAACAATGTGGTTGACATTGTACGGCCGGAGTTTCTTGGAGGATGACAGGCTGACGACCAGGTGAAGTTTATTGGACTGGAATAATCAATGTGAAAACTCTGATGAGATCCACGATGGATATTTTTCCAAGGAGGTTAATAAGTGATGTCCGGTGGGCGTGCAGTGCCGGTGGCAGAGAGGACCAGAGGGAACACAGCTGCAGCGGTTCCGCAGCCGTCTATTGAAGTAACGCTGCCGATGGATTTATTATGAAGTGCAGGGCAGACCAGATAAGTACAGCCTACAGAAATAGTTTGCTAATCCACATCGTTGCAAGTGGTGATTCAGTTGTGGACTCCAGGTAGCGGAAGCAGCCAGGTGAGAAGCGGGAGAGCAGCACACCGCAGGTAATGTGAGACCATACATTAATCACGAAGAAACTGATCTTAATGGAGCTTTGTCCGATTAAGAAATCGTATTACAACATATAGTTGAAGAGGGAGGCCCACTGCATGGATAAAAATCAGTAAAAATGCTGAAAAGAGGCCAACTGAGCCAGAGAGAAGCGGCAGCCAAGTGCACCAGTGTTCACTCTTGGAAGTCCAATGTGGGTGAATCATCAAGATGTTTCATAACAATTCAAGGCCTAAGGCCAGTCATGTTTGGCATAATTTTGATTGTCTCGGTGCGACTTGTTGCAATCGTCTGATTTCTATAGTTTTCTTAGGTCTTAGGCCTGGACTACACGAATACGATATATTCCTAAACGCACATTTTTCTGTCCGATTGGGCCTCTCAACCACACAAACATGGCTATTTCACCCACAAAAACGCATATATACCCAGCAACAAAAGTTTCTGTGACACCATTTATGTGTATGTTATAAATGACACGCAAAGATCTCAATGCAATCAATATGTTTATTTAACAGGAGAAACACTGACTTTTCAGTGCCAACGTCACTCAAAATGAAAAATGTCATTTTCATGCGTCATGAAGCACTTGTCTGACGTCTAACCAATTGTGACCTTCACACTTCAATACCGGGTGTGACTTCCTCGTGCCATGATGCAAGCAACGTATCTCCGGCGCATGGACCGAATCAGATGTGCCAGAAATTGCTGTGGGATGTCATTCCAAATCTGACGTAGACGTTGTCGCAATTCCTGGAGTGTAGCTGGCGGGTTATCCAACCGCCGCAAACGTCGATCCATCTCGTCCCAAAGATGCTCGATTGGGGACATGTCTGGGGATCTGGCTGGCCATGGCAGGACATTGACATGTTGTTGCATCAGATACTGCTGTACATTCCTTGCAACGTGTGGTCTGGCGTTATCATGTTGCAGCGTTATACCGGGACCATGTTGCATCAAAAACGGTACCACCAATGGCCGTAGCACTTCATCGCGATATCTTTGACCTGTCAGATTTCCATCAATAACAAGCAAATCTGTTCTGTTTCTAGCCGTGATCCCTCCCCAAATCATGACACTACCACCTCCAAAACGATCAAATTCCTGAACACAGTTGTTGGCATAACGTTCTCCACGTCGACGGTATACACGTAAACGACCATCGCATCGGTTAAGCATGAATCTTGATTCATCAGTGAAGAGTACAAGATCCCACTGACGTTGGATCCACCGTCGATGTTGTTGTGCCCACTGTAGACGCAGTCGTCGGTGTTGTACTGTGAGTATTGGACGTCTTGCTGGCCGACGTGGGACAATGCCAAAATGACGGAGACGGCGACGGATTGTCTGTGCAGACAGTCGCCTCAAACCAGGTATCGTTCTTGCAGTTATGGTTGCAGGTTGGAATCGATTTCAGAGATGGGTTGTTCGAATCCAGTTGTCCTGTCTGGGAGTGGTTACTCGTGGACGGCCGCTGCGAGGACGGTCTCTCACATGTCTTGTCTGCTGATGACGCTGCCATAAGTTCCAAATGGTGTTTCGGTGGACATTCAGGCGATGAGCAACTTCCCTCTGCGAGGTTCCGGATTCAATCATCCCAATGGCCCTCCACCGATCATTTTCAGACAGTCTTGGCATTTAGAGGGTAGAGTTCCTGATCCGAAATGGCTGTGTTTTCGATAAGTGATGCTTCTGTCGTTCATCAGGCACAATGTGAACATTCCAAAAATTCTCCTCTTTTATTGCCATCCACAAGCATGATTTACGCACATTTTCACGTACAAAGTCATTTTCTCGCATTTTCATGATTTCCATTTCAATGTTGTGTTTAACTGTTTCAGTCTGATATCACCATGTATGACAATTATTTTTCATAACGCAATTATGAAATTAACAATATTGGTGTCACAGAAACTTTTGTTGCTGAGTATATTTTTAAACGGATAAAAAAGTGGAGAATAAGAAAATATCCAATTCAGTGGATCCATGTTGCGAGGTTAAACGGATCTGGTGTTGACACTATGACGTCAAGTGCCTAGCGACAAGCCGGTCACACACGCGCGAAACGGTTGTCAACAACAACAACAATGGTGGACATATACACATTACACGTCCAAAAACTCCTCCAGGATGTCTGGGTATTTTGTGTAACACGACTCCCAGTCGACATTTTCTTGCGCCTTCTTGTTTTTATATTGTAATGTTATATAAATAAATAACTCCACTTTGTCGTCAGTCCACACAAAAGAATCGGTTTTCTTCGCCATAATGTCTTCTTAACTGCCGCCGTTTCACTGCGCATGCTCAAAACATCATTCCTCTGTGGTATTTTACTTTTAGCATTTTGCCACCTATCGGCTGGGGATGGCATTGCAGGCTTCAAAGGCGATCGTTTTCAGTTTTGCCTCTTCGTGTGGACAGAGATATTTCTGTGGTGTGGATAGAGTTTTTTTTTTTAAACGAGGAAGAAAATATCCGCTTAAAAAAATTTCCAGATACGTGTAGTTCAGGCCTTAATATGCATCCAAGACCCTCAAAGTAAACTAGACTAGCCAAAATAAAGCCCAGGATACTGAATGGAATCAAATGTTTGTCTGCAAACACAAAAAACATACCAAATCAACCAAAACACAGACATGGAAAGGCGTTTGTGTGATCTATTTAAAACAAAATTGACAGCTGTGCCTATGTGTAAGTTAACATTTTGTGCCGTTGGTATAAAACTATTACAGTCAGACCATTCCATCTTAAGTGTAATGCATAATCCATTCCAAATTCATACTGATCTACCTTTCATTTCAAAGATGAATTTCCTATTTGCAATACAAGACGCAAATTGGCGTATAGTGTCAAAGTTCAGCCTTCTCTATTTATCCATCATGACACAATTACAGATCATGTTAAATGTACAGGATATAAACCTCCAAAAAATGAGAATAGTACTAAATGTTGAATGAAAGCTGCTAACACCCCCTCATACAATTTCAAAGTGTATTGTCAACAATAATTGAAACTGAACACATAGATAACTTCGTTAACTTTGGCACC
The DNA here is from genome assembly GCA_029721435.1 of Gymnothorax reevesii. Taxonomy (NCBI): domain Eukaryota; kingdom Metazoa; phylum Chordata; class Actinopteri; order Anguilliformes; family Muraenidae; genus Gymnothorax; species Gymnothorax reevesii. The sequence continues at coordinate 54,355,695 of CM056575.1, forward strand.
TGACCTGAAAACCCCGTAGGCAAAGGTCCATACTTAATAATGTGAAAAATCTCCTAATATTAGTGCCCCAAATTTAAGGAATATGGAAATGAAAGGCAAAATCAAATTAAAGTATTTGTTTCTAACTTTCCAGGCTGCAAAGTCCACAATGACATCATTGAAATCCAGGCCCCTCCAATGGCATTAGATTTAAACAGTTAAAAATCTTTACCGGTGCATTTTTGATCTCAGTTGGTTTTTGACAAGGGCAAGCTTTGAGAACGATCTCTCGCCTCCTGCATTTGGTATGGGCAAAGTTCAGAATAACCTCAGCACAATATCTATGCTTGGAAACAGATTGGAGATTCCGCCGCCTGGGCAGCTGCAGAATTTTGTGAGAGCGTGCCTATGTTCCCACAGCCGTATGTTCCCACATTCCTACTATATTTTTCAAAAGTAGGCTCATGTTATGTTCCCACATTTCTAAGATTTTTTTCAAAATTAGGCCCTTTGTTCCCACAGTTCCCACATTTTTACCACTGGTATTTAGGGATTCGCCACTCAATCCCACAGTTGGCAATTTGAAGGAGAGAGCTAGCTTCCAAACTCTCGAGAGCTGAACACCGCTACTTCCACATGGGGTTGCTGTGGAGTGAGTTAGTTAAATTTGCGCTGTGTCTTAATTGCACTTTCTATAATTCTTTTATGAACAGAATGCATTCACACAATCTAAATAAGCAATAAGTTTCACTATTTATGCAGTTCACTTAAAACTGGAAAGACCTTTAGTACTTTTCAACCTTTTATGTGGCAGGAACAGGCAATCTGTAAGGGCTGTGACTGCTGTCCTTCGAAGACTGAAAAATAATAATCAACAAAAAATGTTGCAAATAAAAATAAATCTGCACTATTTATGCAGTTCTCTCAAAACTGGAAAGGGCTCTAGTGTGATGGTTGGCCTCTTGAGACGCCAAATGCTGTCGCCTCCTGTTGGCCAGACGGGCGCTCGTCAAGAAGACTCTAAGCCTGGTCATGTCCGGGTATCCTATGTCCTTGTTCTGAACTTGCGAAGATTCAACCAATGAGTATATAAGAAGCGGTGGCTGACAGGCACGTGCTTCGGAGGAGACCCGCGAACTGTCTATACTCTCCTGAAATAGCAGCAAGGGATCGCAAACGAGCAAGCCTTGTACATAGTTCACCAATTGGGCACTCCAGATTCGGGTGGTATTGGAGATGCCAAATTAATATTTTTTAAAAAATGATACCAGGGAACAGCACATGTCCACAAGCCAGGGAAACACAATAAAGCTTCCACAACACAGTGGCTGACAGTGCTCCAGTAGGACTCAATATTTTGATTGCCATAATTATATTGTCCCTTCAGTCGGACCAGTGTGGTCTCCACTTATGTCACCGTTGTGGGGGTGCATTGCTTCTCTCTGCCAGCATGATGCTTTCTTCAGTCAGCGTCTGGCAGTCTTTCACGTGACAGCCACAGAGTGGGATGGCGCATTTGCACTGTATCATTCATCGTCTGGTGTTAAGCTAGAATTAAACAATCATAGAAATACCAAACATTAAAATGACTAGAACACAGACATTTTGCAACAGTAAACATTCAAGACGGTCATTTACAAATACTCCCATTCAACATGATTGTTTGTTCTTTGGTCCATGGCCCTCTTGAATACATTCCACATAACTGGTGGAAAGGTGGATCCAGGGCGGATGTATTTGTTCCTCATGTAAGTGATGAACTCTTTCATTGCAGCATAGTGTCTCACAAAACCTCTAAAGCTTCTGCCATTGACAGGTGTGTTAAAGTTTATCAGAACCAAAGCAAGCAAAAGGTAACCCAGTGCCATGAGTTTGCAGATGACTCGAGCAAGGGTGCGGTCTTGGTAGTAAGGAGCAGCAAATCCGAGCTGTTGGATTGGTAGACATGAAAATAACAACCTCCAACCGTGGCTTGAGGGAACTCCGTCTCCGTTTCCTTCAGGGCATTTTCAAAGTTGCGGACAACAAGTTGAGGGCGTTAATTGTGGTGGGTTGATTGTCAGATGGCCACTTTGACGGCTTGGAGTACTTGCCTGTAGTGTCCAATGGTTCTCTGCTCCATGAACTCATGAACAAGAGGCAGTACAAAGCCACGCTGGTTTCCCAATATTGTAAAACACTGTCTGTATGGTCGAGGGGCAAGTCCTAAAGGTAGCATCCATTTAATTTGTTCTTCATTGTTGCAGCAGGGTCAGATTCTCTTTTGTTGCGAACACCAGCATTCCCCAATCCTTGTCAGCATGTTGCAAAAAAGGTCTTTGGCCCATGTTTGGGCCCATGAGCCTGTGACCTCCACGTCATCCACAGTTGCCGGGATCTCTGGGATTGCCTCAGACCTGGCTCTCTATATTGCAGTTTGGATTGACTAAAATGCTGGTATATGCGCTCCTTGGACTGCTCGACGATGTTGCACAAATTCTGCATTGTAAGCTTGTCTCACTGGCACCGTTGGATCGTGCCTCACTTGAGCCACAACATCTTGTCGGAATTGAGCTCTGCTGACTATGGCTTCATTCTGGGGGTGGGGATGGTCCTCCTCATGGAACCCAATCACTCTGATAACTGGATCGTCATCCTCTTCATTCAGCAGGTTTGTGTACACCTTTGCTCTGCAGTTCTGGTGCCAGCAACGCTAATGAATCTTTTTGCCTCTTGTTTCATGGCGGAGGAAATGGAAGTTCTGAACAAGTAAAACTTTTCCTCCACGGTTTCCAGGGATCAAGCTTCCATGAAAAACAGCTTTTTGAGCAAAGACTGTGGACCAGAGGGTTTGTCCTGTCCATTGTAGCTCTACACCAAATATTGCAGAAAAAAAATTACTCATTCATTTACTCTAAAGTGCTTCCAAAAAATCTTGTGGGAGGAAATATAGATAGCAGGGTTATTCAGTGTGGTTTCACTGGATGGTGGTTGCCACACCATTTTCAAATTAGTCCTAAATTTGTATGTCACAAAAGTACTTTCTATGCAAAATCGTAGGCCAGTAGCTCAATTAGTTACGGAGTTGTGGGGGTCTGAAATTTTCAGTAATTGGGCTATAAATAGCCAAGAAAAGCCTCGCCAGGGTTTTTTGCATGTTTAAGTGGTTAATTCTCAGCCTCTAGACATATCAGAGAGCTGTAAGTTGGTATACAAGGCCTCTGCATGTAGCTAGTGCTCCACAAACATCCCCAGGTGTTTCCCTTTACTCTGCAGGCCATGGGGGCTTGCTAAAAATGCCAAAAATTAAGAAAAACCTACTCGCAAGTGGGGTTTGGGGCCTTAAAGGTACTAGAAATACTGCACAGAAGTGTTCTGATACCCCTGGGTTCCATTCTACATAAACTTGTGTGATAAGTTAGCAATCTGGAGCTTTCTAGATACCTCAGTTTGGAAAATATGAGCTCCCAAAGTTGGACGAGATTTTTAATTGGCTGTTTTTGGTGGCAAAAATCCCCATGTGGGACAGGTGCCAGAGACCCCAACTTTTTCTAAAAGACAGTTCCATCTGTCTTCTATCACTGTACAAAAAACCAGAAGGTTTATATTTGTACTTACTGAGATATTGATGTGTGATCAGGTAGACACCAGGAGCGAGGTGAAGGGGAATGAGGATTTTATTTAATCAAAATAAAACAGGTACAGGGTCCAACAAAAAACTTGTCCCAAAGGGTTGCAAAAGACAAACTAAAGTGAGCTTCAGTGCTATGAACTAAATAGCAAAAACAGCAAGAACAAAAAACCACTGGAAACTCCAGGCAGAAATCCAAGAACAAAAATAAACAACAAGACTTGCAAACATGAACTTGTACGAGACTTGGAAACATGAACAAGAATTTGAGCAGAAACTTGGCAACAAAACTTGCAAACATGAACAAGGACTTGAGACACTGTGTGCCAGCCAACTTCCACCGCATCCAGATAAAGGCTAAGAAATCAAGACATGAGGGGCAACACCTGGAGAAGGAGAAACAAGAGGCATGGCAAGATCATGACATGGACAAAGATTGGTTGACAAGACTTGCTCATTAAGAGAATGAGCGTGCTCAGCTTAAGTACCAATTAAGTATGCAGTTTGGAATAAAGCATGAATGTTCAGAACAGAAAAGCACAGCTAGATCTTGAAATAGCAAAGCAGGAATCATGACAACAAACTCCCTGTCTAAATTAGTAATATTAGTAATGTGCCTATCTAAGAATTACACCACCCAGTGAGTGTTAGTAAATGTTAGTAACTTAAAAACAGTTAATTGCCAATTAAGCTTAGACAGCCCCGAATCAGCACAGCACAGAAGGAAGGGGGAAATACCAAAGCCAACCAGAGCTCTGAAAATGTGCAACAACGAAGGCACGGGGCGGAACGCAGACAAGCGGTGGAGTGGCTTGGCAGACCTGGCATGAAACAAAACATGGTAAAGTAAAAACATGGACAATGAATGTGAAATATGAAATGCTATGACTTGATACAAGAAACTGTTAAAACTGTGATATGAACTATGAAACTATGAAATCTTGTACATGAAATTGTTAAAACCATAAATGCTGTCCTGGCCAAAGGCCAGGACCCCAGAACACAACAGATATTTTTATTCAAAATGGCATGGGTGATGCCAAAATCGTTTTTTGCCTCTCAGTACTTTAAATTGGGATACAAGTATTAGTAGTCATTCCAATTGCAGTTTTATGTATATTTTGTTCTTTTTGAAATGTTAATTGTAAAAGATGACCACTTTCATAAAGTATAATGCCCTTTTTGTGTCACAAGGTCTAGCTTAGAGGCATCCCTGTAGATATGTTGACACCGATTTGCAATGCATACATGTACATGTACTAGCTTGACTCAAGAGCAAGAAAAGAAGTTGAAAAGTCTTTTCAGAGCTTCTTATCTAACAGACTAACATAACTTAGGAACAGGTTATTTTACTTGTAAGATGGCATTGTACAATTAAATTTAACATGTCCAATCCCACTGCACTGATACTGTAAAATTCAAAATTATTGTTGCTATTTTAAAATTAATCGATCATGAAAATTCAAGTTAGTACATGAAATTTGTATATGTATGTGTATGTTATAATTACATGTATGTACATGTTCATGTATGCATTGCAAATCGTCTATGACAATAGGAAAGTTAGTAAGTTGGTAAGGAAAATATTTGATCATAACCAGAGGCTTTGGTCATAACCCCGAAGTATAATTACGCGTTCAGTTTTTTTTCGCAATGCATTGTGGGGACTATCCACCATTTTCTTTTCGACAGCTGGCTGGTGATAAACTTGAGATAAGATATTCTCTTTGTCGTAGAATCTCTTCCAGCATTCTTGACGTCTGATTTCACTGAACTCGAGTTCCCCCCGGCCTCGAGCATCGCAGTACATAATGTACTGCGGCAAACCAGTTACGCTATATGAAAAATACATACATCAGCTTTAGTTCTCGACTCTAAATTCAACCTTGGATTTCTGGGATCCCAGAAAAATTGGACAATTTGTGTTACTGCTAGGCCGGACTCATCAACCTAACTCCCAGGTATAAGGAGGGTGGAAAACCAGCAGCTCTCAGACACTGAGGACTGGGATATAATAATGCAAGTACAGATACTGACACGCATGGACAAGCTTTCATAATAAAACTTAATTCAAACAGCTTTAATGACATTTAAAAGGAAGTCCGATTAATTATACAAGGTCAAAAATTACTTTTACTCACCTTTATGAAGATCTTCGTTCCAACTGCGGAACGAATGCTTATTTCTGTATTTGGGTTAGTGGAGGGTTTACTTTTAAGTAGCTACCACTGACACAGACACACACACACACACACACACACACACACAGACACAGAGTATAAAAATCTGATCACTTTCTTGCCTCATAACTCCCCCCCCCCCAAAGTACTACGTTTTGATCTGGCTTTCTGTCTGTTATTCCAGTGAGAAACTGCTGTGTCTTTGCATATGGAATGAGGGTTTGAATTAAGATGAATAGGGATGCAGTCAAATGTATGGGAGGCCCCAAGTATCAGTGGTTGGCCAAGGAGGAAAGAGGCTCATGGATCTATTATTAATCACTCTGGGGCCTGATCAAAGGGTCTGTGTATGTCTGCGTGTATGCGTGTTCAGGCGGGTTGAGGGGGCTCTGTTGTAATCAAAATGCTGATTGGTTCACTCCTCCAAAGGCCTACATAAAGGGTCAGAGTGTTCAGATCATCACCACAATCTTTGACAATTGCTTTGAAACAGTAAAACATAATTACCCCCTATCTCAGCGGTTGCTCTGGAAATTAACTTTTATTTTTCTCATTTCCCCACCATTTTTGATCTATCCATGCATTATCATACCCACTTATTCTTTGTTAGGATTGTCGAGGTGTTAGTCTGGCATTCATAGGCAGTCTACCACTCTACAGTTTTAGGTCACCGAACTGTCGCAGGGAGAACACGCCCACACACATATACAGATTTCCAATTAGCCCAACATGAATGCCTTAAAAGTGTAGGGGCAAACTACAGCCTCTCCAGGAAACCCATACTGACTCGGGCAAACTTATAAAATGCACAGAAAGGTCCCAGCCAACAATCAAACTCTTATCCTTCTTGCGGGGATGCAATAGTGCTAATCATGCCATCGTGCCACCCTCATCATCACATTAGCAAAAAATAAAATAGAATGAATGGAAATCCATGGTGACTCATCTCATGAGATAACTGCAGGTTTTGTTTCCCACTGCTGACATGTAGACCTTTTTTCATTTTGACTTGGTGCAGATATGGAGGAGGACCATGTAATTTACAATGTGCCATGCGATTTTAAAGATATAGGAAAGTGAGGAGAAGTGATACCAGCTCATTTTACCAGCTCCATGGTGAACCCAAAGTAAACAGAAAAGGTGTTTGTGACAGGACTGTGTAGCCCCTACTTCTAAATGTTGCTTACTTTGTCTTGCACCTGTGATTATTTCCTGACTGCGGTTAAGTTTCCTGTCACCCTGCTTCATTGATCTTTAAAGTTTTTGGCTGTATCTGTGCCTCCCCATGCCATCTTGACTGTATGTATGCCAGTGGGGGTGTCATTTGAATGAGTGCACATGAGGCAACACATGCTATCTCCCTCATGCATAAGACTGACTGCATATCACTTGGGACAGCCATGTCTGCGCAATAGCGAAACATCTTTCTAATTTCACCTGAAGGTGCCAATAAACTGAATTCACTAGCAAGGACCACGCCACAACGAAGTGAAGTTTAAAGTTTTAATGAACGGAGGGAGAAAAAGTAGGTAGTGAAGTGAAGGAGGGATGTTGCCGAGGTAGTCTGGAGGACGTGTGGGTTGCTGGGTGGAGGAGACTCTGTGGGGGTTCCGTCTTGGCGTTATCCACCTGCACAGACGTCGAGCCCCCCAGATGGTACCTGGAAAAGACATGGGAGGTATGCATTGGGAAGAGGATGATGGGATGAGGGGCGGGATTAGGATGGGGTGAGGTAGGAAGGGATGAGGGTGAATGGGAGAGGATGAAGGGATGTGGGGAGGGATGTGGGTGGGAAGGGATGAGGATGATTGCATGAGGATGAAGGGATGACGTGGGAAGGAGATCAGTGGAAGGTAAGGGGGAAGAGGGGTGGGAGGGTCGAGAGATCTGATTCAAACGGAGAGGAAGGGGCTGAACATGCATAAATAGGCTTGTCCTGATTGAAGGTGGAGTTGAGGCGTGGTCCTGCTCCCGAACCTAAGTTAACTTATTAACTTAATTTCACTAGCAAGGACCACGCCACAACGAAGTGAAGTTTAAAGTTTTAATGAATGGAGGGAGAAAGGGTAGGTAGTGAAGTGAAGGAGGGATGTTGCCGAGGTAGTCTGGAGGACGTGTGGGTTGCTGGGTGGAGGAGACTCTGTGTGGGGGTTCCGTCTTGGCGTTATCCACCTGTGCAGACGCCGAGCCCCCAAAGAGTCCGAATTAAGTTGAGCATAGTCGAGCGTGTGCTTGATGGAGGTCTTGAAGATTGTTACAGATGTAGAGGCGGTATGCCTGAGAGGACCATCGGCCGAGGACTTGGATGGTCTGGTCTCAGATTCCTGATCTAGCAGCTGTGGATGCTGCTCCAATACGGAATGAGTGACTTGAATAATGTTGAGGGGAAATGCCTGAGGTGCGGAGTACTTGACGTAAATTTTTCTGGAACCAGAAATGGGTGGCCATGTTACAGGTTTCGGTTAGGAAGAGTGGGTGTTGAGGTGATGCATTTGCTGCGTATCTGTTGCTTATGTATTTGATCAGGGGCTTGTATGGGCTGAGATATGAATTGAGGTGGAAAATGTAGATGGGGAAGGAAATTCCCAACTGATCTGTTTTACTCCTTCGGAGTGTGAAAATGAGGGAGTCTGAAGAGTGGATGGTTATGTCAGATAAACTGGGGTGATGGGACGAGTTGTAAACAGATGAAGTTGGGGCAAATTCAGAGCATCTTAAAAAACCGAAGAAAGCCAGTAGGAACATGCATTCTAGGGTTGGGTCGACTGTAGGGGATAAGTAACCAGCACGTAGAGTGCGGATGCAGAGGGTGAGAAGGTCGGACGTAAGTGGCAAGCATCTAATGTTTGGAGTGGGCTCTTGTTTCCGTAGGCCTTTTATTAACATAGTTACATGAGAATGGGAGATAGACGGACAGTGTGATCCTGTGACTGGTTTGGTGAAAAAATTTATGCTTGCCAAGTAGGTTTGGATAGTGGAGGCCCGGATATTCTGAACAGAATGAGAATGAGTGCCGAAATTGCAGATGGACATTACGTCTAAGGAGGGAAATGATAGATTGTATATGGTGTGGTATGATTTGAAGGCATTCCAGCCGGTTAGGTAGGCTGAGAGTGTACTGGGAGCGAGACTGTTGAGGATGGCTTCTTGAGACAGCTTCTTGGAGCTGTGGAGTCAGTTGAATGTTGTGGCTGAAAACGGTGGAACCGGTGTGGGATGCGTGTCCGATTCTGGAGCCAAGAGTCTGAATTTCTGAAACGAAAAACGAGAGAGTGAGTCAGCTATGAGGTAGTGATGACCGGGGATGCGGGCTGCCCTGAGGATGAACTGTTGTTGAGCTGAAATTAGAGTGAGTCTACGTAGAAATTGCATGATGGTTGGAGAATGGGATCTACCTTTATTTATAATTTCTACGACAGAGGTGTTGTCTGAGTGGATCAGTATGGATTTTTTGCACCACTCGTGCCCCCAAAGGATGGCGGCTATTACTATGGGGTACAGCTCGTAAAGTGCGGAATAAGGGGAGCGGGACTCTGAGTCGAGAGTTTTCAACTCTGCAGGCCATGTGGAAGTGAACCATTTTCCTCTATAGTAACCGCCGAAACCTAAGGAGGGGGCTGCGTCTGTGAATAACTGAATATCTTCGAGTTGAGTGACGAAATCATCATAAAAAAACGAAATACCGTTCTACGATGACAGAAAGTGTTGCCACATTCGCATTTCCATTTTGCATGTGTGATCTATGTTGACTCTGTCGTGGAGGGAAGGAGCCGCGGCTGCTTTGGTTAATAGGTTTGAGAGAAATGACTTTGCTTGCGAGATGAGGCGAATGGCGTAATTGAGATGGCCAAGGAGGGCGAGAAGCTGGCATTTAGTGCATCTATCTGCGAGGAGATAATTTGAGAGCAGCAGAGAGATTCTCTGTATTTTTTCGGATGGCAGGGATGCTTGAAATGAGATTGAGTCCAGAGTGATGCCAAGGAACTCAATGGAATTGCTGGGCCCTAAGGTTTTTTCTTTGGAAATTGGGACACCCAGCTCTGAAAAGGCCTTAACGAGGGTAGTGAGTCCATGACGAGGAGGTGAGGAGGATGGAGTGACTATGAGAAAATCATCTTGGAGATGTGTGATGTACGGAAGTCCATAGATGTTGCTGAGAATCCAGCACAACGCTTCAGAAAGGGAGTCAAAATTTTTGGGGCTGCTTCTGCAGCCGAAGGTCAGGCGCACTGAAAAATAATAGGCCCCTCTCCAACAGACTCCGAAGAAAGGCGATCGTCGGGATGGATCGGTAAAACTTTAAATGCACTGGTGATGTCTGCTTTAGATAGCCAGGCTCCGTGGCCTGCTAGCCGGATGAGTGTAATAGCATGGTTAATTGTTGCGTATTGCATGGATCTGGACTCGGAATAAGACTGTTTATACTAGGAATATGTGAGCTATGAGGGGAAGACAGATCTATAATTAATTGCTTTTTTCCTGAGTATTTCCGAGTGGCGACACCTATTGGACTGATTCGAAACACTGGAAACGGAGGCTGATCGAATGGGCCAATCATGAATCCCTCTTTAACTTCTTTTGCCAATAAGGTGTCAACGGTGTTAGGTTCAGTGAGAGCTGACTGAAGATTGTGGGAAATGTGGGATGTGTCAGGAAGCACTTCGATACCGGGGTGGAAACCATGTGTGAACCCATTGATTAGAAAGTAAACGAACCGCCTATCTGGGTGGTTTTAAGTGTTGTGGCCAGAGCATTTACCTTAATAGGTGTGCCAAGATGCTGCGCTAGTCAGTCTGCTGGTTTGGTTGGATTGTGGGGGCAGGTGCTCCTGGCGTGGGCACCTCCGCAGAAGGAGCAAGCATGTAGGAGGCGGCAGTTGGAGAGACTACAGCCGAGGTCATTGAAGTTGTTGCACAACATCCTGCCGCCCTGATAGAGGATAGGCCTTCCGCGTTTGTCAACCCCTTTTGGTATGGGGACATTAACTGAGGGAAGTATGTCTGCGGGTTTAGGGATGATGGAAGGAGGTGGTGCGGCGGGTGACAGTCTGTTAAAGACTGAGGTGCCGTGTGAGGAAAGGGAACGTGAGCGAGATTGGGGAACTGAGACTGTGCATGCTATGGCTGTGTGGGAGGGGGCTCCGCAGAACTCACAAGAGAGTGATGTGCAGGCTGCGAAAATGCGGCAGTAAAGCTCAGAATCAAGGGCACCCCAATATGTTCCCTGGTTGAACTGTAAAATCCTGCCAGCTGCCTGGTTAGCAAAGTGGACATGATAAGTATAAAACCCGTTCCCTCCGAAACGTAAGGCCACTTTGAGCACTATTGATAAATAATCGTCCAGCTCAACCCTACAGGCAGGGAAGGCTGAACAAATGATGTCACGGTACAGGGAAAATGCTAGGGAGAATTCTGACGAGGTTAATTCCTTGGTTCGGGAAGGTGCTGGTTGGCAAAGCTGGACTGGACCGAGAATAGTTTGCATCTCTCTAGGCTGGGTGTTGTTGATAATGGGGGGTGGAGGAGCTGGGCTAGACTATATAATAACCTGACAGAATCTGTTGCCGTAATGTGGGAGAAACGGGAGAAGGACGATGCATGGATGAGGCTGGTTGAGTAGGAGGAGCGGCTTTGGATAAAGTGTAATTAGAAAAAACATTTGGGTGTTGGGGAAGGTAGGGGTTATTGATGGGGTAGGGAGGGGGAAAAGATAGATGATTAGGAAGAACACTGGTAGGCTGAGAACTAATAATTTGTTGAATTTGTGGTGGGGCCCCTGATGAAACTGGACATGGCTGTTGAACTGCAGTGGAAGCCATGGTGGGATGGGGCAGAACAGAAGCCGTACTGAAAGGCACGGCTGAGGGAAGAGTAGAGGAAGGGATGAAGGGATGTGTGTGCACGGGGATTTTGTGAAGCCTGCTGAAACAGGGAAGAAAAGAGGGCATTAGAAAGTATAGGAACAGATGAAGCAGGCACGAGGGGTGATACGACCTCCCCCCCGCCAGGGGGGGCTGATGGAGCCGGTGGTGGTCTTTGAGATGGTGGAGGCTCGGTGTTGTCGCGGGTGCTGGCGCTTCCGGTGATTGGCTCTGGTGAGGAAGCAGGAAGTGCAAGAGGCGATGGTGGATTGTTGACGGAGGTTGAGTAGAGATGAAATAATGTTGCTTTATTGTCGCTGCGGAGGAACGGGATGCCTTTTTCTCGAAGGGCTTGTTGGAGGCGGGCAATGGTCCAGTCCTTGATATTGAGTGGTGGACGCGGAGACGGCCAGGACGAGGAGGTTGGAACGCCGTGGGTGCGAAGGTTTGAAACTCTGTTGGAGCGTGATAGTGACTGATGTTGTGAACTGAGCAAGCGATGGGTCTTTCGGCTCTGTTTTTTACGGCCCTGGCTGGAGGTCCGTGATGACGGATGAGAGGAGGCGTCGGATCTACCTGGAGTCGGGGAGATCACGTTTGGTGATCTTGAGGGGAGAAGTTGGCGTGGCTGCGGAACTCTAACGACTGAACGCAGTCTGCCTGATCTGGATGTTTGGCTGCGATGCGGTTGCTCTTTCCCGCCTGGATAATTTGGACTTCGGAATCCATAATAATAAGTCTTGATTACTGACTAATTTAATCGTAGTTGATGCGTGCTACGCGATCGGTTTGAAGTCGAGAGATCTGATTCAAACGGAGAGGAAGGGGCTGAACATGCATAAATAGGCTTGTCCTGATTGAAGGTGGAGTTGAGGCGTGGTCCTGCTCCCAAACCTAAGTTAACTTATTAACTTCATTAATGTGTTATGTAATTAAAGCTAAAGCTATTAACCCTTTAAGTCCTAAGAGTGCCATACATATCCAGCAGTTCACAAAAATGATCTCTTGCAACAGAGAAATAGTTGTTGTCCCCCACCGCCGCGGTAGCGAGTAGAGCGGGGGACAAAGTATTCAGCTCCGTCCGTCCGTCATGTCCCGTTTTTTGTGAACGCGATATCTCAAGAATGGTTTGACCGATTTCATTCATCTTTGACTTCAATATGTATTAGTGCGATACGCCGACCCCAGCCGATTTCCGTGACCTGGTGGGGGACATGGCCATGTTTAGTGGCAACACTTGTTCTCTGTAGCAACCACTTCAGCTAAAGTGACCCATTAGTATCCCAATTAGTAGTTAAGAAAAAAATTTTTTCTGAAGCAAAAATTTGATATAGTATTGATACTTTGTCATTCTAGTATCAATTATGGTAATCACATATCGAAAATGCATAATACCCTACCGTGGATGATAAGAAGCTCTTTACAGTATATGTAACGTCACTGCTAACAGTAAATTAAGCTATGGTTGCAGAAAAGAGCTTTTTACCATTGATTTTTTTGCTACCTTAGATGACCTGGAATCTTGCTTTACTAGCTAGTAAGATTTGGTTATAGGTCACTTCAGTTAGTAAGGAAAATCAATATAAAAAAATTCTTTGCTCTGTACATAGTATAATGCACTGGTAGGAGTGATGCTATCAGACCAAAGACCAAAGAGCACTTTACCATGGATTTTGTTGCTACATAAAGTGAACTGTTATATGCTCTTGCTAGCTTTCTCCATTACCAGTTTTACCATTCAACAATAATATTGCTGCTAAAGGTACATCACACTATGCTCAGAGCAAAGACCTTTTTATTGTCAGTTCTTGTTTGATTTTCAAAATCAGTTATTTTTAGCTTTACTGGGACCTAACAACTTATGAGTATGTAGCATTAAGCAATATCTGTTCTTGATGGTCTCACTCAAGCTACGTAGATACAGTTCCCGAGAACAAGTCCACTGGTGACTCCGCGACTAACCTCACTCAAGAGGAGCTGTCCATCACAGCTGTCAATCATGACTTTACACCCCCTTTTTGCAATATATATTAATTAAACTAAATTTCTGAAAACATTAACACTTGAAAATACATTACCATGGTAAGAACTACCGAAAATTGCAGAAACCGTCTTAGGGAAAAATGTATTCGACACATACTTGTGTCGCTTGTGGTCCGTCAACTTACATGGAGGAGGTGTGGTTTATTACATAGACTGCAGCCGACCACCAGGGGGTGATGAAAATGTTTCAGCTTCCCTTTTGGGGGGCTGTCTGGTCATCTATCTTTACAGACAGATGGTTGCATTTATCATTATGGAATTATTTTATAAAGCCTCCAAAAGAAACTCTGCAGTCCAAGGCTGAGGGTGTGATCGTACGCCTTTGAGCAAAAAAGTAAGTCAATCACATGCAGTATTCTGGAGATTTTTAATATAATTCATGGCGTACTTTGATGTTGTATATGGCATTGTCCACCTCAGAGGCCTAAACTAATGCATTCAGAATAGTCTTCCATGAACATGAAAATAGCAGGTTGGCAGTTCATTTTGTTTCATTATTCTGCATCATCAAATCTGAGAAATAAATAAAATAAAAAATAAAGAAACTGACACACTGAGGACTGTCAACAATCCGATGGTTGTTATGAATGCCAGAAATGATGCTTGCTAGTCCAGAAAGTGATTATTTTGGTTGATTTTGAATGTGAAAAGAGGACTTTGTTCGGTCGGAGATTGAAGGGAAGTGTTTTTTTTACATAAGGTCACATTCACTAGTGACCAGTGGCCTCACCTTGGGTTATTTTGGTGGTAATATTTTAGTCTGAGTCAAGTTCCCTTGCACCCATGCACCACAGCAATGTAGAGGAATGTGATTTGGAGGTAACGCATGTCTTTTGCACTATGATAAATGCTATACTAGCTCCCCATGAATGTAAAGTTTGACAGCATTGTATAATCTAGTAAAGGATTAGACTGTAACCATGACTTGTCAATGCTTTAAATCACTAACAAATGTCCATTGTGGAGCTTTTTGTTACTTTAAAAAATGTTGAAGATATGACCCGGACTTTTCAGATATTCCTATAAATTCCAAATGCACTTGTGTTTCAACTACTCATATGGAGCTGCCACTCTTTCCATTTAACAGTAAAATGTGTCAGCACAGCATTTAGCAGTACGCGAGAAAAAGCATTGATTTGTTGCATCATGGAAAATCCAGCAGTAATATATGATTTCGTTTGTAAACATTGTGAATAATCATCTCAAATGTTCAGTAGTTGCATTGCAATGTGATGCACATCAGATGTAAAAATGCATACTGTTTATTATTCATAATAGTATGGTATGTAAGGTCATTCCTGAGGTTTGGATGCATATTTTGCATCAATGGACTTGAAGATTTGGTGCATCCTTTTTTAAAATTTTACGCGCTGTATATTCTGGGAAATCCAATGTCTCGGTGTTTGGCTTGACTTGATGTCACCCTCCATCCAAATATCATAACTCAGGGGCTGCACAGGCATACCGTCTGTGCTAGCTATGACAGTATCATTCATTTTCAGTTTGAATGTCTGGTGATGTTACGCTTTCATGCTGCTCATTGGGTGCATGCTGTGCGGTTGCTGCCTAATTTTGTCTGGGATCCAGTTGCGACAAGTTGCTGGTCAGCTGATTCTATGAAATTCACTGCATTATTTTTATGGATATGAGCATTTAATCTTTGATAAATAAATAAGTAAAATCCTACGATTATAGAAATATCCTCCAAATAGCTTTTCATTATTTAGAGCAAGATAGCATACTGCCCATTTCCATGGAAAATGGAGTTTGTAATTTGGATTGAGCTGGGCTGAATGACACCCTCATTGACTATGAATTATGATAGATTGATATCACCATGAGATATGTTTGCGGGAGAGAGATGGAATGGGGGCAAAATATATTAAACATCATCTCTAAACCTCAAAAACCATGAGAGCCGTTTCTGCTGTCACCCTGCATCAGATTTATTTAGACACAGAAAAAGAAATCTGTGAAGATGTTGCATACTTTTCTGAAGGCAACCCCCCCTAATCACCTTCAAAGACAGTCCAAGTAAGTCTTACACATATGTTGCAATTTTTTTGGTGCTGCACCAAAATGAAATTAAGAAATGTGAGATATTGGAGATTATTAACTGAGGTCAAAGCTGATACATGATGACTGCCATTCTACTGCTCATCTTTACTTATTCATTATATCCATATGACTAATGATGTCACTTCTGATGACCACGTCTACTCAGGACAACAAATTTCAAGATTTTGGAAATATAATTCATTTTTGGCGAGTGTTGACAGCTAAGATTTAGACAGAGACTTTTCAACTCAAGGTGAGAGAGACAATAAGTGAGGTAGCGTTCAGGAACCAATCGTGAGACCCAGAAGATCCAGAAAAAAAGTATTTTATTAAAGCTGGGGGGTGAACCCCCGCAGGGCAGAAGGCAATGGTACAGAGTCCACAATCCAAAATCAGAATCCCAGGGGCATAATCAAAATCGTACACAGGGCAGCAAACCCAATAATCAGGGTCGGGCAAAACAGGCTCGTTACACGGGTGCAGAGACAATCCAAAACTAAGCCAAAATCGTAAACAGGCACAGGCCAGTCAGAAGTGTAACGCAAAGAGTACAAGGAATAAAACATCATAGCACAAGGAAAACATTCTGACAAAAGCTGGTTGTGAAATGACTGCTTAAATACACAAACGGGAGGTCACATGCTATAATAGGGAACAGGTGAGCTGGATCAGACTAATTAAAAAAGGAACAAACAAGAGGAAGTTCCTAACCACATGAAATTGGCGAAGTCCAAAATGTGGACAGGGATTACACAGACAGCCTATGACAAACATACGACTCCGGTTAGGGAGTTCTAAAGTGCACAGAGTGAGAGATAGAACAGTGATTAACAAGGTGCGGAGAATCTGCTGAAGCACAGCAAAGTAAATTGAGTAAAGGCAAGAGGCAGAGACTAGAGCAAAGCGAGTGCTGAGAGCTCATTAGTCAATTAGTAATGTGCAGCTATTCAATCCCTAGAGCTTGTTAGTAAGTTAGTACTATAAACAATGTTAGTTAGTGTTAGTAATTTATCTAAAATAATAAACTGTTAGTATTTGTTAGTAAAGATAAAATAGCAAGGTGAAGGAAGCAAACGAGATTGGAAGGAATGTTTGGAAACCCAGAAACCATGAAATCACCTGAAACAGTGGTACGCAAGACTGGGAAATAAAGCTGTCTCAAAACACAAGACAAGACTGGGGAGACAATGTGCAATGCAGGGCATGAAAATACAAAAACCAGAATGATAATTGAAACAGTGAATATGAGTAATGGCAGGCAAGGACATAACAAAGAAAGACAGGCAAAATACAAAACATGGCATGGACTAATTCAGAAAACATGGCTTGGAATCAGGGTCATCACAAAAACATGGTCAGGCAACAGCAGAATCATAACACAATATGTTATGATGCAGACCAGGAATCAAGTGCAGAGGGAAAGTACAATCCAATAGTAGAGTTTATTGATAGTAAAACGGAAACAATGGGATGGAACCCAAAAAAAGAAAGCACAGATCTGTTCAGATGTCGGCAAAGTTAAGGAGGCGTTGCCAGTCACTGGCTCGTGACTTTCCGGGATGAGAGCCAGATGGAGTGTACACTTCACCAGAGCTGCACTGTCCCAGGGCAGGAAGGAGTAGCTTAGGAGGAACACAGTTCCAATCCTAATGGCCGTAGAAAGATTGGGAGCTTGTTCCTCAAAAACTGGACAGAGGTACAGACTTGGACAGGATTTAACAAGAATGCGGTACCGAGCCCAGGACCCTTGATGGAGGCTTGGGATTGTGCTCATAATAACTAAGAGCACGTAACTTAAAAACGTGCTATCTGCATTCCACCCCCCCCTCTGCCATAGGCTGCCTCTTGCATTTTTCATAAACCCCTTCAACCCCCACCTCTCATCCCTCCTATTCCCTTGAAAAAATTCCTACGCGTTTCCAACGTGTCGTGTTATAAACCTGATGTGTATTATTATCTCCCGCTAACACGAAGTGGGAGGGGGATATAGGTTTGACCTCCATCCGTCCGTCCGAGAAAAAGGGGACAGCTTTACTCAGAAATTATTACAGATACAGTAACCAAATTTGGTGTGCTGCTTCAGGCCATAAAGGCCTTGATCGAGTTCGAAAATAAGAAGCACACGATTGGCGGGGGATGTTGTCCACCATGTCGACTTGTTATGTCTGATCAGGGCATCCAGCGGTCAGGGAAAAGTCAGGGAGAGGTGAACATTTTTCCTGGTCAGGGAAAAGTCAGGGAATTTTGAAAGTGGTCAGGGAAAAATTAGTAAACTCCAAAAATCAGGGAGAAGTCAGGGAATTTTGATTTAACAATTCACACGTGCTATTTTGATGACGGATTTTGCAACATTTTGCGCAGTTTCACAGTTCGTTCCCAAAGAAGGAAAACTGAGGGAAACTTTATTCAGTCTCTAGCTCATTGGACTCTACAACGTGTAAAGTGACCAATTGGAAGCTATTTTGGTCTTATAAAACGGGTACTTCCCATCCTTAAATGTGATTGGCTGAGCCGCGTTCCATGCCGGTATAAAATTACTGTAACCCACTGTGGTAGGCCGCAGCACAAGATATCCCTGCGCGCAACGAACTGCCCTGCGCTCAGCTGACTCGTCAGGTTACGTTTGTTTCAAGAGTTTAAGCTCGCTATTTCAGTCTCCGCGAAGTTTAGCCTTTTAACCAGATAACCAGTTGGCTAACTACCTAGCTAGCTATTGCATTACAACGTTCGATATCACTTTTGTGTAGTAAGCTATGTTGCTAACTTGCTTGTTATTTCAGTAGCCTAAAAATTGTTGACTTTTTCTTGTGTGTTTATTTTATGGGCTGTGTGTAGGGTAATCCACTGTACTGAACGCTAGCTAGTTGACAAGCTGTGCGTCGTGCCTTAGAACGCCCCTCCGCCATTATAAAATCACTGTAACTCACTGCTTCTCGGGACTTATTCTTTTATTATGTCACTTTCAATGATGAATTATGATGCACTGTATACGATTCACTGGAAGTTTGCCTGATTTTAATCAATGGCTTTCTTCATAGGTTCACATGATGCTGATCTGTGTCGAGATCACTGTACTTGGTCAAGTTATGGTTAAGCTGTTTCCGTGTACTTTTAGTCAAAGTCAAGTCTAAGTCATGGAGCTGAACCTTGTATTTGTAGTCAGGATAAGTATACGCTATGAAACTGTTCCCTGTACTTCCAGGGATGGTTAAGTATATTTTAAAGCTGTTGTACACTGTTGGATTTTCTCCATTATTGGAAAGGTTTGATGGCCACTTCTCGCGTGTTGTGTCAAGGTATGTGGCAATAAAACAGAATATTCAAAATAATTCACAAATTTGTTTATTGATTGTAAGTAATGTTGGATATTGCAAAATTGGATCCGATGATTATATATTTGGTTCTTGTCACTATTTAGAACATTGATGTAATATATATGAGGATTCAACCATGATTTTTGCATTTTATATGATGACAAAGTTGTAAATCGCAATGAATATAGTGCGATATATGGTCAGGGAAATTCACAAATTGGTCAGGGAAAAGTCAGGGAATTTTGTTTTAGGGGACTGCTGGACAACCTGTCTGATGTCATCAATATGTTTCTCTTCTGTGTTAACTGCAACCTTTAATTTTCAAATAAGAAAGTGGAGTTGGGGGCGTGACGCACGTTGCAGCGGTCAGAGCACTTTCTCTCAAAGCGTAATCTCGTTGTTATTCTGTAACAATGACAATAAATTCATCTTATCTAAATAAAGAAGGCAGGTTTCATAAATTATTGCCATTAAAGGTTACATTTAGCTTTCAAAAGACAAAGAGTTAAACAAACAAGTTCTGACTGGGTTTAACTTATTCCCTATGGCAAGCCACAGCCAACGGCGCAGCGAATTCTACCATTCCCTACAGTAAGCCAGTGGCAGCAGCGTGGATGACCATTCGCAGTCCGATGAAAACATGAAATCAGTTGACGATCGCGGTCATGGGCCACCTGTACTTCAATTCTTTATATGGTGTAATTTTCAGGAAAAGTAATCCGTACAAACGCGACAATTTTATATAAAAGTATTCTGTAGGGAATGAGTTAAGTTCGCATTGTGAAATACAATCCAGCAACTTGCAACTCAAGGGAGGGGGTATAAATATATGTCACAGATAAAAGGGCTTAGAATTAAGTCACGAGACACAGCCAAGGACAAAGCAGCACACTAGGCACAAACCAATCAAAATAGACATTACTTCTAATGGACATGCAAGTTGCTGAATAAGAGGAGACACAAAGGGCATTCACACAAGGGTTGTGACATTGTATGCTTATCGAGTTAACTGAAGTGAAATTGTTGTCTCTGACTCTTAAGAAGGTCATTTTAAAGTGTTCTGAAGCCTAAGAATAGAAAATTGGTATAAAATGGAAATAAATAGCTGGAATCAAAGTACAAGGCTTTGAATAATAATAATTAAAAAAAACTACAAAAACAAAAGATTTAACTGATCAACCAGAATTTCATACCAGATTATCTATTAACATATTAATGACAGTGTGTATGCAGTGGGCTCCAAAATTACTAGCACCCCTGTTTGGCAATGCACCAACAACCCAAAAAATATATAAATAAACAAAATAATCAGAGTAACAAAATATTCCAACTTGTGAAATACTTTATCAATGTTTCGATCGACACAACCAAAATCATGACAATCATTAATACAAAACAAATTTAAAATAAATCAAGATTTCATAATTATTGGCACCCTGAATTTAGTACTTAGTGCAACCACCTCTGGCAAGGATAACAGCATGGAGTTTTTCCTGTAATTTTTGACAAGCTTCAGGTACACAATTGGGAATTTGGACCTATGCTCTGAGCAGATCCTTCCAAGATCCTGCACTCTTGGGTTTGCGTTTATCCCCTCTTCGGCTCAGCCTTCTGGTTTTCAATAGGATTGAGGTCTGGCAACTGAGTTGGCCCCTCCACAACGTTAAATTTGTTGCCAGAGAACAATTTCTAAGTGGATCTTGAGGTATGCTTTGGGACTTTTTAAAATTTTATTTGGCATCTCCAATCCCACCCGAATCTCGAATGTCCAATTGGTGAACTATGTATAAGGCTTGCTCGTATGCAACCCCCTGCTGCCAATTCAGGAGAGTGAAGACAGTTTGCGGCTCTCCTCCGAAGCATGCACCTGTCAGCCACTGCTTCTTATACACTCAATCTTCGCGAGCTCAGAACGCGGGCGGAGGATACCCGGACATGACCAGGCCAACAGGAGGCGCTTGAGCAAAGAACAAGGCAACTATGATATTCCCTTCCCGACAGTCCCTTCCCAACTTGCAACCCTGTACCACAATAGCCAATTGTTCGCTACTCTGAAAAAGCTGCCGACCACTGCTACCTGGTACGAAGCAGGGCTCAAACCCACAACGTGATAGTCACTTCTTTGCAACAAGATGCTTTACTGAGTGAGCAGCTATTTATGCGATTGATACCAGTGCCCCTGGACCTCTTGAATGAAAACATTTCCAAAAAAAATGACTGACTCATCATCATATTTCACCGTGGGCATGAGGTGCTTCTCCTTGTATGCATCTCTGTTTTGATGCAAAACATGCCAGTGCTGCAAAACGTGCGATTTTGGTCTCATTAGACCGAAGCACTTTGTTCCACTAATAATTTAAATGAAGTTTGGCAAATTCCAAGTGCTTGCTTCTCTGTCTTCTGATCAGAAAAGGCTTTCCTCTGACAACTTTTCCAAAGGGCCTGTGGTTGTTGGGGTAGCATCTGATGGTGCTCTATGAAATCTAGTGACCCCAATATGCCACCAAGGCCTGCTTTTCTTTCACAGTGATTCTTGGGGATTTTGTTATTTCTTTCACCATCCTCCTCAATATCCTGGAGGGTAAAATGTTGCGTCCACTAACCTTGAGGTTATCAACGGTTCCATGTCTTTGCAATTTTTAAATTATTATTATTACCATGCTCAGCAGCATATTATATTGTTAGTGCTTCTTCTTGTTGGCATTACCAGATCTATGAAGGTCTATGACCATCTTTGTGTTTTACACTTTCAATTGTTTTATTTTTGTCATGGTTTGGGATGACATAAGGATAAAGCATTTGTGTTATATTGTGAAACAGTAAGTGATGTAGTGGCTCAAAATAGTTCCTTAACACTAAGATAAAACTTAAATAAGTGGCATTTAATGCCTGGTTTAATTATTGTATAATATTGTATTTACCATAATCTTTAAGGGTGCCATTAATTATGAAATCTTCATTTGGAGGGGATCGATTTTTAATTAAATGATTTTGGTTGGTATCATAGGAATATTAATATCGTACAGTATTTCAGAGTTTGTCAGTAAATTGAACAAAAAAAAAAAAAAAAATATATATATATAAGTATTGTTTGCACATTGCCAGTCAGGGGTGCCAGTAATTTGGAAGCCCACTGTATAAGATGTAAAAAAGAACCAAGATCATTGTCTTTTTGGGAATTTTTGGTCAATTTCGCTCCTCTGGTATAACCCCCCAAAGACCTGCATGTCATTGGGTTCATCACGCATACAATGGTTTTTCATAGTCCACTATATCTATTTGGTAATGACGCGGTGAAATGTGTCATTTTGACAACAAAACAAAAAAAAAACTTTTCGTAGAAAATGAGTTCAAAGCATTTTACTGAGCAGGGGGAAAAAAAACAGACATTACTATCAAAGAATGAAAGCCATCAAATGCTGCATCATATGAAAAAAGATATTACTTCAAGTGGACTATGATATTTACACATTTCCTAATTCATTAGCATGGAGAAACAAAAAAAAAATACAGAACTGCTAAATTGTCCCAGGAATGTTGTCTGATGACCAGGGTTGTAATCAAGATGAACCAGTACCTAAATGGGCCAGAACTGAACAAGGGAAAAAAAATAGTATTTGACAGAATGTGTTTTTTTTTTCCATCTTGCCACCCAGCTTTGACACTGTTGATGGAACACCAGTAATATAGCCTCGTCAGCTTTTCCCTGTGGAAATTACTGATGCTATCTCTGCGGCAGACGGTAAGGGATTTTTCACTCTGTACTGCATGCTAGTCTGGTTTGAGAGGCGCTCATCCGGTTGGTACCAACTATACAATTTCATTTAGATGATAAACTATGTCCATGTCGAACTTAACTTAAGGAATTTTTAAATAAACATTTTTTGATTTCCAAACATTAGGATATTAAATTTGAAGTACCTTAAAGGACTTTTTTCTGCAAATATTTGGTATAAGTGCATTTAAATATATCAGGTTTCAGTAAAAAATCTCGGATAAAAATGCATCAGTAATGTGGGGTGGGGTTGAGTGCAGGGATGGGGGGAAAAGATTAAATCTCACAAAGACCAAAGAAAAAAATTAGTTGGCAGACAACAGAGAGTTCATAAAGTGCACAGCCAACTTTACAGTGCATAGTCCTACTTCAAGTAAAGAGCAATATAATTTCAGAGTTCAGGATAGATTTTCTTAAAGGATTTAGAGGATGTCTGGCCTTTGTATACTCTACCCTGTGACCCATGCAGTAGTTTCAGTTTCAAAATGAGAGCAACTTCATCTTCTCACTCTTTTGGTGATTAACAACATCATAAGACCCTCCATGGAGAGATGCACATACAGGAAAAGAAATATTCAAATGAAACCCAATTTCTCTCTCTCAATCTCCACTCTACGAACCTCTCTGTCTCTTGTTATTTTCGGAGGGCATGGGTTTTGCGTTATTTCTCAGCTCAGAAGTGACCTTCCGTCCGAGATTCTCAGTCAGCTCGATGCTAATTTAGCGGAGATTTCCCATAAAAATTATGAAAGGGCAGAGTCCATTTGCACAGTAAATTGCTGGCACTAGCAGCATCCCCCACAGACCCTGGACATGCCGTGAAGAGACAATTATCCGCCGGAAGCTAACTGACATTTTGTAATTGCACGCTAATGATGCACAGATGAGAAATTTTGTATCATAACACTTTTTCCATGCCGTGACCTTCAAATTATGTTAATCTTTCACTCACACGAACCCTTACTCACTCACACAAATACACACACACACTACTGCACACAACGTGTGCCCTGGGGAAAGAAAGATCAAAAAAATGATAGGATTCATTTTGTGATGAATTGAGCACTTATCTTTGGAAGGACCTTCACTGCAACTTCAGAATCTGTGTTGGGTATATTTCTTAGGCAGGGGTTCTGGCTTCTGTTCATATTTTCTCAAATCATTTAATAAATCCACGACCAGCCTGAATGTATAAGCTGTCTTTTGTGGAGATGGCAAACCTATTCTTTTGTGGGATACAGCTCACATTTTTTTGTAAATTCAATGACAAATCTTGTCGGGTTAGTGATGTATGTGCGTGAACTTGTTTTTTGCTCAGGTCTGTATGCATGCACATGCACATGTAAGTGTGTGACTGTAATGCATTATATAAACCAATTCAGTGATGAGCCAGTGGTGAGCTGTATTGTGTGTTGGAGTTAAAAATAGATTGAGAATACGCAGGTTCTGTTCACAAAGAACAATGGCTATGTCCTTCGCCCAAAAGTATGATCCAGCGAGTGAATAAAACTGGTAATGTCTCTATAATTGTTGTGATCCTGCATTTTCTGTCTTTGCCACGCCATGCTCCATGTTTTTGCATGTCTAATTCAAGTTCTGTGCCTGGCCTAGTGCCATGATAGATTGATTCTTGGGTTTAGTGACCACTGCCTTTGTCTGACCATTCTTAGATTATGTATTGAGTATTTGGTATTTAGGATTTCTTGTTTTATTATTTTCATGTTTGAGTTATCATAGTCTCCATGCCATGTTTTGTTTTCATACCATGTTTATTTTTCATGCTTTGGACTTTGTCTCCCCCGTCTTGTCATGTGTGTATCTTTGCTCACGGTCCCTTGTCTTGCATGCCACTCACTCGGGTGATTTATTGGTTTCTGGGTTTCAATCTTCTTTCATTATCTTGTGTTCTTCCTTCCTCTCTCTTTTACTGTCTTACTAACACATTCTAACAGTTTGTTGTTTTTGCTAATTACTAACCAACACTAACATTGTATATTTGGACTAACTTACTAACAAGCACTCGGGATTGTATATCTGCACTTAATAATTGGCTAACGATCTCTCAGCAGTCGC
Source organism: Gymnothorax reevesii (assembly GCA_029721435.1). NCBI lineage: Eukaryota > Metazoa > Chordata > Actinopteri > Anguilliformes > Muraenidae > Gymnothorax > Gymnothorax reevesii. The sequence goes on from CM056575.1 coordinate 54,380,587, forward strand.
CCTATTCTAGTCTCCGCCTCCTTGCCTTTCCCTAATTATCTCTGCTGCGATTTTCTGTGGGTCTTCACAAATGCTTTGTGCTTTCCTTTCTCTAATCTATGCACTTTTAGTGCTCCGTGACTGGAGCTGTTTGTCAGTCCATAGGTTTGTGTTGTTATCCCTGTCCGCGTTTTGGCTTCGGCCAAATTCATGTGATTAGTTTATTCCCAATGTGTCACTCCTTGATTATTGTACCATTGATTGCACCTGTTTTCCCTGATCATGTGCTTACCCGGATATGTATATAAGATGTCTGTTTGATTCACTTCCTTGTCAAGTCATTCTTCCTTGTTTCCTGTGCCACGCTTCTCTCGTCTTGATTCATAGTGATTTATCTTTCTGACTGGACCTAGACACCGAGTTTTGCTGATTCCCTATACTTTTGCCACATTCTTGTTTTTTTTCTTGGTCACGCTTTATTTGAAGTGTTGCTCATAAAGGCTTTATAGAGCATGTATAATGCTTTCATAAATGAGACATAATGTCTTCATGAATCATACATAAGCAAACGTCATGCTTTGTAAGGGGTGAAATAACACATCCTTCCTCAGCATGTGATGCCAGATGTGATATAACTGATGATGTCACTTAGCTAGTGGCTAATTGTGATTAAGGGTGACATTGTCAGCTAAGTGACATTGTCATTGTCACATCTGGCATCACATGTTGAATAAGGATGTGTTATTTCACCGTTTACAAAGCATGACATTTGCTTATGTATGATTTATGAAGACATTATGTCTCATTTATGAAGGCATTATTTATGCTCTATAAAGCCTTTATGAGCAACACTTCAAATAAAGTGTGACCTTTTTCTTTTTGCCTGACTACGATTTTGTGATTGGTGCCCTGTGTATGACTCTGGATTTCGCCCATTGGACTATGATTTTGGATTGCGGACATTGTACTGTTGCCAGCTCTGTTGGGTTTCCTCCTTTAGAAATTTGTTTTCTACTGGTTTTCGCTATTGGTTCATTTCGTAAAACCCAACAATGTCAAGGGACTTATAAAGTTTATGGAGTAAGAAAAAGTAAATAATCCGTTAATCAATTTGGGAATCCTACGTTACTGTACTCTTGATATCAGGAAACCGACTTGAAGGTCCCATGTAATCAAAATTATTTTGTTCATTTCTGTTTGAAAATATGTGGACTGATTAATATTTATTGTATGTTTTGTCTTTTAAGTCAGTACTTGGAGATGGAAATTTCTTTCCAGTTTGTGTGTACTTTTTTGCTTCCTAACCCCTGCCCCTTAAAGTGTGAGTTTTGTGACCATACACTTTGGAATGGAATTTTACTGGCACAATGTCAGGGTTTCGAAAAAGCTCACCTAGATATAGATTTCTTTTGTTTTTAGATATTAAGTGGTTGGCAATTCATCCTTAGCTCCTGTGTAAGTTATGTATGTTTGTTTGTTTTATATTACTGGGCAGTGACAGGCAGCTGGCGTGGATAGCAGTCCACATGGAATAGCTGAGGTTGAAGCAACTTTGCAAGTCAAAATATGCAACATCACATGTCAGTCAGCAAGAATAAACAATGTCAATAATATAACCATGTAAATCTGAGCAGGCTGCAGCTACCTACGCCACAGATGCGACAATGGTCATATAAGTACTGTACACCAATGACACACTGTGAAATAAAAATTGGTGCTGAACAACAAAATCATGAGTTGGGAAATTAAGTGGCTAATTAGTTGAATGAAGTGTGCCGAATTGGCGATAGAGCAGACACCTACTGTGATGGTCTGGTCCTGCAGGCCCTACCCCCTCCTGTTTGCACCTCCACCTCAACGAGCCACAGCTGCTGCTCGTTGAGGCGGAGATGATTTGAGTATTTAAGAGCTGCACTGCCACACTGGCAGATTGGAGTTGTGGTAGGAACAAAAACCAGCAGACAAAGTGGGTCCCCAGGACTGAGTTTGGGAATCACTGGTATAGAGTATACAGTGTATACTAAAAGAGCACGTGGAGCCGGGTGGGGGCGGACCTTGGAAACCTTGGAAACAAACAATCATGGCAGAGTGTAGTCCAAAACCGACCGTTTCCAGGAAGTGGCTGCAAGGCTGTTAAAATGGGCATTTTTCTGGGTGTAGCTCTGAGAAAGGTAGGGATTTTTTGTTGTGCTAAACTACTCAGTAGGTGTTCCGAACTGTCACAATGGGAACATTAGCATAGTGAAAATAGCATAATATGTCTCTAGCATCACAAAGAACAGAAACACTCAACATTATCAGATTTAATAGCCAGTTTATATGAGAGTCAGGCAGATTTCTATTAGAGGGTGATTCATGACCCCTTCGGATTTGTCCGAAATTTTTTTTTGAAAGATGTATGTTAGAAACCAAGAAAAATCACATTTTATATCCTTAATAGGGTATGCTTTTTTTTCAGAGGTCCTGGAATATCCGGGTCAAAAATCAGCCAAAATGGCAAAATCACCAAAATTATGTTTTTGAATGCTTGTATTTCTGTGCGCCCTGAGTGAACCAAATTGATTTACATTTGTGCAAGTCTATCGGCTATGGACTCTCCAAAAATGTGAAAATTTTGGCAGCTGACTTTGGGCGCAGCCCATAGGTGGCACTGCAAATCATTACTTTTTGTAATTATGCACACTTTCCCAGTGGTTGTGTGGCTTGCGTCCTAAGTCAGTCAAGGTGTTTGATGGATGTCATGATAGATCAGCACCTCTTATTCGGATGAAAATTATGCCGGCTGACATAAGACGCACAAGGATAGTGGCGCTTTTTGCCGATGAAAGGTGAAATTACCACATTTTCGCATGGACCTCATGGACAGTGGCCTCCAGTTCACTAATATTCTGGGGTTTGCATGCCGCAACTGCCTTCTTCAAATCCTACCAGAGATTTTTTCGAGTTCGGTGACTGTGATGAGCAATCTAGAATATTCCCCGACTTCTACTGAAACCAAGCCTTGGTGGATGTTGAGGTATGCTTCGGATCATTGTCCTCTTGGAAGTACTAATGATGCCCAAGTATCAGCTTCCATACAGATGGCAAGACATTTTCTCCTTGCATATCCTGGTACTTGACTGAATCCATCTCGCCCTCCACACTTTGCAGATTTTCAGTGCCAGAGAAAGCTAGGCAACCGCAGAGCATAAAAAAGCCCCCAAAATTATTTGCGTTAATACGTTAGCAAATAAACTTTTGTTATTTGCTGAATAGTTGAATAGTTATGCAGGGTTTCTCAACTTGATTAGCTAACTTAGTTGATTTAAATTGTTAAGCTATTACGGTCCTGGAAAGAGATATTGAGTTTTTGAACTTACACAGCAAAGTCATTGAGTCGCCCTGCTTTGACGCCGCTAACATAGTGCCTGTTGAAACTGTAGCATATGTTTGCTGTCTGGCCCCTGGAACTGTCTCCTGGACAATATCAGACCCTTGTGGGGCAAGCTTTCTATTAATCCTAAATAATTTATGCGATGTTCACAGCAGAGGAGAGCCTGTCGTCAAACAGGACCCCAAGGTTCTTCACACTCTGCGAGGGGGAGATGGTGGTATCCCCCAGGGTGATGGTCAGGTCCAGGAGAGGGGAGGATGGAGCAGCGATGCAGATCATCTCCGTCTTCGTTGGGTTGAGCTTTAGGTGAGGGTTGTCCACCCAGCTCTGGCAGACCTGCCAACATGTACGCATTTTGCGTACAACGTACGCATTTTGACATCAAAGTACGCTGTTACGAGTTGATGCTATTTGAGTACCCATATTGCTGGATTTCCCCAGTTTCAGTTTATGCATCAGTTTAAGTTGACACACTCATCAGTTGATGTCCGGTGAGCAGAGGCGCGTATGCATAACGAAAATATTTCGACCAATCAGAGAGTGTGTGTGCTCCACCTGCCCTCCCAACCACGGCCCTCTCGGAAAAAAGCTTGCTTCAAATTGAGTTTACTGTCATTCCCAAGTTATAGGCTGTGTTGTGGTCTGGGGTCCTGGCCTTTGGCCAGGACAGTATTTATGGTTTTAACAGTTTCATGTTCCAAGTTTCATAGTTCATAGTTCATGTCATAGTTTTAACAGTTTCTTGATTCAGGTTTTTGCATTTCATGTTTCACATTCCTTGTCCATGTTTTTACTTTTCCATGTTTTTGTTTTCGCCAGGTCTGCCAAGCCACTCCACCGCTTGTCTGCGTTCCGCCCCGTGCCTTTGTTGTTGCACATTTCAGAGCTCTGGTTGGCTTTGGTATTTCCCCCTTCCTTCTGTGCTGTGCTGGATTCGGGGCTGTCTAAGCTTAATTGGCAATTAACTGTTTTTAGGTTACTAACATTTACTAACACTCACTGGGTGGTGTAATTCTTAGATAGGCACATTACTAATATTACTAATTTAGACAGGGGGTTTATTGTCATGATTGCTGCTTTGCTCTTTCAAGTCTTGCTGTGCTTTTCTGTTCTGAACATTCATGCTGCTTTCAAACTGCATACTTAATTGGTACTTAAGCTGAGCACGCTCATTCTCTTAATGAGCAAGTCTTGTCATCCAATCATCCAATCCATGTCATGATCTTGCCATGCCTCTTGTTTCTCCTTCTCCAGGTGTTGCCCCTCATGTGTTCTTGATTTCTTAGCCTTTATCGAGATGCAGTGGAAGTTGGCTGGCAGACAGTGTCTCAAGTTTCTTGCATAGTTTCTTTGCCAAGTTCTTGTTATAGTCTGCTTTCATAGTCATAGTCCTTGTCATTTTGTATATAGCCTTTTGCATTCCGAGCATCTTGTTCTTTCTGTTTATGGTGTTCCTGCCTGGAGTTTCCAGTGCCTTTGTTTTTGTCGTTTTGGGATTCTTTTGTTATAGCTCTGTGATGCTTTCCTTAGTTTGTATTTTGCAACCCTTTGGGCCAAGATTTTTGTTGGCCCTCGTGCCAGTTTTGTTTATTTTTAATAAACTCCTCATTCCCCTTCACCTCGCTCCTGGTGTCTACCTGATCTCGCATCAGGCTGCAAACCCTCTTCGCCACACATCTGGGTCATCATATGTTGAAAATACACCCAATTCAAACATCGGTGAAATCGTAAATCTCTCATGGATGCAGCGAATCCTGTATTTTGATTAGTAGAATACCTATGGTAGAATACCTGGCGCTGCTTGAAGAGCTGACGTTCGATTATAATGCCGTTTCACTGCGTATCAATCTCATTGTCACGAAATGCGAACGCCATTTACTTTAGTTTGAGATAATTTCACTTTTATTAGGGTTTGCGTTTGCAGAAATACTGTGAAACGGCCTTAAACAATGAAATGTAATAACGAAGTTCGCAAAAGGCTTTCTGACATTCTGAGTAATGTTCCACATGGTTGCCTCCAAAGGCAGCGTTTGATACGCTGTTTCAAAAGCACCACTAATGGCGCTTTTCCACTACGTGGTACGGGCTCTACGCTACTCAACTCGGTACTGGATATTTTTCTGGGAGGTTGTTTGCCATGAGTGGATAGTACTGCCTCTGTGAAGCTGGGCATCATAGTGGCGCAGCACGAAACTTCCGCGATGTTATCCTCAATACGACACAATGTAGCAATACAGTTAGATCAAGTTTACATTTATTCCATCAATTTTTTTTGAAGATTTTTGTATTCAAATTTGGTATTGTATTTTCTGAATTGAATTGCATTTTCTATTTGACATTGTCGTGTCCAATTCAGTTGCCCGTAAAATTGCGTACCACCCTACAACGCAAAGCAGTGAAATCTGTAAAAGGCATGGAAAGCGAATGTATATTTCACTCTAAAGTTCACGGCAAAACAAACAAATTGTTAAAGTATGGGATAATTAAGTGATTATTGCAGAGCAGAGTTCCTCGTTGTTAATCGCAGGACATGGCAGCCATCAGAATGAATCGTTTATGGTGAGTCATCTCATTTGTGATAACTTTAGGAGAAAAATGATTCGTTGACATGCGTCATGTTATTTCTCTGTGCGATTTTAATAAAACGAGGCTTGATAACAGAACTTTAAGGGGAATTAGTTAGGGAACATAACTGGGCACAATACCGTCACTTAATTTCGCCACGAACATGCCACAGGCAAAGAGAAACACAACACAAGCAGCTTTGGTGAACAAGCGAACCCGTGTTTGAAAGGTAAGGCAACGCAAAGTGTATCGAACAAGTTGCCTAAAACATTATAATTTGATGATTATTATAATTGCACTAATCTTAAAACTCATCAATCTAACTTGAATGAGAGGTTGACTACAGAGTCGTCTTTCGCGGTGACGATACACTCTGACCAATCAGTGGGCCTTAGTGTGTCACATCACATTTCAGTACCTAGTACTCGGTTGACTTTTGTGGAACCAAGGGAGAGCAGGTACAGGAAAAAGTGGTATCAGTAGGTACTTTTTTCTGGGTGGCAGGTCTGCTCTGGATGTCTTGTAGGCAGGCGGAGATGCGGGCGGAGACCTGGGCATCAGGGGGAAAAGAGAGAAAAAGTTGAGAGTCATCAGCATAAAAGTGATATGATAAACCATGAGCATAAATGACAGGACCGAGAGACTGGAGATAAAGAGAAAAGAGGAGTGGACTAAGAACTAAGCCTTGGAGGACACCTGTGGTTAGGGGGCGGGGTGTTGATACTTCACCAGCCTAGGCAACCGGGTAGGAGTGACTGGAGAGGTACGACTTCAACCAGATGAGGGCTGTACCACAGATCCCCAGTGCAGACAGGGAAGAGAGGAGGATGTAGTGGTTGACAGTGTCAAACTCAGGAGAGAGGTCGAGGAGGATCAGGATGGATGAGAGGGAGGCAGCGCGTGCAGTGTGAAGCGCCTCACTGACGGAGATGAGTGCGGTCTCCGTGGAGTGGGCAGCTCTGAATCCCGACTGGTGGGGGTCCAGGAGGTTGTTTTCTGCAAGAATAGAGGAGAGTTGGTTAGCAGCGGCACGTTCAAGGGTTTTTGATCGGAAGGGGAGGAGGGAAACTGGGCAGAAGTTCTGAATGACTGAGGGGTCAAGGGAGGGTTTTTTTAGGAGAGGGGTAATGGTAGCCTGTTTGAATGGAGAGGGAAAGCATCCAGAGCACAAAAAAGAGTTAACAAGTATTTGACACTAACGTGTCTTTGTCCCCCGCCACAAAATGTGAAATTGTGTCAAAATGAACAATTTCTCGGTGTGACCTTGAGGATGGCGCGAAGGTCACTGAAATGGACTGGCGCCAGAGTATCACCCTAATACATGTTGACATAAGATTTGAAGTAAATCCGTCGATTCGTTCTTGAGATATGTCGCTGACAAGGCTATCAGTGTGAAAATCCACAATCTCTCGGTGTGACCTTGAGAATGGTGGGAAGGTCACCGAAATGGACTGGCGCCGGGGTATCACCCCAATATATGTTAACATGGAATTTGAAGTAAATCCGTCGATTCGTTCTTGAGATATCTCGCTGACAAGGCTATCTGTGTGAAAATGCACAATCTCTCGGTGTGACCTTGAGAATGGTGCGAAGGTCACCAAAATCAACTGGCGCCGGGGCCTCACCATCATACATGTTGACTTGAAATTTGAAGAAAATCCAAAAATTCGTTCTTGAGATATCGCGCTGACAATGATTCGGGACGTACGGACGGTCGTGAATACTATGTCCCCCGCTAATGAATGTTGCCACCAAATATGAAATCAATCCGAGGCTTCCTTCTTGAGATATCGCGCAGACAAGCATTTCAGTGTCAGAATCTATCATACCTCGGTGTGACCTTGAAAATGTCGCGAAGGTCACCAAATTCGACTGGCGCTGGGACATTACCCTAATACATGTTGACACCAAATTTTAAAAAAATCCGATGCTTACATCTTGAGATATCGCGCAGACAAGCATTTCAGTGTCAGAATCTATCATACCTCGGTGTGACCTTGTAAATGTCGCGAAGGTCACCAAATTCGACTGGCGCCGGGACATTACCCTAATACATGTTGACACCAAATTGGAAAAAAATCCGATGCTTACTTCTTGAGATATCGCGCAGAAAAACATTTCAGTGTCAGAATCTATCATACCTCGGTGTGACCTTGAAAATGTCGCGAAGGTCACCAAATTCGACTGGCGCCGGGACATTACCCTAATACATGTTGACACCAAATTTAAAAAAATCCGATGCTTACTTCTTGAGATATCGCGCAGACAAGCATTTCAGTGTCAGAATCTATCATACCTCGGTGTGACCTTGAAAATGTCGCGAAGGTCACCAAATTCGACTGGCACCGGGACATTACCCTAATACATGTTGACACCAAATTTGAAAAAAATCCGATGCTTACTTCTTGAGATTTCACACAGACAAGGTTTCGGGACGTACGGACGTACGCACGGACGGTCGTGAATACTATGTCCCCCGCGACAAATAAGGGATATGACAAAAAGGAGGATATTGGGTGTGATAGCCTGGAGGAGGGGGGAGGGGATAGGGTCGAGAGCACATGTGGTAGGACGGTGAGAGAGGAGCAGCGAGGAGACATCAGAAGAGGAGAGGGGGGAGAAAGCAGAGAGGAGATGGGAGGGGACAGCGTGGGAGGGGGAGAGGGGAATGAGGGGGGAGAAGGAGTTGCAGATGCACACAATCTTATCCTCGAAGAAGTCCTCTGCTGTGATGGAGGTTACAGGTGTGACAGGCAGAGAGCTGAGGAGAGAAGAGAAGACAGAAAACAACTGGTGAGGGCTAGAGATTGAATTCTGGATTTTAGAATGATAAAATTTAATTTTAGCAGAGGTAATTGAAGAGGAAAATTTGGCTAGGAGGGACTGGTAGTGGAACAAGTCTGCTGGGGCCCTGGATTTCTTCCATTTCCTCTCTGCCCCTTGAAGGCTATTCCTGCTGGAGCGGAGAGTTTCTGACATCCAAGGGTTGGGTGGGGATAATCTGGCTGGCCTGGAAACAAGAGGAGGTAGAGCATTAAGTGAGGATGAGAGGGAGGAGAAGAGAGAGGAGGCAGCAGATTCAGTGGGGAGATCAGAGAAGAAATCGAGGGAGGGAGGGAAGCAGTGACACGGGAAGGGAGAGCAGAGGGGGAGAGAGAGCGGAGGTCACAACAAACTGTAACACAGGGGCTGGAGTGGGGGGAGGGAGAGGGAGGGAAAAGGAGATGAAGTGGTGATCAGACAGGTGGAGAGGGGTAACAGTGGGATCAGAGGAGGAGCAGTTACGAAAGAGGACCAAGTCGAGGATAGTGCCAGCTGTATGAGTTAGGGGTGAGGGCAGGAGGGAAAGGCCAAAGGAGTGGAGGATAGGAAGAAAGACGGCAGACTGAGAGGCTTCAAGGTGGAGGTTGAAGTCTCCCAGGAGAATCAGTGGGGTGCTCGTCGAAGAAACATCCTACGGGGCCTGGGGGACGATACACAATGATAAACAGATTTGTTGGAGATGATATGGAGACAGAATGAAATTCAAAGGAGGAGATAGAAAGGTGAGAAAGAGGAAGAGGAGAAAATTTCCAAGTAGGTGAGATTGACAAACCAGTCCCACCACCTTGCCCGGATGACCGGGGCGTGTGGGAGAAGGAGAAGGAGGTGGAGAGGGCCGTTGGTGTTGTGGTGTTGTCTGGAGTGATCCACGTCTCCGTCAACGCAAGGATGTTGATGGACTGCAGGGAGGCATAGGCACAGATGAACTCAGTCTTCAAGACGGCAGGCTGGCAGTTCCAAAGACCAGCAGCAACTCTGAAGTTGCTGGAGGAGGTGGAGGAGGGGTGGATCAGGTTGGCTGGGCAGCGGTGATGAGGGCAGCCCCAGCGGTAGAATCGCCTACTGAGGGAAAGAGAACAGACTGGGATGGGAGGAATGCACATACTCAGATGGAGGATCGGAAAAGTATGGACAAAGTGAGAGGGAGCGACGCTCGACGCAGTGCTTTAAAGGTTCGCTAATTAATATGCAAAAACAGCTGATCGCCGGCGAATGGGACCGAAACGAAGCTGAATAAGTAACCTGCTGCAACAACAACAACAGAAACGCGAACTTAGCCACAAGTACTGTTAGTAAAGAAACCACTGAAACTTAGCCTGATCTAGGAGGAGTCTGTAGCTAGCTTCTGCAACCGCCGAATGCAGTTAACTGAGCACACAGACAGACAGCTGGTCTTATAAAGTCGCTCGACGCAGCGCTTAAAAGGCTCGGTAATTACTATGCAAAAACAGCTGATCGCCCGCGAATGGGACCGAAACTAAGCTGAATAACCAACAGAAACGCGAACTTAGCCACAAATACTGTTAGTAAAGAAACCACTGAAACTTAGCCTGATGTAGGAGGAGTCTGTAGCTAGCTTCTGCAACCACCGAATGCCCTTAACTGCCAAATGCACCCTTTGGGCCCCACCCATGCAAATGATCATAGGCCAACTGATCAGACATGTCTACACAAGAGCATAAAAAGGCCCTTCTTGGGGAAAAACAGATAAAGTTGTTTTGCTACTTACCAGTGACCATGACTGAGTTCAGATTGTACAATCTACTTCCCTAACTTACAAATGACTACCTTTCATCAGCAGTGCCTGGGAATTATCCCAACAGGAATCTCCTTTAAATGGGTAGCTCTGAGCTTATCAGCATACACTGAAGAGTGATTCAGCCAGCAAATGTGCTTCCACTAATGGCTTCTGGTGCCATGAAAATCACAGCAAATTTTACCACCTCTGGTCAAAAGCCTTTTCAAATTGTTGTGTCAGAAGGGATGTGCGTATGTTTCTGTGTCTGTGTGAGAGCATGTGAGGCAGGTGATGGAAAGATGAGTGTTTTTATGCTATCTTCTACTGTGGTGAAAAAATACAGCATTTTTATATGGAATAAACAGAAAGGTGAAAAATCGAATAAATATATGGACAAACATAACAAATGCAGATGCCTCTGTTCATTATCCTGGTATGTTTAGGGTCCACTCATTTCCAGAAAGGCAGAGGGGTCTCTTTAAATGAATGAAGATTTCTTTATGATCATCTTTACATCCTTTGATGAAGTTTACCTACATTGATGGGAATGGTCACTTTCAGGATAATAATTGTTCAAGCATCACAGGGCACAAGAGGTCAATGACAATGATCCTAGGCATATGCCACTGCCCTCAGTCATCAGGTCTCAAACCACTTAAGCTCATATGAAAGATTTTGGAACAATGTGAGACATAGCGCACTCAATCATCATCTTCAAAACACCAAATGATACTGAATTCCTCTAAGTTTTGCAGCTGTAAACTGCATGTTGAAGCTAATTAAGCTGCCTGTAAGAGGCCCAACACCCTATGAAGACCAATGTTGACTTTTCCATTTATTTGTCACCTGCTTTTTGTGTAGAACAGAAGAGTTGCATTCTGTCTGATATTAGCCTCATACTTGAGCTGTGCAGAAGGGATGACTGATGTCAATCAATGAGGATGTCGTACAGGAAGGCCACAGTCTTTGCTGTCTGCTGTCCTTCCCTCATTGCAAGATGTTATGGCACTTGGCTCAGATCTAGTTTTGAATGTTGTCCACATTTCCGTGTTGATTTCCCCAGGGTACTGTGGTTTCATCCCAATTACCAGACATGGGTAGTGCAGGGTGAGCCTCAGCCACATAATACCCTAGCTTGCCCATCCTACTCGCTGAACCACCCCACAAAGTCATCAATACCCACCTTCACTGTGAAATACTTAGTGATACAGCACCTCTCATATTTATATAGCACCTTTTTTTAGCAATACCGCACAAAGTGCTGCACAGACAGGTAAAAAATAAATGGCTATGGCACAAAGAAGGAAAATTATGGGAATTAAACATCAAATTAGGAAGAATTGGGATTTTAAAAGCAGTCTTACACAAAATCACATCAGAAAAAAGCAATTTAGTCAGTAAAACAAGCCCATAAAAGTAAGTCTTTAAAAGAGTTTTAAAAGAGGATGAAGATTCAATATTCCTAATATTAGTGGAGAGGCTATTCCAAAGTCTCTGAGCTTTAACTGGAAAGGCCAAATCACCCTTTGTTCCAGAGTCTAAGTTCAAAACAGCTAATAATGCTAGTTTTCAGGCCCTGAGCGATCTATTTGGTTTATAAGGAATTAAAACCCCACTTATATACTCAGGCAACATACCATGAAGAGGTTTAAAGGTAACCAATAACATTTTAAAGTCAATTTGGAAATGAATTGGCAGCCAGTGTAAAGATGTTAAAATTGGATTAATGTGAGCTCTTTGATTTGTTTTGGTGAGCAATCTTGCTGCTGAATTTTGAACTACAGCTGGGTGCAAAAATTTTGGCACCCCTGGTTTAAATGTCTGTTACAATTCATCAAAAAGTGATTGGAAGCAAACCTGAACACTAAATGCTACAAAGTAAAAGATGACCCATTAAATCACATTTTAAAGCAAGATTAATTTTAATTTAACTTTTTTACAGTTTCAAAATAATATAACAAGGAAAAAGGCCATGTGCAAAAGTTTGGGAACCATGTCAGCTAGTACTTTATAACTCCTTCTCGGTCAGCTATAACAGCTTGCGAATGCTTCCGGAGGCCAGCTAAGAGTCTTTCAATTCTTGTCTTAGGAATTTTTCCCCATTCTTCCTGACAGAACACCTCTAGCTCAGGAATATTCTTCTTGCATACACGTCATGTTTGAGGTCTTTCCACAGGTTTTCAATAATATTCAAGTCTGGGGACTGTGATAGCCATTCCAAAACTTTCATCTGTCTTTCCTGGAGGTACTTCATGGTGGATTTTGTGGTACGCTTCGGGTCATACCACTTGTTGGAATACCCAATGTCTCTTCAACTTCAATTTCTGGACTGAGCTTTGAACACTGGCCTCTAGAATGTCTTGATATTTGGTGGAATCCATTCTTCCTTTCACCTGCACAATATTGCCAGTGCCCCCAGCTGCTTCACAACCCCAAAGTGTGAGGTATCGATCTGGAACCAAGTGCGAAGACACGGGATTGCAAAAAAATGAGGTGCTTTATTGAATAAGGGGGATAACCCCTGCAGAGAAAAAGGCAACAGTACAGAGTTCGTAATCCAAAGTTCAAATTCCAATGGGGCAGAGCAGAGTGCGTTACCAGGGCACCAATCACAAAAATCAGTCAGACGAAACAGATCCGGTATTCAGGCAAAGGTTTGAGGGAGAAGCAAACTCATAAGCTGTAGGACAGTCCGAATCGTAAAACAGGGCAGCAATCCACAAAATCAAGGTCGGGCAGAAAAAGGTCAAAAATACACAGATGCAACAATATCCAAAAGGGCAAACCAAGAATCAGTAGTCGGGCAATCCAGTCAGAATCAGAAACTCAATGAAATCAAGGCAGAGAAATAGCCGCACAAGAAATACGCGTGAAACGATCTGACAAGGTCTGGCAGTGAAAAAACACCTAATATACACTCCTGGGAAGATCACATGGGGAGAATCACAGATGCAGGAAATCAAACTGATTACCAGGAAAAGGCACATGAGGAAGAACCTAATCACATGAAATTGGTTAAAGCCAAAACGTGGACAGGGAACAAAAGACATTCCTATAAACAAACATACAGCTCCAGTCACAGAGTTTCTAATGTGCACAGATTATGAGAAGCAGGACAGCACGATCAGGTGTGAGCTTACACGGAAGATGCAGCAAAGGTAATCAGGGAGAGCAAAGAGGCGGAGATTAGAACAGGGCGAGTGCTGAGAGCTAGTTAGTCAATTAGTAAGTGCAACAATACAAATCCTAGGTGCCCGTTAGTAAGTTAGTATTATATACAAGGTTAGTTGTTAGTAATCTCAGTAGAAAATAATAAACTGTTAGTATTGTTAGTAGATAGAAAGCAAGGTGAAGTAAGTAAACAAGATGGGAAGGAAGGTTGAAATCCAGAATCCAATAAATCACTCGAAGAGTGAGACATAAGACTGGGGCTAAAACAACAGGCAAGACTAGAGACCAGACGGGGGAGACAAAGTACAAAGCAAAATGGAAAACAAGAACCGTAGCATGACTATAGCAAAAAGTAAAACATGGAAAAGTAAACTAAGACAGAATATGACAAATCGAGGTAACTAAATCATTATCCATAATCCAAAGAATAGACAGAGGATAGGCAGTGGTCACTAAGCACATAAATCAACAACATGGCAAGTAGGTACAGAACTTAAACAAGGCATGAAACAGGCAGGCATGGCAAAATCATAAAATTACCCCCCCTTGGGGTGCGTGGCATGAAAGTCCTTGATCAAAGTTTTGTTCAAGATGTGCCGCGCAGGCACCCAGCTGCGGTGTTTCGGACCGTAACCTTCCCAGTCGACGAGGTATTGAAGTCCACGACTTCGTCGACGGCAGTCCAGCAAAGTTCGTACAGTGAATGCTTTGCCTCCGTCGATGATATGGGCAGGTGGAGGGGGATCAGGACCAGATGACAGGGGGTGGGTAACGGCAGGTTTAATTTGGGATACATGAAACGTGGGGTGAATTCTGCGCATGGACAGGGGAAGACGGAGGCGAGCAGCAGTGGGGCTAATGATTTTTTCAGTGGTGAAGGGGCCTAGAAATCTGGGGAATAGCTTGCCCCCGTTACCTCTCAAGGGAATGTCTTTAGCAGATAGCCACACGCGCTGCCAAGGCCGGTAGGATGGAGCAGGAGTCCGTCTCTTGTCGGCGCGAGCCTTCATACGTGCCACCGACCTGAGCAGCGCCTCACGTGTGGTTCTCCAAGTGCGCCTGCACCGACGAATGAACTCACGGGCAGAGGGAACAGCCACCTCTTCCTCCTGGCAGGGAAAAATGGGTGGTTGATAGCCTAGACAAGCTTGAAAAGGAGAGAGTCCAGAAGCAGCAGAGGTGTGACTGTTTATGGCATATTCTGTCCAGGGTAACTGATGACTCCAGGAGGAGGGGTCCTTAATACACAAGCATCTTAAAACAGTCTCAATACATTGATTAGCCCGCTCAGTCTGGCAGTTGGTCTGGGGGTGAAAACCGGAGGACAAACTAACAGTGGTATCAAGGGATTTGCAAAAGGATTTCCAAAATTTGGCTGTGAATTGGGGGCCACGGTCAGAAGTGATGTCTGAGGGGATACCATGTAACCTGATAACGTACTGTATGATGAGGGTGGCTGTTTCTTGGGCAGAGGGTAGTTTGGTGAGTGGGAAAAAGTGAACGACCTTAGAAAATCTGTCAACAATGGTAAGTATGGTGGTGTAGTGATTGGAAGGGGGCAGACCAGTGATGAAATCTAGTGCGATGTGTGACCAGGGACAGTGAGGTGTAGATAGGGGTTGCAATAAGCCATGAGGAGGTTAGTGTGATACCTTTCCCAGGGCACAGACTGAGCAGGCAGTGACAAAACCTTGAACATCTTCTTTGATCCCAGGCCACCAGAAACGACGTGTAATGAAGTCTAGCGTGTGACGAATGCCTGATTGACATGACAGGTTAGAATTATGCCCCCAGTCCAGGACTCGGGGACGCAAGCTAGCAGGGACAAACAGACAGTGGGTAGGACATGAGCGAGGTGCGGCAGACCCATCCTAAGCATTTCTGACTTCATTTTCAATGTCCGTAGCGATAGCATTTATGAAGGTCTCCTGGGGTAGAATGGTGTCAGAACAGGGGAAATCTTTTTCGGTTTGGAAACATTGTTACAGAGCATCAGGTTTGACATTTTTGCTACCTGGACGATATGCGAGGTGAGAGTTAAATCGGGAGAAGAACAGGACCCACCTGGCTTGATGGGGGTTCAACCTTTTAGGTGATTGGAGGTACTCGAGGTTCTTGTGGTCGGTCCAGACTAGGAATGGCAGTTTGGAACCCTCCAACCACTGCCTCCACTCCTCCAGCTTTAACTTGACGGTGAGTAACTCTCGGTTGCCAATTTCGTAGTTGCATTCTGCTGGGGAGAGGCGACGGGAGAAGAAGGCACAGGGATGGATCTTGTTATCCTTGGGGGCTCTCTGGGATAGGACAGCACCTACTCCCACGTTGGATGCGTCGACCTCGACCACAAACTGGAGGGAGGAATCAGGGATGGTTCATATGGGGGCAGTGGTAAAACGTGCCTTGAGGACTGAGAATGCTGATTCAGCCTCAGGAGACCAGTGGAATTGGGTCTTGGTTGACGTGAGGGCAGTGAGGGGGGCAGCAATGGAGCTATAGTTAGGAGTAAATCTTCTGTAGAAGCTAGCGAATCCAAGGAAGCGTTGCAGGGACTTACGATCTGCAGGTTTGGGCTAGTTCACAACTGCTTCAGCCTTGGCGGGTTCCATTTGATTAGAGTGTGGTCCGATGATGAATCCTAAGAACGAGGTAGAAGGGACAGAGAACTCACATTATTCAGCTTTGACGAAGAGTCAATTTTCCAGCAGACGTTTCAGGACTTGGCGCACCTGACGGACATGGTTTTCCTGAGACTTAGAGAAAATCAGAATATCATCAAGATAAACAAAAGGAAGTTTGTTAATTAAATCACGTAACACATCATTGACTAGGTTCTGGCAGACCGCCGGCGCGTTGGTGAGTCCGAAGGGAAGAACCAGTTACTCCCAGTAGCTGGTGGGGGTATTGAAGGCGGTCTTCCGCTCATCTCCCTCCCGAATCCGGACCAAGTGATAGGCATTTCTGAGATCTAACTTAGTGAAGACTTTAACGCTTTGAAGGAGGTCAAACGCGGTATTCATCAGGGATAAGGGGTATTGATTCTTGATGGTGATCTCGTTCAGGCCCCGGTAGTCGATACAAGGTCTCAGTGAACCATCCTTATTGCCCACGAAGAAGAAGCCTGCTCCAGCAGGTGAGGATGAGGGGCGAATTATCCCTGCCGCGAGGGACTCCTTCAGGTATTTCTCCATGGCAAGCGTCTCGGGTTTGGACAGGGAGAACAGGCGACCTCTGAGGGGTGTAGTTCTTGGCTTGAGCTCAATGGAGCAATCGTAGGGTCTGTGCGGAGGTAGGCTGGTGGCACAAGACATGGAGAACACCTCACGAAGGTCGTGGTATTCAGGAACCTTCTCCAGGTTCGGAATCTCCTCTGGGGGAGGAGCAGGTACAGGAACTTGAGCATCGGTCAGACATGACTGGGCGCAATTGGGACTTCATCCCTTGATTTCGTGTCTGCCCCAGTCAATGTCGGGCAGGTGTTTTGCCATCCATGGATGGCTGAGAACCACAGGAGCATGAGGGGACTTGATTAAAAACAACTTAATGTTGTTTCCTGATGGTTACCCGAGATGCGGAGCTTTAGTGGACTGGTGGCATGGGTTATATGAGCAATATTCTGGCCGTTGATAGAGCTAGCTACCCTATCATGAGCTACCTGCTCAATGGGAACCGACCATTCACGGGCAACATCCTGGTCAATGAAGCTTTCTGCGGCTCCCAAATCGACGAGGGCGGTGGTCTTCCTTCCTCCCCCGGGCCACTCGAGGGAGATGGAGAAACAGGTGCAGTTTCTAGAGGAGTATTCGATAGGAGTAACACCCACTAATGTTCCTCTCCTCGTTAGTGGGCGTTGCCTTTTACTGGGCACCGAAAAATGTAGTGACCTTCCTTGCCGCGGTAAAAGCACGTGTTCTCCCTACGTCTGCGCTCCCTCTCCTCTCCGGTTAGTCTGGTGCGACCCAGCTGCATGGGTTCTGGGTCAGGTGGAGGTTTGGGTCTGTCTGGTAGAGGAGGAGGAGGTTTAGCTGGAGGCTTGTAGGGATTGGCAGGGTGAATGAACCGTCTGCGTTCCTCCAGGCGTGAGTCAATCCGGATGGCCATTTCGATGATCCTATCCAAACTCTCCGGTAGGTCAAGTGGCAGTAATTCATCTTTGATATGATCGGAAAGTCCAAAAATGAATGCGTCGTATAATGCTCTTTCACGCCACCCGCTGTTGGTAGCCAGGGTTTGGAATTCAATGGCATAGTCGGAAACTGATCGCCTCCCCTGTCGGATGCGCAGGATCTCCCTTCCTGCTTCATGTCCGTGCCTGGAGTGGTCAAAAACACGCTTCATCTCCTCCCCCAGAAGGTTAGCAGACTGGATGCATGGTAGCCTCGCCTCCCAGGCAGCCGTCGCCCACTGCTTGGCCCTTCCGGACAGCTGCGTGATGATGTAGGCGACGCGGGCTTGTACGGTCGGGAAAGTTGAGGGCTGAAGACTGAATATCAGTTTGCACTGAGTCAGGAAAGTGCGACAGGATCCCGGATCCCCATCATACTTTTCAGGAGGAGGCAGGCATGGCTCGGCAACTGGGTTGGGATTTGCTGGATAGGGTGTGGTTCCCTGGGCAGGCGGAGTGCTGGGGGGATTGAGCGGTGGCTGCATTCTGTGAAGTGCGAGTGAGATCCGCCATCTGATGTGTCATGGTTTGCATATGTTGCATCATGGCCCAAAGCTGCTGCTGCTGAAGTGCAAGCTGCGCCCCCTGTTCTTCCACAGCAGCTTGCAGCAGCTTGTCTCTCGCTGGTGCCATTTTGGTCTGATCGTACTGTGAGGTGTCGATCTGGAACCAAGTGCGAGAACACAGGATTGCAAAAATGAGGTGCTTTATTGAACAAGGGCGATAACCCCGCAGAGAGAAAGGCAACAGTACAGAGTTCGTAATCCAAAGCTCAAATTTCAATGGGGCAGAGCAGAGTTCGTTACCAGGGCACCAATCACAAAAATCGTAGTCAGATGAAACAGATCCGGTACACAGGCGAAGGTTTGAGGGAGAAGCAAACTCATAAGCTGTAAGACAGTCTGAATCGTAAACAGGGCAGCATTCCACAAAATCAAGGTTGGGCAGAAAAAGGTTAAAAATACACAGATGCAACAATATCCAGAAGGGCAAACCAAGAATCATTAGTCGGGCAATCCAGTCAGAATCAGAAACTCAATGAAATCAAGGCGGAGAAACAACAGCACAAGAAATACATGTGAAACGATCTGACAAGGTCTGGCAGTGAAAAAACACCTAATATACACTCCTTGGAAGATCACATGGGGAGAATCACAGATGCAGGAAATCAAACTGATTGCAAGGAGAAGGCACATGAGGAAGAACCTAATCACATGAGATTGGCTAAAGCCAGAAACGCGGACAGGGAACACAAGACATTCCTATAAACAAACGTACGGCTCCAGTCACGGAGTTTCTAATGTGCATAGAAGCAGAACAGCACGATCAGGTGTGAGCTTACACAAAAGATGCAGCAAAGGTAATCAGGGAGAGCAAAAAGGCGGAGATTAGAACAGGACGAGTGCTGAGAGCTAGTTAGTCAATTAGTAAGTGCAACTATACAAATCCTAGGTGCTCGTTAGTAAGTTAGTATTAGATCTAAGATTAGTTATTGTTCGTAATCTCAGAAGAAAATAATAAACTGTTAGTATTGTAAGTAGATAGAAAAGCAAGGTGAAGTAAGTAAACGAGATCGGAAGGAAGGTTGAAATCCAGAATCCAATAAATCACCTGGAGAGTGAGACATAAGACTGGGGCTAAAACAACAGGCGAGACTAGAGACCAGACGGGGGAGACAAAGTGCAAAGCAAAATGGAAAACAAGAACCGTAGTATGACTATGGCAAAAAGTAAAACATGAAAAAGTAAACTAAGACAGAATATGACAAATCAAGGTAACCAAATCATAATACATAATCCAAAGAATAGACAGAGGTTTGGCAGTGATCACTAAGCACATAAATCAGAGGTGGGCAGCGAGGGCTGTATCTGTCCCTGGTTTTCACACCAACTTCTGGCCTTCTGGCCAAACCATTTATGAAATCTGACGTTTCAGGCGCATTTCTTGAAATTCTTATGAATGACCACCAAAGACTGTTCTTGTCTCCTTTCATACAAGATTTTCCTTTGATCGAATCATTGCGAAATCTATATTTGTGCATGCAATCATTTAACTCAATTAGTCAAGGTAATTGATAGAAACAAAAACCTGCAAACACACCGGGCCTCCAGGACCAGGATTGCCCACCCCTGACATAAATCAACTAGAACGGGCACTCGGTAGAGCGCATACCTTCGCCGACGCCACTGAATCCCTCGCCACAGGATCGGGTATATAATTCTGCACATTTTGGCGTTGGATTCATGCCGATCGGATAAAAACTGACCGAGATATGGCCGAAAGTCGGTTTTGACCTTTTCGTGGCCTTGACCTTGACCTTTGACCCGATCACTCCCAAAATCTAATCGATTGATCCTCAGGTCATGCCAAATCAACCCACCAAATTTTATGAAATTCCGATTGGTACTTTTTGAGTTATTCGATACACATACATACACACAGACAGACAGACACACAAACAAACTAGAACGGGCACTCGGTAGAGCGCATACCTTCGCCGACGCCACTGAATCCCTCGCCACATAACTCTGAGGACCAATTTTTATTTTTTTTAATGATCGATGAATGAGAAGAGTACGAATTTTCTTTTTTTTTACATCAATAGGCCTTTAAGTTCGAAAGGTAATGACCCCCCTGACCTTTGACCCCCAACCGCTAAGAAGGGTATTGACCCCATTGTACCGTGTTTCACATCACAGGATCGGGTATATAATTCTGCACATTTTCGCGTTGGTTTCATGCCGATCGGATAAAAATTGACCGAGATATGGCCGAAAGTCGGTTTTGACCTTTTCGTGGCCTTGACCTTGACCTTTGACCCGATCACTCCCAAAATCAAATTGATTGATCCTCAGGTCATGCCAAATCAACCCACCAAATTTTATGAAATTCCGTTTGGTACTTTTTGAGTTATTCGATACACATACATACACACAGACAGACAGACAGACACACAAACAAATAAATACACGGGGATCAAAAAATTACCTTCGTCAGCGAAGTCGCTGGCGAAGGTAATAAATACACGGGGATCAAAACATTACCTTCGTCAGCGAAGTTGCTGGCGAAGGTAATAACATGGCAAGCAGGTACAGAACTGAAACAAGGCATGAAACAGGCAGGCATGGCAGAATCATTACAGTCAATGACAGAATCATGCCGGTGAGTGATGCAGTAGCGTCTAAGGGCCCAAAGACCATGGGCATCCAGTAAAGGTCTTCAGCCTTGTCCCTTATGCACAGAGATCTTTCCAGTTTCTCTGAAATTTTTGATGATGTTATTCACTGTTAGAATAGAAGATACGAATATGCTTTAATGTCTCCTTAGGGAAATGTGTCTCGGACTCCATGCAGCAAACCCAGAGATGGACATACAGTGACAACGACATTTCACAATAAATAGTCACACATGCAACATAAAAAATGCACAGGAGCCTATGAACACCACATGTCACAAAGATGCAAATAATAAATATTAAACAGTCAGTTAAAAAGTAATAAACCCGGTAAAAAATACACTCGGCCCTAAGATGTTACCCCTGGTTCATTTAGGTTGGTTGTTCAGGGCGATAATTGATTTTGGGACAAAGGAATTCTTAAATCTCTTTAGTCTGCAAAATTTTGCTCTGTAGCGTTTACCCGATGGCAACATCTCATACTCTGAATACAGAACATGGGAGGGCTCACAAAGTATTCGATCTACTTGTTTTAGCACACATTGGTCAAAGATGGACTGGAGACTATTATAGTTCTTCTGGCCCATTATTTTCATTGCTGTCTGAGCTAGATATATTAGTTTTGTTTTTAAAGCCACAGGAAGATTCTCAAACTAGGTGGTCATGCCAGATCTAATTATGCTCTTCATGGTAGCCTGGTAAAACATGAACATAATTCGCTGTTCCACACCATACAGACACAACCTTCGCCAAAAATACAATCTCTGTTGCAGTATTGAGCATAACCAAACTATGTGAGTATTCCATGTCAAGTTACTGTCAATATGGACCCCTAGCCTCCGTTGCAGACGTCTTATGGTGTTCGGTTAATTTCCTTCACCCAACAACGTCTGCGCGCTCGAGCAAGGTTTTGTGTTCCACCACTCAGAAAGTAGCTCCTAAAATCCAGGAACTAATTATATATGCAGAAACAGATAAAGCCAAGTTGGCGGACGGTGGCGAACATGTTTTCTCTCGAGCTTTGGAGAAAATCTGCAAAGCCTTCAATATTGAAAGTATGAATAGCTTACAAGAACAAGCAATGAACAACTTAGTTATCCAGAGGAAAGATGTCTACGTAAATTTGCCTACAGGATTTGGCAAATCGCTCATAGACCAAGCTCTTCCAATCCTCGGGGAAGCGTTTTCTAATAAAGAATCTCCTATTGTTATTGTTGTTTCTCCTCTTGTTAACCTTATGAAGGATCAAGTCACTTATTTGAATAACATAGGAGTGAAAGCAACGAGTTTAAGTCTGGTCGATACCAAAATGGAGAGGAGAAGTGTGGAAAGAGGATAGGTTCTTAATAGTATACGGTTCCCCAGAGTTTTGGCTAAGTGAACGAAGGAGGAAGATGCTGCTGAATGCCGCATATTCAAACAATATTTATGCTGTTGCTGTTGATGAAGCTCACATAATAAATCATCAAGTTCTTTCTCTATTTTCATATTTTTTCAAGTAAGCGATAGCAGCCCGTTCGGCAGACAAATAACTCTTGCGTGTAAACCGCTGTGTTAACAGAGATGACAGAGCTTATTACTGCAGCGATGTCTTTATTTGAGAGGATTTTTGTTTTACACACAAAACAAATGTCGTTTTCTACAAGTTTTTTAGGAGTTTCTTTTCAGCCATTTTACTATTTTAGACAAGCCGCAGGGAAAAGCCACAGTAATGACAGAGATCATAACATATAATAAGCATTCTGATTGGCTCATCAAGCACAATCACATTACGTCACGGAACACAAAACCTCGCTCGAGTGCGCAGACATTGTAGGGTGAGGGAAATTAACCAAACACCATAAGACGTCTGCAACGGAGGCTAATGGACCCCAAGGTACTTGTAAGATTGTACCTGTGCGATTGTCTGGTTGTGTATAGTAACTAATGTGTGGTTGTCAATCTGCTTGGGATCAAAGGTAATTTTCTCTGTCTTTTTTGTGTTTAAAACAAGGTGATTGGAGTCACACCACTCAACAAACTGATTCACCTCAGTCTTATAGATATTAAGATCATCAGATTGATGAAGAAGATTTAAAGTGCCAGTAAATACCTTGCATGTCTTCAATGATATCTCAATTGGGACAACATATAAAAATGGTATCAGTAGGTAGGGAAATCATTCATCTTCACATCGATATGTTATACAAATTTTTACGACATCGAAAAATATGGATTTTGGTGTTAAAAACTCACTCAACCCTCAAACTGTCGCGTGAGCGAAAATGTGATGTCATTAGAGTAAGTTCCCTTTCTTGTGTACCACGTGACGTGTGACGTAGCACACACAACAGCAATAGCGGAAAGAATCAAGTTGACAGCCTTGGAGAGAAAACGCCGGAAAATTGCCCTTGATGCCAAAAGAAGACGATCCGTAGTATATATTGGGAGTGCTATTGATCGGTGGAAGAGTCTGAGAGAGCGACTGGGCATTGACAATGATGAGTTGGCCCTAACTTTGATAGATTAGTAAGTTGAAATACCGTGTTGGTTTTTCTTAGCAACATTTCTCGCGCTACTCGAGCTCATAAAAGTATACAATGTAAATGGTAGTGTGCCTCGAATGGGGGAATTATGTTTTGCTTATCGTGTTTGCCTCCACATTCTCCAAAAACGTTCCTGTCTGTCTTCTTTTTCGTCCGCGCGACGAAATCTTTGTTTACGGTGCGCGATTTCGACCCACAATGCTTTGCGCGGTAAATAATGTAGCCGATCTATTGTTAGACCGGGAAACCCTTTTTTGAAAAATTCCATTTCCAAAGGTTATTTTTGGTCAAATATTTTTTATAATTTTTTTTGGGCCATATTACAGATAGCTTGACTTTTGGAATTTAAAAAAAAAAAAACACATGCAAGGTATTTACTGGCACTTTAATATAGCTGAGTCATCTAAATATTTAAAAATATAGTTTTGTGGGTGTTTAGCTGAACACCCATTTGTATACAAGGTGAAAAGCACAGATGAGCTAACACAGCCTTGTGGTGCTCCTGTACTTATGTTTATAATTTCAGATAGGCTGCTGTTAACTTTCACCTGCTGGCACCTATTTGTTAATAGAGAATGAAACCTTTTTATCACTGAAGTATTAACTTCTAACTGACTAAGTTTCTGAATTAACAAATGAGGCTGAAGCGTAATGAAAGCAGAACTAAAATCAATAAGAAGTAAGCGTGCATAGGATGACTTGTCCTCGAGATGCCTTAAGACCAAATGCAAAATGCTGGTGATGGGATCCTCAGTGCAGCGACCCTGTTTGTAAGCAAACTGGAATGGATCCAGTTTGCCTTTAACGTCCGCCTTCAGCTTGCTTACTACGTATTTTTCTAAACATTTCATAACAACTGACGTTAAAGCTGCAGTCAGTAACTTTGAGGAGAGAGAGAACTTCGCACAAAAATGTGAAAAAAGCAACTTTCAGATCCTTCCCCCTCCCTCTCCACTGCACTCCTCAGACCCTCCCCCAGATGGCTACCGTGCACACAAAGGCACGCAAGCTGTATGCATGCAACTGCGGAGAGATTTTGCACGTTCACATTATGAAAGCGGCCAAGTTCCCGAGGCGAGACGTTACTGTTCCGAACAGTCAACACTGCACTGGCCAACAAACCAGCGCGTCGTTAGACCTGAAAATTCCGGGATGTTCCGAGCCGAAAAACCTTGTGCTGGAAAACCTCGAGGTATATCGGCACGCACAACTTCCCGTGCCCAAAAGCTTTGCGTGCTAAAAAGCCTCGTTTGCCCAGACGTCTCATAATCATCACTGGGGCTAATATCCCTCCTTTTATTGAAAACAAGTCTTTGCCACTAACATGGCAATATCCCACGCCGCCTCAATATTATGTGTCCGTACGGACGGAGCCCAATGCTATATCCCCCGCTTCGCGCTAATCGCGCAGCGAGGGATAATAATTAGTCCTGGCAAATTCTAGATGGTTTACCTTCATTCACACGTTGAAGACACGGCTTCTCTCCCCCATGCGATCTAAAAGCGACAAAATAATGGGCTAATTCATCGGCGATGGCATTTCATAACTCTTCAGCTAACGAAAGTAATTTTAGCGACAAGTACATACACCTGTTTTTGCAGCATGGTCGTTCAAGTCGTAATAAAAAAAAATAGAAAGCTGTCCGATTGGAAAATGTAAACTGACAAAACCACTTACTGGTCTGAAATGCCGACGCCGAGTGCAGTTGCATAGACCTAATTATAATTAAATTATCTTTTTGTCTTGAACGCAGCCCATTATTTTGTCGCTTTTAGATTGCATGAAGATGAGAAGCCATCTTTTTGATTCTTACTTGATTATTCGTGAATTGAAAAACGTGTTAATAACAGAAACCCATCTAGAATTAACCAGGATTATTTATTTCTTAAAAAAAGGAGGGATATTAGCCCCAGATTTTTCAGGTCCAACGACACGCCTGCCAACAAACGAGCAGAAATAAATCATGTCGACATGAAAAGTAATCCATTAAAAACCCAGCGCACACTTATTTCAGTAATTTAAGTTTTTTGAAAACAGAAACTGTCGTGAATCCAGCTGAACGGCCAGTAAATCATGTATTTGTCAGCATTTAGCTGTGAGAGCACAAAAACGTTACACATATTTATAAGGACAACAACACAACTGATAAGACCGCCAGGTCACTTCATAAAGAGATTTTCTGCTGCTTTCTAATAAAACAACGCCGGTGACGTTAGCCCTAGCATCTGAAACAAGCCAACTTGAGTTCGACTACAACATCACAGTAAAATCACCTGCACTGCGGAGTACTGAAACAATTACAAGACACTGGCTATTCGAACAGCGACTGTGCTTGTAAGCGACGTTCACTCGCTTATTTGCAAAGCAAAAATGAACCAACGAATAAAGCAGCGGTTTACCTGTCAAGGAGAAAAGGTGCAAACTCTGCATCAGTTTTTAATCCTTCCAGATCACAGTTCCTTCCACCTATAAAAATCCACTCCGATGTTCACTCTGGTTTTATCCTGGGTTTAGTTAAATTCTTTCTTTTGTGTTTTTTTTTCCTCTTCTGGCTTCCTTTTTTACTTGTCATAGCCGTGTGTGCTGTTGCTGGTAACTGAGTTATCGGTATTTTTTTCCTCGCTGATGGTTCTAAGCTCCTGAACCCGCTCTCTGAGATTTGAACTTGACTGAGCACTGGCGTGAACTGAGGAGGAAGGGGGAGGGGCTGTCTGCAGCGCGTGCATGTGCACAGTTTGACAGCTGTCAGACACCATCCTGGCTCTAATTGGTTTTTTTTGGTCGGTTCGAACGATTCTTTTAAATTGCAGTAGGAGCATTAGGTGGGTTTAAATGAGCCTTTTTTAAATTACAGAGTACTAGTTTTATGTAACACTGTCTGTACACAGTGACAGTTTTAGCAAAAATGACAAAAAGTTACTTTTCTAAAACTTACCAACTGCAGCTTTAATGCAACTGGCCAAAAATTGTTATATTCCTTAGGGTTACCCTTTTTTGGCACTGAAATAATAATTGAACGTTTCCACAGCAGACAAACCTTTTGCGTATCAAGGGACTGCTGAAAGACAGGGCACCAGACAGGAGCGAGCTCCTCTGCAAATGTTTTAAGTAGAAAGGGTGATATACCGTCTGGGCCAGCAGCCTTCCTAACAGAAACCTGTTTAAATAGGCGCTGGACATGAAGTGAGTCGATGCGCAGTCCACCTGATTCATGGTAAACAAGTGATAGGGAGTCCAGCTCCCTGCAGCACTTGGTTGAGAAACCATGTGACTCAAATCTTATGAAGAACCTGTTAAGGTCATTGGCCATCTTTGTATCATCTGCCGTTATTAAAGAATTTTTGGCTGGGTTCATATTTGTAATAGACTTCATAGAATCCCACAGTCATTTCACGTCTAAACAGTTAAAATTCTTTGCCAAGCGCTCTTTTTGTTTTTTCCTAGCTAAGCGTAACAGCTGGTTAAGTTCTTTTTGTGCCAATTTAAGAACAGCCCGATCCCGACTCATGAATGCAATTTCATTTCTATTTATGCAGTTTTTAATTTCCTTAGTGATATAGGGTTTGTTATTTGGGTAGATAACAACTTCCTTTTTACTGACCACATCATCGATACAAAAATTTATATAGTCGGTAATTGCATCAGTGGCAGTGTCAATGTCCTGACTGTGAAATATATTCCGGTCCGTACTAAGAAAACATCCCTTCAGAGTTTCTACACTTCACATTGACCATACAGCAACACGTTTTGCCTTTGGTTTGCAGCTCTTAAGTACAGACCTATAGGAGGGAATCAAGTAAACAGTATTATGATCCGAATTTGCCAAGGGAGGCCTTAGTGTTGCCATATAGGCACCTGTCACATTCCCATGCACTTATCCAAAATTCTATTATGCCGAGTAGCACATTTCACATATTGTTCATAGCCAGATAGCATTAATTCCAGTCTGTAGTGATTAAAATCCCCCAGTATAAAAACCGGAGCGCTAGGTGTACGCTGTTGTTGCTCTTGAATGCAGTCAGTTATGTCACATGCAGCTCTTGCCACGTTTGCGGCTGGGAGAACATAGACTGCACAAAGAATTATATTCCCAAATTCCCTGGTAGGGAAAAAGGTCTCCGGGACAGGCAAAGAAGTTCTGAATCGGGGTTACATACCGTCGTCCTAACAGTGACTTGCCAGCACCACTTGTCATTCACGTAGATCCCGATACCTCCTCCTCTGCTTTTCCCCGAAGCTGCTGATCTGTCCGCCTGGAAAAGGGAAAAACCTTCCACCTCCATGATAGAATCCAAAATATCCAAATGAGGCCAGGTCTCAGTAAGCACGATGATGCCTGTCTCTTGGTACTCATACAATGTCCTGGTGTTTATGCGAAGCTCCGTGATCTTGTTTTGCAGAGACCTGATGTTGCTCAATATCATAGGTGGCAGGGGAGGCCTATGCACGCGCCATCGGGCTCGCTGTCTGACCCAGCCCCTCCGGCCTCTCTTCCTTCGGTATCTGCCAGGTGGAGACTTGGCCCTGATGGCTTCAGACAGGCTAATAATCTTAGCTTGCATGTTTCAGAGCACTTGCATAATTCAAATGTGCAAAGTCGAGAAGACGTGACCCAGCTTGCGGTTACGCAAGGGTTCATATACTTTTTCTGGAGGCCCAGGGAATCTCTCAATGATCGCCGGAATATTTATGCTGTCCTCACTTGGATAAAATGGATGTGGATCAACAGATTATTAACTTCAAAGTGCAATGTGGGCGTAAACTATAGC
Source organism: Gymnothorax reevesii (assembly GCA_029721435.1). Classification (NCBI taxonomy): domain Eukaryota; kingdom Metazoa; phylum Chordata; class Actinopteri; order Anguilliformes; family Muraenidae; genus Gymnothorax; species Gymnothorax reevesii. The sequence goes on from CM056575.1 coordinate 54,408,868, forward strand.
TGCGCATGTACGCAGTACAGTGTCAGCATGTACTAATCAGTCAGTATTTCCGAGAGAGATTTGAGGTGATAACTAAACACTGAATCCTGCAAGGGCCTTATCTACTCATAAATCAATGGTACAGTAATATGATGGCTGTGAAGGACCATGTAGATTTTTGGCCTCAGAAAGCTGATTTTTCTCTCTAGTAAACTGGCATACCGTTGGGCTATAGTGGCTTTAGCTTGCCCCTATGACAGAAATCTATTTTTTTGTTGAGATCATTTTTTTCTCAACTGGTGGTTGCTATTGGCAAATATTTTTGGCTATTAAAGATAGCTCAGGTTGGGCAACAGAGCTGGGACTTATCTTCTAAATAATTTATAGACACCGCTTCCTCTTGAATATGAAATACTCATTTTGCATATACCCAATCTTGTTAATATATTGAAAAAGGAGTGCATCAGTTGAGCAGTTCATAAAAGCTAGTGTCTGTGACCTGGTCCTCCATGCAAGTGCGTTAAATAGATTTTTTTTTTTAAGTATTGTTGTACACTATAGTGCAGTGACTTGCTGAAGGAGAATGTTCTACCATCAGTTTGTGACCTAAAGCCAAAGTGCAGTTGTATAATTCAGCAGGACAGAGATCCAAACCACAGGACATTCATCGCTTAAGGCTTGAGAGAAACAAAATTACAATTTTGGAGCAGCTCCGTCAATGTCTTGGCTTGAATTCGATTGAGATGCTGTGGCTTGACTGGAAACAGGCAGTTAATGCTCTCAATGTGAATTAAGACAATTCTGCCAAAAAGAGTGGTCAAAAATTCATCCACATCAATATTAAGGACTCATTACCAGTTTTCACAAATATGTGATTACAGGTGTCTCCACCAAGGGACGCAACCAGTTATTAGGTTTAAGTTAGTGATATGGCTTTTAAATTAGTCTTTACCTTCAATAAATTAAATGATTATTTGATCACTGCTTTGTGAATTCAATCATGTTGTCTCTGTTGAGTAGTAAAACTAGATGGATGATCTGTAAGATTTAAATATGAAAAATGAGCAAAAATAGAGGAACTCGGGTTGGGGGGGTATTTTTCACAGCTATTCATGTGCAAACATGAAATAAAAGCTAACTCTATTGATGGAATGCAATGAATTTTTGACAACGCTTTCTTGTTTGGGCTATTGCATTTTATTTGAAAAATCAGGCTCGCTGTTTCACCTCCTGCCTTTTGTCCATGCGATTGCTCCAGTCAGTATGATGACTCCATAGCATTTGGTGACAGTATCTAGCTCATGGGAAAATGTATCAATATTTTCATTGAAGCTTTAAAAGCCAAAAAAAAAAAAAAAAAATTCAGATTTTAAGTGCTTTTTATTATGTTTTTCAGAATGACTGACAAAGCAGACTGCTATCCATGTCCAGTATCATTGCGTAACTGTTAACATTTAACTGCTATGAACTTCAATTCTCCACTGGTGTGCGGGCACAAATGAATGCACGCACTCTATCAGGGGATGAACTGACAGCATGAGTGAAACTGTTCAGTGATAATTGACAAATTACATTGAGTTCAGAAAATATGCAATATGCACTGTAATGCATATATATGACTGATCAGGATAGATGTTATTGCTTTATAATAAACAAATATAGACCTTCTCCTCGTGAACAGTAACTCTTGAGCTGCAGCTTTGTGCACATTCCAACAAACTGAATTTTTTTCGCTTATTCTAAAAACAGCTTTCTGTCAATCCCAATAAGGTTATTCATTGGTCTAAGTTCAGAAAAAGATGGTGCTCTCCATCACCAATGCAAAATTGATGAGATTTTTTTTCTGAAAAAGATGAAAAACACTGCAACACACTGTGTACAAACTGTATTTATCAGAGAAATATTGCAAAAGGATTATCAGATGAATACAAATGATCACAGTATACAGGGTATACTTCAGATGATTAATTTCTTTGAGATGCTAATTTTGTTTAAGATATTCTTTGATTGTGTTTGTTTAAAAAAAAGCATATACACAATTACTATTTCTGTAAAACAGTTCACATTTACTTACGTTTCAATTTTCTCAATTGGCATGGGTCATTTATCCGCTGAGCAGCTTTGCAGTTTTAAATTGAAGACCACAACGGAAAACAATGAGTCCAAATTTTGCATTTTGTATATTTTAGACAATATTATAATATTTTATATATTTTATACTCTTGTGGAATTTAAAAATGCATCACCTAATATTTAATTTAATTTTTTAATTGTGAGCAGAACTACAGAAAATGTGACAACACAGAATAAATGTTTTAAATGTTTAGATGTTTATTAAGAATATCAACAGTTTAAAGCTAATATGCACAATATTTTGAAAGGCAAAAGAAATTATCAATGTCTAATTATTGGAGTTTCTTCTCCCTTTTTCTATCTCACTTTGCTTCTGTGGTTCGGACTATGAAACGTCCTTTGGAAGTGCGAGTACATTATTCTCTGTGTTTGTACTGTGTCCGAGCTACTTTCTTCCTCTCTGGTCATGGCACTTGGCCTCCGTATACTACCGGGCATTACAAAGTTACCCTACTGCCTGAACTGGCTGCATACCCTTATTTCAGACTAGCGGAGCACTGAGAACGAGAGTGGTAGGATTTAGAAGTCAGGGTGTCGGAACAGAAAGGAAAAGAAAGGAAGAGCTGAGAGAGAGATAAGAAAGGTTGACAGTTGGTGACCCAGTTTTTGTTTGTTTTTTTAACCAACTTTTAACAAAAGAGTAACCAACTTTTTATTGTCTCTCAACATACAAACAGAATCAAACAGAAAAGAAAAACAGAAATTATACAAGACAGTCACAAAAAAAACGAGCCATCTGGCAATGGCATATCCCCCTGGCCCCCCACATTCATAGGATAACTGTTGAATTTACATGAGTAAATGTACTACAGTATTAAAGGACTTGATCTGAAGTAATAAGGTAACAAACTTGCCTGACTATGAAATGGTAATCCAGAGAATGTTGTGGTCAGACCAATACGTGTTCAGTGTCTCTGTGTCTGCCGAGGTATGTTGGTATAGATGTGGTAAAACTGCGTTCTACTGTCTGTCTGTGGACATTACCTGTAGTTGTTGTGGTTGTTTGTTGAACTTGCTGTTCATGTAACTGGCATTCACTACGAGGAAGGGGGCCGCCATGAGTGCCAGGAGTTTACAAGCTTCACATTTTGTTTATATAAAAATAATGCCATGGGATAACAAACATTTCAAAAGACAATAAATCAAATTGAACATATTAAACTAAGTTTCACTGACACTGGTGTTGTCGGAGATGGCTTCAGAGACATTGCCCAAACAAAATTATCAGTGAACTAAGTCCACCTTCACACAAATTCGTGTCATGGTTTGGAAGCTTTGAGAGCTCTTTCTGTTGCTCTCGTCCGGGACGATATCGTTTTGCTCCCTATCGGATTCCTGGGCCAGCTGGCATTAATTGGGGGCATTGCCCGGACTCTATTTAAGATCCAGTTTCACCTTGCGTCCTTTGCTAGAGTGTCAGTGTCATATTTGCGCTTTAGCCGGTAAGGTCTCGAGACAGAGTAAGGACTTAGTTGCATATTTGAGGCTTAGTGATAGTTAGAAAGGGAGTCTTTATTTATTTTTCCCTTTTCTTTTTGTATCTTCAAGCTCATCTGCTTTCTACCTTGGACGACTTTCAGGTCCGTTGGTAGCGCGAGTCTTGCATATTTAGTCTGTTTGAGTCTCTCAGTTCTCAGCTGTTGTTGCTTTTTAATTCTGGCCGCTGCTTTTGGCATCCCCTATTCTACAACCATCATAGTACACTCTAGCCATCATGGTGAGACCAGCGGTGGCTGAAGTTAAAGCTGCAGTTGGTAAGTTCGAGGAGAGAAGAGGACAAAAGAGGACAAAAATTTGAAAAAAAGCAACTTTCAGATCCCTCCCCCTCCCTCTCCACTGCACTCCTAAGACCCTCCCTCAGATGGCTACCGTGCACGCAAAGGCACGCGAGCTGTTATGCATGCAACTGCGGAGAGATTTTGCACATTCACATTATGAAAGCGGCCAAGTTGCCGAGGCTAGACGTTACCGTTGCGAACAGTCAACACTGCTGGCCAACAAATAGGCGCGTCGTTAGGCCTGAAAATTCCGGGGAAAATATCCCTCCTTTTATTAAAAATAATTAGTCCTGGCTAATTCTCGATGATTTTCCTTCATTCTCACATTTTCCAATTCAAGAATAATCAAGTGGCAATTGAAGACACGGCTTCTCTCCCCCATGCAATCTAAAAGCAACAAAATAATAGGCTGCATTCAGTACCAAAAAATAATTTGATTATAATCAGATCTATGCACTGTCACTCGGCGATGACATTTCAGAACTCTTCAGCGAATGAAGATAATTTTGTCGAAATGTACATACACCTGTTTTTGCAGCACAGTCGCTCAATTCGTGGTTAAAAAAAAAAATAGACAGCTGTCCATTTGGAAAATGTAAACGGACGAAACCACTTACTAGTCTGAAATGCCAGCACCGAGTGCAAGTGCATAGAACTAATAAAAATGTAATTATTTTTCTGTCCTGAATGCAGCCCTTTATTTTGTCACTTTTAGATCGCGTAAAGGAGAGAAGCCTATTCGAACAGTGACTGTGCTTGTAAACGACGTTCCTTTGCTTATTTGGAAATGTGAAAATGAATTGATGCTGGTTAGGGCTGAGGTTAGTTTGGTGATCATGTCAGCGACGCCAACTTACTTATTTGCGGAGCAAGGGGTTGGAATGGGATCCTCAATTTGACGAGTGACAGCCAGAAGACGATTGCCTTTTAGAGGATTTTAGCGATTCTGAATCAGTCACAGAGACATTAGATTCGGAGCAGGGCGAGGAATTTGGGGCCACCCTGAACTTTAGAAGGCAAGTCAATGTTCCCAGGGATTGTGCTGATCTCACTGAGGTATTTAGTAAGCAACGGGCATCGACGTTACCTCCTCATCGTCCGTACGACTGCGAAATCAATCTCTATCCTGGGACAACTCCGCCGAGGGTTTCGCTATATTCGCTGTCAGGACCTTAGCGTAGGGCCATGCGATAATATATTCGGGAGGCTCTCGCCAATAGTTTTATTCGGCTGTCCACGTCCTCTGCCGGAGCGGGATTTTTTTTCGTGAGGAAAAAGGATGGCAGTCTGAGGCTCTGTATTGACTATAAAGGTTTGAATAAAATCACCATTAAAAACTGATCCCCCTTGCGTTAATGAATTCCATGTTTGAACATCTGCAGGAGGCGTCATTTTTTACAAAGCTAGATCTTCGTAATGCTTATAATTTGATTCGCATTCGGGAGGGAGACGAATGGAAAACGGCTTTTAACACTCATGACGGGTACTACGAATATTTGGTCTTATCATTCGGGCTGGTTAACGCCCCCCTCGATGTTCCAGGCATTAGTCAATGATGTCCTCTGAGAGATGTTGAAGAAATTTGTGTCCGTTTATCTTGACGACATTTAGATTTTTTCTTCAACACTCTCAGAGCACAAACAACACACGTCAGACGTTTGCTGGAAGCCCTTCTTAAAGCTAAACTTTTTGTTAAGGCTGAAAAATGTGTTTTACACGCCCAAACTGTCTCGTTCTTGGGCTTTATTGTTTCTAAGGGGTCGATGCGGATGGACCCGGACAAAGTGGCTGCGGTCAAGAATTGGCTGGCCTGCAGAGTGTTAAAGAGGTTCCACGCTTTCTGGGCTTTGCGAATTTTAATAGGAGGTTTATCCATAATTTTAGCGTGGTTGCTGCCCCCATTATTGCACTCACAAAGAAGAATACCTCCTCAGCGTTTTTTTGGTCTCCTGCAGCTGATGCCTATTCAGCTCAGAGCCTATTTAGGTTTTGCCCGATCCCTCCCTCCCATTTGTCAAGGAGGTAGATGCTTCGAAGGTGGGCGTGGGTGCTATTTTGTCCCAGCGCCCTCGTTGGGATAATAAGCTTCACCTATGCGCATACTTCTCCCGATCTTTGTCCGATGAGGAACGCAATTATAGTATTGGTGACCGGGAGTGTGGCACCGGGGCGCCCCTCCAATCAAACAGTTAGCCTGTATCACAACTATGTGTACCCAATGTGTGCGCGTGTGCGTGTATGTGTGTGCGTGCGCGTGCTATATGAGGGGGTGGGGGGAATATCGATTCCCAGTGATAGGGCACAAAAGTGCTAGCTCCACCCCTGAACGTAGGATTTCAAGATGGCTGGTGTGACGGCCATATTTTTTGATTGATCGTGGTCAAAATCAATAGGATCCATCCCTGATGTAATAGCAACCCACCCACAAAATATCATATCTTTTCATTATTCTTTGAGTTGTCTTGTGCACAAACAGACAGAATTTAAAAAGATTATACACAGAATACACCGAATACACAGTTGTATTTTCTGCCCCCCCTAGTTTAAGTTTTATGTACCCTATATAAAAACAGCAAAATATTGGCAGAGACAACGTACAGGACAAGGCTTCCCATGGCTCTGAAACTCAACGCTGCTATGTCAGTTCCCTGGACAGTGTTGTTTCTTTTGCATTGAGCTAGCATGCTAAATAGTTTATAACTTCACTTTTGCATTAAGTAGCTTCCTTAATGTTATCCAAAAAAGCAGGTTAGAAGATGGATATCAGAATATGGCATTTTAAGAAAAAAATAACACACGTCAGCTGATCCAAGTAGCCCCAGCAGCAGCAAAGATATTGCTGAGTCCGAACTGAATCAGCTTGCTCCACCAGCTGCAGCTGATGGACAGCCGGAATGGGCTTACCGCCCACCCTAGTGCTGACTGCTCCTGTCGATCTTGGGACAGAGGAGCCAGCCCAGGTGGACCTCTGACGGTCCAGGGAGTTATTTTGTTGTTTTTAGCAGTCATCTCTTGGTGGTCAGAATATTTCATAAATTCTATTATTTTGCATTTTGTGGGCATAAATGCTCCGTTCCAAGTGCTCCGATTCCCTAAGTAGTGCGAGGAGACTCAGGTTTAATACTGGCTTCATTACTGTTGTGAAAAAATGTATTATTATATGCCCGAATGCTGAATGGCATCCTGGGTATATTATATTTTTGGCCGACCACCGCCACCAACACGCCGCCCTACGTGTTATAACTTCAGTAAAATTTCAATTAGAAATTTCATGTTTTGCATATAAGTAAGTATCATAAAGAGGAAGAACTAATGGGATTCTGGACCATTTACAATGTCTAGATTGGCCACCAGGGGCCAAAAACTGAAAAATCACTGTTTTTATCATATCTCTGGAAATAGTTGTCCGATTGACCTAAAATCAAGTGCAAATGAAAGGTCATTGACCTGAGGATGTGTCCCACAATGACATTATACGTTGGTTCAAAATTTTGACACAAGGTGGAGCTTTGTCACATAAAATTCACAATTTTTGCCATATCTTTGGAACCATTTGTCCAATTGACATGAAACTATGTGCAACTGCAAGGTCATGACCTCACAACCTGTCACATGATGACATCATACCTGTCTGGCTCAATATTTTGCCCCCAGGTGGCGCTTTGTGATGGAAAATTACCATTTTGGCCATATCTTCAGAACCATTTGTCCGACTGACCTGAAATTAAGTTCAAATGAAAGTCCATTCAAGGTCTATTCAAGGATTGGGGAATTGGAGTATTGGGGGCGTTCGGGATATACCCCAAGCTGTCGCCTCCAACGGCAGAAGCCTAGTTTGATTTTGAAACAGTTGTTGTTGTGTTTAAGTATTTCAGATGCTTTTTCATGATTGAATTAATTAATTTAAGCAAACCTATGATCAGATCAATTTTAGGTCGTGACTGGAAAATATGCCCCAAATATTTCTATTTCATGTAATTGCCATGACACGCTAAGACATGGAAAAGGTGGGGAAACATTCCCATAGTCGAAGCACCACTATATTGCCACCTGCCTGCAGCATGGAAACACACAGAAAACTGCAGATTTTTCCCATGGACTGTATATAAATATGGTCAGCCAAACAGCTCCTGAAATGTTAAGCCAAAACATCTTGATCACCATCCAGTGGCTGGCTGCAGTACAATTTATAAGCACTCCATGTTAGTGGATGGGTCACAGGCTATGCAAAAAAAAAATCAAGAACCTGTCAAATACTTTTTTCTGAAATGGTTTCTGCCTTTTTTAAGACATTCATACCATGCTGATGTTCAACCCCAATTCCGAAATAGTTGAGACGAAATGTAAATTGTGAAGAAAATCAAAATGAAATGATGATAATATGCACCAATGTGTTATTTAAAATAGAACATAGATAACATTTCAAATGTTGAAACAGAGACATTTTACATTTTTATCCACAAAATGAGCTTATTTTAAATATACTGGCTGCAACAGGTCTCAAAAAAGTTGGGACACAGGCAAAAAAGGGCTGAAAAAGCAATTAATATTAAAGAGAATCAGCTGAAAGAACATTTAGGAAGTTAACTGGCATCAGGTGTGTAACATGATTGGCTATAAAAGGTATGTCTTAGAGAGGCTGAGTCTCTCAGAAGTAAAGATGGCCAGAGGCTCTCAAACCTGTGAAGGCTGGTGTAAAAAAATTGTGGAATACTTTAAAAACAATGTCCATCAACGTCAAATTGCAAAGGCTTTGAGGGTCTCATCATCGACAGTGCATAAGATCAAAAGATTCAGAGAAGCTGGAAAAATCTCTGTACATACGGGAGAAAGCTGAAGACCATAACTGGATAACCGTGATCTTTGGGCTCTCAGACGTCACTGCATCACTCACCGGCATGATCCTGTCACTGACATTACTAAATGGCCCCAGGAGTTCTTCAAGAAACCACTGTCTGTAAACACAGTTCGCCGTGCCATCCACAGATACCACCTAAAACCCTATCATACAAAAATGAAGCCATTGTTGAGCATAATCCAGAAGCGCCACCATGTTCTGTGGGCCAACGCTCATTTAAAATGGACTGTAGTAAAGTGGCAAAGTGTCCTGTGATCAGACAAGTCCAAATATGACATTTTTGTTGGGCGTCTTATCATCCCGGCTTAAGAAGAGAAAGACCACCCCTGCTGTTATCAGCGTTCAATTCAAAAGCCAGCATCTCTGATGGTATGGGGATGCATTAGTGCATACAGTGTGGGATACTTACTTGTTTTAAAAAGCACCATGAATGCTGAAAGGTATATAAAGGTTTTACAGCAACATATGGTCCCCTCCAGATGACATCTAATCCAGGGATGGCCTTGTGTATTTCAGCAGGACAATGCAAAACCACATACTGCATCTATTACAACAGCATGGCTTCATAGTAGAGTCCGTGTGCTGACCTGGCCTGCCTGCAGTCCTGATCTTTCACCAATTGAGAACATTTGGCACATAATTAAATGAAACGTTCGTCAAAGGAGACCCAAAACTCTCTAGCGGCTGGAAGCCTGTATTAAACAAGAGTGGGATGAAATTCCTTTGGGTAAACTCAAGAAACTCGTCTCTGCAATGCCCAGACGCCTCCACTCTGTGTTAAAAAGAAGAGGGGATCCTACACCATGGTAAACAGGCCCCTGTCCCAACTTTTTTAAGACCTGTGGCAGCCATCAAACTTGAATTGAGCTCATTTTGTGGATAAAATTGTAAAATTTCTCAGTTTCAACATTTGCTTTGTTATCTCTGTTCTATTGTGAATGAAGTACTTGCTGGTATGATATGAAAGTCATTGCGTTTTGATTTTATTCACAATTTACACTTTGTCACAACTATTCTGGAATTGGGGTTGTATCTTCTGAACTATCACCAGCGCGTTAAACACCCCACTCGAGGCAATAAGACTTAATATTGCTGAAGTAGTGATCTAAAGTCTGCTTTTTGGTAAATCCGATCATGTGTCCATTCTTCTCCTCCAGATGTGTGTGCAGAAAAATAAATTAATTAAGCCTACTGTTCACACTATTCAGTGCTGGTCCAAGGATGCTGAAACACAATTGCAAGGATGTTTTGATGCTACAGACTGGACTGTTTTTAAATCTGATGATCTTGATGAGTACTATGATGCCGTAACTGGTTACATTAATTTTTGTACTGATTTGTGTATTGAATGCAAAAAAGTCAAACAGTATTCAAGCCGGAAGCATTGGGTTACCATAGACGTCAGGCTAAAACTGAAGGAACGTGCTACTGCTTTCAAACCTAGGAATGCAATGAGCTACAGTTTGACAAGATATTCTCTAGAGCGGTCCATAGAGGTCGCAAAGCGCATCTATGGAGATCGAATAGAGGGTCATCTCAGGGAAAATAACCCCAGACGTATGTGGCAGGGTCTCAGCTCTATTAGTTCTTACAAATCTTGAGGTCAGGCCACAGCAGCGTTTGACCCTGCACTTCCAAATGACTTCAATCTCTTCTACTCTAGGTTTGATGCAGCACCGAGTCTCCTGTTTTTACACCTCTTAATAGTACTAGTGACCAGCGTAGTCTGCTGGTGACGGAAAATGAGGTTCAAACGGCTCTGTCCAAGACGAGGATGTGGAAAGCCACCGGTCCAGATGGTTTTTCCCCCTGTGTTGCCTCCTTATGTTCTGAACAGCTTTCTTCTGTGCTCAGAGACTTATAATTTGTCAGTAAAGTGGCGCTCTGTTCCACATAGTTTTAAGGAATCTATTATAATGCCAGTTCCTAAGAAGTCACCAGTCACATGCCATAATGATTTTGGACCAATTGCTCTTACCTCAATGTTGATGAAATGCTTAGAGCGGCTTGTTCTTGATTATGTTAGACGTGAGATTCCGGTCTCTTTAGATCCTCTGCAATTTGCATACAGAAAAAAGAGATCTATGGAGGATGTGATCTCTGTCGCTCTGAACTTTGTTTTTGAACACTTAGACAAGGGAGATACTTTTGTTTGAATGCTTTTTTATAGATTATAGCTCTACTCTTAATACCATTACTATGTGCTTGCCAAAAGGCCTCTGCTTGCCAAAGGCAAGCCACATATTGTTCTTCCTCGTCGCGTTTATTTATTTATTCATTTTTTTTCCCATTTCCGCCCATTCGGTCGTCTCGAATCCACTGCCCGCCATTTGTGATAGTGACGCGGTTCAAACGCCAAAACGTGCGGCCCGACTGTGCCCCCCGGCCTTGTATACACAGTTGCATAACCCCTTTTCATTCTTCCGCAATCCCCGTTTTTCATCCCTTGTTTTTTTACATGCAAGTCAATAGGCGGAATGTTTGTATCATTTTCCTCTCACTCAAGAATTTACAGTGGAGAGAGGCGACTTCATTACTCAAAAAAACATTTTTAAATCGCTCCCCCGGCCACAATTTCCAACGTACACACACACACAAATTATACATCAAAACGTAGGAAAATTTGTCCAGGCTTGAAAAATATCACTGAGGAAGCAAACAGACAAAGGGTTCAGACTCCAGGCGCCCTGAAGCGACAGGAGCGCAGCCCACCTGCCCCATAGACAGCCATTATAACAGAAGCAGAAAACTTTGGGAAGAGAGCAGACGAAACTGCTGTTTTTAAATCGCCACCCTGACCTAATACTTAACTCTACAAGAAAAAAAAATACATGTGGACGATCCCCAGACTCTCCTCTCGCTCACCGTCCCTTTGTTTTTACCATAGGACTAACGGTCCGCGAGAAAATGGCAGTAGTTCGGACAGTGTCACTGAGCCACTCCCCCATTGGCAGCCATTGTAACAGGAGCAGACTGTGCAGACACCTCATTTAAATCGCCCCCCTGACCACAAACTTGACCCCACAAAAAAAATCATGGGGACTATCATCAGAGTCTCCTCTCTCTCACGGTACTTTCGTTTTCACGATAGGACCTACGGTCTGCCAGAAAATGGCAGTAGTTCGGACAGTGTGAATGAAAAATTCCTCTGTCTTACAACACATGTGAAAATGCAGGTGCTGCGGCCTCCATAGAGACAGGCACACCCAGAGAAAAGCTGTTGTGTCAGACTCACGCGCGCACGCAAACACACACACACACACACACACACACACAGACCTGTCTGTGTTTCTCACTGGTGAAAATACAGTTTCAGCGAATGAACAAACCGGTTTAACAAAAAAATGTCCAATGAAACCTGTGGTTGTGTGTGCGAGAGAGAGAGAGAGAGAGAGACTAACTACCTACACTCAGCCAGACTGCCACTTTAGTGTGTGTGTGTGTGTGCGTGCATTTTTATGTGTGTGTGTGAGACAGAGGGAGAGAAAGAGAGAGAGACACAGACTGACAGACTAACTACCAACACTTTGCCAGACCGCCACTCTACTGAGTGTGTGTGTGTGTGTGTGCGTGTGCCTGTGTGTGCGCGCAAGAGAAAGACAGAGAGATAGAGAGACAGAGGGAGGGAGGGAGAGAGAGAAAGAGACAGACTAACTACCTGCAATCTGCCAGACTGCCACTCTAGTGTGTGTGTTATTGTGTGTGTTTGTGAGAGAGAGAGAAAGACAGAGAGAGATTGAGATTTAAAAACGCACTTCATTTATATTGTGCTGTCACGACAACACGTCTACTGCATCAAAAATAAACAAAAAAGCAAAAAAGATAAAGACAATTACAGTAAACTCAGGTATATAATAAAAAATGAATCATTAGTAACCCTTCCTGCACAAAGCATAACACTTCCCCAACCCCCCATTGGCAAGTAAAACTATCCAAATTCTTGGTGAGCTTATAGCATTCAAATTCCACTCTTAAACGAGCAGACATCAGCCATTTGAACATAAACAAAGGGTCAACTGACCCAACACCTTTGATATGATTCTTCCTACTTTTCCAGATTGAAAGCTTTGCTGTTCCCACAATCATGTTAACAAGAACATGAAGCACCTTATTCCTCGCCGAGTTCTTTGGACCAGAAATAAGCTTCTCAAAGGAAAAAGTCAAGCCTAATCCCTGAAACCAATTCTTAAGAAAGTTAAAAAGCCCTTCTAGTCGAGCACATTGGATAAACAGATGTTCCTAATTCTCCCTCTGACCACAAAAAGGACAACCCTCCCCTGAACTAGGATCAATATGCGCCAGATACCAGTTTGTAGCCACAGCCCCAAGCAAGATCCTCCATTGGAGGTCACCTGTTCTTTTATCAACAGGTGGCTTGTATAGGGACCACCAGCAGCCTTTCGGGGAAAAGCTTGGACCAAAAAACCCGGCCCACCTCGTCTCTCTCATTGTCGCCAAAGCCCGCATGTGTGTTACCTTTGTACAAGTGTAGTAGATGGCCTTCTTGGTAACTGCCTGATATGTCCCCAATACTGGAGTCTGGAAAGACAAAAACAGACCTCTCTCCTCCTCCCACTCCCCAACGGCAGGAGAGACCATCAGTGATGGTAAACACCATTCATGTTCTTCACGCCTTTGTTCCGTGGTAGTCCGGTCAAGTACAAATTGGCAAGCACATTCTCGAGGTTCGTCCTGACGAAACGCAGTTCTAGTACCTTCTAATCTTGTCCAAAAACTACAGTGTCTTGGTCCATGTGAAGCTGTGAGCGAAAGGATTTTTAATTTTCTGGTTTGCAGACCTCAGCAAGTGAGGACCGGTGATTGCCTGTCCGACGAACTTGTTTTGAGCACCGGCTCACCTCAAGGCTGCATTCTTAGCCCTCTGTTATTCTCCCTCTGCACTTACGACTGTACTCCCTCTGAAAACAACAACCTGACCGTGAAATATGCCAACGACACTGTCATTGGGCAAATAAACTGCAATGACGGGTCATACTAGAGCTGAGGTTCAGAATTTAGTTGAACGAAGTAGGATAAACAATCTTATTTTAAATGCCTCTATAAAGAAGGAAATTATAATTGACTCTCACAGGAAAAGGGAATCCCATCTCCCTTTCACCATAAATGGCACAGAGGTTGAGATGGTGCGCAGTTATATATTCTTTCATGTCACTATCATAGATGACCTCAGCTGGCACTATAACACAAGAATTATTGTTAAAAAATCTATGCAGCTGCTATTCTTCCTTTGTTAACTAAAAGATTTTTGCTAAAACCGTCAGATTTTAACTAACTTCTATCGGGACATTATTGAGAGTATCCTCACCACTCTCTCATAGTGTGGCATAGTAACCTAACTGCACAGGACCATAGATCCCTAACCAGGGTTGTAAATTTGGCTCAAAAAATCATTGGTACCGACCTGGTTGGTCTTGATGAGCTCAACAACTCGAGACTTTTGGTCCGGGCTTCAAGGATTGTTGCCGACACCAGTCACCCTGCCTGTAGTATTTTTGTCCTCCTCCCCTATTTATTATCCTTGTTTTTATACTTTTAAAAGGGTGCCAAACATGAGTACTCTTTTATTTTGCACTTTTAGATGTCTTGCATTTTTATTGATGATTTCAGAGTAATCTTTTCACTTTTATACCTATACATTTCTTTAAATGACTGCGGGCCTATCTCTGGTGGCATTGTAAGAGAGAAGCCAGGAGGTAACATGGACATGCGATCAAAAGTGCCTGTTCTTAACATAGTGGCGTAATAAAGGCATAAAAACCTACACTTCCACCACAGCCGGCATCGTCTCCAGTCAGGCATGGCTGGGAACAGTGGGGCAGTAAAAGTTATCAGGGTCCAGACATCCTCTACAGCGACACCCCCAATTCTACCACTGAGATAAGGGGGCCTGGAGCTGGGCACTTCAACATGGGTGATTGAGCGCATCAAAGACGGGGAAGGGAGCACATGGCATGGTTGTTGCAAGGAATTCCTCTCACAGCAGGGTGTGACCTGCGCTCTCTGCCCTATTGGTGCCATAGTGACCTCTTCTGGACACCCTGTCACTGCACCCTTTTATTTCATCACTGTAACTGTTCTGATTTAAGAATTTCAATTCACACAAAACCCACTGTTACACTGTTTTAATTGCCCTCATATCATCACTGAATTACTGTATTATACCTGAAGTAATAGTGATGTAAATCTCATGGGGAATGGGTCGGTTGGGAAGAAAATTCATAATAGTTACATCATCATAATCCTCTATGTAATCATGTTTGGTATGCATCTCTTCAGCTAAATTCAAGGAGTTGAATGAGTTGTATTTCATATCCGCCATATTTCAAGAAAACATAGTTTCTGTTCCCCAGCAATGATTTGTCCTTAACCAGAGTTATCTCTTGAGGTATTGACACTCATCTCTCCCCCTTTACAGAAGGGCCTTGCGACCCCTCCCTGAGGTCTGTCTAAGGGTCCTTGCGCAGATCTAAGAACTTTCATTGTCTCCTTTGAGATAGTAAATGTTTCCTTATTTCCTCCGGAGGGGGGAGCCTAAATTCCGATTTGGGCCATCTGTGCGGCCTGATCAAAGGCGCCACCAACCTTAAATCTGAGAGGGGCGATCTAGTCTGGGAAGTTCGCATTCGACTTCCCACACTTCCGTCCGTGCGTATCTTTAGCTTCGTGAAGTTTTGGCAATTCGGACTTTGCACGACGGCCTAGTGTGTAGCCTTTTCGCCAGGTATGACCTTTCGCTCATTCTCTATGTGTGTACTTTATAATTGGTTTGACATTAATCTGTTTGACTTAACCTTTTGCCTACCTGGTGAATAAATTATTGTTATTCCTTTTCCAGCTTGCGTGTTCTCATTGTATATTCTTTCTGGCCTTGTTGCGATTGGGACTTAAGGGGAGACTCCTACCAAGACATGTGTAAGTAGCGATACTTCTAAGTTAGATTGAGATTGGGTTCTACCTATTAAGGGGTTATGAAATTATCGGCTCTTAAGATTTAGCTATTGGTTAATCTTTCTAAGGGGCCCTTTGATATACATAAACCTAGGTTCGTGGTACGTTCATACTCAGAGCAATTTGCCGGATGTTGCTACCGTGACAGTCTCCTCTATCCAATGGAAGTATTGTCGAATTAGACCAGGCAGTGACACCTATTTTAACCCTAGGGGGTGTTTTGCTTAGTGACAATGGTTTTCGCAGACAGAGTTCGGGGGCGTAACTGCCCTAAGATTCACGCATGCTGTTTCAATACTATTCATTCTAATTCTAACTTGGAGTCAGCCACTTAGCGAGGCTATAACCAAATTTTGTATTCTAAATTTATTATGGAGTCAGATTTGAAGCGAGAGTAACATTGAAATCGTTATGCTTAGTTTGCTTAAATCACTGATAGATCTGATGTTTTCAGTTGCTGCGTGTGTCCCAATGTGCACCTAGGATTATTCGCAGCACGACATTAAGTTAGATGATTCCGTGATTTCGGCATAGCCCCGTTTTCGAACGGAGAACTAATGAGAACATCTCAGGTAAGTCTCAAACTGAGTCCAAGGCGGGACACCGGCATAAAATATTTAATTGACACGTTCCATTGCCTCATAACAGCTAGATTCCACACGCACAAACCTTCGCCCCTGGCGCCTCCGTCGTTGGTCGAGCTGTGTGGGGTTTTACAGCATTGTCCTATCTGTTCTCTTTTTGTATCAACTTTTCTATTCTATTATTTATTTTACCTATTTTAATTTGTTGTCTTGCGGTCCTTTATGTCTTGTGAACTCTCACAATCATTTTCTCATGTGGTTTTCTCCACTGCAAATGGCAAAAAACTGACTGACTCTGAATTTGGGCTGGGGTATATGGCAAAAAAAAAAAATTTCCCATATTGATTGATATCAATATTCATCACAATACATTGCCCACCATAATTATTGGCACCCCTGGTTAAGATGTGTTCTTTAGCTTCTAATAAACTGGAAGAGAAACAGGGGCACAGCATCATCGATCCTCCCCCATACTTCACAGTGGACATGAGGTGCTGTTTTGCATACTCATCTCTTGTGTCTCACCAGACCTACTGAGAGTGTTTTTTGCCAAAAAGCTCTATCTTGGTCTTATCTGACCAAAGCACACAGTCCCAGCACTCCAGCGAACTCCAGATGTTTGCTTTAATGATTGTGAGTGAGAAAAGGTTTTTTTAGTGCATGCCTCCTAAACAGCTAGTTGCAGGGATGAGAGTTTTCCGCTTTTTGGCGGAATTCAGCTTTTTTTCCGTCGAAATGGACCTTTTTTATATTGTTGCAAATCCGTTGAGAAAATTTGGGGGGGGGGGTCTGGTACTATCCTGGGGGCTGGACTGATTCGCGTAATGTTTACAATTCACAGAACTGTCGGCATCCATTTTGATATCGTACTTTTTCGTAAGACGCTAGTTTGTATTTGGTGTATAACCAATGTTTCATGTGTTGTGAGTGACTCCTGTATTGGCATTTGTTGAATGACAACCAATCCGTATTCACCTTCTTAAATCACTTCCCGCGCTACATGATAGGTTCTTTGCGTGTGTGGAGTACAGCAGCAATACTCGTGTATGTAGTTTTGTATCAATCAAAATGCCGAATGTTATCGAGACTCGAGACGAAGCTAAAGTGCGTGAGATAGATGCCGATCTGAAAAACAAGTTTCGATGGGACTGGTTGGATAGAAAAGTGATGGTGTCACCAAGTGGGAAGCAGTAAGCAGGAACCATTATCTGTGCTTGTGTCTGATTTCGTGGAAAAGCTCGATGTTGCTGGGAAAGCTCTCTGTACAGTGTGTGATGATTTCATTCTTTACGGATCGAGAGGATGGAAGGCTTTACAGAGTCACGCAACCTCGGTGAAACATCGAAAGCAGACATTTATATCGAAAAGCAACTATTCGATCTGAAGTGCTTTTCAACAGCCCGGTCAAACTCACCCTTCCAGCGCCGGCGGCAAAACTCCAAGCACTGGCACGACCACAGCCGCGCCTGCGGTGGCTTCAATATCGGCAGTGAAGCCGATCATACCAATATCGGACAGAATGTCACGTCAGGTAAATCTTTTTTTGTATGAAATGATTGAAATAATTCACCAGAAGTCGCATGTATTAGATCTAGTTGCATATACTTTATGAAATATGCTTGACAATGACATGATAAATTGCTTACTATTATAATTGAGGATGAAACGGAGATCGGTAACGTTATTGATAAATGTGGGAGCTGGTTAAAACATACCCTGCCAAAAAGTTAAAACGTACCTAAAGTTGAAGTCAAAACGTACCCGGGTTATATAATCGCGGATTATTGTTGGCTGTGCAATTGATTACATTAAGCCACTGTAAATTACATAAGGGGATCATACCGAGGATCGTTGTCCAAACATTAATAATGACAATGTTATTTGGGAGATTATTTAGGTCATTTATAGTCATGAGTAAACACTCTTCTAAAACAGATTGTTGTTGAATGGGTGTATTTATACCACATATTAGATGTCAATGTTTCCTTTACATAGGTGTAGTTGATCTTTTATCAAAGGAAAGTTTAAGTAATTATGTACTTGAACGAGAGTTCTACTTTTGTATAAGTGTCAATTTTGTAAGCAAACAGAGTATGGTATTTCAACATTTGTAAAATTTTGATGATAAAATAATTGGTTTTAAGGGTAAATAATCTCTAAAATCCATGAGCTCCAGGGGGGTTTTAAGGGTAAATAATCTCTAAAATCCATGAGCTCCAGGGGGGTTTTAAAGGTAAATAATCTCTCAAATCCATGAGCTCAGGGGGGCTTCGCCCACTGGAGGCCTGTGGCCCCCAGACCCCCGGCTGATTTTTCAGATTTTTTCATCATGATCCACTCTCATCCCTGTTGTTGGCAAGTGGATAGCGCCTGACGGTTGTTTTGGAGACTTTGTGAACCCACGATACTACCATTTGTTGCAATTCTTTAACAGTGAGCTCTGAAGAACTTTATATTTCTCTTACCATCCTCCTCACTGTGCGTGGTGGCAAAATAACCTTGCGTCCTCGTCCAGGCTTGTTTACCACTGTTCCAGTTCTTTTAAACTTCTTAATGATTCCTCTGACAGTAGATATGGGCAGGTGCAGGCAAGTAGCTATTGTAGCAATTGCCTGACTTGTGAAGGTCGACACACATCTGCCTTACTTAAATGGTCTGTTCCTTTGTCTTTCTCATGTTGAAGAGTGGATAAGAGAAATGGCCTCTGTGTCACGTCATATTTATACCCCAGGGAAACAGGAAGTGATGAATTACTAATTAAATGTTCCTAGATACTCTCATCAACTTTGTAAACGACTGTAGAAATAACAGAAATACTTCAATTACATTTATTTCCTAGGAATTGTTAGGGGTGCCAATAATTGTGGAACGGGTGATCTTATAAAAAAAATAATAATTTTTTTGTCAGGGATTTTATTTTACCGTTAGAATTCACTTGAGTTGAAGGTTACAATTTTCTGTGTGAGAGTATGGTCCTGCAATAAACACTGAATTTATTTTAAGGCTTTTAACACATCTTAACCAGGGGTGCCAATAATTTTTGAGGGTGCTGTATATATAGTTGCAATCAAAATTATTCAACCCCCATTGCAAATTAGGATTACTGGCAAAATTTACAAACTTTCATCTTTTTGCAATGAACAAATCAAGCAAGAACAATTTAAATGGCTCAACAAAACATATAACAAGTAGCTTCTCCAAATTCAACACAAAATGGCAATTTTAAAACCCCTTAAAACTCCGGGAAAATTTGCCTAAAATGCCTATGAAAAGCGTACCCAAAGTAAATTGAACACTGTTCTTGAACCGTTTGGACTATATGGATGGTTATGGTCTCATTTGAAAGGAAACACTCTGAAGTTTTTCCCCCAGCTAAAAGAAATACTAAGTGCTACTGTCATTGAGTAATCCAAGCTGGAACACACTGAAGTAGAAGGTTTTTACTCTCGCCAAAATTTTTTTTTGCAAACAGATGCCTGTAGATGAGAGCAGCTGGGACTTATTAGCTGAAAAACACAATGGGACCACAGCATGAAGTCTTACTTAGTTCCAGTTCAAATTTGATAACAATCCTACAGAAAATGAGCATTTTACACATGTTTTTCTAAGGCCATGTCTAGGCATTTCCAAAAATGGCCATTTGGAGACCCCAAAAGGACCCTTGGATAACCATGGTCACATACCTAGGATAAAAGGGCATAACTCTTGAACGCTTCAACCTACAGTCATAATGTTGGGCTCTAATGAAAGGTGACACTTAGTGAATCTGGATATGGTATTGGATTCCTCTATCAATATTGCTGAAAAAAAGTTACTGACGCATAAGCTCAAATTTGTGCACATAAGAGTCAAAACGAGTGCCTTTATGTTAAAAAAATGCTTTTTTATATGAAAGGTAAACAAACAAATGACCTTTACGCAGCAAACTCACAGTAAAATATTTACAATATATGATAAATAAAAAAAAGTAAAAGTTACTGAAGCATAAACTCAAATTTGTGCATATAAAAGTCAAAACAAGTGCTGTCATGTAAAAAAATGTTTTTTACATGAAAGGTAAACAAACAAATTACCTTTCCATAGCAAACTATTTACAATATATGATAAATAAAAAAATTAAAAGGTTACTGAGGCATAAACTCAAATTTGTGCATATAAACCCCAAGGGGAGGAGATTCTGACTTTGTGCTTTTACATATATCCAAAGCAAAGGAGAGATTCCTTTGTCTTCGTTCTTGCCTGTAACGAAGACCCTATGTGGCACATAGTAAAATGGATCCTATTTACTTACTTTGTCTCACTCTGATTTCTTACAGGGATGAAAATTTAAATTCCCACAACAACCAACGCCGGCGAAAAAATAACTTCCTTCCACCTTCGGTAACGGAGGTAATAATGCGTAATATGGTAATAATATAATCATCATAATATCAGCATCATATTATAATATCCTTTTCCCGTAATTATTTACACAGAATTACTCCGGTGAAAACATGACGGTGAACTCCAGTGAAAACATGACGTCCTTCCACCTTCCGTGACAGATGCAAATAATACGTAATGTAATTTTATAATAATAATAATAATAATAATAATAAATATAAATGTAATGTTATTATATAATGAAATATAAGTTATAATATGATGCGTACTTGTCAAGAGTAATGTCATCTCCCCCGAGAAACATTTCCTCTGCTACGGAGCCATCAGGGTTTTGGTCGGATATTTCTTCCCCTGAGCTATCACTTGCACGCCGAGTGCACAGCTCTGCAGCTTCTGAACTGAAAATGATTTTTTTCGCAACCTTTTGGCTATTTTTTCTTTCAAACTCCGTAAACAACCATCAAACATTCGCTGGAAATCTCTCTCTGCCTCGCTCTGTTTTGCGGAACGCACAGCACGCATTACGCACAGCTGAGCCATATTCTGTCCATTCTCTTACGCGAGCGATAGGCAGCGCCAGCCTTTTTGCCACCCCAACAACCTATATATCGGCGTTTCCAGAATTTTGTTGGTGTCATAATGCAACAATCGTCGTCTCGATTGGTTGTTGGTTGCTCGGGCTACACGCAAAAAAAGGAGGCATGAGCTTCGTTTCAACACAGGCAATCGTTGGCTATAGCAGGCTGTAGACAGGGCAGGGAAGCTCGTAACTGGTCGAGTGAGGTGTCGATCGAAAGGTTAGAGTGCAGACTCCATTTTGGCGCAAATGGCTGTGTACTGTCTAAATCTGTTCCGAAGCAACGACCACTAATGCAGCGAACTTTGTGGATAAACACCGATTCATTTCAAACGATGCAGCAGCTGTTCATGGATATTTACCGGTATAATAGTGTGTTTTGGACTAAAAACTTTACTTGGTTGGATTAACTGGAACTTCGTGGATGTAACAAGACCATTTTTAAGGGGATATGTCGGACTGGAAGAGTACTAGGGGGCTTCATCGGTGAGTCACATCAGTTTTGTAACTGTTCGTTTATTTGTTTGTGGTCTGACATGGGCGTTGATTAAAGCTGCTGGGATGATTATACTTTGAAATGGTTGGCATCAGTCGAATCTCAAGAATCTTAGCTTTCTGACGATATGTGGCATCTCAGTTGCATACAAGCTGTGTAAATGTTGTAGTATGTTATCAACTTCCCTGACGGCCCGATTACGGGCCGTCGGAGTGGTAACGGGTTAATGACTACTGCAGGCTCCAACCTATTCAACTCTTCACGACAAGAATCTTTAATACTTAGTAGAGCACCCTTTTGCCGCTATTACCTGCTAGAAACGTGATGCATAGGCAGATGTCAGCTTTTGTCTGCATTTCCAAGGAATCTTAGCCCAGTCCTCATGGACAAAGGCCTCCAGGTCACTAATATTGCAGGGTTTGCATCCTGCAACTGTGTTCTTCAAATACTACCAGAGATTTTTTATGGGGCTCAAGTGAGGCGACTGTGATGGGCACTCAATCTTCCCAGACTTCTACTGAAACAAAGCCTTAGTGGATGTTGAGGTATGCTTAGGGTCATTGTCCTGTTGGAAGGTCCATTGATGCCCAAGCGTCAGCTTCCGTACAGACGGCATGACATTTCCTCCTTCGATATCCTGGTACTTGACTGAATCTATCTTGCCCATAGGTGCCGATTTTTGTGTATGCTGGTGGGTGCTCAAAACCTGAAATAACTTGCTACTATGAAAAATAATAATCATAATAAATAAATTAAAAAGCAATAAAATGCAAGTGTTTCTGCAAGCTTTGACTAAGATGAACACTGCGCCCGCCCGCGCACACACACGCGCACACACACACACACACACACATGCATGCACACGCACACACACACACACACACACACACAGACACACCGATGATACGCATCACACAAAGAAATAGTCAGTCCCACCCAATCAGTTCGATAGGCCTGTCTGAATAAACAGGGTCAACCAAATCCACAATCCGACACGGTTATACAATATGCCTAGCCAGAGACTATTTGCAAACGCAAGGCTCCCCGTAGTGCTGGAAGTAATTGAACCATGACGTACTTTTCAGCACCTGACCAGCTCCATCCGTTCATTAATCACTCCCTAATATTCTGCTGTCAACGATTCAGCAGTGCTATCAAGCTTAGATGAGACAGATATGATTATCAATTAAAAGTTCAATGACACACACCTACAAAGTAATAACCATAGCCACCAAGACTGCATTAGTAAAGACTCACATGAGCATAAATCACATAGCAAATCCTCCATCCGAAACAAATCTGACATCACCTCATTTGCACAGTGCTACAGTACACCCATCAAAACACTGCGTAACTGTAATGAGGCCAAAATATTCACACATAAACAAATTATTGCATGGTCGGCTATTGAACAACGCCACCCTACATCACAGCACATGCAATCAAATGCATTTGATTGATAATCAATGCATAGACCCACACAGCTTCTACATGATAAAAAATTTTTTTTGTTTGCTCACCGTTGACGTTACTTCTTGTATTGTGTTGCTCCTAGTAACCGTGCGCTTAATGAAATAGTTTGCGATTTCATCCAAACGTTGGCCAACGTTAGTCAGCGCAAAAACTCTGTTGCTAGCAAACGAGCTAACCAGCCTCAGTATGTTTTTACTGACTTAGCTATGCGGCTAATTCATGACCACCTGCTAATCTGCGAAATAATCCCGAGTCACTGTTTTTTTGGTTTATATGTACCAAAATTAGCTAGCTGAGCAGGCGAACTAGCTTTCTAGCCTAGTACGTGAGCTAGTTTGTTGGTTTCTTTAATCAATGTTAGGTGGCATATTTTATTTTTGATGTCTGTTAGTGCCAGCCAGCATGATAAATGCTCGTGGTTCAATTCTAGCAGTGTTAGTCAGAGAAATAATGGCTATTCATTCATGTTCTCTTGCACAAAAAGCATCAAATATGACTGTTAGCTAGCTTGGCTTGCGAACTAGCTACCTAGCTAAGCAAGCAATCTTATATTTGCTCGCTTGCTAGCTAAAAAGTTTGGAGCGCTTCAATTGTGCCGACGTGGATACACAGCATTTCTGTTTTTAGAGCGCGTTTCTCCAATTGGAGGTATTTTCAGCGGTTACATGGCGTTATCCCGGTTGGAGATTTTTGGGGCTTGTTGCAGTGTGGTTGCCCTTGTCAACCACCATAAATCAGTGATTCTTTATTTAAGATGGGGCATGTTCAGGGTAGCCCTGTTGGAAAACTCGCAAGAACTCAGGGGTCGTTCAAAACTTCGGAGTCTTCCCTCGCAAGACCTAAGCGTGAGAGTCTCGAGAGAGACTACGCCATAATGAGTACACGCACAGGGCTGTAATGATTTTAATTGGATAATACGATTCAAATTAAAGATGCGATTTTACAGAGCCGCCGGATAGCTCACTCGGTTGAGACACTGCGCTGCAGTGCAGAGGTGACTATCACGTCGCGGGTTCGAGCCCCGGCGTACCTACCGGCAGGGGTCGGCAGGTTTTTCAGAGTAGCGCACAATAGGCCATCGCGCTACAGGGTTCCAAATTGGGAAGGGACTGCCGGATTTGGGGATGCAATGGTAGCTTTGTTCGTTGCTCCAGTGCCTCCTGCTGGCCAGACGGGCGCTCGTCAGGAAGACTCTGGGTTTGTTCATGTCCGGGTATCCTCCGCCCTCGTTCTGAACTTACAAGGATTCAACCAATGAGTGTATAAGAATCAGTGGCTGACAGGCACGTGCTTCGGAGGAGAGTCGTGAACTGTCTTCACTATTCTTAGTTGGCAGCAAGGGGCCGCATACGAGCAAGCTTTGTTCATAGTTCACCAATTAGGAGGGGTGCCACGATTCTGAATCGCGATTTTTTTAAGGCGTAGTACCACCACCCGTTGCCGTGGGGCGAACATCCGACCTTTCCCTCTTCCTTTATTAAACCAGATGCGGCCTTGAACAAAAGTGCCAAACATCAAAGGGCGTGAGAAATGCTTCCGGAAAAAACTTGAATGACAGTTTTTTTCAGCTACGTGCTGAAAGGAGCCAAGCAAATGAAAACAGAATCATCTCCTATTAACCAATTAGGCAACTCGAAGAAAAGTAAACCTGATCCCGTTTACTTTGCTTGATTAGCGATCAAATGTGGATTTATTTACTCTGTAAGTTGAATGAGTAGAGCTGTTTATTAAGACATGTTTGATTGCTGCATTTAGAAATTTAAATGGTACAGATTTGCATAAACACAATTGCCATGGCCACACCATTTAGTGCGAGTGTGATAATTCATTGCGATCTCACATTCATGTTTCATCTGCTTTTCAGAATTTTTTCCAGCCTGTGTATTTCTTAGAAAAAAATACGATCTTAACAAATCTGTTATAAATTCATCTTGAATAATGTCCTAAAATGCTACAATGAGAGATGTAATTCAGAGGAAGATTTTTTTTCTAATTATTCAAATTATTGGCATTCTTTCAATCTAACAAGACCAGTTAAGTTTTTCTGCTTTTCGCCAACACATCTTAATTATAGGCTACTGAAATTGCTTGATTGTTATTTAAGCCAAGTACACAGGAGCAGATTTAGGGAAGGGCGGAGCGCCTGTAATTTGCGATATCCAAACTCAGGCTTCTTCCCAACGGCATTTTAAATCGTTTAAGCCGCTTCAGGTGTGTGTTTCAAGAAATTACGTGTGACTGCCGACACACCCCATGACTGCAAGTGGTCTCATGACACTTTAAAAAAATCCTCGTCTTTTTAGGAGATCTATAATGATATAATAAAAATAAAGAAATTTATTTTCAGATCGCCCTGGATTTCACAAGCATCAAAAAATACACAAGGTGGAAAACATTCTGCAATGCGGATGAAACGTGAATGTGAGAAATAAATTATCAAAATCACACAAAATGGTATGGCAATGGCAATCGTGTTCATGCTGTGCTGTTCTATGGCTATTTAAATTTCATAATGTGGCAATCAAACATGCTGCCTTAATAAAGAGTTCTACTCATCCAGCAAAGTAAATAAGTGAATCCCATGTTTGATTGCTAATTGAGCCAAGTAAACAGGGACATGATTAAAGTAGCCTAATTAGTTAAAAGGAGACGGTTCTGTGGTCCTTTACTTGCTCCATGCAGCAAGTTTTTTTTTTCTTTTTCCGGAAGCATTTCTCACGCCCTTTGATGTTTGCGACCTTCGTTCAAGGCTGCGTCTGGTTTAATAAAGGAAGAGGGAAAGCTCGGATGTTCGCCCCATGGCAACAGGTTGTGGTACTACGCCTTAAAAAAATCGCAATTCAGAATCGTTGCACCCCTACCAATTAGGCATTCCAGATTCGGGTGGGATTGGAGATGCCAAATTTAAAAAAAAAAAAAAAAAAAGATGCAGTTTTACTTTGAGTCTGAGTTTTATTCATTTTCTCTTTTTTTCTTTTTTGAACGGCCATCCCAATTGGCCAGTGGGTGCTCAACCCTTGTCATTGGGTGCTCGAGCCCCGGAGCACCCACGGGATCGTCGCCTATGATCTTGCCCTCCACACTTTGCAAATTTCCAGTGTCAGAGAAAGGAAGGCAGCCACAGAGCGTCAAAAAGCCCCCACAATTATTTTTTGTAGGCAAGGTGAACTTTTCAGCATATGCCTTTGTATTCCTCCGGCAGACATGCCGCTAATTGATAAGCTTGAAATATTTTATTTCATCACTCCAGAGAACAATAATCCCAAATTTCTGTGGCTTATTTATATGGTTTTGAGCAAATTGGAGCTTGTGCTTTTGGATCAGTTGTGGCATAAGTCTTGGAGACCTTCAACATTTAGTATGCACCCTACTGTGCAAACTGAAACCTCAGTGCCTCCTGCCTCCAAGTCTGGCTGCGGGTCTCCTGCAGTCACTTGACGGTTTTTGACCTCCCATCTCAACAGAAATCTGGAGACAGCCATTAATAGCTTCCTCTTTCTGCCACATCTTGGTACTGTAGCCACTCTTCCTTTAACTCTGAACTTGCAAACTATGCTTCCAACTGTATCTTTATGAACATTCTGTGACTGTGCTTTTTTGTATCCTTTTCCTTGTTTGTGCCAGACAATGATCTCTATTAGCTTTTTGGACAATTCTTTTGACAGTCATATTTCTAATATGCAATGAAATGTCACTGTCAACAAACCCCTAGTGAGTGCAAGTATTTGATCAGTTCTATCACAAGCAAACCTGATGCAAATAATTAAGCTCTTGATTAGCTGCATTAGGTGTGCTTGAGACAACACCTGATTTGCAAATATGCTCTTATGAGGGATTGTATTCAGGGGGTTGAATAATTTTGAGACTGGAATAGTCATTAAGAATGGCATTTTGCATTAAATTTTGAGAAACCACAGGGTTTCTGCAGGTTTGGACCAATCAAATTTTAGACCTTTTAAGACCTTTTCAAGACCATTATGACTGATATTTAAGACCAAATTCATAGCACCCAAATAGCACAATATATTTTCTATATCTGTTTGTGAATTTAGACAGGGTTTCTTTATGTTTCACCAATTTAAATTTCAACCTATTTTAGAGTGTTTTAGACTATTGTTAATGAAATTTGACACATACATAACAACATAACTTAGGGAAGCAATAATTCAGGGGAAAAGTCAGTTTATTCAAAAACTGTGCCACCTTCAACTATAATACAAAATGAATTTATAGATCAAAGAGATAGAGACAAAGAGAGAGTGCGCACGAGAGAGATGAAGAGCAAAGTGGCCACAGGTAAAAAAAAAAAAAAAAAAGAGGGTGCCAGATTGTGCGTATCTGTGACTCAATCAAGTTAAACATATATAAACATATATCAGAGTACAAGAGATTAAGGTCTGTTCACTGGGGGGGGTTATCTGATCATGCTCTACATGTGTCTCAACTCCTCTCCCTTGGCCCGAGTCTCCTCCTCTAAGTCCCGTTTTCTCTTTGCTGGCCCTTTGCAAGGCATTCGACTGACAGCTGCTTGGCCATCTTGCTGGGAAAGGTCAGCAACTTCTGTCTCTTCACTGTGGCTCTTCTTTTTATAAGGTCCTCCGAGTGCACTTGTGCAGCCTTCCTCTTTGAGCCCTGTGAAAGGCTCTCCTTTTCTCTTTTCTGGGCCTCAAGATGGAGCCGGTACCTGCTCCTGGCTGATGCCACTGAATTCAGGAGCTCTTTTGAGAGAGGGACTGTCTCAACTCCCCCACAGCGAACGACATAATCACATACTAGTCTATGAGCCACAATTGTCTCCTCTTGCATGTTCGACCTTTCGATGGCTTTGTTGATCGAGAGGCCTCTCTCAATGGTGGCCTGCCCATGTGACAAAATGAGAAGCTTCTGGCAAAAAGCCAAAAGCTCTGGATAGCTCTGAAGATGGGAGGTCAAAAAGACATCTAGCCTTTTATGCATCGGAAGGAATGAGGAGAATTCAGCTCCTTCTGCCTGGACAGACAGCAATCTGCAAACATGAACTGGGCCAATGACAATCGGGGCACACAGAACCGGTGCACAAACATCATCATAACAAAAGTAAGAGATCTACAGACAGAATTACACTGCCTGACCAAAAAAAAACAAAAACATTTAATTGCACCACCTTTGGTTTTGATTACAGGAGACATCCACTGTGACCTTTGTGCCATATAAGAGCTATAACAAAGCGCAGTGAAGCACCATTGAAATTCAAATGACCACTGCATCAAATCTTCATGGCATCATAAATCAGAGTCTGGACCTTATGGTGGCTAATATGTGCGTCAAAAGATGTCTCAACTCTCCCCGAACCATTCTGTCACAAACCTGATACTACACAAAGTTCAAAACCAGGCAGTTACTTTTTTGTTCAGGCTGTTTAACTGTACCTGCAACAAGTAACTTTCCATTACTTTTCAGTCAAAATATTGGACAATGTCAAGATTGATCAGGATCATCTAATTTATAATGCCTTGAAGACTTAATGCAGTGTTCCCATTCTCCACCATAAATTATGAAAATAATGTAACTATGGATGGAAACAACATTGTGTTTCTCATTGTGACACTGAATAAGCATTATATGGCACAAAGGTCACAGTGGATGTCTCCTGTAATTAAAACCAAAGGTGATGCAATGAAATATTGCATGTGCAACATTTTCTTTGGTCAGGCAGTTTATGATCCTGATGAGAGTGGACTGAACAATGATAGCTGCAAACACACTGTGCCAATTTGAGTAACAAACAGTGAAAAAGTCGACACAAACTGTCCATAGTTCTATGAAACAATCAAAATATTTTGTGGTTGATCTCTTTTTGTTAGACACCTCACCAATCATTCCTACCAGAAACACCTCCTTTCAGCTGCTTTGTGTGCAGAAAGGTCTGAACAAGACCTTTCATCTGTTTTTTGCAGAGGTCTGGTTTTTTGTACATTGCAGAAGGGTCCAGGCACCTCATCTGCCTGACTGCTGAGTGTTTCAGAGGATTCTTCTCCTGCACTTTGGTGACGATGCCGACTACTCCCTGAACACAGTCTCGCCTAAATTCAAGCACTCTGAGATTAGATTTTCTCACTCTGACAAGGGAATTAAGCAGCAAATGATTAGCATATTTGTATTTCTGGCTGCTGAATGACATTTTTCAAAACTAAAGGAATATAGAAACAGATTTTAAAAAACCCACTACCTTTAATACAGCCTCTGCACACAAGCCGATGTCCACGTCTTTAAGCTGATGCCAATTTGCTTTATTAGCTATATTCATCTGAATGAGCTGCAGTGTGGTGATGTCTTTGATCGCCTCTCTCTTAATGAAGCGTTTCAGCAGACTCTGCCAAAAGACAACAGAATATGAAACTACCTTTCATCTAAATTATAAAACAAAACCATAAACAATAATCAAATTTGGGTAATTTAAGAGCCAGACATCAGAGCTTCTGTAATTAATCTATAAACCACATTGTTAATGAAAATAAACAGTATTACTGCAACAGTTCTGAGCCAATGGAGTTACATATTTAAAAATCATTACCTTCAGTAACTCAGCCAATTCAGTGCAAAAGAAAGGCACCACAGGTTCATCAGTTTGATACCTCCTCAAAAAAGGACTCAAAACTTTGGCAACTGTGAAGGAAAAGTGGAGTCGGGCAAGAATTAGGGGTCCTTTTTGGCACCCTCCACCACTTCAAATGATGCAGTTCCAGGGTGTGGCAGTTTTTTCTCTTTGACTGCACCCACATGCATCTTGAGAGATGGCCAAACTTCAAGAGCTCTCTATCACTGGCTGGTTTTCGAGCCACCGATGGCCACAGAATGCTAAGGGGAAGACCACTGAATTGCTGATAGTCGTGTAGTCCTCCCCTCTCCCAGGGGAATGATGGAACAAAGTGTGACAGGCCCACAACAACAGGTCCTCTTGACCTGTTCACAGTCATTTTCATAATTAACAAAAGGTTCACTCTGAGAGCACTCAACAGGTGTTGCTTGCTCTCTCCGATTAGGTAAGACGTAATCATTCATCTGGACACGTATTTGCTGAATTTAAATCAACCTTATTCAAAATTACTCTCGGTATTGAGTGAAAAAAGGTGGCGTCCGGCAGTGAAATAGGCTATACAAAGCATGCGGCTCGAGTCATTTGCGTAGGAATGCAAGTTTGAATAGCGTTGATTTAAATTCACCAAATACACGTCCAGATTAATGATTGTTGTCTTAGCTAATCGGGGAGAACAAGCAACACCTGTGAAGTGTTGAGTGCTCTGGGCGTGAACCTTTTGTTAATTATGAAAAAGACTGTGAACAGGTCAGGACTAATGATTTTTTAAACGGACGTTTTGTCCAACCCAATTCTCAGTTCTACTGAATTTACCCCATCATTTCATCGCTGTAAGATCGCATATGGAGAGAAACCGTGTCTTCAGTGGCCAATTACGATAACTGGAAAACGCGTCAACAAAGGTAAATAATAGAGAACTATCCAGGGGTATCCTAATAGTCATAAATTGACGTGTCTGGGCCAACCCAATTCCCTGTTCTAGTGCCGTGTCTGTCTTATAGTATAGAATATGAATCTATTACTTTGGGGAATTATCACAATACTTAACTATGCAACTCTAAGGCAGGTAGAGGGAAAACATTTTGCAAACCACTACAGTGATTGCTTTTGTTATGTTTCGTGCGTCTCTGTGTTTTGGTTAGTCAACTTTAGGTTTTTATTAATTCTGTGATGTCCGTCTTGAGTCTGATGTCTTAGTGTATCACTTTTAGTATCTCTCCCGTGTCTATTCCAGTCCACGTCTTACCCACGTATGGTCTTTGCTTTCTCCCCGGTCGCATCATTAGTTTGTTGCAGTTTTTGTCTTAATTGATCGTGACACTATTTCGGGTGATAAAATGGATTCTCGGTTTCAGCCTTCCTTCTGTTCTCGCTTGCTAATTTCCCCTTGCTTTTCTATATTACTAACATGTACTAACAGTTTGTTGTTTTTCTAGAATTTACTAACCAATACTAACATTGTTTATAAGACTAACGTACTAACGAGCCCCTTGAGCCATCTGTGCCAGCTGTCCCCTCGAGCCATTTGTGCCAGCTGTGCCCCTCGAGCCATCTGTGACAGCTGCGCCCCCCGAGCCATCTGCGCCAGCTGAGTCTCCCGAGCCATTTGTGCCAGCTGCGCCCCTCGAGCCATCTGCGCCAGCTGTTCATCCCGAGCCAGCTGTTCCTTCCAAGCCATCCGAGTCATCTGATCCTCCCAAGCGGTTTGTGTCTTCCCCGAGCTGTCTGCGTCTTCCGAGCCCTCTGTGTTTTCTGAGTTGTCTACGTCTTCCTAGCCGTCAGCGCCTTCCGAGCTTCCCGCGTCTCCCGAGTCATCTGAGTCAGCTGTGCCTGCTGTGTTCCCCTTCCCTGTGTTCCCAGTGTCCCAGTCTTTTGGTTTAGCAGTTTGAGTTTTTTAGTTCTCCCCATTCAGTGCTTGGCATGGTGGTTTGTTTTGGCCTGCGTGCCATGTTTCCCTTTCCGAGTTAGGTTTCCCCCAGTCCCGAGCTCCTTAGTTTTCTCCATTCAGAGCGTGGCACGGTGTATTGTTTGGCCATTGTGCCCCCTTGTGGTTTTTCTTAGTGTTGTTGATTTATTAAACCTTATTTTCCCACAAATGGTGTCTCACCCCCCTGTTTCCCTAACAGAAAGTCCCGTCTCCGAGACACCAGTGGGATTCCCCCCGGGGCTGGCAGCGGCGGGGAGCTGATTGGGGTCCAGCTTTTTCATCCTAGGGCCTGCGCTGGAGGAGCGCGGCTGTCCCCCTGCGGAGGGGAGATCTAGGGGTTTTGTGTTGGTTTGTGTAAGCGCCAGGAGGCGCTTGTTTTAGTGGGGGGGGTACTGTTATGTTTCGTGGGTCTCTGTGTGTTTTGGCTTGTCAATTTTAGGTTTTTATTAATTCTGTGATGTCCGTCTTGAGTCTGATGTCTTAGTGTATCACTTTTTGTATCCCTCCCCTGTCTATTCCAGTCCACGTCTTATCCACGTATGGTCTTTGCTTTCTCCCCGGTCACGTCATTAGTTTGTTGCAGTTTTTGTCTTAATTGCTTGTGACACTATTTCGGGTGATTTAATGGATCCTGGGTTTCAGCCTTCCTTCTGTTCTCGTTTGCTAATAACCCCTTGCTTTTCTATATTACTAACATGTGCTAACAGTTTGTTGTTTTTCTAGAATTTACTAAACAATACTAACATTGTATGTAAGACTAATGCACTAACGAGCCCCTCGAGCCATCTGTGCCAGCTGTGCCCCTGAAGCCATTTGTGCCAGCTGTGCCCCTCGAGCCATCTGTGCCAGCTGCACACTCCGAGCCGTCTGCGCCAGCTGAGTCTCCCGAGCCATCTGTGCCAGCTGTGCCCCTCGAGCCATCTGTGCCAGCTGCGCACTCCGAGCCGTCTGCGCCAGCTGAGTCTCCCAAGCCATCTGTGCCAGCTATGCCCCTCGAGCCATCTGTGCCAGCTGCGCCCCCCAAGCCGTCTGCGTCAGCTGAGTCTCCCGAGCCGTCTGTGCTCCTCAAGCCATTTGTGCCAGCTGTGCCCCTTGAGCCATCTGTGCCAGCTGCGCCCCCCGAGCCGTTTGCGCCAGCTGCGCCCCCCGAGCCATCTGTGCCAGCTGTGCTCCTCGAGCCATCTGTGCCAGCTGCACCCCCTGAGCCATTTGTGCCAGCTGCGCCCCCCGTGCCATCTGCGCCAGCTGTTCATCCCAAGCCAGCCGTTCCTTCCGAGCCATCCGAGTCATCTGATCCTCCTGAGCTGTGTCTTCCCCAAGCAGTCTGCGTCTTTCGAGCCCTCTGTGTTTTCCGAGTTGGCTACATCTTCCTAGCCGTCAGCGCCTTCCAAGCTTCCCGCGTCTCCCGATTCATTTGAGTCAGCTGTGCCTGCTGTGTTCCCCTTCCCTGTGTTCCCAGTGCCCCAGTCTTTTGGTTTAGCAGTTTTCGAGTTCCTTAGTTCTCCCCATTCAGTGCTTAGCATGGTGGTTTGTTTCGGCCTGCGTGCCATGTTTCCGTTCCAGAGTTAGGTTTCCCCCAGTCCCGAGCTCCTTAGTTTTCCCCATTCAGTGCATGACACGGTGTATTGTTTGGCCAGTGTGCCCTCTTGTGGTTTTTCTTAGTGTTGTTGATTTATTAAACCTTATTTTCCCGCAAATGGTGTCTCACCCCCGTTTCCCTAACAGCTATCATACAAACTCAGATTCATTAGACAGCAAATTTGTGCAAAAATGTCATCTCTACAGAACTAGGGAGGCCACATCACAGTTGTCAACTGGGGTAGAAAAGTTACTGCTAAGACATGCATAATTGTTACGTTAGTTACTTTGGGGAAAAAATACTTACTTTCACATGTTGTTCGCTATTTTACACTTTTTTAGACTTTTTAAGACCCCGCGACAACCCTGTATAATATTAGTTATATTGAGCTATTTGAAATGTTTTTGCTTCATCTGTTTGTCACAAATCGCTGAAAGTTTGTAAATTTTGCTATTAAACCCAGTTTGCAATGGGGGTTGAATAACTGATTGCAACTGTGATTTTATTGTTTCTAGTTTTAAGCATATCCTGACAATGAAGCACCAAAAAAAAAATTGAAGGATCATTTTAGTGGTTTAACTTGGATTATATAGTTTATTACAAAGAATTATGAAAATAGAACATATTGTGACAACTGTGCAAACATGACTTGGCCTTTTAATCATAAATGCATTCAAAGGCCAATTATGTAGGATTGGCTGAACAGCATTGGCTTCTGTGCTGACTAGAGCAGTGATTTTAATGACCAAAATGGCATAAAAATGGTATTATAATGTAAAAAAAATAAGAGGAAATAGAAGGTGCACCCCAGTGGACCGCCAGGACCAGGCAGTTTTTTTAATCTTTGATAGTCGGCGCAGTTTTGCGAATTTAACTTTCACGTTTGTCCTCTGAGGCTGAACCCAAGTTACTAACAGAGCAAGAACAGGCATATGGGCTTCGGCATTCTCTCTATTACAAGTCAGAGTATCATCAAAATTATTTAAGCTGTTATTTTAATGTCAAATAGTTACAGATGAATGTAGCAGCATCCTGTAAATGACATTTGTGGTGCCTGAGAGGCATTGCTGCTATTGAGCAAATCATACAGTGTTGCTTTAAAGCTTGACCAAAGCTTAGCCTCTTGCACTTAACTGTTCATTCAAGAATTCACTTTAACCAGTTTATTCTTCCCTTATCAACAGAGCATCACTGCTCTCAGGCAGCTGTCGGGTGCCTGTTGCTTTGTTTTTAAACAACTTAAAAATAAATACAACTAAAAGCTATATGACCTACTATTACACCAAGTTCTCAGAGCTCTCACTGTTATTTTGGAACCAAGGGTCAGTGACTCCAGACAAGTTTGCTAGTTAGTATTAATGATTCCGAAAACAATGTTTTATGGCTATTGAACAAACAATTGCTGATTTATCATCTAATTTGTGTCATGCCATGCCCATTTTATGCATTTAAAGCGCCCCCTATGGGCCAATTTGCATTAAACCTTCAAGATATATTCCTGGTACTTATATGGCCATATTCTGCAAGTTTTGTGATGATTGGCCAAATGATTGTTGAATTTTGTCCATTTATGTGCTTAGTCACGCCCCTGCTGAAGTTGGTCAATATCTTGGAAACGAAATGAGATTTCAAGAAGCTTTATGCAATCTTTGATGATCCACAGCAAATTTTGAAGGAATTGGACCTACAGCCTAGAAGATCTCTTATCAAAAATGTGTTTTTCAAAAAATTCTAAATTCCGGAAAATCAAACATGGTGAACCTTTATAGGAAAGTTGTAGAGTTTGGACTAAAATGTCTGTACCAAGTTTCATGTAAATCAGACTTACAGCATAGGGGTTATGACCTTTGAAGTGAAAAACAGTTTTTCTTGAATTATAGTGCCCCCATCAGGTCGATTAAAAATGCCTTGGTCAGCATTAACTTCCAACCAATGTGCAAAATTTCAGGTCTCTACCATTCACCATCTCACGGGAATTTGCGAAAACATTTTTGAAAAAGAAAAGAAATAATAATAATAATAATAACAGTAATAAACCAGCACAAAAACAATAGGGTTTCAGCCATACGGGCTTGAACCCCTAATCGGGGCAATGATATCATTAAAAAGATGACAAGGCTTAGTGCTGCAGAGATATCAACCTGAATTACCACAGTAAATCACTAGCTGCGCACCATCCTGTGTCATAATACCAGTTTCTGCCATGGGTGGCAGTATGTGGGCAACATAACAGCCAGCCAAACTGCAGTGCACGAATAAATCGCACAGCTTGAGGGCATTCTTGAACCTGATGTCAATCGTGTAGAAGGTACATTTGCAAAGAAGCTTGAAATGGCTTTGATGATATGAACCCTGAATGAATGCACGAAATGTAAGGGAAAACACTGCATAATGTAATGAAACATTATAGAATGATTAGTTGTGACTAATGATACTTGATTGCTCGAAGAGGTCTTGCTTATGAAGACTGCATATCAGGCAAACTGGTTGTATACTGTGAAATTAGCATCAGACAGGTGGCACGTAATGTTCTAAAATAATCTTGTCACTTGTACATGAGCGGCTTAGATTACTTCATAATTTTTAACTGTGCTATAACTGTTTTGACGACATACGGTAAAAAGATGGTCAACTAACAGTGGCAATCGACTGGCCAGCTGATTTTGGGACCAGAGACTGGTTATGGTAAAGTCCAGCATTAGATAGATTTATTCACGCAAATGTTGGTTCAGTGTTAGTGCTTAGCATTAGATAATGTTACGATATCGCTAGCTTGCTCAACAGCAGCGAATGTTATCTAGCAAATGAATTTATTTCGAATGAACAATGACACGTAATTTGGACATATTTACTGGATCGGGTGAAGGGAAGTGGCTTGAAGATGTCATAGTATAGAGTCACTTAACATCAACTGACGTCCGTTCATGTGTTTATATGTGAGTTTTCAAGTCAGAGAGGCCCTGTTTGGATTGTTATTAGTCAGCTATGTGGGGTCGCTGGGAAGGTGGGGGCGGAGCATGGACTGTAGGCTTGATGGGAGGAGGGACTATGCTCTTTCTTGATTTTACGCTTGGGTAGACAAATTCACTTTCTGCAGGTATACTGCCCCCATTTTCTTTGGAGTATGTAGAGTATGAATTTAATTTTTGGCAGCCATTATACACGGCACCTTTAATTGCTTTTTCAGCCCTTTTTTTGCCCATGTCCCAACTTTTTTGTGACCTGTTGCAGCCAGAAAATTTGAAAGAAGCTCATTTTGTGGATAAAAATGTAAAATGTCTCAGTTTCAACATTTGAAATGTTATCTATGTTCGTTTGTAAATAAAATTAGCTCATGTGATCTGAAAGTCATTGCATTTTGATTTTATTCACAATTTACACTTCGTCCCAATTATTTCAGAATTGGAGTTG
Source organism: Gymnothorax reevesii (assembly GCA_029721435.1). NCBI lineage: Eukaryota > Metazoa > Chordata > Actinopteri > Anguilliformes > Muraenidae > Gymnothorax > Gymnothorax reevesii. Next base: position 54,445,592 of record CM056575.1, read on the forward strand.
TACAATTAACAGATTTATCACTTATCATACATAATATTCTTACTGTGAAAGATATTCAGTGTTTTTAATTTCACTTTATCTAATCGCATATGCACGTGTACAGCGTTTGCCCAATTCCCCTGACGATTCCTTTCACAAGATGCCGGACATGTCTCATGTTTTCTGGTTGGTTCAGCCAATGACTTTGTCCACTCTACTGTTTTCTTTAGTTCTGTGGCGAAAAAGAAAGAAAATAATCACTTTAGCTAGTTAGTTAACTAGCGCTAACAAAGTCCTTAATGTTACAGCTAGCAAGCCAGTGTAGCAAGCAAGCTAGCTAGCTTGTTAACCCTCTCCAGCCCAATTTATTATATTGAGATATGAAAAATCTTACATTTGTGGAGAATAGTTCTCATACACTAGTGGCTGCAAGTGGAACTAATGTTGTATTTTTGCAATATTGAACTGGAAGAGTAACTTTATCAAACCATTTCCCGTGTGGTCTTTATATTTTATCATCGGTCAATTTATTGTTGCAAATTCACAACATAAGCCTGGAGAGGGTTAAAAAGGTTACAGTTCACTTCTACTGTATTAACGGCTAGCTACTTAGCGAAAAAAATGAGAACAAACTCTTTGATGTTGCAGCTAGCACACCAGTGTAGCGAGGAACCAAATTAGCTAGTACACCACATGCACGTAGCCGTGGGAGAACCAGATAATACACGCCATCTGGGGCCTCGTTGCCCTCCCCACACATGGGAAAGTAGGCAAGAAAAAACGACATTGTTGGTAAAATCCATCACTTATTCGCTTATCTGTTTCTTCCGCACAAAAGTGCATTTATATTTATTGATGCGGCAAATTGTCCACCTCCTTGTGCATAAAAAAAATGTATGCGCTATTTCGAGTTGATGTGTATTAAAATGGGTGGATGGAAACAAGACTAATGATGAGTGAAGTGAAAAATGCAGTCCAGCGACCAACGAGCTGGACGGCTGGAGGCGTGGCCTGACAGTCATGAAGAAAATTTTCACCATCTTGAGTCAGAATGTCGCTACAATGGATTGAAATCAAGATTTGATAGATGAGTCGATGTTCAGCTTTAAAGGCTTTGTCGGAAATATTGTATAATTTCTGTAGAAATGAAAATTCAGGGGGCTATGAAATGGTTCTAGAGGGTCAAAAGTAGCTGGAGGACCGAACAAAATCATGAATAAATTATATTATATTCATATACATACATATATATATATATATATATATATATATATATATATATATATATATGAATAAATTATTTGGTGATAAATCCTTTATGGATAATGACTGCCTGAAGTCTGGAACCCCGAGATATCACGTGATGCCCATTTTCTGGTGATGCTTCCCAGACCGTCACAGCAGTTTTCTTCAGTTTGTGCTTGTTTTTGGGGTGGTTTAACTTCAGTTTTGCTAGCAGCAAGTGAAATGCATGTTCAGTCAGATTAAGGGCACTTGATTGACCTGACCACTTTAGAACCACACTCGTCATTGCTTTAAAAAGTCTTTGGTGGCTTTCACCTTATGTTTTTGGTCACTATCCATGTGCACACTGAAGTGGGGTTCAGTGACTTTTGAGGCAATTGGCTGAATCACTATGGATAATATGGCCCTCTAAAATTCAGAAGATATGCTTTTTTGTCAGCCGTCACATTGTCACCAAATACAAGGGAACCAGTTCTACTGGTAGCCATGCAAGCCACCAAACTTCACAGATGAGGTGGTATTTTTCTGAACAGTTTATTTGGCAATACCTAATGTTTCAGCAATTACTTTCTTTCCTTCATTTTTTAAAATGATTTTTCAACCTAATGATGGCTTGCTACACTGGCTCTTTTGACTTTGTATTAAGAGTTAACAGTATTAGACTACAAATGCAAATGCCACTCTTCAAATTAATACCATGCAGTTTTTTATGCTTGTTTGTGAATTAACACACAACTGGTGATGGAACAGCTTTGCAACCAATGGTCCAATAACTTTAGGCCTGCTGAAAAGGGGGTTGGTCATTTAAAAAACTGCTGTAATTCATTCTCCCAATTTTGAATATAAATACTTTCAAATTAGAGCTGACAGTCTGCACTGCGATTTCTAATCCATGATTAAATTTAAAGTCCAATTTGTTGTTGTAGACATCAAATGTTAATACGTTTGCCAGTGTCAAATATTTATTGAACTGATTGTATGCACAAGAGATGGAGTATAGCTCACTGCTCTGATGAGGCATGGATTCGATATACTTTCCTTCGCTTGGCACAAGGTTCTCCTCTTTGAAGCTGAAGCATAAAATATTAAGTTCCATGTGTGAATGCAGGTGATGAAAAGAACGGCCGTTTTTGGTATTCAGCAAATGTCCAACCTATTTCCATGGTCCAATGCCAAGTAAATGCCTTTTTCGAATGCTGTGAAGTCTGGGGTGGCATGATGCTGACATGGCTCTCCAGCCAGGGCCTTTCTCTGTGGAGCTCCTGTGTCTGCATGAGTTTACACCAGTATCTCCTGTTTCCTCCCACACAGTTACACACGCACAGCAGGCTAATTGGAGATTCTAAATTTTTCATTGGCACAGTATGAGTGAAAAGTACAGTATATATGCCCTGTGATTAATTGTTGGGCTCTCTGAGGTACATTGCTGCTTTTTGTGCTGTATTCCATTGTACAGTGGGGTGCAAAAATTTGGGCACCCCTGGTTTAAATGTCTGTTAAAATTAATCTCCAAGTGATTGAAAGCAAACCTGAACACTAAATGCTACAAGGTTAAACATGACACATTTCATTTGAAAGAAAAAATAATTTTTATTCTGAACTTTTTACTGTTTCAAAATAATAAAACAAGGAAAAAGGCCTTATGAAAAAGTTTGGGAACCCTGTCAGCTTGTACTTTGTAACTCCTCCTCGGGCAGCTATAACAGCTTGTAAAGGCTTCCTGTTGCCAGCTAAGAGTCTCTCAATTCTTGTCTTTGGAATTCTACCTCATACTTCCCGACAGAACACCTCTAGCTTAGAAATCCTCTTTGGCTTTCTTGCATGCACGGCTTGTTTGAGGTCTCTCCCCAAATTTTCAATAATATTCAAGTCTGGGGACGGTGACGGCCATTCCAAAACCTTCATCCGTCTTTCCTGGAGGTACTTCATGGTGTATTTTGAGGTTTGCTTCGAGTCATTGTCTTGCTAGAATACCCAACGTCTCTTCATCTTCAATTTCTGGACTGAGCCTTGAACATTAGCCTCAAGAATGTCTTGATATTTGGTGGAATCCATTCTTCCTTCCACCCGCACAACGCTGCTTGTGCCCCCAGCTGCTACACAACACCAAAGCATAAAGGATCTACCTTCATGCTAAAATTGGCAACGTGTTCTTCTCAACAGATGCTTCACCCTTTTTTTGCCAAACATACTGTCATGGTTTGGGAGGTGTGCGTGTTGTTTGGACTTTTCTTTGCGGCTCTCGTTCCAGGACAATATCAAATTCCTGGGCCATCAAATTCTTTACCCAGCTGGTTGATTGAGCTGGGGCAGCACTTTCCCAGAATCTATATAAGCAGGAAGTCCAGCACGCCTCCTTCACTAGAGTGTCTGTTTTTAGCTTCGCACGATAGCCAAAGATATCTGTAGTCAGAGTTTGTATGACAGTCTATCTTCTGATTGGTGGAGTTTCTTCTCCCTTTTCTATCTCACTTTGGTTCCGTGGTTAGGACTATTATACCTCCTTTGGAAGTGCGAGTACTTTCGTTAAGTCTGTATTATTCTCTGTGTCTGTACTGTGTCCGAGCTACTATCTTTCTCTCTGGTCGTTGCGCGTGGCCTCCGTATACTACAAAACCCAAAACCAGTGAAGTTGGCACATTGTGTGAATCGTAAACAAAAACAGAATACAATGATTTGCAAATCCTTTTCAACCTATATTCAATTGAATACACTGCAAAGACAAGTTACTTAATGTTCGAACAGGTAAACTTTGTAATTTTTTGCAAATATTAGCTCATTTTGAATTTGATGCTTGCAACATGTTTCAAAAAAGCTGGCACAAATGGCAAAAAAGACTAAGAGAGTTGAAGAATGCTCATCAAACACTTATTTGGAACATCCCACAGGTAAACAGGCTAATTGGGAACAGGTAGGTGCCATGATTAGGTATAAAAGCAGCTTCCCTGAAATGCTCAGTCATTCACAAACAAGGATGGAGCGAGGGTCACCACTTAGTGAACAAATGCGTGAGCTGATTGTCGAACAGTTTAAAAACAACATTCCTCACCGAGCTATCGCAAGAAATTTAGGGATTTCATCATCTACGGCCCGTAATATCGTCAAAAGGTTCAGAGAATCTGAATAAATCACTGCACGTAAGCGACAAGGCCGAAAACCAACATTGAATGCGGCCCGTGACCTTCGATCCCTCAGGCGGTACTGCATCTCAAACCGACATCAGTGTGTAAAGAACATCACCACATGGGCTCAGGAACACTTCAGAAAACCACTGTCAGTAACTACAGTTCGTCGCTACATCTGCAAGTGCAAGTTAAAACTCTACAATGCACAGCGAAACCCATTTATCAACAGCACCCAGAAAAGCCGCCGGCTTCGCTTGGCCCAAGCTCATGGACTGATGCAAAGTGGTAAAAGTGTTCTGTGGTCTGATGAGTCCACATTTCAAATTGTTTTTGGAAACTGTGGACGTTGTGTCCTCCGGACCAAAGAGGAAAAGAACCATCCGGACTGTTATAGGCGCAAAGTTCAAAAGCCAGCATCTGTGATGGTATGGGGGTGTATTAGTGCCCAAGGCATGGGCAACTTACACATATGTGAAGGCACCATTAATGCTGAAAGGTACATACAGGTTTTGGAGCAACATATGTTGCCATCCAAGCAACGTCTTTTTCATGGACGCCCCTGCTTATTTCAGCAAGACAATGCCAAGCCACATTCTGTACGTGTTACAACAGCATGGCTCTGTAGTAAAAGAGTGCGGGTACTAGACTGGCCTGCCTGTAGTCCAGACCTGTCTCCCATTGAAAATGTGTGGCGCATTATGAAGCGTAAAATACGATGACGGAGACCCCAGACTGTTGAACAACTTAAGCTGTACATCAAGCAAGAATGGGAAAGAGTTCCACCTGAAAAGCTTCAAAAATTGGTCTCCTCAGTTCCGAAGCGTTTACTGAGTGTCGTTAAAAGTAAAGGCGGTGTAACACAGGGGTAAAAAGGCCCCTCTGCCAACTTTTTTGCAATGTGTTGCTGCCTTTAAATTCTAAGTTAATGATTATTTGCATGAAAAAAATAAAGTTTCTCAGTTTGAACATTAAACATCTTGTCTTTGCAGTGTATTCAATTGAATATAAGTTGAAAAGGATTTGCAAATCATTGTACTCTGTTTTTATCTACGATTTACATAATGTGCCTACTTCACTGGTTTTGGGTTTTGCACCAGCCATTACACATACCTCCTTTGGTTGTGGCAAAAAAATTCAATTTTGGTTTTGTCAGTCCAAAGCACATTGTTCAAATAGGTTTGAGGTTTCTCAAGGTTCTCTTTTCTTGCTTCAGACACTTAATTTTGTATTGAGGTTGTAGGAAAGGCTTCTTTCTTGCAACTCTGCCATGTAGGTCTTTGTTGTGTAAGGTACGCTGTATTGTTGTGAACAACTGACCTGTGTCTGTTCCTCTTTTTTTGCAGCTCCTTTGCAGTGATGTGTGGGTTCTTCTGAGCATTTCTCACCAGATCTCAGGCCAATTTATCTGAAATTTTTCTTGGTCTTCCAAATCTTGCCTTGACTGCAATTGTTCCATTATTTCCATTTTCTTAACGATGTTTCTGACAGTAGAAATGGGTAGTTTGAAACATTGCAAGAGTTTTTCGTCGCCCTCTCCTTCTTGGTGGAAGTGAATAATCTTGATTTTGACATCCTTGGATAACTGTTTAGAGTAACACATGGAGCTTGTCATAATTCTGATAGGCACGGAGTCAAGCTTGGTAACTATAGTAGCCGCTTCTCGAGCTTGAATCACCGGAGTGCTCTTGGATGTCATCTGATTTGCCGTTACATGTTTGCTCGAATGATATGCTAGTTTACTTAAGCTCGCATTCTGAGCAGATGCTCTGCAGCATGTACGCTGAACATCCCTCCTCCTCCCCAGCTCCTCCTGTCATTTTTAGCATCCTGTAATCCTGTTCTTTTATGTCTAACTGTCACACAGTAACAATGTCTCTTCTGTTTGAGGTCATTGTTGCTGTTGGCTCTGTTCTATGGAAGGGGGTTAATAGCAGCTCACTGCCTTCCGTTCCACGCTGGACGTGTAGGGATCTCTCGAACACAGCCGTACCGCCAAACTCAATGGATGCTTGCATGTGTTGTGGATTTTCTTCAACATATTAAGATTCCCCCGTCCTCAAGCAATTGGAGAGAGACAGATTCTTGAAAAAAGGAAAAATTAGGCCTTGTTGTGTCATGTTGAAAAATATAAAGAGGAACTGCCCGATGAACTGCAAGACAAACCTGTAGAACTGCTCACGAACTGACGGTTCCCCCATCAACTGAAAATCTTCTGACGTGCACCCCATTTTATATCGACAATATGGTCCCTCCCCTTTTCATTCTCGCTCTACAATTGGTCAAGTAACTTGAGATTGCAAATGGGTAATCTTTCAGGAATTTGATACGTCACAATGGAAACTTACTGGCACACTCAGATGAAAAAGAAAACAGCCAAAAAGAAAAAGATACCAGTGGATGAATTCGCTGTATATCAAATTAAAAACAAATAATTCAATTGAGTATGTCTTCAGTAGCAAATAATGATTTTGCTGAACAAATATTGATCAAAGCTACAGAAATCAAATGCATCTTATGATTATGGTTTTTTGAATCAACTAAGCAAAAAGCCTGCTTATGTGTGTGTAAGCTGCTCATGCAAGTGTGAACTGAATTGCTTGTATTGGTGCATCTCTCTATGTGTGAACTACTTGTATGTATATTTGTGTTATGTTATGTATGTGTCTGCACTGCAGTATGTGAACCACTTGTATGTATGTGTGTTTGTTATATGTGTGTGTCTTTTTGCTGCCAACATAATATGGTTATTGATTATGAGTATGAGCAATGAATGAATAATGATAAAAAAAATATAATCATTATTAGTAAATATAATCAATAATTCTGAATTAATATATTCAACATTCCCCCCTTTGAGGCCATTCAATCATGGCCTCACATTAACCACGGTTGAAAAATGGCACAGTATTGTTTACCCCTGCCCCCATACTACACACAAGTGAATTTCTTATAAGCCCAAACATGAAATCATTTGTTGGTCCTTTTCGACAGTAACATTTTAAGTAAAAACAGTCTGTCATGTTTGCAGTATGTGAACTTCAGTTGTTTTCAGTTGCTTCCAGGCCTCAAGGTCTTTCGTTGCTGTGGTGATTAAAGTCCCAGTCTAATGTCCCACTGAATCCAGTAATGTTGCTTATTGCAGGCTTTTGTCCATGTCCATATTCAACATTGATTTGCAATTTTTCCATCTCATTGTTTTGGTGAACGGGCCTTCATGACTGGAATCACTGTCCCAGCATATTTGTTCAAAACTTTGGGGAGGCTCCAGGAAGGAGCGGCCTTGACCAGCTGGTAAAATAACCTGCAACTTTCCGTCACTGGATTGAGAAAGTAAAATACAAAGGCAGGCAGGCATATGCACATTCAGATTCACTATGCGGCACATACAGAACGAGGGTCATCTCCACCTGCATAATTTCACTTTAGGTCTTAGATGTACCAGATTGTATGTTAACTTTTGCAGTAAAGACTGTGCAGACACTTTTGCGAGACCCTTTTTTTTTCTATTTTTTTTAAAACAGTTTCATCCAGGCCTCCTCAAGGGCCTACATTTGGAATATCATAGCACCTTCATGCAATAGCCCATAATAACAATCTCCCAATAGACTTTGATTTCAACAATGATCGGAGTCGACTCACCCCTGCCTTAGGTTGTCTCCTCCTGTAAGAGATCTTACCCGTCTCTGGAGTGAGTCTCACACACACGCAAGTGTTCAGCACTGAGTTCTGTACTCATGCACTTAGATCCTTCACACCTCAGGGGACGGTTTCCTCACCCCTCATAATGGGACAGTTATGAGATCATTCCAGGTAATTTGGGGCTATTGCAGCCACTTGGTTGGAATAATAGATGAAACATTAACATTTGGAATACGATGAGTCAATGTGCCACCCTGATAAATTAATATTATTCAAAAATTCATAATTACCCAAATTGCTCATCCTCATTACTCAGCTCCTGTCAACTTTAAATCAATATATATATATTTTTCCCCATTATTTGTGTACCCATAATTTCATGTTTCAGTGTATTCTGGGTCAAAAGGTAGGACAGTAACAATAATATCTTTTCACAGTGTATTTTTCCCCAATTCATTTTGATTTAGAAACCTACCACAGTCTAGGGTTCCTCTAACAGTATGGAGGAGCACTTAGATCCTTCGAACCTCCCTCTCCCAGGGCGCAGTTCCAGGCTTGATCCCTTTCCACAGAGATCTTTGCCCGGGCTTCCCCAGGTTCAGAACTCTGCCTTCTGCTTCCCGGTGTCTCCTTTTCAGAGCCCACCGATCACAGAAGCACCACTCGCCTACTGACGCATTTGCTTTTGGCTTATGGTGGCCTGACTGTACATTGAGCCAAGCGCGGCGGCCACCTCGTGGCCTTACTGCCATCTGCGACCCGACCGGCCGGTGACCCAGTCGATAGCGATCCCCAGATCCCGTAGTGGTTACCAGCCACCCAGGTGGGAACCGACGGTCTGATCCCTACCCCACTTCGCTATGGGTATAGAAACTTTGACCATTTTCACCAGCCCTACCTGTTCACAGAGGTCATCTCCAACGCCCCTCTGCTAGGTGTGGGCTGTCACCCACGTACCACGTGTTGCCCACACTTACATGTGACAAGCACGCCGACTAGACAGTATCACGGCAGTATGTCAATTCATACTTTACCAGACACGGGGGCCTTCAGTCCTCTCCCCTGCACTATATGACATCTTTAACGTGCCCTCGGAACTTTGCAGTCCCGCCGCCGCCTGTTGTGCACTAGGTTCGGGGGGCCCAATCCCCTCCCTATGGAAAATATTTTGTCAGCCTAATCAGAATATATTTAGAATGTTATCACATGATTAGTCGACTTTTCTAATTATATGGTGCACCATTTGAATTTAGTCTTTACTTGCGTTAATACTCCAAATTCATTTCCCCAAGAGCACTCAGAGAGCGCAGAACCTCCGCCGCCAGGGGGCAGCAAAGCCAAAAGCACGGCCATTGGAACTCCGGCCCATTGGAAAGACTTGAAATCTTGAACTTTGGAGTATATCTCAGCAGTACTTTGGCCTAGATATGCCAAAATGTAATCACCTCTTCCTTGACTTAATATCCACCTACCCTGAAAATTTCATAAAAATCCGGCCATTAGTTTTTGAGTAATCTTGAACACAAACAAACAAACCAACAAACAAACAGCGGCGGAGGTAAATAAGTTGCAACCCCCTTGGTGGAATCCTTAGCTGGCCAGTTATCTTTTCACACAAGGTCGTCCTACTCCCCCCTCTTCTGGAGTACGCTCCGCTCTCTGTGGAAAAGCCTCAACAGAATGTGTTAGATGCATACAACAAAGAACAAAACTCAGCATGGCTTTGCTGCTCTTCCTCTTGCTTCACTTAGATCTTTTCCTGTAACAGTTAAAAATCAAGGAAAGTTTATTAGTCATTTCGTCTTCTTGAATTATTGGTCCGCTCCTGTTTAAAACAGAGAAAAATCATGAATTTATTAATTAAATTTCTTTGGTCAGGAAAACTTTCAATCACTTTTTTAAATCACACACTTGTCATAAAATTTGATCCTTTACATGACTCATTTTCTGGACAGAATTAATTTTTGTTAAACAAATTAAGAAAACTTCACATGAAATCGTATTGCTGAGACACTTTTTCCTTTTTCTCTCTGACTCGCCCCCCCCCCTTCTCTCTCTCTGCATCTCCTTGATCACTACCTTCTGCAGCTGCTCAACTCCCTCTCTCTCTCTCTCTCTCTCTCTCTCTCTGTCCTTGAAACTGAGGGGGGGGGGGGGCACAGAGGGTGTGGACGAGGCACGGCGCCATTTTGTTTTATCATTCTCCTGATCCGCCATTTTGTTTTACATCCCTCTATCTCTGTCCCTGAAACTGGGGGGGGCACTCCCCCCCCTCTCTCTCTCTGCCACAGGGAGGGCACACGGCACTGGGCCAGCAACATTTTATTTAACATTATCCTGATCTCGATGTTCCAAAAACATTACTCTTTCTCCAAACAATTCCAGTATTGCCAGCTCAGTTTATTCTTTTTGAATCCTTCTTTGCAACCGAAGCCTAATTTGTCATTATACCCATTATTTTTATTTTTCACATATTGCAAATCAAATTTCCCCTGCTACTCTGTTAATCTGTTTTTAGTTCGAAAGGAAAATATTTTGCTCAGTTATTGGACTATTTTTTATATCACTCTCAAAGGTAAGAAATTGCTCTCTTTATTCCTCCACAGGCGTTCACTTGTTATCTATGAATGAATTTCACTTTTAAATGTTACTACTACTTAGCCAAATTATTTTTCTCCACATATTAAATTGCAATATGTCTATTTTAACAGTTACACTGCTCAATACGGACAGTAAATAGTTTATAATATGAAAACACACTTATGCGATTTCTCCTCTCCCTTTTCACTCTGATCGTATCTTGTTACGCATTCCTAAACCAGTGTTATGTTTAGTTTATCACCATCTAGTTGTCTAATCAATGGTATTTTTTGCTTACTTCCATTTCTCTTTTTTATGGTTTTTTTTTCTTTCCTTCAAACATCGGAAATTGCTTTTGCCTTTTTTTTCTTTCTTTTTCTACCTGCCAGCTTTGCAGTAATCGTCATTGTTTATCTTTTAATCCAAATTTAATTTCTTGGCCAAATAATTTTCTTTCATCACCTATTCAACGATGATAGTACACCAACCAAAATAATGCTAAAATAAACATATTTTAATACATGCAATTTACTACTACTTTTATTCTGCCAAATAGTAATGACCATTAATAAAAAATTTAACTTATATTTAGTGCACTATTAACACTCCCAACTTATGAAATACACAACAAGACCACTGTTCCTATCCACATTTACTCTAAGCCCATTCAAGACAAGACATAACAATATTGCATTAAAACCGGATCCACTACTCCTCTAAAGGTGGATCCTCTACAAATGGATCGCTCCTAGAACCATAAAAACGGCTCCCCGCACCTCTTCTTAGGTCTGGGCCGTATTCCAACCTCAAGCGGGGAGGCCTGCAGGTTTATTCCCTCGCTTTAGGGTCTCCAGCAGAGGCCTCACATATAACAGTCAGTCATACAACAAAGTCAGCTACAGAACGCACTCTGATTTCAAACACTCACAGTAACTTGTTGCAAATTCATTCATTAGTGGTTAGTAGTTACATACCAATTCTGCAGACTCTGTCCCTCTCCTTTTAATCTCCCCAATTTAGTGTCTAGATTCTTTGAGTCGAAAGGTTTCTCATCTCCGGTGTTCCAGATAAGGAGCAGAGAACACAAACAACACCCTCACTTATCTATTAAATTGCTCACCTTATCTTTAGTTTGCCGGCAACTGAGGGTGGGTTTGTGCTCTCTGTCCCATCTCCGAGCACCAGGACGAGTGTAACCAACCTTTGTCGACTCCTGCCGTTGGCTCGCCAAATATGTTGCGGATTTTCTTCAACATATTGAGATTCCCCCATCCTCAAACAATTGGAGAGAGACAGATTCTTGAAAATGGAAAAATTAGGCTTTATTGTGTCATGTTGAAAAATATAAAGAGGAACTGCCCGATGAACTGCAAGACAAACTCCCCTGTAGAACTGCTCACGAACTGACGGTCCCCCCCATCAACTGAAAATCTTCTGACGTGCACCCCATTTTATATCGAAAATATGGTCCCTCCCCTTTACATTCTCGCTCTACAATTGGTCAAGTAACTTGAGATTGCTAATAGGTAATCTTTCAGGAATTTGATACGTCACAATGGAAACTTACTGGCACACTCAGATGAAAAAGAAAAAAGAAAAAGAATACAGCCAAAAAGAAAAAGATACCAGTGGATGAATTTGCTGCATATCAAATTAAAAACAAATAATTCAATTGAGTATGTTTTCAGTAGCAAATAATGATTTCGCTGAACAAATATTGATCAAAGCTACAGAAATCAGATACATCTTATGATTATGGTTTTTTGAATCAACTAAGCAAAAAGCCTGCTTATGTGTGTAAGCTGCTCATGCAAGTGTGAACTGAATTGCTTGTATTTGTGCCTCTCTATGTGTGAACTACTTGTATGTATATTTGTGTTGTGTGTGTGTCTGCACTGCAGTATGTGAACCACTTGTACGTATGTGTGTGTGTTATATGTGTGTGTCTTTTTGCTGCATACATAATATGGTTATTGATTATGAGTATGAGCGATGAATGAATAATGATAAAAAATATATATAATCAATATTAGTAAATATAATCAATAATGCTGAATTAATGTCTTCAACACATCTTTTAATAAATTTTCTCTTTGAAAAAGTGTCCTTTCAGAAATGGTGTTTAACACCAGACACAACAGCCACCACACTTCAAAAGGCATGGAGTTACTTCAGAATGTATAGTTCGACCTTGGGATTATATTCACCTGACTCAGTGAAGCCTTAACAAGTAAATCACCTGGATCTGGGCCTAAGTAATCATCTTCTGAGATGCTAACAGAGAATAATGTAAAAGGGTTCCCAACTTTTGCACAGGGCCTTTTTTCCTTTTGTATCATTTAAAAACTCAGAAAAATTTAAATAAACCTTGCTTTTCAGAAAGGTGTCATGTTCATTAGTCGAGTTGAGGGGGGATGAGAGGGGATGGCATCCCCCCTGAAATAAATATGATCAAAATCATCCCCCCTGTAAAACTGCCATCCCCCCCCTCTCTATCCCTCCCCTCTTTAAAGTAAATTTTGGACATATAACTTATATTTATATTATTTCATCATTAGAGAGAACTGTTGAGTAAAATAGATAATAATCTGAGGTCACAACTGGGTGCGCAAACATTCAATGATGCAACATGATTGTTACTTTAAATTCGTTGATGCCAGCGGGAGCAGCACAAGCTGCAGCAAGAGCGACATCCAGAGGATTAATTGCATTGCAATGTCAGCATGGCCAAACGACAAGCAGTTGGACTACGTGATGTCAGGGATTATTTTTAAAAAAAAGGGAATTACAGGTGAGCTAGACTCGCCACAGGTTGCATGCACAATAACGGCTAGTTTGGAAAACTAGCTGTGTAGCATCCAAGCAAGCTGAGATTAGCTCACGTTACGTTCTTCACTCTCTGCAGCTGGCTCAAACAGAGGACTAGTCATTCAGTCACGTTACATTTGGATTTATGAGCATGTAAAACGTGGAACAGAGTTACTGTTAACGTGAGATGAGAGTTTGTCTCAAATATTTAATGATTAAATTCTCCTCACTCAGCTAAGGTATATTACCGTTATTTTCACCAATGTGACTCATCAGGCAACAAAAACAAGTGAAGATGTTTTCTGCCCTCTTCCCCTGGGGCCTGTTCCTGGGGCCTGGCTTGTAATTTAATATTACAGTCTTTGGAAACTGTTATGAGAGACTTGAAACTGAGAATCTAAAAACTGTTCACCCCAGAGAAAATTATTGAAAATGTTGAAAAGTGAAAGTGTTGTAAAAATGTAAATGTAAAAAGAATCTAAAATCTGTACTGTCTTTAAGAGCAAAAAAAAAAAAAAAACTTGGCTTGATCTGATTTGAGAAGATTGAGAAGTCTTATTTTCAGTGTTTTATTTCGATAACAAATTTATATGAATTACAGAAGCCACCCCCCCCCCCCTTTTTTTTCAATAGACTATCCCCCCTGATTTTTTTTTACAACTCGACTACTGGTCATGTTCAACTTTGAAAGCAAACCTGAACACTAAATTCTACAATCTTAGACTTAGAGACTTAGACCCTATCTTTCACACTTCCCTACCCGTTGCCACTACCCACTACCCATGAATTACGCATTTAGCAGCTTCCACTATCCCTAAATGGTATCTTGCGGCCACACTACCCGCTATGCATTATGCCGACTCCCTTATTAGTGCCTGGAGGTGTGCCCGTGGGCATGTTTATGCACTTTCCCTACAATCGCTATCTTGACCACATACGTTAGGGAAAGCGTAGAGCGGGTCCTCAAACCACTTGCTACCCATTTGGGCTTTTACAAGAGCGTGCCCAGGCGGCTTCATTGCGCATCCACTTGGACACATGTGGACGTGCACATGCGGCTCCACTTCCCGAATTAACTTGCCAATAAAAAGCCACCTCGCTTAAGCCTCAGTTGAACCTCAGAGAACATGGCAGAGATAGTACTAAATCGCCTTGATTGCCAGTGAAATAATAGAAGACGCCCAGAACGCGTGTACTGCCAGCGCACCAGCTACCTGGGCCTTTCAGGTAAGTCTATATTGTTTGTATTTTATATCAATCATTTTTTTCGCTTTTATAATAGTATATAATTATTATACAGCACCCTCCATAATTATTGGAACACCTGGTTAAGATGTGTTAAAAGCCTTAAAATAAATTCAATTTTTATTGCAGAAGCATTCTCTCACACTGAAAATGGTAGAAAAATGTAACCTTCAACTCAAGTGAATTAAAAGGGGAAAAAAAAATCCCTGTCTAAAAAATAATTATTTTTCATAAAATCACCTGTTCAACAATTATTAGCACCCCTAACAATTCCTGGGAAATAAATGTAATTGAAGTATTTCTGTCATTTCTACAGTAGTTTACAATGATGATCAGAGTACCTAGGAACATTTAATTAGTAATTCATCACTTCCTCTTTCCCTGGGGTATGAATGACGTGACACAGAGGCTATTTCTCTTATCCACTCTTCAACATGGGAAAGACAAAGGAACACACCATTCAAATAAGGCAGATGTGTGTCGACCTTCATAAGTCAGGCAATGGCTATGAGAAAACAGCCACTCGCCTGCACCTGCCCATATCTACTGTCAGAGGAATCATTAAGAAGTTTAAAAGAACTGGAACAGTGGTAAACAAGCCTGGACGAGGACGCAAGGTTATTTTGCCACCACGCACAGTGAGGAGGATGGTAAGAGAAATAAAAAGTTCTCCAAAGCTCACTGTTAAAGAATTGCAACAAATGGTAGCATCTTGGGGTCACAAAGTCTCCAAAACAACCATCAGGCGCTATCTACATGCCAACAAGCTGTTTGGGAGGCATGCACGGAAAAAACCTTTTCTCACTCACAATCATAAACGCAAACGTATGGAGTTCGCTAAGCGGTACTGGGACCATGTGCTTTGGTCAGATGAGACCAAGACAGAGCTTTTTGGCAACAAACACTCTAAGTGGGTCTGGCGGAACACAAAAGACGAGTATGCAGTAAAGCACCTCATGCATACTGTGAATTATGGGGGAGGATCAGTGATGCTGTGGGCCTGTTTCTCTTCCAGAGGCCCTGGGAACCTTGTTAGGGTGCATGGCATCATGAACGCTTTGAAATACCAGGACATTTTAAATCAAAATCTGGTGGCCTCTGCTCGAAAGCTGATGATGGGTCGTCACTGGTACTTTCAGCAAGATAATGACCCTAAACATGTGGCCAAATCTACACAGAACTGGTTCACCAGACACAGAATCAAGCTCCTCCTATAGCCATCTCAGTCCCCAGACCTCAACCCCATTGAAAAACTGTATAGTGAGCTGAAGAGGAGAGTGCAGAGGAGAGGACCCAGGTCGCTGGATGATTTAGAGAGACTGTGCGAAGAGGAATGGTTGAAGACCCCTCTTTCTGTATTCGCCCACTTTGTGAAACATTAAAGGAGAAGGATAGGTGCTGTTTTGTTGGGGAAAGGGGGTTGTACAAAGTATTAACATCAGGGGTGCTAATAATTGTTGCACACGTGATTTGATGGAAAAAAATTATTTCTTAATGTGGGATTTTTTCGCCTCTGAATAAATGCACTTGAATTAAAGGTTGGATTTTACTCTTTTTTTCATTGTGGTCCTATGCTATTTACTTTTGTTGAAAAAAACTGAATTTATTAGAAGCTAAAGAACACATCTTAACCACGGGTGCCAATAATTATTGAGGGTGCTGTATATACTTTATATTAATGATATATATTATATATAATATCAGGGCTAGCGACCTGAAAATTTGGGGGAAAATATCCATCCCTTTATTGACTGCAATTAGTCCTGGCTAATTGTAGATGGTTTTCCTTTATTAACACGTTTTCCAATTCAGGAATAATCAAATGTCAATTGAAGACACGGCTTCTCTCCCCCATGCGATCTAAGAGTGACAAAGTAGTGGGCTACATTCAGTACAGAAAAATAATTAAATTATAAATAGGACTATGCACTGGCACTCGTCAACAGTAATTTTTTTCCCCAGCGCGAGCGGCATTTCAGAACTCTTTTGTGAATGAAGATCATTTCGACGACATGTATGCACACCTGTTTTTGCAGCACGGTCATGCAACTTGCTGTAGAAAATAGACAGCTGTCCGGTAGAAAAATGTAAACGGATGAAACCACGTACTTGTAACCAGAATTACCATCATTTGCTGAAGAGTTCTGAAATGCCGTTCTCGCTGGAAAAAAGTTACGTCGCTGAGTGCCAGTGCATAGACCGAATTTTATTTTTCTAGAATGGGATTTTGTTCTATTCTTCATTTCAGACGGGAGAAGGAGTTGGAAGTGCATGGCGAAACACTTTTTTTTTTTGAAGTTTCCATCACAAAAGGGGTAGACTTGATGTTTTTTTATTACATACCAAACATTTAACAATATGCCAATGTCAAATAATAATAATGATTATACAATTAATGATTAACTTTAAAAAAATCATTAAATTATTAATTGCTCGTGCATGAGGTCAATCATTAATTAATGATTGGTCAATCATTAATTGCTCGTGCATGAGGTCAAATCTAGACAGGAGGAATCCTGTCTAGATTTGACCTCATGCACGAGCAATTTAATTTCGTCTTCGGAGAAACTTGCGACCTTACTCTCTCCATCACAGGTTTTGTTTTGAGGATTTTGGATAATGCAGCCTGCTCCTAAAGGCAATGGCAACTGGCACACTGATTGGTTTAACTGGCGTAACGCCCAAACCACACCTATGCATAATACAATGGGTAGCGCTGGTGTTTTAGGGATATAGACAGGTGAGCAAAATCGCAACTTTTGCGGGGGAACGCCTCTTATGGAATGTTATATCCCCAAATACCTGCTTTAGGGATTCTGGCGTAAGATGGGGCCCTTAGACTTAGACTGAGTCTGGCTGTTCTGCAGCGGATTGCATTGAATTAAAGATAAAATTTGAAGCATTTAATTCAGTTCACACATTCAAATTCAGTTCAGAAAATTCAAATTCAGTTCTCTAAATTCAAATTTAAAGTTTAGGAACATCACATGAATGCCCCGCCTCTGTCCCTTGTGGCTTGCCTTATTTGGAGTAAGGTGACCTATATAATGTCCGGGAAGCGCACCTTATGAATTCCAAACCCACCCAATTACACACCAAAAAACATTTACCAAAACTTTGGCTCTTTATCAGTTTATTTGCTTTAGCTCATCATATTAATCTTTAGCAGTTAACCTTGAGTTAGCCCAAGATCATCAGTAAATGCACTCACTAATTTCTAGCGTTTCTTCAGCGTAGTAAAAAAGCTAACGTTAGTTACAGTTTAGTCACTTTTTTCCCAATCTGTATGTGTGAATATATTTAGCTGGCGAGCCTACATGTTTAAGCCTGTAGGCTTCAAGTGTAACCTTACATTCAGTCAAAATCAAAATAATTTGATACAGCTGTTCAGAACTTCAACTTCAACTTCATATGGCTTAATGGTTCAGAATACCTGGAGTAACAAAATGATGACATACCCGCGAAGAGACTGCAATTAATCCAGTAGGGGTTGCAGCTGAAACTGGTGCAAGAAATATTCCATTTTTGGAGCAGTACTTCACGAACATGCATATTCGCTCATGCATGAAAATATAGCAATATAGCATACAGCAAGCTCCTGATGGTCCCTCTGTAGAAGGTGGAGAGGATGGGAGTGGGAGGGAGGCTCTTCTCATCCGGAGCAGGAAGTGGCGGCGCTGCTCTGTTTTCTCCACCAGGAAGGCGGTGTTGAGCGACCAGGTGAGGCTGTCTGTTATGTGCACCCCCAGGAACTTCGTGCTGCTGATGACTTCCACCGCAGTGCCATTGATGAGGAGTGGTGTGTGGCTGGGTTAGGTTCTCCTGAAGTCAACAATGGTTGGTCTTGTCTACTTTCAGGAGCAGGTTGCTCACCCTACACCAGTCCACCAGATGACTCACCTCCTCCCTATAGGCCTGCTCGTTGTCATCCTGAATGAGGCCCACTACTGTTGTGTCATCCACATACTTCAGGAAGTATTTGGTGCTGAATCTGGGACGACAGTCGGGGGTCATCAAGGTGAATAGCAGGGGGCTCAGGAAGCAGCCCAGGGGGGAGCCAGTGTTCAGGGAATTGACACTGTAGGTGTTGTTGCCCACCCGTACAGACTGGGCTCTGTCGGTGAGGAAGTCCAGCAACCAGTTACACAGGGGGGCGTTAAACCCCAGGGGGCCCAGTTTACATACCAGGTGTTGTGGTACGATCATGTTGAATGCTGAGCTGAAGTCCACGAACAGCATTTGCACGTGAGTTTCTCTCTTTCAGGTGCTCCAGGCTCAGGTGGAGTGCAGAGGAGATGGCATCCTCAGTGGAGCAGTTTGGCTGGTAGGCAAAATAGGGGGAGTCAAATGATGGGGGGAGCCTGGAGATGAAGTCCTTCATCACCCTTTCGAAGCACTTCATGATGATGGGTGTGAGTGCTACAGGGCCAAAGTCATTCAGGCATGTGATGGTTGGTTTCTTGGGCACTGGAATAATCGTGGCAGACTTGAAACATGGGGGGACAACGGCCTGGTTCAGTGAGGTGTTGAAGATGTCGGTAAGCACACAGGCTAGCTGATCAGCACATTCTCTGACCACTCATCCGGAAATGTTGTCAGGGCCCGCTGCTTTCCGCAGATTCACCTTTCTCAGGGTTCTCCATACAGTGGTGGTTTCAAGCCAGAGTGCCTGGTCATTGGAGGGGGGATGGCTTTCCTCGCAGGGGTGTTGTTGAGCACTTCAGACCTTCCGAAGAAATTGTTGAGGAAGCTGATGTTGTCTTGAGAGGGGGAAGGTGTGGCTTTTTAATCAGTAATAGTCTGGGTCATGGAAGAAGTCTTCTGGCTGTAGGTGCGCTTTGCTGCCCTGATGGCGCTGTTCAGATTGGCCCTCGCTGATCTGAATGCCACTGCGTCACCAGATTTGAATGCAGCATTGTGCTCCCTCAGCCATACACGCACCTCCTTGGTCATCCAAGGCTTCTGGTTACCCGTGTGATGATCGTCTTGGTAGTTTTGACCTCCTCCATGCACCACTGGATGTATGACAACACAGATACTGCATACTCCTCCACATTGGTGTGATGAATATCTGTTGCAGCCTCTCTGAACATGTCCCAGTCAGTGCACTCCGAGCAGTCCTGCAGTGGAGAAATAGCTCCCTCGGGCCACACTCTCACCTAATTCACAGTAGGCTTTTCTCTGGTGAGCGGGGGCTGGTATGCTGGAATTGGCATAACAGAGAGATGGTCTGAGGATCCAAGGTGGAGGTGGGGGCCACTCTGAATGCCTTCTTGATGTTTGTGTAAACCAAGTACAGAGTATTCTCCCCTCTGTTAGCAAAATCCACATGCTGGTGGAAATTAGAAAGAACAGCCTTCATGTTGCCTTGGTTAAAGTCCCCAGCAACAATGAAAACGCCCTCTGGGTGTGTGGATTGCAAGTCACTGACGGCCCAGTAGAGAACACTTAGGGCTTGCTTGGTGTTAGCACTGGGTGGGATGTAAACAGCTAAAATGATAACGGAAGTAAATTCCCTGGGAAGGGAGAAGGGTCTGGATCACATAATCATAAACTCAGTGTCCACAGAGCAATGACTAGAGACCACGGTAGCGTTGTTACACCAGCTGTTGTTAGTGTAGAAGCCCCACACCTCAGGATTTAATAGCGAGAGCGTGGCTCCTTTCGGCTCTGAATGTTGTTAGCCCATCCAGGCTAATGGCAACATCAGGGACAGATGATTTTAGCCACATCTCGGTGAGAATGAGGATGCAGGATGCAGCAGTTCCTTATCTCCCGTTTGATGGTTAAATCAAGGTCCAGGTAGTCCAGTTTAGTTTTCAGGGAGCGTACGTTGGCAAGCAGGATGGATGGAAGTGGCGTTCGGAATGGGTTAGCCTTCAGCATAGCTGTAAGTCCACCACAACAACCACACTTCTTTTTCTTCTTGCACTGCCTCCGATGTCTCCGTGGGCGGCTTGCGCTGATGGGAGACTCCGCTGCTTTGTAGGTCGCTGGGTCTGACCGGCATAGCAGACCAAGGCAATGCAGAGAGGTCTGTGTGTCCAAGCTTACAAAACAGAAATCGCTGTACTTTCACTGACTTATCCTGACAGTCATATACTGTATTAGCGCTGTTACGCTGAGCTACTGATGCAAAACACACCAATCTAGATGGCAAAGTTGTCTGTATATTGACTGAGTTGTCAGGAGCCAAAGCAGCCGCAGCCAAACAGAGCACCGCCATCTTGCGTAATCACTTGGAGATTAATTGTAACTGACATTTAAATCAGGGGTGCCCAAATTTTTGTAGGCTCCAGGTCTCCCCACCCAGACCAAGTAGAAACAGGTTTGATAATCGATGGATAATCGATTTGCCTGGTGAGACTTTTTTTTTTTTTTTTTTAATAAATTTGGCATCTCCAATCCCACCCGAATCTGGAATGCCCAATTGGTGAACTATGAACAAAGCTTGTTCGTATGCGACCCCTTGCTGCCAACTCAGGATAGTGAGGGCAGTACACGACTCTCCTCCGAAGCACGTGCCTGTCAGCCACTCATTCTTCTACACTCATTGGTTGAATCCTCGTAAGTTCAGAACGAGGGCGGAGGATACCCGAACATGAACAAACCCAGAGTCTTCCTGACGAGCGCCCGTCTGGGCAGCAGGAGGCGCTGGAGCAACGAACAAAGCTACTATTATATCCCCAAATCCGGCAGTCCCTTCCCAATTTGAAACCCTGTAGCGCAATGGCCAATTGTGCGCAACTCTGAAAAAGCTGCCGACCCCTGCCGATGGGTACGCCGGGGCTCGAACCCGCGACGTGATAGTCACCTCTGCATTGCAGCGCAGTGCCTTAACTGAGTGAGCTATCCGGCAGCCTCTGGTGAGACATTTTGGCACCTCATAGACCTCATATATCATGGAGTTTCAAGTAACGAACACCAACTAATGACAAACAAGACAATCAAAGATTGCAGACCGTCGCCCCTTAAAGCATTAGCATTGGTAACAGTGCGTAAAAATTAAAACACATACATAATTTTTTTAAAATGTTATATGAGCTGACAAATAGGCATATGGAAAAAAATTTCAGAAAACAGCTCCAAAATCCAAATCTGGAACCTCATCCATATCATCCCAGAGGCCGAGAAACAGTAGACACTCATCACCTGAAAAAAAAAGAAAGTAAGTTGATCCGATAAGCGGTTGTTGAGTTAGTTGGGTGGACAGACAGTCAGACAGACAGACAAGTGTATACATACGGACTGCCGATTGCAATACCATTGCTCCCCTTCGGAGCAAAGGCAATAGATGCGCAGAGGGCACTGACTCAGACCAGAATTAATGGCAAAAGCAGAGAAACACAAACATTCTCCTGCAAAATCATGCAGTTTTAGCGCAGAGAGAGCGAGACCCTTTTTCATGTAGAACCTTATGAATCCAAAAAAGGCTGCAGGGGAGGCTGCAGCAAGTGACAGCGGAAATACGGATAAAAGCCAACCACCAGTTATTTGCAAGCTTACCTTGGACTGTAAAGGCTTCAAGGATCTTTGGGCTTCGATGATTGTGGATGCTTTGGGGAACATGTACAAAACCCAAAACCAGTTGGCACGTTATGTAAATCGTAGATAAAAACAGATTACAATGATTTGCAAATCCTTTTCAACTTATATTCAATTGAATACACAGCAAAGACAAGATGTTTAATGGTCAAAATGAGAAACTTTTTTTTTTTGCAAATAATCATTAACTTAGAATTTAAAAGCAGCAACACATTGCAAAAAAGTTGGCACAGGGGCCTTTTTACCACTGTGTTACACCGCCTTTCCTTTTAACGACACTCAGTAAATGTTTGGGAGCTGAGGAGACCAATTTTTGAAGTTTTTCAGGTGTAACTCTTTCCCATTCTTGCTTGATGTACAGCTTAAGTTTTTCAACAGTCCGGGGTCTCCGTTGTCGTATTTTACGCTTCATAATGCGCCACACATTTTCAATGGGAGACAGGTCTGTACTACAGGTAGGCCAGTCTAGTACCCGCTCTCTTTTACTACGGAGCCATGCTGTTGTAACACGTGCAGAATGTGGCTTGGCATTGTCTTGCTGAAATAAGCAGAGGCGTCCAAGAAAAAGATGTTGCTTGGATGGCAACATATGATGCTCCAAAACCTGTATGTACCTTTCAGCATTAATGGTGCCTTCACATGTGTGTAAGTTGCCCATGCCTTGGGCACTAATACACCCCATACCATCACTGATGCTGGCTTTCGAATTGTGCGCCTATAACAGTCCGGGTGGTTCTTCTCCTCTTTGGTCCGGAGGACAGAACGTCCACAGTTTCCTAAAACAATTTGAAATGTGGACTCAACAAACCACAAACACTTTTCCACTTTGCATCAGTCCATCTTAGATGAGCTTGGGCCCAGCAAAGCCGGCGGCGTTTCTGGGTGCTGTTGATAAATGGCTTTCGCTTTGCATTGTAGAGATTTAACTTGCACTTGCAGATGTAGCGACGAACTGTAGTTACTGACAGTGGTTTTCTGAAGTGTTCCTGAGCCCATGTGGTGATGTCCTTTACACACTGATGTCGGTTTTTGAGGCAGTACCGCCTGAGGGATCGAAGGTCATGGGCATTCAATGTTGGTTTTCGGCCTTGTCGCTTGCATGCAGTGATTTCTCCAATTACTCTGAACCTTTTGATGATATTACGGACCGTAGATGAAATCCCTAAATTTCTTGCAATAGCTCGTTGAGGAATGTTGTTTTTAAACTGATAATCAGCTCACGCATTTGTTCACTAAGTGGTGACCCTTGCCCCATCCTTGTTTGTGAATGACTGAACATTTCAGGGAAGCTGCTTTTATTCCCAATCATGGCACCCACCTGTTCCCAATCAGCCCGTTCACCTATGGTATGTTCCAAATAAGTGTTTGATGAGCATTCCTCAACTCTCTGTCTTTTTTGCCACTTGTGCCCGTTTTTTTTAAACATGTTGCAGGCATCAAATTCCAAATGAGCTAATATTTGCTAAAAATTACAAAGTTTACCTGTTCAATCATTAAGTAATTTGTCTTTGCAGAGTATTCAATTGAATATAGGTTGAAAAGGATTTGCAAATCATTGTATTCTGTTTTTATTTACGATTTACACAACGTGCCAACTTCACAGGTTTTGGATTTTGTAGGATGCATAAGCTGAAGATGACCGGCAACCTAGTTGTTAGAAAGGCCGTGCATATACCTTGCTTAGCCGCAGAAGAGGGCCGCTTACTCTGAACAAATGATCCAGGTATTGCTTGGGGGCTATGTATACTGAGCAACAAAAGAAACGCAAGTTAGCTAGTTAGTTAATATACTCTTATGGTTACTCAGTCAAAGTGACTGTCATGAAATGTCATGAAATGAGTGTAAATGTGTACGCGCTAGTAAAGAATTTGATTGTCTAAAATAATTTCGCGCAAACTTATTTTCCAGTCTGCCTTTAATAAACTTGCGTTTCTTTTGTTGTTCAGTATAGAAATAGGCTTGGAAAAGATGGGTCAGAACATATAGCACCACACTGAACCCCAGCTATAGACCTCATATATAGTAGAGTTTGAAGTGACTTACATCGACTAATGAAATACAAGACAATCAAAGATGCAGACCCTCGCCCTATAAGGCAAAAGAGTGGTAACAATGACAAATTGCCAAAGTAACTGATGTGTTTTTTTGTTGCTTTTTGGAGTAGTATGAGCTGACAATAGACATATGGAGAAAATTCAGAAAATGGTTCCCAAATCCCGGATCATCTCATCATTGGATCCGGATCATCTCAGAGGGGACCAACAAACGGTAGACACCCATCACCAATAAAAATTCAAGATGATCCGATTAGCAGTTGTTGAGTTATGCGAGCAGACAGACAGACATATTACAATTACAAATATACAAATTATTGCAATACATGCGCAGATGGCACTGACTGGAACAGGTTTTAGTGGCAAAAGCAGAGAAACACAACATCTCCAACAAATCATGCAGGTTTAGGGCAGAGACAACAAGACCCTTTCTCATGTAGGACCTAGCGGAATCTAAATAAGGCGGAAGAGGAAACTGTAACTATAGAGGGGTCTGGAGTACCCAGAGGAAACCCATGCAAAAATGGGGAGAACATGCAAACTCCACTCAGGAAGGCCCCACCAGATTCAAACCCACAGTCTTCTTGCTGTGAGGCAGCAGAGCCTACCACTGTGCCGCCCTGATCTTTGTTGAACAAGTGTAGAAGCAAGCAGAGCTCACATACCCCCGCTTTATGTTTGAACGAATCCGGACGCACGGACAGACGGACGGACGCGCGGAGCACTATATCGTATCGTATCGTACTACGTCGTAGCGGGGGTATAATAAGGCTTCATTGTGCACACAACTGCGATACGTTGCGATGCCAGAACATGCAAAAAATCCAAATGAAATGGCTAAGGCAATGCGAACCAGTGACCTTGAAAATAACCATCAAACCCAATGGAAGGGCAGCGTTGATAAAACTGGAGAGAATTGAAGGAACAAACAGATAATAGAAAACGTCGAGCCAATCCAATAAGTCAATTTTCGCCACCAGAATTTCAAATCAGAACGGCAGCCCTCATCCAGGGAAATGACGTAATACAGTTTAGGCACAGACGAGGCCGAACACAGCAGATGGGAATTGAACGCGTGACTTTGAGAAAAAACACAAATCGGATGAATAGATTATTCAAAACAATAGCAACATCTTATGACCATATGCCCCCAGACCAAGGGCAATCAATATGCATAAAAATGCAGCACATTTCCGAATAGCAATAACTTCAGTCGGTATATCCTCAAGGGATGAATTCTGATAGAACTCATTAAGGCAGTTTTTTCAAAACTGAACACAATGCAAGCACCAATCAAGTACATAAGCATCTTGCAAAACATAGGATAATATACTACTCAAAATTTGATAGGGACCATAGGAATTTTTTTGTGAAATGACATGCAAATTTGGTTACTGCCACTGATTAGCAATATATTGGATAAATGACATGCAGTCAGAAACAGCGTGCAGTCTCACACTAACACTTCACCATTTCAACTTAGATGTGTGTGTTGCTTGTTGGAGAAAATTTGGAAGGTCCCAAATTTTTTGCATTACATCTAGCAATAACAATGTCTCCTCAACGTCTTGGATGTCGATTGACTTCAGAGCAATTGGGAAAATGCATCGGAATGCTCGACTCTGGCTTCTCACAACGTCACGTTGCTAATGCGTTTAACGTCAACCAAAGCATTGTGAACAGAGCGTGGAACCGGCATCAAACGTTTGGTACAGCAGCACACCGTCATGGGGGTGGTCGTCAGACATCGACTACACAACGACAAAACCACTTTCTCACACTTCAGGCATGATATCATCCTTTCTGGACAGCCACCACCCTAGGAAATGACCTTCATAACGCCTCAGGGGTCAGGGTATCCACTCCGACGATACGGAAACGTCTTCATACTGCCAGCCTCGACTCAAGAAGGTCAAGTGTTCGAATCCCACTGACCGTGCGTCATAGGCGTGACCGTTTGGATTGGGCTCACGATCATGTCACATGGACACACAAAGATTGGGCTCCAGTTCTCTTTACTGATGAGTCCTGATATTGATTGGACTTTACTGACAGAAGGCAACAGGTGTGGCGAAGACAACTTGAGCGATTTAATGATGCCTACATCAACGAACAAAACTTTTATGGTGGCGGATGAATTATGACCTGAATGTCATGGGGAGAGGGATGATAACAGAGGTACGGTACTGGGATGAGATCCTTAATGTGTACGTAAGACCATACGCTGGTGTTGTTGGCCCTGATCTCATCTTGATGGATGATAACGCCCGTCCCCATCCTGCTAGGGTGGTGAATCAATTCCTAGAGCAGGAGACAATTGTCCGCATGGAACAATGGAACATGCTGCAGGTCGCCATTTCCGGTCGTAGGGCACAACCCACAACTCAAGAAGAGCTCGGAATTGCCCTTGTTGAAGAATGGAACAACATTCCAATTGCAAGCATCCGGGTTCTGATTGACAGTATGACCCGACGTTGTCAAGCCGTCATTCAAGCTAGAGGAGCTGATACCCATTATTGACATTAACTGTGGTAATGAAACTTCAAACAAACACTGTCTGTTTTCACTTTACATGTCAGAGGTGAAACCATGAAGTGTTTGTGAAAGCCAAAAGTGTGACGCTGCACGCTCATTTAATGTCATTAAATGCACTTGCAAATGTGTTTGTGTCGGACTGCATGTCATTTATCCAATATATTGTTCATCAGTGGCAGTTACCAAATTTGCATGTCATTTCACAAAAAAATTCCCACGATCCTTATCAAATTTTGAGTAGTATATAATATTAGAGCTCGATCTCTAGCATTTCCACTGGATCTGAGCTACGCATATAAACAATACATCAACTTAAAGAGGAAACCCACAGAATCCGTCGATATAAGGCTTGCCATTTTAAACCGATGGCACACTCAATGAAAACCAGGCCTGAAGTTTTTGCATGCTACAACAATGAGCATTATTATAATTTTATCTTATTTATTTATTTTTTACTTTTGATGGGCTCATTTCGTAATTAAACTATTCTTAAATCTGCGTAGGTTATTTTTTAACCAAATGTGTTCATTTTATTTAGAAACTTGATCCATCAGCAGCCATGCATGTTATTTTTCAGTTCAGCGTTATACAGGTGCAACTCAATGAACAAAAACATCATCTGTAATGATTCTGCCTTGTTCTGTTCATGTTTTGCCATGTCTTGATCCATGCCATGTTTTGTTCCTGTTTATTCCCACATATTCTCTCCTCGTCCATTCCCTCAGTTATATTATGGTTCATATTTTGTCTCATGCCATGCATTGCACTTTTTCTCCCCCTGTCTGGTCTTTTGTCATGTGATCGCTCACTGCCCCAGAATTGTGTGCCACACTTTCAGGTGATTTCATGGTTTCTGGGATTTCAACCATTCCTTCCAATCTTGTTTACTTCCTTCACCTTGCTTTTCTATTTTACTAACAACACTAACAGTTAGTAAGTTTAACTAAAACAAAAAAGACTAACATTGTTTAAAGTACTAACTTACGAACAAGCACTAGGATTGTATAGCTGCACATTACTAATTGACTAACAAGCTCTCAGCACTCACTCTGCTCTCGCCTCCACCCCTTGCCTTCTCTCAATTTACTTTGCTGTGTTTCAGCAGATTTTCTGCACCTTGCTAATCACTGTTCTGCCTCTCTCTCTGTGCATGGTAGAACTCCATAACCAGAGCCATACGTTTGTCAGTAGGCTGACTCTCTGTGATCCCTGTCCGCGTTTTAGCTTTTGCCAATTTCTTGTAATCAGGAACTTCCTCATGTTCATTCTTTTGTAATTCGTTTGATCCAACTCACCTGTTCCCTATCGTAACATATGACATCCCCTATTTGTATTTAAGCAGTCATTTCACTCACAGCTCTTGTCAGAACATTTTCCCTGTGCTGTGATTGTTGATGCCTTGTACTCTTAGTGTTATACTTCTGACTGGAATGTCCCGGATTCTGATTTTGGCTTTTTCCAATTGATCCAATTCCCTTGCTTCCCCTTTTTAGCATGTGACTTCCCCCTATATGTATTTAAGCAGTTATTTCACTCACAGCTCTTGTCAGAACGTTGATCAATATTTCTTTGAGCAGAGCGCCTTGTATGCTATTGAGTATTGTTTTTCCTCTACTGGTTTGTCCAGCTTCGATTTTTGCCATTGCCCATTTTGTATTGTTTTTGTCTTTCTGGATTTCGACCCATTTTCGTATGATCACGATTTCTGTGTTTGGATGCCCTGAGTATGACCCTTGGCTTTGTCCATCAACTACGACTTTTTGCCTACCATTTATGTACTTTTGCTCATCTGTCTTCCTGGTTCTGACCCCTGCCTGTCTAGTCGACACTGTTTTTGGATTTCGTGTTGTGGCTTGGCAATTCTTGTTTTTTTTGGCTTTGACTCAGACTCCATTAAAGGCATATGTTTTTTGGATTACTGTCCCTCGCGCGTGGTTCCTGAACTGTACCTCACATCATTTAAAAAAAGCAGATTAATCACGGTTACTCGGCTCAAAAAGCGGAACTCATACTATACAGATTCACAACACACAGACCGACCATTTCAAGTGTCCACCTCTTCAACTCCAATGATCTCAACCGACAGCCAAAGAGAACCCGAAATTAAGCATCTCAGAAAACAGAACATTACTTAAGACCAATAGAAGAAAAGGATTTTTTAAACACTGAAATAATGGACGACTGAAAGTATGAACATGTACAGCACTCAGTTCATGGTCAGGCTCCGTTTGCATGAATTACTGCAGCAATGCGGCGAGGCTTGAAGGCGATGAGCCTGTGGCAAAAGGGTCTTGAGCTGAAGCACAAGGCTGGGGAGCTGGCACCGGAGATAACGCGCGTGGGGTCGGGGTGGCCGAAGCCTTGTTTGATTATGCAGCCAGCGCATGTGGGAGAAATGGAGGTGAGCGTAGATTGCAAGAGCGGAATTAATCTCAGCAAACGGCAGCATGAACAAACTAGGGCAGAGAGAGATGACATTTTTAAAAAAAGACAGCAACATAATGATTGGTTAGCGATGCGACTGTGGTGTGCCACGGTTGGATGGAGGAGATCAGCTGCTACACCAGCTGACTGCTCAATTGACAGCCCCAGACATTGACTGCAGAGATTTATGAGTAAGCTTGTGAGTTAATGGAAAGAAAATAAACAGAGTTGAAGTGCGAGAGAAAGTCTTCCTGACTAAACTTTCGCTAAGCGTCATATTGACATGAAGAGAGAACACTAGAGCCTGTCTGATTCCCTATTTTACTTTCATTCACACATCAAAAGGATGAAAGAATGGGACAATTTTGCCTCTCTGCATCAAAACTAACCTGAGGAGTCCAGATTTCCACCCAAGAGGACTTTGGTAGATGAATTCAAGAAGTGCATGTACTGTATTACCATCATGTGGACCGTCTCGGAAACTGGAGAGTCCATTGACTGGCGGAAGTTGTGCCTGGTGAAAGCACTCTGACCCTTCAGAATTGGTTTCAACTGAATGAGGTAGCCTTTGTCTTCACATTGATAGGTAATAGAAATGCCTACCTCTTGAGAAAGGCTCCTGGAAATGAATTTTGCAATACAAGGACTGGAGTTTTGCCAGCAATAATGAATTTTTCTACACACAGGAAGAGTGACATTTCCAATTCTAATGGAGTGGATATAGAGTATGGGATCAAGCTTGCTATCTGCTTCTGGCTTAACTAGGTCATGTAAAGTAGCGTCAGCAAATCAAGCCAGGTTTGCGGTCTAACGCTATGTGCGTTACTTTGGGGTTAAGAATAACTAACAGACACTGACTTCGAAATTCGCGGTTGTGAAAGGGCGAGAGGGTGGACTGATCAACCTTGATTTTTTAAGATACCGCAAATGCGCAGGTTTAGGCAAGGTAGCAAAATAATTGGTAGACATAATAAATTAATATGAGCAGGAAATTTTGTTAAGAAAATCGAATAACTTTTAAAGTTGAAAAGTCATTAAAATACATTAGGGTCAATAGGATCTGAGGTTTTCGATCCCCCAAAAAGGGGCGCGGCCTTGACGTTTGGCGACGTGGCCGAATGTGCCGGTCGTCGCTATGGCTGGCAGTGAAAACTTGAACGACATAGCATCAGTAACCAAAGGAAGCGGGGCTTAGTGAAGGGTCACTTTATCCAATGGCATTCAGTTTTGAACTTCCTGTTTATCCATGCTGTTCTGTGATTGAATCAAATTTGGCCGTCTAAATAAGGAGCGTTCCCTCCCTTTGTTCCGTTTGTTTCAGACAGAGTTGATGAGTAAACCTCATGTTGGCTTCTGAGACTCAGAGTGCGAGACAAACACTGAGGCTTTTTGCTGAGAGGAGTACTTTTCAAAGCTTTTGCTGACAAAACTTTTATCACCAGAAACTTCTCATCCTACACGGTTGTCATCACCAACTTCACACGCATTCCCGTTTGGATTCTCACCGTAGGACACGCCACTCATCATGGTAAGTGCATTGTGTTTGGAGCTTGCTTCTAGCATAGTCATTTTGCCTTTGTTGCTCGGGATTGTGATATATGTTCGTTTGTGTGTCTATATAAACTAAGTGTGTACCTATAGTAAATTATGTTTTGTTATGAGCTCTGCCCAATATGCTTGCAAAGCGGCTAGATAGCCGGCAGCATCCTCTGAGTCCGCAGGAGGGTGAGGTGTTGTAGGTGTTGTGAGCTCACATTGGTTGTTTTCAAGTTATGGTGTGATTAGTTTTGGAATAGTTAGTAAATTAATTGCAATGTTTTGTCACAAGCTCAGTTGAGAAAGGTAGAAGCGGCTAGTTAATTGCAGGGCCTACTTGGCTGCCATTGTCCTCAGACTCTGCAAGAGATGTTGTATGTGCTCACACCGGTTGTCCAAGCATGAGAATTTTTTGTGTTTTCGCTGATATCGTGTTTTTTCAGCTTCAGATGGGGTCTTTTTTTAGGTCACTGTAAATCCGTTGAGAGAAATTGGGTTCGGGAGAACAGTGATTAGAGTGAAGTCGTCTAGTTACACTTCAAATCGCGTTCGAGGCTTGCTTGTGAATATTCAAGAACTGATCTGGGGGTGCCATCTAGTGATAATGTTTTACTACATGCATAAATTTGCAGCACTATGGGCGCTGGCGGACACATCACCAAGGGGTCAAAATCCCATGTCATTTAGAACGCCTAGAGCAGTGCAGAATAATAGTATTAAATTTTTGTAAAAAAAAAAATATAGTTGAAATAATTGCTGTATGAAATTTTGCGGGTCCAAAATATATAAACATTTACATGCGGTTACGTTGGCAACGACATAAAATCTTTGTGTCAACAGCATTAGTACGTTGAAGTCACGTGAGGCGGAGCTCGAGGGTTACCTGACGTTTAAAAAGATGTTATATGATGGTGGTCTTCCGTCAGCTGTTTAGTTTGCGATCTAAAAATGTTTTACTAGGAGATTGTTAGTGAGTAATGGCGTTATATAGGCACTGACAAATAATTTACAATTTAATTATTAATATAACACGGAAGACTCATCGCTTGACATCTTGTGTTCTCCGTCCAACTTCGGTATTTGGCCAAAAACTTCGGTACGTGGCAATTAGTACAATAGGAGACCTGATATACTATTCGGCACATGGAAACTGTACATTATTGTAATGAATGAATTGTATAATGTAATTCATTTTTGACTAGGTATTTATACTTTTAGATGCCCCGTGGCAAGTCCTACCGTCGCTCTGTGGCAGCTAAGTGGAGAGAGGCGGCGCGACGGACTGAAGAGCTTGCACCTCAGATGGCCCCCAGTGATGCTGGTGCATGTCCGTAGTCTTCATGTTTAACTCCGTTATACACCACAATTGAAATGCTGATTGTAAACTTTTAACTATGTGCATTTCCATAGTCTTCAAGTGTTTACATATTGTGGTTAAATACTTGAAGTTGGTCTTTTATTTATTTGTTTATTTTAAATTATTGTATCTTTAACAGGTCGTGGCACAGGGTGGCGCCACAAAGTGCATCAATGGCCGATTTCTGCGCACACTGGGCGCCAGCATAAATTGGTCATTCCTGCTGAGGTCCCAGGCAAGAAATTATGTGTAACTCATGGAGAATACGATGATTTGAAGTCGTAATTGTTTTCCAACCTAAGAGAATTCTTGTCTTTTGTTCCAGTTTGTTCTACTTGTAGGGGCATCCCATCTGCGGTCCCTTGCAGATGGGATTGTGTTGATGCCTGGGGATCGCTACACCTTTGGCGTCATGTCCACGCTGGGGGCGTGTGCGGACCAGTTCAAGACTGAGGTTTAACATGCTGTTCTTCCTCGGACCCCTGACGCTGTCTGTGTCATGGCCCCCAGCAACAACCTAACGGCCAGCAAGACGCCAAAGCAAGGGGGGGTCGCTTTTAGCCTGGACCTGGCCATTGTTTGCAGCATCTCGCCAACTGCACAGGTAGGCTGTCCGTCTGTCCGTCCGTCTGTCTGCACGCACTTTGCCATGGCTATAACTTTTGATCGGATAATGAAGGACTTTGATACTTGGCATATTCATTGCTTGTGAGAAGGCATTTCAGATGGGGTCATGACTTTTGACCTTGTGACCTTGACCTTTGAGCATGATGTTTGGTGACAAAACTTTAGCATGGGCCATAACTTTTCATTAGCTAGTAATAGCCATTTGATACCTTGCATATGTATTGCTTAGGATAAGGCCTTTCTGATGAGGTATTGAATGTTGACCTTCTGACCTTGACCTTGGTTATCTACGGGGGCATCAGTGTTTCACAAACACATCTTGTTTAATGATGCTGATATGTACAGGTCAATGCAATTTTGTAATTAACTTATTATTTTGTTTAGGTTTCTGTTGCGGACTTTGTCCCACGTTTGACAGTCCCAGGGGATGTCCAGGAGTTTTTCTGTCAGGAATTACATCGCGTGTCAGCACGTCTCGGTATGTTTGAAAATAATAATGATATGGCTGTTAACAGTTGTATGGTGGCTCATGATAATTATGTTTTAAATATAAGTATATTATGCTCATGATTTTCTAAAAAAGGAACATAAAATGATATGACACAGTATGTTTAACAGTAAAAGTCACATTCTTAATGTATAATTTTTTTTGGGCATTGTTTTGTTGCAGGTGCACCTCAGTGACGACACGGGGATGCCTATCCTCGTGGAGTCGCTGTTGGCTGCCACCACACAGCTGGAGACATCAGCACCTAAGCCACAGGTGCCATGCCCGGTGTCTCCCACACCCAAACCCAGGCCTCTGCCATGGGTTGTTCTGCGTGTGATTGTGGTGGGGGAGGTCCCTGTACCCCGGTCCCCCCCTCCTGAGTGGACAGCTGTGGAGCCGGGCAGGAAGGTAAGAGGCTGAACACTGTAAATATACTTTGATGAAAGTATAAGAAAGTTGAATTGATCCTAATTTTTTGTGCTGCTTGTCATTACAGAGGAACCACTCTTGTGACCACGAGCATGGCTGTGGTTCATCCAGGAAGAGGGTGGTTCAGCACATGGTATGTTCTCTTCGCGATCATTTTGCTATATTTTAAACGAGTGAGTTTACGTGTGCTTGCTTTAGGTGGATAGCGCTCCAGTGGCCTTGCGGGAGTGTTTCATTCCACTAAATCCTGTCCGATTCTCACCTGCTATGCTGGCTGCCATGGACAAAGTTGTTCCATCAGCTCTTGGCGGCGTTCCCACAGGCAACAAGGTAATTATCCTGGAAGTTGCAGTTAATGGGTTAAATATTATTTATTTGCTTTCCCTTATTTTGACGTGAAATAATTCAATATTCTTGGTCTATGCGGGGTTGCTGTCCAAATATTTAACAATTTCATTTTTTACTGACACCGCTTGTGGAACGTCACTGCAAACCGGTTTCCCAGCAGCAGAGATGTGTTGGAGAGCAGGTATGTAGTGTTTTAATCCAGATGGAGACTGTTCAGGTTGAGCAGTTAACCAGCAATTAAAAATGAGCATGTGTTAAAAATTTCAAGGGTACGATGTATTAATTGGTTATAGTTTGTTTGAGGTTATCTATGATTTTATTTCTTGTTTTTTTAGGCGGTGGCAACACGTAAAGCTTCAGTGTCTGCCAGAGACGTGAAGAAGGCGGCAGAGGAGAAGGTAGGTGCAGTTTGTTAGTGATGGACCTAACACTGAAGGGAATGTGAAGCACTACTTCATACCAGTTGAAAATGTTCAGATTTCACAGATCTTGAGTAAATGCTCTGATTGTGTGGTTAAGGGTTTATTCATTTATTTATTTATTTATTTCCTATTTCTTTCTCTAGGTCATGACCTCAACATCCGTGTTGACTGTTGTAGAACCTGAATATTTAATTTGGCTCACAATATATGTCAAAAATCATATTGGTGGAACACGTGCCCATTACGCGGGTAAAATCTGAATGTTTGGGTGATCTGACACAATCCAGAGCGAGCAGTTAACTTTTATAATCCTACAGCCTGCCGGTGAGAGTGGCATCTTTTGCTCTGTTCACAGCAGGAAGCCGGAGCCACTACGTCCAGGCTGCCCAGTGTTCCTCAAAGTTGTATCACAGTCCCCATTGAAGCTTAAGCCCAGCTACATTAATCAGCTTAAAACAATCTAAATCTCTGTCAAATTCATGTTATGTTTACGTTCCATATCCTAGAAAGGAACCTCATATATTTATCACACTATTGGGCAATAATATTCCACTTTTAAAGCTTTTCCATGACAACTGCATCATTTTAGCACATATTCATATCATGTTTGGTTTCTTTATTCTCGGGGGAGTCCAAGGAGTTGAATGGAACATGTTTCATTTCCCTTGGAATTATGGTTCATCTTGTTTGTAAGATTCATTCGGGCAACTACCTAGTCTCCTCTCTATGTAAATTAATCTTATCACCTAGGCCAGTAAAACTCTGATTCGGCCACCCCTTCCTCTACCTTGTTTGGAGGCGTGGTTTGGAATCTTTAAAGGTACGAGATCCTAAGGGGGCGTTCTCTTCTTCTTTCCTGTGCCAACTTCTGACGCGCGTAGGTAAGTGGGGAAAAGTCACATGTCGCCTTGTTCCAGAGCGAGGGGACATTTGAGTTCTCCCCGACCACGTTCGGCGACTTTAGCTCCGCGTGGCCATTCATCTTTTCCAGGTATGAAAATATTCGAAATCCTTCTAAATTATATGTAACTGGTAATTGGCTTAGCGTTGATTTGTTTGATCCAAGTTGTGCCTACCTGGTGAATAAATTATTTTTATTCCTTTTTCAGCTTGCGTGATTTTCCTTGATTTGTAACACTCGTATATTCTAGCCTTGTTGCGACCGGGACTTAAGTGGAAATTCCTACCAAGACATGTGTAGGTAACGATACTTCTAAGTTAGATTTGGGATTATGTTCTACCCCTTAAGGATTTATGGAATATCGGCTCTTAAGGTTTAGCTATTAAAGATACCCTTATATGCCGGTATCTGGTTGATCTTACTAAGGAGCCCTTGGGTATATATATAAATCTGGGTTCTTGATACATTCACGCTCAGTGCTATTTTGTTTAAGCCTCGATGCTGCTATCAAGGTAGTCCCGTTTAACCAATGGACTTATCGTCGAATTGATTCCAGGACAGTTGCATTTATTTAACCCTGGGGACGTATTGACTGAGCAATGATGGTTTGCGCTGCCGTATCTGATGGCAGATTTGTCTCGAAATCCACGCAGGTGTTCCCTAAATTATCAATTCTAATTCTAATTTGGAGTCAGATATTTTACGAGGATACAACTAAGTTTGCTATTCTAATTACTTTATGGAGTCAGATTAATTGTAACCATTGCATTGTCATGCCCCGTCCAAAGACGGTGAAAAATATCCATTATATTGTGATTCACACCAGCCAGAAGAATGCTCTAATTAAAGTTAGACCAAGAGAACATGTGATGCCTTCACCCATAGCAATGTCCGTCGTTGGAATTGTTTAGTGGGGTTTTACACTGTCCGTCCTGAAGCCCGGGCTTTGAAGCAGGAGGCAAGTAAAGTTATTTGAAGCATCCATGCTAAACCCTCTGCTGTGGCAGCTAATGTGGTAGCAATTTAGTTATTTATATGATCCTGTATGCCATTTTTCATGTTTTTTTTTCCTCTGTTGTAGGAGGCGACACTCAACCTTGTGTCGACCTGTGCTGTGTCGGGGATTGCTCTTCCTCCAGGTGTGGCTTCCCTTCCTGCAGCTGTCCCTCCTGCCCCTGTGCCAGTCCAGCCTCAAGCTCAGCGTATTAACCCCTTGCCTTGCAGGTGTATAGAGAATCTGCCACAGCCAGTAGTGTTAGGGAGCAGCCTGCGCACAGCATCTTGTTTTGATTTCCATGCATTCATTTTGTGCAGCATTGTTGCAGCAGCCAAACACAGCATTTCTCCAGTTTGTACCTGGCGCGCTGCAGACATCGGCGATGTGAATGTAGAGGGGTGAAAGTTGGGAACTAGGGTGGGAAAGAGTAAATGTGGGTTTGGCCAGCAGCAGTTTGGTCTGTTTGGTAGGAAATGGAGCATAGCTGTTGGTCACACTGTCTACAAGGACTTTGTGGAATTTGAAGATTGGGCTGATTTGGGCGAAGAGCTGCAGCAGCATCTGTTAAGGGATGGGATGTGTGTGTTGGATCTGAACTTGATCATTCAGCATAGGGAGCACGTCGTAGTGGTGGATTGTGGGGAGCGTAATTCTTCAAGGTTGGCTTCAAATATTAGTCAGTCTGTCGAGGTGTTTAACACATGCTGGAATGACCTGATGATTCACATCCTGAATCTGAAAGAGTCGTTAGCTGTGAAGTGGTTTGGTGTTAGTAGCATCTCTGTGGAGGAGTGTGTTGCTCAGGGAGAACACTGCAGTGCTTCTGTGTTGGTGGCTCCACTGGCTCTTTCTCTGTCCCAGGGTTGTGCATCTGTTATAAGAAATTTTCATCAAGGTGACCAGTGATTTAAGTACAATGGTCTTCAGTGTATGGCCATTAGTTTGGTTGCTCTAGTGAAACACCACAAAGAGCGTCTTTTCATGGCAGTCTGATACACTGGGCAAGGTTGTGGTCTTAGGTGATGAACTGTACACATCCCTGGGGGAAAGTAACTTGATCACTGCTGGGGGCTGAGCTCCTTTGTGTCCCTGATTTGCCTCAGCAGTGTGTTCTTGATGAACAAACCTTTGATCTGGATTTTGGTGATTTTGTTTCTGGAGATGTTGATGTTGTTAAGGGAGAGTTTATTGATGCAGGTGTGCACACTAGTCTCTCTGATAGATTAAGTAAGGTGTGCACAAAATACTAAACCTGCTTATTTACACTGAGTGGCAGTAATTGTGCTATCATTGGTGAAGATGGCCAGTATGCTGTAGTTGACTCCCATGCCCGCAGTGTAGATGGGATGGTCGATGGTGCAGGGCAGAGCGCAGTGCTTTATTATAGTTCGCTCAAGCATCTGTTTGAGCACTTCTCTAAGTTTGCAGGGGCTCTTCAGAAAACACCCAAGCTCTTTGAAATCAGTGGTGTTCATGTGAAACGTTCAAGTGCAGCTGTTGAATGTAGAGAAAGACAGGTTACTGCTCCTGAGGAGAGTCTTGTCAAACCAGTGGTCTGTGCAGGCACTAAAAGTGGTGAGAAGCGAATGCTCCCATTGAAAAATGGTACATCTAAGAAGGTGAAGACTTTTGGAGCTTGAGAAAATTCAGATTTTTTTTTTTGTTGGGGATGTAGCATTTAAAAACAATTTCATCCCCTTTCTAAAGATGTTTCTCTTGCACTGTGTCATCAGGTGGACATAGAGTCAGAGAGAGTTAATGCCATATCTTCTGCTGTTGGTCCCTTAGGGACTCCTTGTAGCACAGAGAAGGTTGTGGGTGACGGCAACTGTTTCTTTAGGGCAGTTAGTCTGGCTATTAGTGGTACACAGAAGTACCATGGAAAGTTTAAACGTGCTGCTGTGAAGCATTTGGAGAGCAATCCTGTGACATATGAGAGTATCCTGAGAAGTGAGTATTCCTCCATATCAGAATAAATCAAGATGTCAAGGATGCACTATGCTAGTACTTGGGCCACTGAATTGGAGATTCAAGCCACAGCTGATTATTTAGGTGTTAATGTTTTCACCTATTATAATGATCGCTGGCTTGAATACAGTTATAAGAGTAGTAAATTGTTAAATGAAGGCGTCTATTTGCATAATGTTAATGGCAACCATTACGAGATTGTTGTCTGTGTCCAGCAGCCTCAAACTCAGGACTGTTATGGTTACTGTAAGGTAAACGCACCTGTTTTTGGAAAATATAACTTAAGAGACCATAGTGAAATTGAGAGTAATGTATCTGCTCTGGGTAGCTTGAATCGGAATAGATCTGATGCGTGTGATTTTTTGAGAAAGAAGATTAACATACGGAATAAAATGACCTATCAACTGAATGATTTGCATTGGAAATATTTGAAAGAATATGATAATAGGAAATATCAGCAGAGTGCACTGCATAAGGACATGACGAAGCTTGTGAGTGTTGCTAAATATGAAGAGAATCTTGCACATGAGGGTTAAGACTCTTAGTGTCAAGAAATATAAAGACAATGTTGACCATAGAGAACGTGTTAAGACTCATAGTGTAGAGAAATATAAAGCCAATGCTGACCATAGAGATGGGTTATGACCCTTAGTGTAAAGAAATATAAAGCCAATGCTGACCATAGAGAATGGGTTAAGACCCTTAGCGTAAAGAAATATAAAGCCAATGTTGCCCGTAGGGAACGGGTAAAGGCGTTTAGTGTTCATAAATATCAGTGTGATATAGTGCATAAAAGAAGAATGATTGAAATTGGTAAAAGTAAATATCGTTTTAGTACATTTTACAAAAATGATGTTAAGACTGCAAGCATCATAAAATATTGTGAAAAACCTGGTCATTAGAGACGTGTTGCAGCTGATGTTAAACTGAAGCGGCTCATAGAAAAAGACAAGAAAGGGCAGTTTGAGTTTGTTATGCAGCAGTGTTTAGACAAAGTGAAGAATGGAACCTGATTTTGTTTGTTCTGTTTGCCACAGACTTCTCTTTAGACACCGGGTTCTGCACTGTAAACAGGCAGACTATTGCAGGAATGACACCGTAGCCTCAATAGCTCCAAACTGCACAACAGAGGACTACTTGCACATGTGTAATGGGGAATGTGATTTTCCATGCCAGGTGTTGGACACAGCTCGAGGGAAGCTGTGGATTTGTTAGAGTTGCCATTCTAAGATTAACAGGTGAGATGGCACCAGAGTGTTGGTCAAACAATCTCACAGTTAATCCTGTGGCTCCTGAATTGGTATGTTTGAATAGTTTAGAGCAACCTTTGATAGCGTTGCACATTCCATTCATGAACATGTTGACTTTGCCTAAAGGGGGGCAGAATGGAGTACATGGTACAGTGACATGTGTTCCTGCTAACATTGTAGAGACTAGTAACTTATTGTCCCGTCCCAATATGGAGGGGTCTTTGTTGGCTTTTAAGTTGTAGCGTAAGTTGACCTATAAAGGTCACTATGAGTATCAATTTATTGATACTCTGCGTGTTAAACAGGCATTCCAGTATTTAAAACGGACTAATAGTTACTATGGGGATATTGAGTTTAATGAGGCGTGGATAAATGACTTTTGTAGGGAACAGGAAGCTGAAGTTCCTGGACATGACAATCCTGCAGACAATGGTATAACTGAGGCAGGTGCAGCTGAGGATGAGCTTCTGCATGACAGACAGCAACATGGCATGTTTCAGGACACATGTCTTATGCCGGTCGATATTGGTCAGGAGGTGCTTGACCAGTATTTTGATATTTTGAATGTAGCTCCAGCAGAGGGCAACAATCCTGTGAAGCTACGAGGTGATAGTACAAATGAAGCAAAGTGTTTCCCTGTATTGTTTCCTCAGGGCCGGAACACTTATCACGAGCATCGTCCATATCGCTTGACTTTGTCGCGATACTTCAACAATAGGATCCTTCATGCTGATGGCAGGTTTGCAACTAATGTTGAATACACATTTTTTGCGCAATACATGTCTGAGGTTGAACAGGTTGTGTCAAATGTTTCAATAGCTTAACGTAAAGGTAAAGGGGGTCAAAGGTCCTATAAAGTCTCTGACATTTAAAAAGATGAGGACTCTTTGAAACAGATGTTGGAGTTTGATGACTGTTATCGCTTTCTTAAACCTATTGGAGGCACTCCAGCTTTTTTGGCAGGGAGCACAGCGTGACCTTCTGGCCTGTGTGCGTCAGCTTGGTGTTCCCACCTGGTTTTGTTCCTTTAGTTCAGCAGATATGCGTTGGACAAATCTGCTGTACAGCATTCTGAAGTAGGAGGGTAGAACAGCCACTGTTGAGGATTTAGAGTGGGCTGATAGATGTGATTCACTGCGTCGCAATCCTGGGACTGCAGCCCGAAAGTTTAATTTTAGGTGGCACTGTTTCCTTAGAGAGGTCTTGATGTCCCCATCTCACCCAATAGGTAAAATTAAGGATTACTTTTACCACGTTGAGTTTCAGCAGCGAGGTTCTCCTCATTTTTATTGTTTGTTCTGGGTAGAGAACGCACCGCTGATTGATAAGAACACTGATGAGGAAGTAGTTCAGTTTATTGATAAATATGTTACTTGTGAGCTACCATCAACAGATGAGGAGTTGTTGGACATTGTTACATCTGTACAGCTGCACTGCTCTGAAGAAGGGTTAACAGCGCGAAACGTTTGCACAGGCAATAAATTCTTGAAACTTGGAGTGCTATCCCTTTTTTTCTTTTGATGGCATTCATCTGTACAGCAACACTCAAAACGACATTCAAAGACTTGTAAAAAGAAAAACGTTTTAATTTTCCCCAAGCCTGCTTCTGCTAGGACATTCATCTGTCGACGTGAACCTGATGAGGTTGTGGAACCATGCAGTTGTACGGATGATCCTACAAATGTCTTAGCACCGTGTGAATGTGATGAGCGTTTTGCTGCCAAGAAAAGAAAGAGAGAACAGGCTAAGAACATTTTGACAGCCATTAAGACATTTTTTTCAGATGAAAACAGTTGTTATGATAGTATAGAACAACTGTTTCATCATTTAGGAATAACACAAGAAGCTTATAATAGCTGTGTCCGGAGCACTCAGGTTGTTTTGAAAAGGCAGGTTAATGAGGTCTGGATTAACCATTACAGTAAGCCTTTGTTAAAGTGCTGGAATGCCAATATGGACATCCAGTATGTTGTCGATGCATATGCCTGTGTAGTTTATATTATTTCGTACATTTCCAAGGCAGAGGGGGAAATTGGGTTATTGTTAGGCAATGCACAGAAAGAGGCCTCTAAAGAAGGTAATTTGAGTGCAAAAGAGGCTCTCAAGAAGTTAGGCAGTGTGTACCTGCATCATAGGGACGTGTCAGCTCAGGAGGCTGTTTACAGGCTTAGTAATATGCATCTGAAAGAGTGCTCCAGGAAGGTCATGTTCATTCCCACTGGGGACAGATCTGTTAGGATGAGTTTGCCTTTAAGTGTTTAAAACAGAAGGCATCCGCTTCATTACACGGTTTTAGCATTGAAGACATGTGGATGACTAGCATTGTTGATCAATACAAGAACAGGCCTAATGATAGGGTTTTTGATGACACGTGTCTGGCTGCGTTTGTGTCCAAGTATTGTGTTCTCACTAAAAATGAGAAATGTAAGGGCGCTATTAAGTTAAATGGTGATTATGGTTTTGTTGCAAAGAGAACACGGATGCAACCAGCTGTAGTACATTATGCCCGCTTCTCTGAGACCAGAAGTCCAGAGTTGTTTCATCAGAGCATTTTGCAGTTTTTACCGTACCGTGTACATGCCCAGCTAAAACCTCCTAACTGTGTAACCTTTGAACTGTTTTACAATAACGGTTATGTGGACGTTAGTAATAAGTCCAGGCATTCTGTCAAGTCAGTTGTTGGTTTTAATAGATGGGAGTTTGAACTGGAAGCTGATGAATTGGAGCACGCTCAGAATCAAGTTGATAATGAGGGTGTTTTAGTAGATGCCTGGTGTGAACTGTGTCCAGAGGCTGAGCTGGAACGCTTGCAGTGTGTACAGGAAAGGAGAGAGAATGGACAGATTGTGAATGAGCATGTTGAAAATATTCTGGATTTGGCTGTTTACAGACAACAGGTTGGCCATTTAGAGAAGAATAATGTCATGACCAGAAGTGAGGGTTTGACATTAATTAGATCACTGAATGAAACCCAGCTGTCCATTTTTTATCAGGTCAGTGGTATTTGGATAGGGTAGCAGGTAAGAGGCCAGAGCCACTTCATGTATTAATTACAGGTGGTGCTGGCACTGGTAAGAGCCATTTGATCAAAGCTATTCAGTATGAGGCCGGGAGACTTTTGTCTACCGTTAGCCGTCATCCTGATAGCGTGTGTGTTTTGTTGACAGCTCCAACAGGCATTGCTGCATATAATTTAAATGCAGCAACAATACACAACACATTTAGCATTGGGAAGGATGTACGCTTCCCATACACTCTCTTGGGGGAAGAGAAGCTCACTTCTTTGAGAGCTAAGTTCAGTGATCTGCAAATTTTGATTATTGATGAGATCTCCATGGTAGATCATAATCTCCTGGCTTACATCCATGGAAGGTTGAGGCAGATCAAACAAACAGGTGATTTGGCGACGTTTGGAAATGTGCCTATACTTGCTGTCGGAGATTTTATCAGCTGCCTCCTGTTAAAGGAAAATCGTTGTACACTGACGATGTAACTGTGAACCTTAGGTCCAGCTTATTTAAGGTTGTTGAATTGACAACGATTGTAAAGCAGAAAGACAATATGTTTGCTGATTTGTTGAATCGGCTCAGAACCCATACTAAAGGGACTCCAATGCTGAACAGTGAAATAGAAATACTGAAAAATCGTGAAACGGGTGAAGTGAGCTCAGCTTTTCATATATTTGCTACAAATAGGCATGTAAATGAGCACAATGTTCAGCAGCTGCTTACAGTATGTCCCGAGTACGAGGAAATTCACGCTCAGGACTTTGTCAATAGTAAAAGAACTGGGAAATTGGAGTTGATGAGCGGCCATCACAGCAAGACATCTAATACATGTTTAGATGAAAAGTTGCTGCTGGGTAAAGGCGCTCGTGCAATGTTAATCAAAAATGTTGATGGTCTTGTCAATGGCGTATGTGGCATCGTAACGGATATTGTTTATCAGACTGGTTGTAAGTTTCCTCGAGTGGTTTATGTTAAATTTGAAGATGATAAAGTTGGTGCCCAGAGGAGGAAAAACAGTGCCCATACCCCAGTAGTTGTAGCTGGCTCGACAGGGATAGAACCTGAAGAGGAAAGAGCCACTGGTAAAGGTGGGATGCGCCGGCAATTTCCATTGAAACTTGCCTGGGCTTGTATAGCACATATACTGAGTACAAATGAAAAAGCACCACTTGAAAAAAGTCAATATTTATGTTCGAATGAACTTCAATATAATTTTTATACAACAACAACACTACAGTTACGTCACCCGACAAGCCAGGTGCAAGAAATGCGAGAATTTCAAGTTTAAGAATTTTCAACTGTAACGCTAGGCAATTTTTTGCAAAAACGCAACATCTTGCACGCACACCACGGGAAAAATGAATTTCACTCTGAATTTTTGCACACATTGCCTTTAAAAGCATGTGAATCCGAATAAAATTTCACTTCTTCACTGACACTTGTGAAACGTCGACACTATGCCGCGACTTACAGCCCCTGAACGGGAACGTGCCATAGGCATGCTTCAAATTGGCGCCAGCACCAGGGAAATTGCCAGACGACTACACTGCGCACACACAACGATCGCAAGACTCCATCAAAGGTTTTTGCAAACGGGGAGCACTCGGGACCGTCCTCGACCGGGTCAACAACGTGTGACAACGGCACGTCAGGACCGTCAGATCGTACGGGATCATGTCCGAGACCAAGCACTACCAGCGACAAGAACGGCTGCTCAAGTCCAAGGACGACGTGGATTCATTCACCCCAACACCGTTCGGAACCGTCTGTGAGCTGCAGGCCTGCGTGCACCACGTCCTTATTTCGGCCCCATATTGACGGATCATCACCGAAGCCAGCGTCTACAGTGGGCAAACAGGCACCAGAATTGGCGACTACGACAATGGCACGGTGTCATCTTTTCTGTCGAGTCACGATTTCACTTAAGGAACGCAGATGGCCGTATACGTGTTTGGCGGAGACGTGGTGAATGTT
Source organism: Gymnothorax reevesii (assembly GCA_029721435.1). Taxonomy (NCBI): domain Eukaryota; kingdom Metazoa; phylum Chordata; class Actinopteri; order Anguilliformes; family Muraenidae; genus Gymnothorax; species Gymnothorax reevesii. Next base: position 54,490,078 of record CM056575.1, read on the forward strand.
GTAACGCCGATTTCGACTTTTTTCGATTTCGATTTTGCTCCAAAACATGTGAAACTATATAATTATTTTCAAAATTGTTTTTCATGACACACCTTTGTGGTTTTACACCTCGATGGCAAATAAGATCAGAATCGGATGATTACTTTCAAAGTTATAGCCCAGACAACAAACATGTCGGACAGACTGACAGACGGACTGACCCCATTTTAATATCCCCCGCAACATAATTATGTCCAATGTAAAACATCTGGACATAACTGTTCACTGCAGTCAGCCCTCGACATTTAAAACAACTTTTTACTACTTTTTACTACTTACTACTACCACTACTACTACTACTACTACTACTACATCTCAATCGAAAGTTAAAAAAAAAAAATTGTTCAAAATAAAGTTTATTATAAAACAGAATGCGCTCTTGACATTTTATTTGACATTTGTGCCAGTTTATACCATGTCTTACATGTAGTAGAAATGATTGTGATTGCCAAAAGGAGCTACAGCTATCTATTGAATTCCATTACAATCAGTGCTTGAAGTGGACCGGAACGCAGCGGAACGCAGTTCCGGTACTTCTGTATTTTTATCATATGCGTTCCTGCACTTTGAAGTTGAACAGAACGCACCGGAGCACAGTTCCGGCACTTCTTTATTTTACATTACATTACACATTATATATTTTCATCAAAGATTGTGGTTCATTCGATAGCCTAGATTATTCCATTGTCTGGGTTGCTTGTCGTTCATTCACATGAGCGCACCAATAAAAGAAAATCCCACATTTGACAACAAATTGGTTGCCTAGCTACCACTTCTGAGTTATTGCCATAGGTACTGAGGGCGCTCATTCAAGTCTGCACTGCTGTGGTTGGCAAGTGGGACGTTACGGTCCAAACCACAGCTGTAAATGGTAAATGTTTGCTGCCAATATTAACTGCTGGATCGTAAAACACCTACTCGGTTATGAAGACAAGGAACACATCGTTGAAAAGACGAGACCGCGAGGATTCATCTGCAGTAAGTCGATCATAATTTTATATCCACTCAGGGAATTCCTATGTGGTCCTATGTGTATGTGCACTCTATGGGACAGCTTTGAATCTCCTGTCACTCTGTGAAATGACAATAAAGGCGTTCTATTCTATTCTATTCTATTAAGTGCGACCAAGACGGGTCCAGTGTTGTTGTTTGTGCTAACATAAGCTAGCTAGCCACCAGCATGAAAAATAATTCAATGACTTGCCAACTGGTTCGCAAAACCTGCTCAACGAGCTCTCAATAAAGGATTTTAAACTAACATCACAATCTAACCAGCCAAGACGCTGGAACAGTGTTTCGTCCTTTTAACTCTAAAGCACAAAACACTTCTCAGTCGTCGTTGGCTGGTGGTACGATAATTATTATGCAGTTCTGTGTTGCTATTAAGAGTTTGAGCAGGCTTTGCAAACTATCCTATGTTGTTTGACCGGTGACTTCTAGCCAGACAATCCAAACAATGACATGAATAAAGTGCTCTGATATATATATATATATATATATATATATATATATATATATATATATATATATATATATATATATATATATATATATATATATATATATATATATATATATCGCATGCTTGCATTCTATTCTCATAAAAGCCGCTTGCACACTGGACGCGAAACAAATTTTTCGCACGACTGATTACAGACAAAGTCAATGTAAAGACGCGATAGTCGGACAGGGTTTTAATATAGCTCCGTGTCCGAAAGTCAGAAAAGTTCTAATTTTTCCGAGTATTCCAGGAATTATTAGATGTGTAAACTTGGCCATGTTTGTGTTCGACCTTCACAAAATGCAAATTGATAGCTATCGACTTTTCTTGGTCTTTTTAGCCTATTCGTCTGTTTTCGTTGAAGATAGACAGCAGTCTTTATTCGGTCTTCCTTTTGAAAATTAGTCAGATGGACCGAACAGATTCACGCTTTATTTCCACAGCAGAGATAAAATAGTGCTTGCAATCAGAGAGCAAATCAATTCCATGACCATTGAGAGTGTGAAGAAATTATCGCATGCACGATCAAGACTGTCCGCCGGGAAATGCAAAATACTCCATGTCCACCAGCCAGCAAAAAGTAAAAGTATTGATATGAGAACAGATTTATAACGAAATAAAGAATAAAAACCAACAAACAGGATATCCAACAAAGATGACCCGCCAATAAATAAATCGCAGTGTTCATTGGATGTTCTGTTGTTAAAATGTTTCTTTTAATTCTTTATTTCGTTATCAATCTGTTCTAATCGTCTTCTTTTTTTTGGCTGTCAGACACGGAGGCATTGTACATTGTGTCGCGCCAGTGTTGACTCACTTTATTGAGCGGAGCTTAAACAGAAACATTGATTGAAATCCTCGGTACTCATCTTGAAGAACTGAGCCCTCTTGTCAAAACATTCACGTTTAATATCTTAAAGAGTCAGCAGATTTGAAGAAATTAAAAACAGTAATAGACTGTCAGACACGGAGAAAAAACTTAAACATCTTGACAATACGGTTGTGGTTCTTACTCCAGCTGCCCACATGCTAAAGGTTCATTCAAAAATAGGCCTAATATCAGAATTATTGTGAAAACACATCTGTTTAAACAAGTACTGTAGCACAAAATGAAAAGAGTAGAGCATTGTCCTTAAGAGCCATGTTTGCTAAATGCATGAATGTAAAAAAACGTTTTAAGTTTCCAATTTAAAAAATAACGTGTTTTCAACTTTTCAACTAACCCTAAACCTTTTTTAATGACCGGGATGGTTCTCAGAAAATCAGGGTTCCTGCACTTCTTTTTTCCCACTTCAAGCACTGATTACAATGGCTTTTGCCGTAACGCTTTAATGTGTCAATGATTTGATTACTAGTCTACAGTGTATGAGGGGGGGAGGAATGTCCTGTTTTAATCAGTAAAGACATACCCATGTAAAATCACGAGAGGAACCAAAATTCATATAATGTTTGCAACAAAGCATGAAGACTTGGAGTACTAAACCAAGTGAGAAGAAAAAGAGGTAAAACCTGCTGGGAGTAATGATGAAAGGTGGGCAACAGAAGGTTACATTTGTCCATTAGGTAACACTGAGTTTAACATGTTGATGTGTTAATGTGAAAAGATGGGCAGAGAATCATGGAGTTAATCATTGATGTTCCCTGACCAAGGATGGAACTCCTCACCAAGGTATGCGGTCATGTCGAGCATGAAATGCAAGACTGTTTTAAAAAAAAAAAAAAAGTAGGAAGATATTTTTATGGTCATAGCACAGTCAACACTACAATGAATTTGAAATATTGTCATAGACAAAAAAAAAAAAATTTAAGTGTATTTATACTAAATGAATTGGATTTTTGGTCTTTTTCCTATTTTTCAGTCTAGTGTGACCATTAGATGTCAAACACCATGACAAAAGTAGAGACCTAATACGATGGGAAAACGCGGATCAGCTGGTGGAGTTATAGCCAAAAACTGGTGCCTCTCAGAAAGAGGGGGATAAAAATGCAAAAATCAAAGGAAGAAGTCCTGGAGCTCACAGTTATATAAGGCGATTTATTAAGGTGCAGGTGACTAACATTTCGATACAAGGTCTTCTTCAGAGGCAAAGAGGAAGAAGACCTTGTATCAAAACATTAGTTACTTGCACCTTAATAATAGGTCGCCTTATATAACTGTGTGCTCCAGGACTTCTTCCTTTGATAAAAGTAGTTCATAACACACCCTACTTGTTAATACAAGTAGGGTGTGTTATGACCATACCTGATGGAGTTATACTGAATTGATAAGTGATGGTGAAGGATCAAAATTGCAATGTCAATGAAATATTTGAAGTGAGAGATGGCTATCAGATATGTAAGTCCGTCATCAAGCTTCTGCAGAGAGAAACTGCTGGGAGCAACAAAAATGCAATAATTAATTCATCCAGTAGTAGGTACATTAAGCCAAACCAAATATGTGCACACAGATGTGTTCAGGGGCAGATGATGATCACACAGATCAAATTTCAACAATGCATCATGAAGTTATGAGGAGTTGAGGTCCACAGTGAATGTTTCTTCCACCAGGTGGTGCTACAAGCATAACTAAATGTGGGCAGGTGCGTTCAGGGATGACCACTCCTCCCACGGGAAGTTTCGAGCAAATCAGACAATGCATGAAGGATTTATACCAAGTTAATGTTCCATGGCAAAGGATGAAAAGTTGCCGTTAGGACCACTGGCACCCTGCAACATGACAGGACACGTGTCACTGTGGAGATTCAACAATTTGATCGTCACATGACCACAAAATGTAGTCCTGTCATGTCAGGAGCTTTACGTTGGTGTTTAGTGCTGAAAACAATGCTACCTGTTGCCACAAGGGAGCGCCACAAGCAAAATTGCCTATGAGCATATGGAGACCTTGAGGTAGGGCTCATGTCATATACAGAAATGTTTAAGCAGATTGGATGAATTTTGGGAGAGAAAGATCTGCTTGAATATGCACGGAGAGGGATCAGAAATAGTGAAACCACAGCAGCCACATCCTTCGACCTAAAGACATCCAGAGCACAACTTTTGATCAGCATAATCTCTGGATGATCTGTAAAAAATGTGAAAACAAATGCCTTGGACAAGTTCGTAAAAATACAACATGGAAATCATGCCAAAATGACAAGTGAAAGTCAATATGCCCGACTTCCTGTTTGGAGTAGACGATTGGTAGAAGACACTTTTTGGTGTGTCTGGACATACACATGGGTATCAATTTTCATCATCCAACTCCAAAACAACCCTATGAGTAGGAGTTTTTGCACATTTCTGGGAAGCACTAGAGAGGCATTTTGCTCCCCCAGGGGTGACGCCCCTATAAGATGTAAGAACTTGCCACCCGTGACCCGAGCATCAATTTTTCTGATGACACAACTTCATTAAAGACATCAAAAACTCAAACATATTTTCATGGCGAGGAATCAAAACTTGACACGTCGCCACACACACGCCATTACTCGTAGCTTCACAGCATTCATAATGTATCCTCATCAACTTGGTCTGTATGTTTTAAAGGATGAATGAAGTAAATAAGTTAAGCTACTGTTCAGCTATGTGTCATCAGTACAAGTGAAAGTAAAAACTGGTCACTTCCTGATAGCAGCCACGCCCAATGACCAACACACATGCTGAGCACATTTAATCAACATCGTCTCTTGATGATCTGTAATAAATTTTAACTTGATTGGACAAATTCTCTTGGAGGAGTTTGTTAAAATACAACGTGTGGAAATCAGGCCAAAATGACACTTAATGTCAAAATGGCCGACTTCCTGTTTGGAGTGGACCAATGGTCCTGAGACTTTTTTATGCATCTTGGCAACAAACACATGCACCAATTTTCACCCTTCTACTCCAAAAAACTCCTATGGGGAGGGGCCTTTGAAATTTTCAACATAAGGGGCTATAGAGGCATTTGGTCCCCACATGGGCGATGCTCCTATCAAATGGAAGAGCTCGCCACTCTTAACCTGTTGTAACCTCCATGTTGTAAAAGGGGAATGACATTGACAAATTCAAGAATGTGTAATCAGTACAAATGATAGTAAAAATTGGTCACTTCCTGTTATCGGCCACGCCCACTGATCTACACACTTGAAGAGCACAACATTTGATCATCATGATCTCTCGCTGATTAGTAATAAATCTGAGCTTGATTGAAAGAAGTCTCCGGGAGGGGTTCGTTAAAATACAACATTTGGAAATCAGGCCAAAATAATACATTAAAATCAAAATGGCCGACTTCCTGTTTGGAGGAGACAAATAGGGCTCTAATTTCCTGGCGCAGCGCAGGTGGCGTAGCGAAGCGCAGCCCGCGCAGTGGTAATTTCGTAGGGCGCAGCCCGCGTAGTGGTAATTTCGTGAGGCGCGCAGCCTTCGGTAGACCAAGGTGCGCCGAGATGGGTGTGGCGGCGTAGTAGGGGGAGGTGTCACATGTTCATCAAGACGCAGTGACAATCTCGTAGAAAAAGTCTCCGCTGGAGTTGCGCAGAAAACTCGCCAACTCCAACCTAGTTTAATTTCCGTGCAGTGGTAATTTGGCTGACCGGCGCAGAGAGCGCACACGTCACCGAAATCTCACAGGCAGTTTTACAGAATGTCAGGCACATTTCAATGCAAGAAATAATTACAGGAAGCACGATTTAATGTAACTATCTGAATAAGGACATAAATTATTGTATCTATATCGATTGTCCTGATGTCAGATTAAAGGCGGTTGCCACGCGTAATGGAAACTTGACCGGGCTTAATCAACGCAGCTGAATCTGTGATGCAAACTAACGACTTCACATCTTTCTCAGCCAACCACAAACTGTATATAATCGAATGCTTGCGTTCTATGCTCATTAAAGCCGCTTGCACACTGGACGCGAAACGAATTTTTCGCCCGACTGATTACAGACAAAGTCAATGCAAAGACGCGATAGTTGGACAGGGTTTTAATATAGCTCCGTGTCCGAAAGTCATAAAAGTTCTAATTTTTCCGAGTATTCCAGGAATTATTAGACGTGGAAACTTGGCCATTTTTGTGTTCGACCTTCACAGAATGCAAATTGATAGCTATCGACTTTTCTTGGTCTTTTTAGCCTATTCTTCTGTTTTCTTCAGTTGAAGATAGCCAGCAGTCTTTATTCGGTCTTTCTTTTGAAAATTAGTCGGATGGACCGAACAGATTCACACTTTATTTCCTCAGCTGAGATAAAACAGTGCGTGAGCAAATCAATTCCATGACCATTGACAGTGTGAAGAAATTATCGCATGCACGATTAAGACTGTCCGACACGAAATGCAAAATACTCCATGTCCACCAGCCAGCAAAAAGTAAAAGTATTGAAATGAGAACAGATTTATAACGGGATATCCAACAAAGATGACCCGCTAAAAATAAATCCCAGTGTTCATTGGATGTTCTGTTGTTAAAATGTTTCTTTTTATTCTTTATTTCGGTATCAATCTGTTCTAATCGTCCTCTTTTTTTTTTTTTTAGCTGTCAGACACGGAGGAATTGTACATTGTCCCATGCCAGTGTCGACTCGCTGAGCAGAGCTTAAACAGAAACATTGATTGAAATTCTCGGTACTCATCTTAAAGAACTGAGCCCTCTTATCAAAACATTCACGTTTAATATCGACAAGAGTCAGCAGATTTGAAGAAATTAAAAACAACAATAGACTGTCGGACACGGAGATTTATTAAAACCCTGTCAGACTTTCGGGCACAAGACGCAATCTGCCGAGCGAAAAATTCGTTTCGCGTCCAGTGTGCAAGCGGCTTAATACAAGGCTACTATTATTGTCACTTCGGTTTTATCGTCTTCAGTGGGGAAAAGGAATACAGCCTGATTGCTATGATCTCGTGCGGAGTTAAGATCGCATATTGAAAATAAATGTGTCACGTATCTTGCATTGTTGTCCATGCATGTTAATCCCAAAATTTAAAGCAGCAACAGTTTGTAATTCATGGGAACACGCTATCCATCGTTTCTCTTGCCAGTGAGCAATATTTGACTCGGCTGTGTCGCCTTCTTTGCCAACGTGCGCTGGAAGGAGGGGCAGAGGCGGGACAGAGGAGTTCTTGCGCCAGGCTACGCCGGGCACGAAATTGCCTCATACGCCTGGACACACCCCGTTGGCGCGGCGCACCCCCCATGCACCGCGCCTGCGCTGCGCCTACGCCTGGTCTACGAAATTAGAGCCCATAATGTCTGTGACTTTTTTGTGCATCTTGGCCAAATACAAAAAAAAAATAAATACAACAGAGCTCGTAACAATATGTGTACCAATTTTCATCTCGCTACTCCAAAAAAACCACTATGGGTAGGGGTTTTTGTAAATTTCAAGGGGGCCCTATCAAAGCATTTTTCTGCCTTAATGGGCAACGCCCCAATCAGATGAAAGAGCTCGCCAACCTTGACCTGCCTATCAATTTTTATGATGATATGAGTTTTGTAAATACATCAAAAAACCAAACGTATTTTCATGGCGAGGGATGGATAGTCGCCGCATCACTACACAAACGCCATTATGCGTAGCTTCCCAGCATACAAAAGGTAGCTGCACCAATTTGTTCTGCATGTAATAGAAGTGGAATGAGGTTGATGGGTTCAACGATGAGCCATCAGTACAAGTGAAAGTGAAAACTGGTCACTTCCTGTTAGCAACCACGCCCACTGGCCTAAAGACATGCAGAGAACAACTTTTGATCAGCATGGTCTCTAGATGTTTACTAATAAGTCTGGTGTTGATTGGATGAAATCTCTCGGAGGAGTGTGTTAAAATACAATATGTGGAAATAAGGCAAAATGACAAGTTAAAATCAAAATTGCCAACTTCCTGTTTGGAGGAGACAAATGATGTCTGTGACTTTTTTTATGCGTCTTGGCCAAATACACGTGTACCAATTTTCATCTTTCTACTCCAAAAAACCCCTATGGGGAGGGGTTTTTGAAAATTTCAAGGGGGCGCTATCGAGGCATTTTGCTGCCCTCATGAGCAAAGCCCCAATCAGATGTGAGAGCTTGCCACCCTTGACCGGCATATCAATTTCCATAATGATATGAATTCATTAAGAACATCAAGCGTATTTTGATGGCGAGGGGTCCATTGTCACCGCATCGCCACACGGACGCCATTACTCGAAGCATCACAGCATTCGTAAGGTAGTTTAAGCAACTTCTTCTACATGTTGTACAGGGGGAATAATGTTGATGAGTTCAACTATGTGTCATCAGTACAAGTGAAAGTAAAAACTGGTTACTTCCTGTTAGTGGCCACGCCCACTGACCTACAGACCTGCAGAGCACAACTTTTGATCAGCATGGTCTCTCAATGTTTTTTAATAAATCTGGTTTGGAATGGATGAAATCTCTAGGAGGAGTGCGTTAAAAAACGTCCAAATAGTGGTTTATGTATTTTTTACTTAATTTTCAATGAAGTTTAATGTCCCCCCTAGAAGGGGAGAACGATGATCAACGCTAGCGACGATCGTCTTGCGGTCTAATAGGAGGAATTTTAAAGTATTTTCTGGCCTTTGAGAAAACAGATGCTCTCTTATCCTGAATAAAGGCCTAGCCAATTCTATAGATTTAGCATTAGTAAGTAATGTACCAATTTGCACAAAAATCTGCTTTTAGAAAAATGTCAAATACTGTGAAATTAAAACACCAAATATACTGCAGGATAGCCAACATCTTCGCAAGAAAGCAAAAATATTCAATCATGAAGACAATATGAATTGAAAGTACAGTCACTGCATAATGTACAGTATATGTTGAAATACAAATTGCAGACATAGAATTAATGGGCTTTGGGCAATATTCTGGGAGGAGTGCTTCAAGAATTGGGTGGAAGTGTTGGGAGCCATATTTAGTTATGCCAGTCATATTCAAGATCTGCTGAAGACATTGTATGAACCTCCAACACTTGTAGCTTCAAATTTTACGAGTGATGATTAAATGAGAACTATCTTCATAGTTCTCTCTCCTTCTTTCTTTCGCTTTCTCATTCTCCTTACTCCCTTCCAAAATGTTTCTCTGTCCTCTTCTCTCCCTCCCAATCTATCTCTTCCTCTCTGCTGCCAAAAGAAAACTAAAATGCTCTTCAGCAGGTTTTACTTATACTCATCCAAGTGTTTGCCTTTTTGTTTTTATCAGTTTTTCGCTTGCCTAGCAGCATCAAGTTGTCACATTGTGTTTCTCTCTTTTCTGGTCATTTATCGAATGGGCACGTCCAACACAAAATAGTGGCCTTCACAGCATGCCCATAGGAAGAAAACATAATTGCTTTTCAAAGGAGTTTGTTTATTTATTCATTCATATATTTATTGCTTTTTCCATCAGTATTTTTCCCCTTTGGCCTACTTCGCAAGATCTCATTATCAGGAATTAGTGCCTCTCTCTTCCACTGTCGTTTATCAAGTGGGCACATCTATTGGCAGTCTCGTCGGCATTGGGGGCTTGATCCATGAGGGAGAAAGGAATGAGCGAACGAGGTGGGAAGCATCTGACTGAGCACTGTTGCATGACACAAACTACTCAGAGGGACATGTTGAACAAACTTCAAAGCCGAAGGTGCGCAGGGGCCATATAATACCAGTGAGAGCAAAAGACCTGGGGTTCTGCTGCAGGCCTGAATGTGAGCCACTGCACTTTTATTCCACTACAGAGTGTGATCTGGGGGAAGGACTGCTCAATATAATAAACTGCCTGCCATCCTTCCATTGATAAATTGCTTATTCCTGGTTAAGGTGATGAGGAGGGCTGCAGCATGCTCTGGGTGAGAGGCAAGAACATCCCTATACTCAATTTGAGCTCTTCTGTTATCCTAACCTTAACCTGCATCATGTTGCTGGACTGAGGGTGGATATACCGCAGGGAAAATAAGTATTGAGCGCGTCAACATTTTTCTCAGTAAATATATTTCTAATGGGGCTATTGACATGAAAGTTTCACCTGATTATGGTGACAAACTAAGTAATCCACACATACAAAGAAATCAAAACAAATAAATTCATAAATTATGTTGTGTAATAAAGTGGAATGACACAGAGAATAAGTATTGAGAACATTGTGATGTGAATATAGGCCACTAGATGGCAGTATTTACCTTTTTTTGTTGAGCCCAGACTGGAGATAGGTTTGGGTATGTTTTAGGCATGTCTGGGACAAGTCCCAGAGAAAAATAAAAAGAAAGCCTAAAAGGTGGGAGGGGTCTGCAAAAGAATATATAAGGAGTAAAATTGAGACAGTAAAGTAATAGGAGAAATTGCAAGGAGAAGGATACATGTGACCAGACCTGTCATTCTGTTCCAAGACCTGTAAAGCTTTAAGTGGATTTTTGCCAGTGTTCGAGCATTTTCCTCACCCAGGACATCACTAAGCAACCCACCAAAGGGACTGTAAATATTTCTGTTTTTGTAAATAATCAATCTTGGTCTGTAGAATTGAGTAGTTTGTTGTTAGTTGCTTTTGTTTAATTAAATGTGTTTTAGTTTTAAAATTTTTGTCTGTCATCCTTTGCTGTCGTTAATGTCATAACAAATTGGGGCCATAACAACATGAAGAAAAGGATTGTTGAACTTGTTGAACTACAACCCCAATTCCAAAATAGTTGAGACAAAGTGTAAATTGCAAATAAAATCAAAACGCAATGACTTTCAAATCACATCAACCAGTATTTAATGCACAATAGAACAGAGATAACATAGCAAATTTTGAAACTGAGAAATTTTACAATTTTATCCTAATGAGCTCATTTCAAATTTGATGGCTGCTACAGGTCTCAGAAACGTTGGGACAGGGGCCTGTTTACCATGGTGTAGCATACCCTCTTCTTTTAAACACAGAGTGGAGGCATCTGGGCATTGAAGTGTGAGGGGGCGTGAGCCGCGCGTGTGCTAAAGACAATTGCCGAAACCTTCTGAAAGCGACTTGAATTGATCAAGGCGCCACTGGATATCTAGTGCGGTGTCAACTAGCAAAGGGAAAAATTAAAACAATGAATCCTCTCGCCCCACAGAAACGGACTAGAGAAATACCGAACTTCGGTGTAAACTCTAAAGGAACTAACCTCACTGACTCGCCCTGCACAGAGTTCGGCTGCCGTCTTAACTAAGAAAAGAAAGCGATACGGTTCAGGTAAACAGCCAAGAGAAGCACTATAGAATCCCAACTAATACCTTGCGAGGATTTGAAGAAACAAAAGGAAATTTAAATAATTGGTCTCGCTACCTCCTCCGTGTTGCAGGGCAACACGAAGTACCTGCTGGGAACCCAAAGTCACAAACGCTGCGTGCTCTGCTCCTTTCGTGACTCCAATTACCCAGCTACCAGTAAGACTTAGGAAACCACCTAAGAAGAGTACTATGTGATCTGTCAAACGGTCTATGAAAGAATGACGATCAAGCGCTGATCAGCTGGAGACCCCTCCCAGAAATAGGTCTCCTGCAGGGTGGAGCCCAGTCACCAAGCCCTTCAGCGCACAGCAGAGCTGAGTGTTGCACGAGGCAATTAAGGACTTGATCAAAATAAGCTGGTCTGGCTGCAATCCGCAGCCAACCATAACATGAGGAGACAAGTTTCTTGAGTTTAGCCATTGTAATTTGATCCCACTCATGTTAAATACAGCTTTTCAGCTGATGGCAAGTTTTAGGTCTCCTTCGACGGACTTTTCATTTAATTATGTGCCTAATGTTCTCAATTGGTGAAAGACCAGGACTGCAGGCAGGCCAGTTCAGCACACAGACTCATCTACTACGAAGCCATGCTGTTGTAAGAGCTGCAATGTGTGGTTTTGCATTGTCCTGCTGAAATACACAAGGCCTTCCCTGGAATAGATGTCGTCCGGAGGGGAGCATATGTTGCCATAAAACCTTTATATACCTTTAAGCATTCATGGGGCTTTTTAAAACATGCAAGTGTCCCACACCATATAAACTAATATGTCCCATACCATCAGAGATGCTGGCTTTTGAACTGATCGCTGATAACAGGAGGGGTGGTCTTTCCCCTCTTAAGCCTGGAGGACACAACAAGAATGTCAAATTTGGACTGGTCTGACCACAGATCACTTTGCCACTTTGCTACAGTCCATTTTAAATGAGCCTTGGCCCATAGAACACGGCGGCGCTTCTGAATCATGCTCAAAAATGACTTCCTACAGTATTTGCATGATAGAGTTTAACGTGGCATCTGTGGATGGCACAGCGGACGGGGTTTACAGACAGTTGTTTCTTGAAGTATTCCTGGGCATATTTAGTAATGTCAGTGACAGAATAATGCCGGTGAGTGATAGAGTATCGTGTGAGAGCCCGAAGATCACGAGCATCCGGTAGAGGTCTCCGATCTTGTCCCTTACGCACAGAGATTCTTCCAGTTTCTCTGAATCTTTCGATGATGTTATGCACTGTCAATGATGAGACCTTCAAAGCCTTTGCAATTTGACATTGAACATTGTTTTTAAAGTATTCCACTATTTTTTTACGCAAGCCTTCACAGGTCGAAGAGCCTCAGGCCATCTTTACTTCTGAGAGTCCCAGGCTCTCTAAGACATCCCTTTTATAGCCAATCATGTTACATGCCTGATGTCAGATATCTTAATTACTTGCTACATGTTCTTTCAGCTAATTCTCTTATATATTAATTGATTTTTCAGCCCTTTGTTGCCTGTGTCCCAACTTTTTTGAGACCTGTTGCTGCCAATAAATTTGAAATAAGCTCATTTTGTGGATAAAAATGTAAAATGTCTCAGTTTCAACATTTGAAATGTTCTCTATGATCTATTTTGTAACATATTGGCTCATGTGATCTGAAAGTCATTGGATTTGTGAAGGCTGGTGATTTGAGATGCCAAACGCAGCGACCAGAATAAAAAGGGCAACACGCAGTTGAGAGAGAGAAACACAAATAAAATAGGAGGGCAAGACTCGCGGTTCCAACGGACCTAGATGTTGTCCCAGGCAAGAAAGCAAGTCGAGCTTGATAGGACGAAAAGAAAGGGAAGAGATAAAGATTCTCCTACTATCTGGAACTTCTCAAATAAGCAGCTAAGCCCTAAACAACTCTCTTACTAGAGACCTTACTGGCTAAAGTGCAAACATGACATTGACACTCCAGCAAGGGAAGTGAGGCGGAACTAGGGCTTAAATAGAATCTGGGCGACGCCCCCAATTAATGCCAGCTGGCCCAGGAATCCAATTGAGAGCAAAACGATATCGTCCCGGACGATAGCAACAAAGAAAGCTCTCAAAGCCTGAAACCATGACAGCATTTTTATTTTATTCACAATTCACACTTCGTCCCAACTATTTCTGTATTGGTGTTGTTTTTGCCCATGCAGTCTTTCCCTAAGTGATGAAGCCCTTTTCATCTTTACGTCTCAAAGACTTTTTACACTCAATCATGATGCTGACCTGTTTTGTGGTCATTAAACCTTATTTGCAGTGAAATGTTCCACTAGGTGTATTCTTTGGCATCATTCTACTTTTCCTGTTTTTTGCAGCCCCTGTCCCAAATTTCTAGAAATGAGTACCTGGCATCAAATTTAAAAAATGAGCGGATGGTTTTCAGAAGTTTCAGTTTCAGCATTTGAAATGTTGACTTTGCACTAGTTTCAATTAAATGGAGCTTTGCGATAGTTCAGTCAGGAAGACTTCCCCTTGCACTCGTCAACCTGTCACTCGTAAATTTACGCAGTCAATGTCAGCTGATGTAGCAGCTGATCTCTTCTATCCAACTGGGGTTCACCTCAATCGCGTCCCTAGCCAATCATTCTGCTGCTGTCTTTTTTTAAAAAAATGTCATTTTCTCCACCCTAGTTCACCCATGCTGCCGTTCGCTGACCAACCTCCTCCCCAACGCTACCCTTCTCATCGGACCTTCTGTTCCACTGCCCCATCTCCACCAGCCATTAGCCACCACTGCCACCATTGTCTGGACTCTTCGAGGGATTTCCTGCTGCTGCTCCGAGCAGTGCTCCTGCTCTACGAGTCTCCCCGAAGAGTCCAAGTGCCAAATACTTGTTTTATTCTAAGCATGTCTCCCCTTTATGCTCAAAGCAAAATAAATGTATTCCTGATTCCACTCGAGTCTCTCGTGATTGAAATATAGGTTTTAAATATACATTACATTTGCAAATCATTGCATTCTGTTTTTATTTACATTTTACACACCATCCCAACTTTTCTGGTAATGGGGTTGTATTATGCTCAAGTGTTCCCTAGAGCGAGAGAGAGCAAGAGAGAGTTGGGGGGGGGGGAGCTAATGAAACTTAATTCTAATTTTTTGACAGTATGTATCTAATGATATTGATTTGTCAATGTTCTTCTGAAGAATTCTGGAGCACAAGCTGTTAATAAAATATTGTGTTAAGAAAAACTCAGTGTTGGTACATGAATGATTAATTCAGTTTGATCTCTCTGAAAAATCAAAAATTCCAGTTGAATCATTGTGCTGGTTTATGCTTTTAATCTCTGTCGAAAGACTTAGGTCATACAATAGAAGGGTGTGGTTGAAATCGGCCTAAGGTGCCAAGAATTAGTTTTTTTAGCTTTTGTCAGACTTATATTTATACGTAAATTAAACAGCCAATGATTCAGACCAAGGACTCCTTGAGAAATGTTATAACTGCAGTGATCTGATTGGTAGGTATCTGAGTGATGGCTGAAGCCAGCCAACTCAGTGGCAGTTTAAGATAAGGCGTAATTCGGTCTGCCAAAGATTCTGAGTGCAGTATCAGATCGCTTGCAGATTCAAATAAGGTCATGTACTTGTACAAGTACATTCTAATGTACAAATAAGAGAATTCTCTTAAAATGTCACTCGATATGTTAGACACATAATCAGTTGCACCTTTACAATATAATGGTATAAAATAAAGTTAACACAACTATATATGCCTTGATTTTTACCACTGCACTGACAACCTTATGAAATTACAGTTTTTAATTGATGAATGTGTTTTTCTTAAACCCTATCTGTAGGGGATAGTATAATGAGGCTACAATAGAGTGACATCACAATTACCCACAGACGAATATGGGATCACAAGTAAGTCTACTTGCCAAATTAAAACTGCAAGAAAGCACTGAAATGACTAATGCAGAAAGTCTGACAAATAAATGCCTCATTGCTGTTGTTTCCCAAGTCTTCATTGCTGTTGTATCCCAACTTCGCTGGAACGGTGAATCAAGCTTCAATACCATTGCTCAGACTTGGGAGGCTGGGGGGTTGATTGTGTGGGGAGGGAGCTGGCAGTGGGGCTGTGCGCTAGCAGGTGGGTTTGCTGACAGACTGTTATTTATATATTTATAGCAAACTGATACTGTATTTACGTGGTTTTGCCTCAGTGATGGAGTCGAGGGCTGGAGCAGAGGCTTTGGCATAGAGATTGTGGGTGGGGGAAATGATTATGATGACAGTTTATACAAGCGAGCAATGATTTTATTACAAATTATACAAGCTGAACAAAACGTTATGCAGTTTGGATGGCATTTTTAGCAAAAAGTACGACAAAGTAAAAAATAGAACATAGCTGAATCTACTGAATCAGCAAAGAAATGGCTTGATTTAATCGGACCCCAAAAAATAACATTTGAAATTAAATATCTCAGAAACTAAAAAGCAAATCAAAAATCTGTACAGATGCAACGAAATTCAGGACAAGCTAAATTTTTTAAAGTTTGAAAGGAATTAATAGCTTAAATGGTGTAGGAGGGGTTAGTCGGTCAAATTTAGGTGAAAGAAGAAAAAGAATAAGAAGAAGAAGAGAAGCGAGAGTGCTGCTTCACACACAATTCATTAATGTGAAGCCTAAGGAGGACAGAGACCTCATTTTCATTCAAATGAAAAGCAACTAAGCAGAGTCATCAAATAATTTCGGTGAATTGGGTTCATTAAAATTTGTCCAGCAGAGGAAAAGAGCAGGGCACCACATGCTGAGATAATTCTTGGGATGGTTACATCATTTATTTAATTTGTTGGAAACAAGACCTTCATTTTATGATGCCATCTGTGATGGGTGTTGTCTAATAGGGCTGTGAGAAGGATCCTGCAACTACAAACACAATTCTGAAATAGTTGGGACGAAGTGTAAAGTGTAAAATACGATGTCTTTCAGATCACATGAGCCAATGTAATTAGCTCTGCCAAGGAGGTAATGTTTTTGCCTGGGTTTGTTTGTTTGTCTGTTGGTTTCTAAAATAACTCTAAAAGTTATGGACAGATTTTGATGAAATTTTCAGAGAAGATGGGTATTAAGTCAAGGAACAGGTGATTATATTTTGGGATATCTAGGCCAAAGTACTGCTGAGATATACGGCAAAGTTCAAGATTTCAAGTCTTTCCAAGGGGCTGGAGTTGCAATCGCCGTGCTTTTGGGTTTTGCAGCCCCCTGGCGGAGGTCTGCACTCTCGGAGTGCTTTTCTAGTTTACAGTAGTACATTTTTATCCACAAAATGAGCTCATTTCTAATTTTCTGGCTGCAGCAGGTCTCAAAAAAGTTGGGACATAGGCAAAAAGGCCCGAAATAGCAACTAATATATAAGAGAATCAGCTGCAAGAGCATTTAGCAAGTAGTTACATTAACTGGAATCAGGTGTGTAACATGATTGGCTATAAAAGGGATGCCTTAAAGAGAAGTAAAGATGGCCAGAGGCTCTCCTACCCATGAAGGCTTGCGTAAAAAAAATTGTGGAATACTTTAAAAACAATGTTCCTCAACATCAAATTACAAAGGCTTTGGAGGTTTCATCATCGACTGTGCAAAACAGTGCATAACATCGTCAAAAGATTCAGAGAAACTGGAAAAATCTCTGCGTAAGGGACATGGCCGAAGACCTTTACTGGATGCCCGTGATATCAGGCTCTCAGACGCCACTGCATCACTCACCGGCATGATTCTGTCACTGACAATATTAAATGGGCCCATGAATACTCAAAGAAACCACGGTCTGTAAACACAGTCCGCCGTGCCATCCACAGATGCCAGCTAAAACTCTATCATGTAAAAAGGAAGCCATTGTTGAGCATGATCCAGAAGTGCCACTATGTTCTGTGGGCCAAGGCTCATTTAAAATGGACTGTAGCAAAGTGGCAATGTGTTCTGTGGTCAGACGAGTTCAAATTTGGCATTCTTGTGGGAAATCTTGGGCGTCGTGTCCTCCGGGCTAAAGAGGAGAAATATCACCCCTCCTGTTTTCAGCGCTCAGTTCAAAAGCCAGCATCTCTGATGGTATGGGGATGCATTAGTGCATATGGTGTGAGAAATTTGCATGTTTTAAAAAGCACCATGAATGCTGAATGGTATATAAAGATTTAGAGCAACATATGCTCCCCTCCAGACGACATCTATTTCGAGGAACAGTACAATGCAAAACCACATACTGCAGCTAATAAAACAGCATAGCTCATAGTAGAAGAGGCTGTATGCTGAACTAGCCTGCCTGCAGTCCTGATCTTTCTCAATATTCATATTGAGAATATTTGGTGCATAATTAAACGAAAAGTCCATCAAAGGAGACCCAAAACTCTCCAGCAGCTGGAGGCCTGTATTAAACAAGAGTGGGATTAAATTTCAAATGTGAGGTTTTACGAAATGAAGACTTGACGTAAGTTCTGATAGGCCATGGAGTCAAGCCTACTATCAGAGGAGCAGCTACCTGCTAGGGAGTCACCTGAGAAACGCATGACTGTCACCTGATCTAGCCGCCAGATGATTGCTTGGCCGGTAATATACTATTCTACTAAAGCTCGCCTTCAGGAAGCTGCTCCTCCGTGCGCTAGCTCAACAAGGTGTGTGGTAATCACTATCGCTGCAGACTTCTGTAGCAATGTTTATATTGGCTACCGGAGTCAATGTTACTCTGGTGTATGATGTCATGTTTTGCTCTAGCTTTTTCTATGCTGGGAGTGCACGGTGATGAAGGCCAGCACGCGCAAGCTTATTTGTCTTAAAATGTGGCTTGTTTGAAACATTGCCCTATGTGTTTGCGGAGTCTTGTGTAATTGGCGTCATTTGTCAAACCGTAAATTCAGAGCAGCGCATGCTAATCCGGATGCAGCACGAGTGCTCGTTATTTTCAGTTCTCCCTTGGCAAGGCAACACTCATTGTTAGTCACTAAATAATTTCTCAACGGCAACAATTGCGATCTACTCGCCTATTGCGAATTGCCACTGCTCGAAAGCGGTCTTGTCCGGATGTCGAAAGAATGTGGATGCTTTTAAAACGCTGCAAGTGTACTGTGGTTTTGTCCCAATCGGCAACGTGGTAATTGAACCTGTATGTTTTGCAAACATTTAATGGAAATGGCGCCGTGCTTGCGATTCAGTACAGTAGTATCGCATTTTGTGAAGTTACCCGAGCTACTAGTTCTCAAGTGCCATGCACCAATCAGTTTGCTGTTAACACTACCACGGCCGGTAAGATAAATATGTTCTTTGCACAGATGGCCGGTCCCTAATTTACGAAGGCTTGTCGAGGAGTTAACGGATGTCACTTTGATTTTCTTTATGTACAGGTTGCTCGCTAGTTTCTTCGCACGGTCAGTGTATACGAGTTGCAAGCCTAACAAACGCATCATGAATGTTATCTTACCGCGGCACTGAACCTGCTCATAGCTTCTATCGGAATGCTTATATAGAGTCGCGTACAATTTCGTTTTGATTTTATACACAACTAGCTGCTACCCGCTACCCGGAGTGAAATTGCCATTTCTTTTGCGTGCATGACTGTTTTTCAAAAATCGGGGGGCGTCAAGTCCTTCCTGGTGTCCAAGTGGATATTCACACCAAATTTGGTGATAATCGGTTGAGAAATGTAGGAGAAAAATGTGGACATACACACTGACAGACAGACATCGACCAATATATTACAGATTTACACTTTATCCCAATTATTTTGGAATTGGGGTTGTAATTTCGGCAATTAAAACTGCATTGTCTAAGTTTGCATTCTTCCATGTATGAAATGCCACGCCTCCAGCCCTCTAATTCATCGGTCTTTTAAGACCCGGACTGCATTCCACACACTCCATCATTGTCTGTATCTGTTCTCTTTTGCCTACCTGCAATTGTGTCTCTCTGAATACATTTGGGCATTCATTCGGTGCAAAGTCTCAAAAGCTTCACAAGCCTTTTGTTTCACAATAATTCATTTAGACTTAAATCCTGCATATATTCGAAATTTGTAAAACTCTCTAAGCACTGTTCTTTATGTTTCATGTTCAGAGCTTCTCATTTGCAACCAGAAATCTAGTGACCTTGTTTTTTTATATTTGTAATATTAAAACATTGTTTCCTTGGTCACAGCTCTCTTTATTACTAATATTATCATCCAGGAACCTTGTTCCTTGTCCCTTCATACTTTGTTCTACTTTGCCCTCCAGCATTGCCAAGAAGGCATAATAAATCCCATCCATCTTCACACCTGAGTCCAGTTCCCACTCTTCCTGTTGTCTGTGCACTCTCAACTGGTGCACAGAGCAGACCCTTTCAGAAGACTTCACCAACCTCTTGGACCCATTGTTCAACCCCCCATGCACAGTGTTCGACCACCCTGGGAAGAAGGCTGCCGAACAGCTTCTAGACTTGCGGCAAAGTTCGATGTCTGCTGCGGACTACGCACTCAAGTTCCAGACCTCAGCCACAGCCAGCGGCTGGAATGAGCCTAGCCTCCTTACCATCTTCTGGAATGAGCTGGGTCCAAACCTGAGGGCAGAGATGGCCTGCAGGGAAGTGGAATTGTCTCTGTCGTCATACATCGATGCTACCATCCGTGTGGACTAACTCTTGCAGGATAGACGGCGAAACCAGCCCAGAGGCCCCGTCCGGCTGCCGAAGACGGATGCTGAGCCCATGGAACCAGGACTCTCCACACCTTCAGAACATTGCCCTTGGAAGTATTGTGGAGAAGAATGCCCTGCATTTGTCAAAATAAAAGTGTCACCCACTGCCATCACCGGTCAAATATTCAAGTTCCCTGTTGAGTCGCGTAGAATGATCTGACCCTTTGTGCAGACGCCTTCATCGACTCGGGCACGACTGGAGACTTCATCTCCTCCCAATTGTTGTGGTCATTGATGGTCCCAATCCATCGTCTCAACAACCCCCTCACAGTGGCAGCACTGGATGTAAAACCTCTGGGCAGCAGTAGCATCCTCTGCCAGTCGGCTGCAATCTCACTCTGTCGAGAAGAGCGCCACCAGGAGGACCGCCTGCTACTGCTGCAACTCAACTTCAGCCACTCCACATTCTTAGCCTACTATGGCTAATAAGGCACAACCCCACTATATCCAGGCACACCAGACGTCCAGAGTATCCGCGGGGCAGTAAAAGGTAGTAAATGACATGAGCTCAAACTAAGGCCATTGAAAGGTAGTATTAGGTAACAAACACAATTTGACTTGGTAGTAAATTTTTCGTCACTCCATCAATATATAATGACTTATCCATTGATGCTGAATTTTTGTTTAAAGTTAGTTTAACTGATAAAATCTTTTCAAAAAATGTTATTAAAATACGTGCGAGCAGGACGGCAGGAACTAAGTCGGCGTTGATAGCTTTGATTAATTCCGCTGCCCGATCTGTTGTGCGCATGCGTGGTGTCAGAAGTCAAATATGTTGATATCCTACAGTCAGGGGTTGATACAAGCAAGCCAATTGTCGTTTTCCTAACTGACATCACAATGGCGAAATGTAAGGTTTCACAACTTTGGCTCGATGACCTGGCGTTTACTGACTGGTTTAAGCCGGTCATGGGGAATGACCGTGAAGCTTGTTGTAAAGTGTGCAATAAACGATAAATGTGACCTGGAACGGTGTTACGGCGATCAAATAACACAGAGAATCCACCATTCACCAGCAGCAGATTCGCGTGCGGAAAGAGCAGTTTCCTTGTTTGTTTTTTGGTGCTACACAGGGCAGCACAACTGCAAACACAAGCTCAGAGCTCAGAGCTCAAGTATTGCCATCACACCACCTCAGCGGAAAACCAGTATCACCAGCACCACGAAGGCTGCAGCAGACAGGCGCTCAGAGCTGAGGTTCTCTGGTGCCTGAACACCGCAGCCAAGCATCACTCAAACTCCTAGAATTACGGTATCGGGGAGCTATTCCAAAACATGTTCACAGACTCCGATATAGCCAAACGTTTTGCATGCAGCAAGGATAAGACTGCTTACATCATTCGATTGGGCATTGCGCGATATTTTAAGAAGTTACTTGTAAATAGTGTTAACAATGTGGGTCCATTTGTACTCATGTTCAATGAGTCTCTGAACAAGTAGGCAAAAAAAAGCAATTGGATATGCACGTTCGTGTGTAGAGAAATGACCGTGTGATGTCTACATACTTCGGATCACAGTTCCTTGGACATGCAAAGGCTGGAGACTTGCTACAACACATCAAAGTAAGTTGATTTCTTTTTGTTTTTCTTTCTTAGGCCTATTTGAACATGTTCATAATGCCATAATTAGAGGAGAATGTGAAATTGACTTGGGGTGTTTTGAAACATGATAGCGAGTACTAACCTTTGTTGAATACCGCACCTCCGTACGCACGCAACATTTCGAAATACTTGGCTTTTTAGCCGAAGCTCCCAACAGGGTTACAATAGTAGTGAATCGGGCATAGCGTTGCCATGCATTGAAAACGCAATTATTTTCATCATTAACAATCCTCAAAGTAGCTCCACACTTCATCGGTAGAATTCCGAGGGTCCTGACATTAAAAATGAGGCACTGTTAACTTTGAAAATGCACTGGTAGTTTATTAAAAAAAGACTATTTATGCAAACAGTACCTTGAGGTAGTTTCCAGTCGCCTCCATCTTGAAAGTCATGATAAGTCGATTGACGAGCACGAACGAATAGGAAGGATAGGGGAATTGCAATTTATTCGTTCGTTCTCGTTCGTGTGGATGAGTGGGGACCTATGAGTTCAGAATAAATCTGAAATATTTTTGCTCAATGCATCCCAATTAGTGAGTAATTCGTTAACAAAGTTTTGACTAATTAGCGTACCCCCGCAACTTCAAACTCGTGTATCTCCCTTATTATAACAGGTAGAGAGTTGGTTCTGGTCTCACTGGAAAGCACTTTCCAAGCACTACAAGCCATTTTAAAACCTTTCTCCAAAAAAAAGTTAGAGCAACTCAAAAACTTCAAAGGTGTATTGCAAAATTTTTTTTTTCAAATTTCTTAAAATTCCAGTGAGAAGTAGCTTATGATGTTAAGAAGCTCTGCTGTAAGTTTTGTGATGGGCACTCAAACGGTCTTTGAGCTATGAGCAAATATGTGCAGATACAACAGTCGAAATTTACCATTTTCATCATATTTTACTTTTTATTTATCACAAAAATGTCTTTAAAGCATTCGTATCACCTTGCAAACAGTCTTTATACCTTAAAACACCACAGCAAGTAGTAGAAAATATATTTATCCATGAACTGAATTCAAATTCAAATCTAAAACGTCCCATTTTAAAATTACGAATTTGTAAGGCGATACGATCGCCTTAAAGGCTGTGTGTATAATAAGCTTAATTTGTATATTTTGTATATATAACCCCATTAAAATCAATAAAAATATATATAGGCAGTTTATCTTTTTTATAAATGAACAAAATATCGTCATCTGCAGCCTGGTCACACAGCCACAGAGTTAATTAGGTGCCTGCGACGTCATCCGATGACATCAGAGAGGTCTCCATATCAAGGTCTATAGTCGAGGTGGTGTAATAATGTGTCTGATCGTCGGCGTGTGCAGAAAATTTGGGTGACTACGATGTCATAGACGTTCCATTTGAGTTTGAAATTCAACCGTACCAGTTTAAGCCTTACAGAGGACATCCTGGGCTTTTCAATGATATGACATATGTGGGGGTGAGATCTTGACAGAATTCTTTTCCTGGTTCTTCAAAATGGCGGACATCATTCAATTCAATTCAAAGATTTATTTCAAACCAAAACACCAATTATGCACAACAAAACAAAACTACAGAAAACTACAGAAAACCACGGATAACAGACAATATAACAACCTCAATCACACAACAATCAAACAACAATCAACAACAGAGTTTGAAAAGGGGGATGAGAGAAGCAGAGCTTATCCATTTCCAACCCCCAGACACCACAATACGGATTCAAACATCTAAAGCCAACACTAGACACTCTCGGAATCCCCCCGTCCCCACAATCATCTCAGCAATTTACATCAATGTTTCTCCTCCTCCTTGTTATACATTTCAAACACGCTTTTTCAAAACTTCCTTTTGAACTGATTAACATTATTACTGAGTTTAACATCATCGTATAATCCGTTCCATAAAATATCCCCACAAACAGAAGTACACATACTTTTGAGGGTGGTTCGAACACTTTGTTGTTTTAATTTGAGTTTTCCTCTTAGGTTATAATTTGAAATACCTTCCCTCTCTTGAAACAGCTTTTGGATGTTACCTGGTAAAATATTATTTTGTGAATTATACATGACTTGTGCAGTTTTTAATTTGACCAGGTCTGGGAATTCCAGCACAAATGACTTAAGAAACAGTAGATTAGTAGGGGCATTAAACCTGACATTATAAAATAGTCTTATGGCTCTTTTTTGTAAAATGTACAGAGGGAGTTAATTGGTCTTATAAGTATTGCCCCAGACTTCCACACAATTACTCAAGTATTGTAAAACAAAAGAATAATATTGTAAGCGGGAAAGACAGAGAGGATTATCTGGCTGGATTTTCTAGCGCCATAATCATTACGCCAACAGTTTGACCCTTGTTGAGATACATGCCCCATCATTACGCCAACAGTTTGACTGTTGTTGGGATACGTGCTCCAACATTTAGCGGATGACCCCAGGGTCATGGGAATGGACTCAACCAGACTCTCGGGCGCCAATCTCATCTTGCCACAGGGTTAATGGTTAATGCAGATGCCTGGGAATCTTCCAAAAAAACTACTGTCCGCAAGCCTTTGGCCAGCGACACTCATGCCGGACAACTCCACAGTGCCATCCAATGGACTCTGACATAACTGCACCCGTACAATTTCAATACATTACAGTTTAGGTAAATATTTCTAAAGACTTTTAATTTCCTGAGTAAAACACTAATCTCACTCACGATGTCACAGAATAATGTGTATTTTGCTACACTGAAGGTTAAGAGTGGAATAATAACCTTAATGCAGATTATTCTTGTAATTCGGTATTGTGTCGGACGTTTCATGACCAACTCTAACGCAAGTAGGTTGTGTTTGGTATCATTTTAATCCTCGTAATTTCTGAGATCTCATAGGGAATATTTCAAAGGAATTGGACTTGTGCCATACCCTCCTTCAATAACTTTAAGGGAAAATTATGCTTCAGTTTTCCTTGTGGTCATGTCTCCTCCCAAAGCCCCTCCGGAATGGGGGAGCATTCCTGGCTCTAATGACCCAAAACAACCTATGACCCCGCCATAGGACGCAGTCTGGAGTTTGGGCATAAAAGAGGGGGAAACAGAGAAGTCGAGGAAGCTTGTATTCATCCTTCCCGCATATACGTTGTGTATATGTGTAGTTTTGGGCTGCGCCAGGGATGAATTGACTTCTTTTCTTTTCTGTAACGATGTAATTAGGTCTTGTGATTTAAGCTTGTGCCTGACTGGCGAAATAAATTGATATTTGCATCTGTGGTGTGTTTCTGACTTTGGACAAACATATACCTACCGGTTCGGACTCCTGGATCCCAGTTGAGTAACGTATACCGTAATCGCGTGCCTGATCAACACGCTTGGTAGCTGCGTTATAAGGTGGATTTTCCATGCAGTGTATGACGCTATTGATATTGGCTTCGAGCAAGATTCCGTTTATATTTTTAGGCGGAAATCTTAAAAGACGCAAGGCCTCTGAACGATGTGTTTCCGTTATGCCTTTGTAGTTGCTCGCTGTGGGCCCCGGTAATCCCTAGTCATAGCGAGGCTATGTCAAATTACTGGCTTAATAGGCTGCCAGCCTCTGAGTTCTTTCGCCGGATTGGATAGTTCAGATGGTTTTGGTCCGGCGGAGTAGGGTATAAACCTGTTATAGGTCCGATGCACAACAGAGCTCCAAATTAGGTAATAAATTGACAAATTAAAATCTGAACATATTTATGCAAACGCATGATAACCGCAAAAGATTGCAACCACAAATTTGTATCTTAAATTTGATATGGAGTCAGATATATTGTAACCACTAAGATATTAGGGTTGCAGCATCCGCTAGGCACGTCTCAGGTCATTTAAAAGCAGAACGTGAACGACGTCATCATGTGAGGCCTGGGGAAGGGGTCTAGTGCTGACGCTGTAGCCAGACCCCATTATTATAATGGAGACTGCAAGGACCATCTTTTAGCTGGCTGTTAAGGCAAACACGCTGAGACCTTCCGCCTCAGCTAGGACCCTCCTTGGCCTAGTTGCACGGTGTTTACAATATAAAATAAGCAAAGATTGTTGATTCAATAAATGGCGAGTTCTCCTCATGGCACCCACACTCTTTGCCAGCTTGGAACATACATGACTAATATGAGGTTTCCAGCAGATTTTTTCATCTATTTTCACACCTAAAAATGTAGTATGGTCCACTCTTTCACTGACTGCACTATTTATTATTATTTGGACTGGAATATCAATTTTACGTCTTCCAAATAACATAAGTTTTGTTTTGTCCAAATTTAGAGACAATTTATTTATATCAAACCAATTCTTCAGTTTGTTCATTTCTTGTGTGATCGCTTGTAAAAGTTGCTGCAAATCCTCACCAGAACAGAAAATATTAGTATCATCAGCAAAAAGTACAAATTTCATAATTTTTGACACTTTACAGATGTCATTTATCTACATATTGAAGAGAACGGGCCCTAGTATTGACCCTTGAGGTACACCGAATGTGATGACCCTGCCAGTAGAAATAAAATTGTCAATTTTGACAAACTGAAACCTGCTATTAAGATAGCTTTTCAGCCATTTCAGTACAGTTCCTCTAATACCATCCTTCTCCATCTTTTTTAACAGCACATCATGGTCTATTGTATCAAAGGCTTTGTTTAAGTCGATGAAGATTCCAATGGCAAACTTCTTTTTATCAAGACAATTCTTTATTTCTTCTATTACATCAATTAATGCATATGAAGTTGATCTATTTCTTCTAAAACCAAACTGACTGTCAGTTAATAATTGATGCTTCTCAATGAAACAATCAAGTCTGGTAGCGAAGAGCTTCTCCAAAATCTTTGAAAATTGAGGGAGAAGAGAAACTGGCCTATAATTGGTAAAAAGATGTTATCCCCTGATTTATATAATGGTATTACTTTAGCAGTTTTCATTTTATTTGGAAATTTTCCGGATTGAAGAGACGTATTACAGATGTATGGAAGTGGTTTCAAGATTCCGTCAATGACCTGCTTTGTTATTGTCATATCTTTCCCATAAAAGTCCGTTGAGGTTTTGTTTTTACAATTCAATACAATATCTCTGACTTCATTTTCAACTACTGGATTGATAAACATACTATTAGAATTTCTGTCAATTAGATCATCCAGTGACACATTATCAATTTTTCCCCTCTCAGAAATTTTTGTGCAAGTTCAGGTCCAACTCCAACAAAGAATCTATTAAAACAATCAACCACATCCTCCATGTTGCTAATAGGTTTATCATTATCTATAAAATAATCTGTAAATCTCACACCATTTGAACCATTTCTAATAATTGCGTTGAGCACCTTCCACATACCCTTAATAATGCTCTTATTGTTTTCGAGTAATTTGGTGTAATAATCTTTTTTACAATTCCTCAAAACACTAGTTAATTTGTTTTTATATTTTTCATATTTTGCTTCGTCATCGGGAGTTCTAGATTTAATGAATTGTCTATATAAGAGATTTTTCTTTTTGCATGCATTTATTAGCCCTTTGTTAGCCATGGATTATTTACGTGATTTTGTTTCGGATTATATATTTTAATTGGACAGTTTTTATCATAAAATTTGAAAAATATTTCGAAAAATGCATCACAAGCAAGATCGCTGTCTTTTTCTTGATATATTGGTTCCCAATTTTGAGAAATTAGATCAGATTTGAGTGCCTTTATTGAATCTTCCGTTCTAAATCTCAAATATTTGATGTTGTTTGAGTGGGTTACCTTTCTATAATTGACATCATACAATACAAAAACAGGAAGGTGATTGCTGGTATCATTAAGAAATAGCCCACTCACTGTACTGTTCTCCAAAATGTTAGTAAGTATTTTTTTTTTTTAAATGACATTGTTTTTATTGCTGCATTGTATTTAAATTTTGTTATTTGTTGTTCTTGTTTTTAACCCTGGTACTGTTGTTGTAGCACTTTGAGATTTCTCTGAAATGTAAAGTGCATTATAAATAAAATTTATTATTATTATTATTATTTTCAATCAGCGTAGCACTGTGGGAGGTTATTCTGGTGGGTCTGGTTATTTTTGGAAATAGACTCATGCTGAACATTACTTCAATGAATCTTTCTGTCAATTTATGTTTTTTAACATTTAAAGGGTCAATATTATAATCCCCACATATGAGCAGGTCCTTCTGAGTATTTAAGGAAAACTATTTTTCCATCCACTCATGAAATACTTCAATATTTGAACCCGGAGCCCAGTAGATAAAACCTACTATAATATTTTTCCTTTTGTTCATATTGAGTTCAAGTGTTACACATTCAAACACATCTAACACAAACAATGACATGTTTTCTAAAAATTTTTATCAACAGAAAGAGTGACACCACCTACCCTTTTATTTTGTCTGTTCGTGTTAAACATTTCATAACCATGCATGTTAAAGTCTGTACCTTTTTCAGTATTTAATCAAGTCTCGGACATGGCTATTATATTGAATGGTGAATTGAATTGGTCTAGATAATCTTTGATGTAGTTAGAATACAGACTTCTGCTGTTAAAGTGGATAAATGAAATTTTATCTTCTGTTTGAAACATTCTATTAAATTTCATTTTGGTATAATAACTACAATCATTATTAATACTAACAAAGAAGTTAGAATCAGGATCAATTTCATTCACCATGTTTTGAAATTTATAATCACTATTCTCGAAAAAGTCAAACTCCAAGCTATCACAAGTCATGTTCATGGGAGTTTCCTTTTGGACTTCGTCCTCAATCGAGGACGAGAGGTTACCATCAACACCAGGCATGTAGAACAGATTCTGGCGGTTTGTAATAAGAAAAACAGTCAATAATGTTGGCGATGGAGCGAGAGCAACACACCAAACTGACAAATAGACGAAGAGACAGACGAACAGAGCACATGGACACAAACATACCGTACACACACACCAAAAAAAACAGAAATCTGGCTGTGTCATAAAACTATTGCACAGCGCGGTCTGCAAAGCTCATTAATATAAAAGTGTAGCAGAACTAGTCCAACACAACAAAACAGAGAGAGAGAGTGAGAGAGAAAAAACTTTACATTTAAATTTTCTATTAGATTGCTAAATTAGCTGGTCATTGACTCTTCGTGATTGTGATAAAATCGAGGTTAAATATGCATTTCTCTCATTCCACTGTATATTGAAATACTTCAGCTCTGCGTTTCGCGATAACCGAAGTTCGCGTTTTAAAATTTACGACACAATTTTCGGCAAATAAAGTACTCCAGCAGCATGAACGACAGAAGAGAACCATGACATCGGTTTGAGAAAATAAGTAGAAAAAGAAACAAAACACCACAGCTAGCAATAAAATTAAGTTACCAAAGGAGCAGTCAAAGATCGATCGAATCACAGGTCCAAATGAGACAAAAAAAGCACAGGGAAAAGCAGAAAGTGATCATGAGGAATGTTTTTGATTTAGTCCGAGTTAGCATTAGCAAGCTAGGGAGAATCAACAGAGACCTCGCCAAGGAAAGTCTCAACCTCATCAGGGGAGTGGAAAAGTTTAGTCTTACCACCGTGGACCACTTTGAGCAAGCAGGGGAAGAGCATTGAATATTTTATGTCCATATCACGGAGCCTTTTCTTGAGCGTGTCGAACTCCCGGCGTTTCTGGACGAGAGCGGCGCTGAAGTCCGGGTAAATTTGAACTCTTGCACTGTTATATATAAGCTCCTGTTTTTCTCTGGTGAGCCTCATATTTTTCAGCTTGTCCTGGAAATGGAGGAGCTTAACCAGGAAAGGTCTTGGTCTGGATCTGGGGTTCTGATTGCTGATGAATGTTGGTGAACGATGACATCGCTCAATAATAGGAGGAGAAGGAAAATTTACTTCACCGAGGAGTTGCGGGATCAGGCGGTTCATAAAGCCGAGGATATCCCTTCCCTCGGCTTTCTCAGGGACATTAATAATGCGCAGGTTGGAGGTCCGGCTCCGGTTCTCAGCCTCTTCAGCTCGGTTCTTCAGGTGAGCGTTGTCCTTCTCCAGAGATTTGACGTGTTTAATCAGGTTTTGGATATCCTCTTCATTTGTGCCAACTCTCTGCTCAAGTTCAGAGACTTGCTCTCCGAGAGTGGCTAGAGAGTTTTCTATTTTGTTGAGACTCACTTGGAGAATCTCAAACTTGGAGTCAATGTGTGAAATAAGTTTCAGCTTCGTCTTTTGTATTCCCTCCCAAATGGCTTGAGGGGTAATTCCTTCTTGATTCATTGTAGGGTCTGTCACTTCCACCCACTCACAATGAGGAAAGTAGAATAGTCCCCAAACTTCTCTCCTTGCTGGATAAATAATTTGATTTTAATCCCAGAGACTTCAGTCTTAGGTTCTGGCTTCTAAGCTGTAGAACATATCCAATGGACTCTTGCAGACAATTGTATGAGCCAGCAGACCTTAGCTTGTTACACACTCTCAGCACGGTGGCCATCTTATTAGGTGTTAGAATATCCAATATCCATCATAGCTAGCACATGTTATGGAAAGAAGAAAGGTAAGTGTATAATTGTGCGGATAATTCACATGGATTTCCACTCTCAGACTTGCATTCCTTTATAACATTTTTAAGTAATGGCTCACCCCAAAATGAACATTTGTATCCTTCAAAATTAGACTAATGGTGAAATTAATCCACATTCAATAGATTTTTATTTGTAGATCCTGTACTGATCTCAGACTAAATTAATGGAAAAGATAGGAACTAGGCTTTTGGGCCTAAATTTGCTGGTTCTCATTTTTTCAATGTATTTTGGTAACAACAAAGTCTTTGAGGATATATCCTTCCAAACAAACCAGAGACAGTTTCAGCTGACAGGCTCAAACCTAAATACAACACCTGAGGAGATTAAAACCTTCGTTTGAGTGTACATGGCATGTCTTAGATACCCAAAAATCAAAATGTACTGGGCCACAAAAACAAGAGTGCCAATAGTTGCTGAGTCCATGACGAGGGATCGCTTTTTCAAGAACAGATGTTCTCTCAAAATTACTAATGATCTTGATGTAACAGGAGAAGAGAAGAAGCAAAATGTGCTTTGGAGAGTCAGCCCACTTCTGAAGAAGTTGCAACAAGGCTGTCTAAACCTCTCCAGGCCAGGAAAAGTTTCTGTTGATGAACAAATGGTTCCCTTCACCGGTCGATGTCCAGTCCGTCAATTTTGTCCCGGCAAGCCAAAGAGTCGTTAAAAAGACTCGACTCGTTCGCGAACGTCACATCTTCAGTCTTCAGTGAAAAGGTGAGCTGGATTTATTTTTCTCCCGTAATTTTTTACGTAGGACTACATTTGTGCAGCAATGTTTTTGTTGTGTTTTTTAAAGTGTGATTTAGTATACTTGTTTAAATATTGCGGGACCGGCAGGATATTTCATTTGAGGGTGTTAAGTATAGTTTTTTTTTTTTCCTTTTTCATGAGATGGCTACAATGTCACCCCAAAAAAGTGCCGAGGCGGAGGAGCTTAGGCGTGCGTTCCAACTGTTGGCAGTAAGTGCTTTGTGAGATACATTTGTTTGTTTATTTATATTTTGAGTGTAAAGTTGTTGTAGCTTCGGTTAGTGTTGTTTGGAAACATTGGTGTCGCAGTTAAACTTTTTTCTGGCTATAGGCATGATGCCTTTCAGGCACACAGTAGGCCTATCTTCGGCCAATGAATTTTCGTCTTTGTCATAAATTTGTGTAGTTTTCTCAAATAGTCATTAAACCAGTTAATGTCAAACCATTTACTTGATCATTAATAATTGTTTATTTAAAGGAGCGCTTTTAATAAAGGGTCTTGAGATAATTTGTTCAGTGCATGGACGGATTTTGCGCGGCATTTTGTACGGATCCCCCCCCCCATATTTCTGCAGAGTTTTCGAAGACATTGTTTTTTGCACATTACACGCAGGGCTAACACCTCGAAAATTTGACATGGCGGAAAAATGAAATTACCGGGGTGTCGTCCAAATTAATTAGTTGCCTCCTGACGCAGTTTGTGTAGGTCAGATGTGTGTAGTAACGAACAGCAGTCAACTTTAGTTTTTTCTTTTTCTTTTTTTGAGTAGTTGTACTTTACTTGAGTTTAGACTTTTACCTTTAGTCTACTGCATTTAAGATAAGAAGTATAGTTTAACTTCGTTATGTTGACACTGGTCACTTTGTTACTCTTTATAAATTAGAGGTAGATTTGGCGCGCTCAAGAACAACGGTGTTAGGCAGGGTATAGATGTTGATGCCTGCGGACTTGTAAATTTATGCACGCAGTTACAGTATTCTGTCACTAGATGGCAAACCAGGGTCAGTTATTGAATATTCACTAGCTCCGTTTTTGATATTTGGCAAAACACTAATTATGTTCTCATTCCATTTTGTGCGAGGAACCTGGAGAGATGTTACTCAAAATGTGAAAAGAAGTGAAAAACTTGACTTTGACACATTCGGACAAAGAGCTGTATTATTTATTGTAATGTGTACTTCTGCAGTTGTTTACTAGTGTTCATATTTATGGGAATAATTGCCGTTTCATATCTTCATACAAGTGATATGCGTCTTGTTTTTGTATTTCAGTGTGAAATAGCAGATGAGGGAGTGCCACGGCGTGATGTCTATCGGGAGGCCGTAGGAGTTTTTGCAAGGAGCCTGGAGCTCCACGCAAAGTCAGAGAGGCTGCTACGTGCCTCCCAACAGAAGGATGCCCTCCACCAAAGGGAAATTGCGGAGCTAAAGAAGACGGTGGCAGAGTTAAAGGAGCAGAAGGAGGTCGCAGCTGCGACCATAGCGTGTTATAAAGATGGTAAGTGTCTTTCGTAATTGAATCAGTGTTATTAAACATGTCCTCTAAAAGCAATTTTAAGAAAATACTTCACCAAAGATAGATTAAATGTTATTATTTTGAAGTGTATCATTTATATACCATTAATCATCATTATCAAGTCTGATTAAAGTTTGTCAGAATTTTTGAATGATGGTGTAAAAATAATTTGTGGTAATATGTTTGGGTATGCTAGCATTATAATGTTTGGGGAAAAACTCATTGTATAAATGATGTTTGCATTAATTCTTATTTTATTTTCAGACTACTGTGATGCCTCGACAGAAATGGAGGAGAAGGAGGAGGAGAAATAGTTTTTAATTTTTTTTTACATTTTTTGGATTAATTTTGAAAATGTTTATGTTTTTAATAAAGATGTTGAAACTTTCCTGTGGTTTGTTTTCTGAATATGATTTGGGTTTTAATATAGTTAAGAAAAGTAATTGGGGAATTGGGTATATAGTCTGCTTGCAGTTTCACATGTATAAACATATTCATATCTTGGAGAAGATCATTGCTTTTCTCAAAAAGCGAAGTGATAATTCCTTGAAATAGTTTTCTGCACAAAGGCTTTCCAAGAAGTAATGTTAAGATTTTTTTTAAGAACACAGCCTAGTGCCATCATGTGAGATGCATAGAGAAGTACCTATAGACAAAGGGTTAAGTGAAATTTGCATGAATTAAATGTAGGTGTAATGAGCATTTCTGATGGTCTTCATCTGTAGTAATTAAGTAGACTGTCAGTTATTCTACTAGTTTCAACAGAGCCGTTAGGCGTATGTCTGCCTAACATTTAAGATGTGGCCCACTTAGCTGTATTGAATCATTTATCATCAAACAAGATTTGTCTATGATTTATGAATAGAGCAAGATACATAATGCAATGTTAATTAAAATTATAATAAAGCTGCCAGCAGCGTTGGATGGGTCCTTGTCCACCTGTGCATGTTGAAGGGAATGGCAATACGTCGATGTACTATCACCTGTTTGGCTAGAGGGTACCAGTACAAGGAGGATGTTGTGACAGTAGCATTTATTCATGGGATAAGTAAGAGTACTGCATTGACTTGCAACCAGTTGTTTTAGGCATATTTAAGTTGGTGACTGTTGTTTTAGACAACTGAGTGAAATGAAGAGCCTTTCATGTACATGTACCCCATCCCAGGATTAACCAGGAGTTGCCATTACCAGTGCCTTTTGCTTTTTGAACGTTCATGAAAGGTAAAGCAAAACCTGCTTTGCAACAGCATATGAGCAACAGCAGTTCATTCTAGGCATGTAGGCAATTGTATTCCACGTTATTCACCTATTGTGGATACGTACGTTCAGTTTTGTAATGGTTATGTGCCAAATTTTTCTCGTAAAATGCTGTTGCAATGCAGGAAAAGGAAACCTTTTTTTCCTCCCTTCCCTTTTAACTTGAAGACTGTTTGCTTGTGATTGATGAGGATTGTAAGCAGTTTTCGCATAATCTTATTTTAACAACTATTAAATAATTTCCAGTCAATGGTAATAATTTGAAAATACACGTGAATCTACGAAAATAATAGATTGTATATTTATTATTAACATTCATATTAATAATATATATAAAATAATAATTGATCTATGAAGTCTACATGTAGACAAAGTCAGTTTCCTAATGCAATAAATAAATCCTACTGCACATCCAAGAGTCCACGTACATCCTTATCGATTACAATTACATCTGTTTGTCCTCTAACTGCACCTGATCTTTGACATGAAAACCACACAGAATGCCTTCATGGTCGCTGAAGTATGTGGGCATCACTGAACATTCCACATCATACTGTGTCGTTTTAACATAAACATGATCAATCAGCGTTCCATTCTCCGTCGTCTCTTAACGTGTAACATGCTGACTGAATCCTTTTTTTAGCATGTACTGACACAATGTTGTTGTTTTTAAAATGTTTTCATTAAAATCGCCCATTACTATAATTGTGCTTTGGATCGGATTAATTTTCCCAGATTTTCTTTGAATAGAGAAATTGGGTAAATCGGCGGACGGTAAATTACTGCCATTAAGACGTTAAATTGGTTACACTGGCACACCAAGCACTCCAGGTTAAAATCTGGTACCTGCAAAATGTCACAGTGTAAATTTTTCACATTGTACAAACCTACTCCACCATGTTCCAAATTCTGGAGCTCTGACAATTTGGGGTTACTGCTATTGTAACACAAACTGCGAGGACGACTCTGGAAACTGTAACCGTTGATTTGGACACAGTGTAATGGGGATTGAGTAGTGAGCCACGTTTCAGTGATTGCAATATAATGCGGCCGTAAATGATGCGTACAAGACATTAGATCGAACAAGTGGCGACCTAAATTTTGAACATTCATTAAATACACAGAGAAACTGTGTGGATTTAATGAAGGCTTCGGCTGCTTGGTAAGAAATTGGGGCATGCTCTCCATGGCCTCCTTAATGGTCCCTTTGCAATAAATGGCTTGCTCTTCAAAAACTCTAATGATTAGCCCAGTTATAGCTGTAACGCGACTTAATGCTACGTACGCCTGCCCAGGAGCAAACACCTTCTTTAGAGAAACTACGGCCTCGTCCACAGTTAACCCCTGCACTTTATGAACAGTACACGCCCACGCTAACTTCAAAGGAAACTGACGACGCAACCCACCGCGTTTTCGGGTCTTCTCTTCCTCCGGATCAATTGCAGTAGAAAACCTGCATTCTACCGCTGCATGTGCACGTTTTCTCCTCCTAATTGACCCAATTTGGTCATCATCAAATTTTACATAAACAGTCAGTGGAAATGTCTCATCCTGACCGAAATCCAACTGAGTAACTGTGCCACATGCTCCATTGACAAGACCATCTTCTACATCGATGTTCTTGCATAACATCACGCGCGCATTCCTGGCCAAACACAAACTGCTCGGTAAACATGTGTCCGCTGCATCACTGTGATGCCCTACCATCAGCTCTAATTTTCCTGTTTTTCTATTGTTTCTATAGTCATTTGCTTCAATAACTACATGATCAGGACACATGGCGAAAAGCTGCTTTAGATTATGCTCGCTCACTTGCATATTGGTCGCAAATATATGCAAAGCTGAGCTCTCTTCACCTGTCTCGCGCAATTTTAATAATTCTATTTCGCTCTTCAATATGGGGGTGTCCTTCGAACGTACCCTTAAACGGTTTAGCAATTGTGCAAAAACGTTGTCTTTCTGCCTGACTACCGTTTGCAGTTCAACGACACTAAAATTGCACCACAGGTCCACAGCGACCTGACCGCTATACAGAGGCTTCCCTTTAACAGGAGGCAACTGATAGAAGTCTCCAACAGCTATCACACTGACATTACCGAATGGGGAAAAGTCTCCTGTCTGCTTAACCTGCCTTAACCTGCTATGGACATAAGCCAACAGATTGTGATCAACCATGCTGATTTCATCTATAATGAGAATTTGGAGGTGGCTCAATTCAGCTCTCAGAGAATTGAGTTTCTCTTCACCCAAGGGGGTGTACGGTAAGGTAGCATGGATGCCGATGTTAAACCTGTGATGAATTGTTGCTGCATTCAAATTGTAAGCAGCTACACCTGTAGGAGCAGTTAACAAAATGCAAATATCATCTGGTTGACGACAAAGTGTTGACAACAGCCTACCTGCTTCATATTGAATCGCTCTAATTAAATGACTTTTCCCCGTCCCTGCATCGCCTGTCACAAACACATGCAAAGGTTGTGGGTTCTTACCCATCACCTTTTGCAAGCACCATTGTCTAATCTTGTTAAAAACAGCCATTTGTGTCTCATTCAGGGACCTAACTAAAGCCAAACCCTCACTTCTAGACAGGATCCTCTCTCGCCTTTCCAACTGCGCAACCTGTCTGCTACCATCTACTAAATCTGGAACGTTGTCCATCTTGTCCCCCAGCTGCTCCTGTTCCACCTCTGCTCCTTGCTGCTGCCTTCTCTCCTCTAAACCATCTAGGCGCTCTACTTCCTGTTCAGGGCACAGCTCACCCCAAGCATCTTCCTCAATACCCTTGTGCTGCTCTGCCATCTCGCGCGCTCGATCCAAATGAGGACAATCTATTTCAAACTTTGCCCTATTTTCATCTACTACAGCCTGAACCGAGTGTACGGAGCCATCACTGAAAGTTACCTTCCCGTCATTATAGATCTGTTCAAACAGCTCAAATCCTTCAGGTTTGAGGTCTAAGTCAGCTCTATAAGGGAGAAATAATTGCAGCAGACTTTGAAAATGAGCCTCCTCTTGTTTGTCCAAATTGAAGCGCATGTAACGCACAACTGCAAACTGAGAACGTGTTCTCCTCAAGATAAAACCCAAGTCATTTTTCAGTTTGATTCTATCATGAGACTTTTCGTTTTTGGAGAGAACGCGATACTCTGATGCAAATGTAGCCATGCACATGTCAGTGAACGCATCGTTGTCAGGCCTGTTCCTATACCTGTCCACCATGCTGGTCATCCACATGTCTTCTGTGCTAAGATTATGGGAAGATGCCTTTTGCCTCAAAACACTAAGCGGCAAACTCATCTTCACCAGGTTGTTCCCTGTTGGAACAAACACCACCTTTCTGGAACACTCCTTCAAATGCATGTTTGTTAGCCTATACACGGCCTCCTGGGCACAAACGTCCCTGTTATGCAAATACACACTGCCCAGCTTCTTTAAAGCATCTTTAGCAGAGAGGTTACCTTGCTTTGAGACTTCTTTATGGGCATTATTCAATAATAGTCCAATTTCTCTCTCTGCTTTTGTTATATACGATATGATGTACAAGATTACAGCATAGGCGTCCGTGACAATGCTAATGTCCATGTTAGCGTTCCAGCATTTTAACAATTGCTTGCTATATTGATTAATCCAAACTTCGTTAACCCCTCTCCTATAAACCACTTTATATTTTTTTTCCATTGTCCTATAGGCCTCTTCGAAGATTTCTTGATTAATATTAAGACTCATAAACAAGTCCTCTACATCTGAATATGGCACATCTGATTCTAAAGCTTCTTTAACGGATGTCAGAACGGACTCAGCAAAAGTCTTTGGCATTTTATCATCGTTAAAACACTTACATACTGGCTTGTTTTTTGGATCTGAATCTGCTGCCTTCGTCCAATCGATCATTTAACATGTTTTTATTTTTATTTAAACATTGTTATATCTCAGTTCAACCTCAACTGCATGGCTACTGGTACGGCTCGATGATTCAATTCCTGATAACTCGGGCAGATTTGCCACCAGTGGAGTTGGCAACCAGTGGGCCCCTGGTTTCCAACACCCTACCAATAGCAACAAAATTAATATCAAGGGCGGTACGGTCAGAAGCGCAGGCCCCTCTCACCATCAGCCATTCATTCTCCAATCATACCCGTACCATCGAGCGTGCCATAGCCTGCAGAACTTAGGCATAAGACAGAATAATTCTCTAAATGAGTAACTACTGTGAGAATGTATACCAGTATAAAATATATAAGATGTATTGGCTTCTTTGTTTCCTTCCCTTTTAATTCACCCAGATCAGGTTTATCCAAATTCTACTACTATACGCTCTATTGGCGTCGTAGTGAAAAATCAAATTCTTAAATTAGACCATCTAACAGGATACATGACCATGAGGGGCACTGAAACCGTTTTTACCACTTGTCATGAAACGTCCAGCTATATTACATGTACTTGTAACACTTTGCAGCCATTCTCACAGAATGATGCTAAACTCATTAGCGTTCAATCTCTACATGGCCGTGCTGATGCAGTTCAGGTCTCCCACACGCAATGGTGCATCATCAGTGAAATGGACACCTTCACCTATGGAGGTCTGACCTGCCCTGCTGACCACACCTTTTGCCTAGAAGTCACAGAGGACTTCACGATGGGTCTGATCAACATCCTGGGAAGGGTCCCGCTGGAGGTGGATGTGTCACCATGGTGGGAGGACACATTCTATGGACAGGGTACCCGGGCCTTAACTGCCTTGATGCACCTTGTCCAACAGGTCGCCATGGAAACTGAGTACCATATCGAACAGGCACAGGTGGAGGTGAACCTGGCCCAACAAACGGCAACCATCCTGGCCAGCTCATCCACGCGTTTTGCCCAGGACGCATACACCTGGTGGGACTGGGTGTTCCGAGAGTGCGTCGTCGGCAGTGCCCTCATCTTCAGCTTCACCCCGATCCAGTGCTACTACTTCCGGCATCTGATCCGTTCCCTGCAGGCCTCGACACGGGCCACACTCATCCTAAGCCCACTGCAATTACCCTCAATTCCCAGTGGGTCAGGAACATTAGCAAAAGCCACACAGGGCAACTTCTGTGACCCCTTGGGACGGTAAGAGTCTGTCCTAGCAGGGTCAAAGGGGGGATTTGTAAGCGGGAAAGACAGAGAGGATTATCTGGCTGGATTATCTAGCGCCATAATCATTACGCCAACAGTTTGACCCTTGTTGAGATACATGCCCCATCATTACGCCAACAGTTTGACTGTTGTTGGGATACGTGCTCCAACATTTAGTGGATGACCCCAGGGTCATGGGAATGGACTCAACCAGACTCTCGGGCGCCAATCTCATCTTGCCACAGGGTTAATGGTTAATGCAGATGCCTGGGAATCTTCCAAAAAAACTACTGTCCGCAAGCCTTTGGCCAGCGACACTCATGCCGGACAACTCCACAGTACCATCCAATGGACTCTGACATAACTGCACCCGTACAATTTCAATACATTACAGTTTAGGTAAATATTTCTAAAGACTTTTAATTTCCTGAGTAAAACACTAATCTCACTCACGATGTCACAGAATAATGTGTATTTTGCTACACTGAAGGTTAAGAGTGGAATAATAACCTTAATGCAGATTATTCTTGTAATTCGGTATTGTGTCGGACGTTTCATGACCAACTCTAACGCAAGTAAGTTGTGTTTGGTATCATTTTAATCCTCGTAATTTCTGAGATCTCATAGGGAATATTTCAAAGGAATTGGACTTGTGCCATACCCTCCTTCAATAACTTTAAGGGAAAATTATGCTTCAGTTTTCCTTGTGGTCATGTCTCCTCCCAAAGCCCCTCCGGAATGGGGGAGCATTCCTGGCTCTAATGACCCAAAACGACCTATGACCCCGCCATAGGACGCAGTCTGGAGTTTGGGCATAAAAGAGGGGGAAACAGAGAAGTCGAGGAAGCTTGTATTCATCCTTCCCGCATATACGTTGTGTATATGTGTAGTTTTGGGCTGCGCCAGGTATGAATTGACTTCTTTTCTTTTCTGTAACGATGTAATTAGGTCTTGTGATTTAAGCTTGTGCCTGCCTGGCGAAATAAATTGATATTTGCATCTGTGGTGTGTTTCTGACTTTGGACAAACATATACCTACCGGTTCGGACTCCTGGATCCCAGTTGAGTAACGTAGACCGTAATCGCGTGCCTGATCAACACGCTTGGTAGCTGCGTTATAAGGTGGATTTTCCGTGCTGTGTATGACGCTATTGATATTGGCTTCGAGCAAGATTCCGTTTGTATTTTTAGGCGGAAATCTTAAAAGACGCAAGGCCTCTGAACGATGTGTTTCCGTTATGCCTTTGTAGTTGCTCGCTGTGGGCCCCGGTAATCCCTAGTCATAGCGAGGCTATGTCAAATTACTGGCTTAATAGGCTGCCAGCCTCTGAGTTCTTTCGCCGGATTGGATAGTTCAGATGGTTTTGGTCCGGCGGAGTAGGGTATAAACCTGTTATGGGTCCGATGCACAACAGAGCTCCAAATTGGGTAATAAATTGACAAATTAAAATCTGAACATATTTATGCAAACGCATGATAACCGCAAAAGATTGCAACCACAAATTTGTATCTTAAATTTGATATGGAGTCAGATATATTGTAACCACTAAGATATTAGGGTTGCAGCATCCGCTAGGCACGTCTCAGGACATTTAAAAGCAGAACGTGAACGACGTCATCATGTGAGGCCTGGGGCAGGGGTCTAGTGCTGACGCTGTAGCCAGACCCCATTATTATAATGGAGACTGCGAGGACCATCTTTTAGCTGGCTGTTAAAGCAAACACGCTGAGACCTTCCGCCTCAGCTAGGACCCTCCTTGGCCTAGTTGCACGGTGTTTACAATATAAAATAAGCAAAGATTGTTGATTCAATAAATGGCGAGTTCTCCTCATGGCACCCACACTCTTTGCCAGCTTGGAACATACATGACTAATATGAGGTTTCCAGCAGATTTTTTCATCTATTTTCACACCTAAAAATGTAGTATGGTCCACTCTTTCAATGACTGCACTATTTATTATTATTTGGACTGGAATATCAATTTTACGTCTTCCAAATAACATAAGTTTTGTTTTGTCCAAATTTAGAGACAATTTATTTATATCAAACCAATTCTTTAATTTGTTCATTTCTTGTGTGATCGCTTGTAAAAGTTGCTGCAAATCCTCACCAGAACAGAAAATATTAGTATCATCAGCAAAAAGTACAAATTTCATAATTTTTGACACTTTACAGATGTCATTTATCAACATATTGAAGAGAACGGGCCCTAGTATTGACCCTTGAGGTACACCGAATGTGATGACCCTGCCAGTAGAAATAAAATTGTCAATTTGGACAAACTGAAACCTGCTATTAAGATAGCTTTTCAGCCATTTCAGTACAGTTCCTCTAATACCATCCTTCTCCATCTTTTTTAACAGCACATCATGGTCTATTGTATCAAAGGCTTTGTTTAAGTCGATGAAGATTCCAATGGCAAACTTCTTTTTATCAAGACAATTCTTTATTTCTTCTATTACATCAATTAATGCATATGAAGTTGATCTATTTCTTCTAAAACCAAACTGACTGTCAGTTAATAATTGATGCTTCTCAATGAAACGATCAAGTCTGGTAGCGAAGAGCTTCTCCAAAATCTTTGAAAATTGAGGGAGAAGAGAAACTGGCCTATAATTGGTAAAAAGATGTTATCCCCTGATTTATATAATGGTATTACTTTAGCAGTTTTCATTTTATTTGGAAATTTTCCGGATTGAAGAGACGTATTACAGATGTATGGAAGTGGTTTCAAGATTCCGTCAATGACCTGCTTTGTTACTGTCATATCTTTCCCATAAAAGTCCGTTGAGGTTTTGTTTTTACAATTCAATACAATATCTCTGACTTCATTTTCAACTACTGGATTGATAAACATACTATTAGAATTTCTGTCAATTAGATCATCCAGTGACACATTATCAATTTTTCCCCTCTCAGAAATTTTTGTGCAAGTTCAGGTCCAACTCCAACAAAGAATCTATTAAAACAATCAACCACATCCTCCATGTTGCTAATAGGTTTATCATTATCTATAAAATAATCTGTAAATCTCACACCATTTGAACCATTTCTAATAATTGTGTTGAGCACCTTCCACATACCCTTAATATTGCTCTTATTGTTTTCGAGTAATTTGGTGTAATAATCTTTTTTACAATTCCTCAAAACACTAGTTAATTTGTTTTTATATTTTTCATATTTTGCTTCGTCATCGGGAGTTCTAGATTTAATGAATTGTCTATATAAGAGATTTTTCTTTTTGCATGCATTTATTAGCCCTTTGTTAGCCATGGATTATTTACGTGATTTTGTTTCGGATTATATATTTTAATTGGACAGTTTTTATCATTAAATTTTAAAAATATTTCTAAAAATGCATCACAAGCAAGATCGCTGTCTTTTTCTTGATATATTGGTTCCCAATTTTGAGAAACTAGATCAGATTTGAGTGCCTTTATTGAATCTTCCGTTCTAAATCTCAAATATTTGATGTTGTTTAAGTGGGTTACCTTTCTATAATTGACATCATACAATACAAAAACAGGAAGGTGATTGCTGGTATCAGAAATAGAATAGAAATAATTTTCTATTAAGAAATAGCCCACTCACTGTACTGTTCTCCAAAATGTTAGTAAGTATATTTTCAATCAGCGTAGCACTGTGGGAGGTTCTTCTGGTGGGTCTGGTTATTTTTGGAAATAGACTCATGCTGAACATTACTTCAATGAATCTTTCTGTCAATTAATGTTTTTTAACATTTAAAAGGTCAATATTATAATCCCCACATATGAGCAGGTCCTTCTGAGTACTTCAGGAAAACAATTTTTCCATCCACTCATGAAATACTTCAATATTTGAACCCGGAGCCCAGTAGATACAACCTACTATAATATTTTTCCTTTTGTTCATATTGAGTTCAAGTGTTACACATTCAAACACATCTTACACAAACAATGACATGTTTTCTAAAAATTTTTATCAACAGAAAGAGTGACACCACCTCCCCTTTTATTTTGTCTGTTCGTGTTAAACATTACAACACCATGCATGTTAAAGTCTGTACCTTTTTCAGTATTTAATCAAGTCTCGGACATGGCTATTATATTGAATGGTGAATTGAATTGGTCTAGATAATCTTTGATGTAGTTAGAATACAGACTTCTGCTGTTAAAGTGGATAAATGAAATTTTATCTTCTGTTTGAAACATTCTATTAAATTTCATTTCAGTATAATAACTACAATCATTATTAATACTAACAAAGAAGTTAGAATCAGGATCAATTTCATTCACCATGTTTTGAAATTTATAATCACTATTCTCGAAAGTGTCAAACTCCAAGCTTTCACAAGTCATGTTCATGGAAGTTTCCTTTTGGACTTCGTCCTCAATCGAGGACGAGAGGTTACCATCAACACCAGGCATGTAGAACAGATTCTGGCGGTTTGTAATAAGAAAAACAGTCAATAATGTTGGCGATGGAGCGAGAGCAACACACCAAACTGACAAATAGACGAAGAGACAGACGAACAGAGCACATGGACACAAACATACCGTACACACACACCAAAAAAAACAGAAATCTGGCTGTGTCATAAAACTATTGCACAGCGCGGTCTGCAAAGCTCATTAATATAAAAGTGTAGCAGAACTAGTCCAACACAACAAAACAGAGAGAGAGAGTGAGAGAGAAAAAACTTTACATTTAAATTTTCTATTAGATTGCTAAATTAGCTGGTCATTGACTCTTCGTGATTGTGATAAAATCGAGGTTAAATATGCATTTCTCTCATTCCACTGTATATTGAAATACTTCAGCTCTGCGTTTCGCAATAACCGAAGTTCGCGTTTTAAAATTTACGACACAATTTTCGGCAAATAAAGTACTCCAGCAGCATGAACGACAGAAGAGAACCATGACATCGGTTTGAGAAAATAAGTAGAAAAAGAAACAAAACACCACAGCTAGCAATAAAATTAAGTTACCAAAGGAGCAGTCAAAGATCGATCGAATCACAGGTCCAAATGAGACCTAAAAAAGCACAGGGAAAAGCAGAAAGTGATCATGAGGAATGTTTTTGATTTAGTCCGAGTTAGCATTAGCAAGCTAGGGAGAATCAACAGAGACCTCGCCAAGGAAAGTCTCAAGCTCATCAGGGGAGTGGAAAAGTTTAGTCTTACCACCGTGGACCACTTTGAGCAAGCAGGGGAAGAGCATTGAATATTTTATGTCCATATCACGGAGCCTTTTCTTGAGCGTGTCGAACTCCCGGCGTTTCTGGACGAGAGCGGCGCTGAAGTCCGGGTAAATTTGAACTCTTGCACTGT
Organism: Gymnothorax reevesii; assembly: GCA_029721435.1. Lineage (NCBI taxonomy): Eukaryota > Metazoa > Chordata > Actinopteri > Anguilliformes > Muraenidae > Gymnothorax > Gymnothorax reevesii. The sequence continues at coordinate 54,534,519 of CM056575.1, forward strand.
TATATATAAGCTCCTGTTTTTCTCTGGTGAGCCTCATAATTTTCAGCTTGTCCTGGAAATGGAGGAGCTTAACCAGGATAGGTCTTGGTCTGGATCTGGGGTTCTGATTGCTGATGAATGTTGGTGAACGATGACATCGCTCAATAATAGGAGGAGAAGGAAAATTTACTTCACCGAGGAGTTGCGGGATCAGGCGGTTCATAAAGCCGAGGATATCCCTTCCCTCGGCTTTCTCAGGGACATTAATAATGCGCAGGTTGGAGGTCCGGCTCCGGTTCTCAGCCTCTTCAGCTCGGTCCTTCAGGTGAGCGTTGTCCTTCTCCAGAGATTTGACGTGTTTAATCAGGTTTTGGATATCCTCTTCATTTGTGCCAACTCTCTGCTCAAGTTCAGAGACTTGCTCTCCGAGAGTGGCTAGAGAGTTTTCTATTTTGTTGAGACTCACTTGGAGAATCTCAAACTTGGAGTCAATGTGTGAAATAAGTTTCAGCTTCGTCTTTTGTATTCCCTCCCAAATGGCTTGAGGGGTAATTCCTTCTTGATTCATTGTAGGGTCTGTCACTTCCACCCACTCACAATGAGGAAAGTAGAATAGTCCCCAAACTTCTCTCCTTGCTGGATAAATAATTTGATTTTAATCCCAGAGACTTCAGTCTTAGGTTCTGGCTTCTAAGCTGTAGAACATATCCAATGGACTCTTGCAGACAATTGTATGAGCCAGCAGACCTTAGCTTGTTACACACTCTCAGCACGGCGGCCATCTTATTAGGTGTTAGAATATCCAATATCCTTCATAGCTAGCACATGTTATGGAAAGAAGAAAGGTAAGTGTATAATTGTGTGGATAATTCACATGGATTTCCACTCTCAGAGTTGCATTCCTTTATAACATTTTTAAGTAATGGCTCACCCCAAAATGAACATTTGTATCCTTCAAAATTAGACTAATGGTGAAATTAATCCACATTCAATAGATTTTTATTTGTAGATCCTGTACTGATCTCAGACTAAATTAATGGAAAAGATAGGAACTAGGCTTTTGGGCCTAAATTTGCTGGTTCTCATCTTTTCAATGTATTTTGGTATTGAGACCAGTACGTGATCTGCAGAACAGATGCTATGGAATGTGGATTAATGTTGTCATTGAGCTATTTTCAAAGTAAGAAAACAACTGAAATATCTTTATTATGATGACCTTTTTTGCTATTATTTTAAGAGGACAGAGTTATTAACTATTTGTCTCTCTCTTAAGATTCATGCCTGTGATGGAAGAGTCCAGCGATGTTGTAGGCAGTACTGCCCTAAACCGTGTGGATTGGCCACCATCAAAATATTTTGAGCAATACATTAACAACAAAGTCTTTGAGGATATATCCTTCCAAACAAACCAGAGACAGTTTCAGCTGACAGGCTCAAACCTAAATACAACACCTGAGGAGATTAAAACCTTCGTTTGAGTGTACATGGCATGTCTTAGATACCCATAAATCAAAATGTTCTGGGCCACAAAAACAAGAGTGCCAATAGTTGCTGAGTCCATGACGAGGGATCGCTTTTTCAAGATCAGATGTTCTCTCAAAATTACTAATGATCTTGATGTAACAGGAGAAGAGAAGAAGCAAAATGTGCTTTGGAGAGTCAGCCCACTTCTGAAGAAGTTGCAACAAGGCTGTCTAAACCTCTCCAGGCCAGGAAAAGTTTCTGTTGATGAACAAATGGTTCCCTTCACCGGTCGATGTCCAGTCCGTCAATTTTGTCCCGGCAAGCCAAAGAGTCGTTAAAAAGACTCGACTCGTTCGCGAACGTCACATCTTCAGTCTTCAGTGAAAAGGTGAGCTGGATTTATTTTTCTCCCGTAATTTTTTACGTAGGACTACATTTGTGCAGCAATGTTTTTGTTGTGTTTTTTAAAGTGTGATTTAGTATACTTGTTTAAATATTGCGGGACCGGCAGGATATTTCATTTGAGGGTGTTAAGTATAGTTTTTTTTTTTTCCTTTTTCATGAGATGGCTACAATGTCACCCCAAAAAAGTGCCGAGGCGGAGGAGCATAGGCGTGCGTTCCAACTGTTGGCAGTAAGTGCTTTGTGAGATACATTTGTTTGTTTATTTATATTTTGAGTGTAAAGTTGTTGTAGCTTCGGTTAGTGTTGTTTGGAAACATTGGTGTCGCAGTTAAACTTTTTTCTGGCTGTAGGCACGATGCCTTTCAGGCACACAGTAGGCCTATCTTCGGCCAATGAATTTTCGTCTTTGTCATAAATTTGTGTAGTTTTCTCAAATAGTCATTAAACCAGTTAATGTCAAACCATTTACTTGATCATTAATAATTGTTTATTTAAAGGAGCGCTTTTAATAAAGGGTCTTGAGATAATTTGTTCAGTGCATGGACGGATTTTGCGCGGCATTTTGTACGGATCCCCCCCCCCCATATTTCTGCAGAGTTTTCGAAGACATTGTTTTTTGCACATTACACGCAGGGCTAACACCTCGAAAATTTGACATGGCGGAAAAATGAAATTACCGGGGTGTCGTCCAAATTAATTAGTTGCCTCCTGACGCAGTTTGTGTAGGTCAGATGTGTGTAGTAACGAACAGCAGTCAACTTTAGTTTTTTCTTTTTCTTTTTTTGAGTAGTTGTACTTCACTTGAGTTTAGACTTTTACCTTTAGTCTACTGCATTTAAGATAAGAAGTATAGTTTAACTTCGTTATGTTGACACTGGTCACTTTGTTACTCGTTATAAATTAGAGGTAGATTTGGCGCGCTCAAGAACAACGGTGTTAGGCAGGGTATAGATGTTGATGCCTGCGGACTTGTAAATTTATGCACGCAGTTACAGTATTCTGTCACTAGATGGCAAACCAGGGTCAGTTATTGAATATTCACTAGCTCCGTTTTTGATATTTGGCAAAACACTAATTATGTTCTCATTCCATTTTGTGCGAGGAACCTGGAGAGATGTTACTCAAAATGTGAAAAGAAGTGAAAAACTTGACTTTGACACATTCGGACAAAGAGCTGTATTATTTATTGTAATGTGTACTTCTGCAGTTGTTTACTAGTGTTCATATTTATGGGAATAATTGCCGTTTCATATCTTCATACAAGTGATATGCGTCTTGTTTTTGTATTTCAGTGTGAAATAGCAGATGAGGGAGTGCCACGGCGTGATGTCTATCGGGAGGCCGTAGGAGTTTTTGCAAGGAGCCTGGAGCTCCACGCAAAGTCAGAGAGGCTGCTACGTGCCTCCCAACAGAAGGATGCCCTCCACCAAAAGGAAATTGCGGAGCTAAAGAAGACGGTGGCAGAGTTAAAGGAGCAGAAGGAGGTCGCAGCTGCGACCATAGCGTGTTATAAAGATGGTAAGTGTCTTTCGTAATTGAATCAGTGTTATTAAACATGTCCTCTAAAAGCAATTTTAAGAAAATACTTCACCAAAGATAGATTAAATGTTATTATTTTGAAGTGTATCATTTATATACCATTAATCGTCATTATCAAGTCTGATTAAAGTTTGTCAGAATTTTTGAATGATGGTGTTGTTATGGCCCCAATTTGTTATTACATTTATAACACAACAGCAACAGCAAGGGATGACAAACACAGTTTTAACAACTAAAACACATTTAATTTTTAACAAAGACAAAGACTAATAACAACCTACAACTAAAGACCAAGATTGATAAATAAGAAAAAACTGAAATAATTACAGTCCCTTTTTGGTGGGGTGGCTTGGTGATGTCCTGGATGAAGAAAATGCTCAAACACAGGCAAAGAAATCCACAAAAGAAACGTCACAGGTCTTGAACAGAATGGCAGGTCTGGTCATCTTCTTGCAATTTCTCCTACTCCTCTACTGTCTCAATTCTTTTCCTTATATACTCTTTTGCAGACCCCACCCACATTTAGACCTCTTTTTTTTTTTTTTTTCTGAGACTTGCCCCAGACATGTCCAGGACATGTCTAAACATGACTCCAGTCTGAGCTTAACAAAAAAAGGTAAATACTGCCATCTAGTGGCCTATATTCACATTACAGTGTAAAAATAATTTGTGGTAATATGTTTGGGTATGCTAGCATTATAATGTTTGGGGAAAAACTCATTGTATAAATGATGTTTGCATTAATTCTTATTTTATTTTCAGACTACTGTGATGCCTCGACAGAAATGGAGGACAAGGAGGAGGAGAAATAGTTTTACATTTTTTTTTACATTTTTTGGATTAATTTTGAAAATGTTTATGTTTTTAATAAAGATGTTGAAACTTTCCTGTGGTTTGTTTTCTGAATATGATTTGGGTTTTAATATAGTTAAGAAAAGTAATTGGGGAATTGGGTATATAGTCTGCTTGCAGTTTCACATGTATAAACATATATTCATATCTTGGAGAAGATCATTGCTTTTCTCAAAAAGCGAAGTGATAATTCCTTGAAATAGTTTTCTGCACAAAGGCTTTCCAAGAAGTAATGTTAAGATTTTTTTTAAGAACACAGCCTAGTGCCATCATGTGAGATGCATAGAGAAGTACCTATAGACAAAGGGTTAAGTGAAATTTGCATGAATTAAATGTAGGTGTAATGAGCATTTCTGATGGTCTTCAACTGTAGTAATTAAGTAGACTGTCAGTTATTCTACTAGTTTCAACAGAGCCGTTAGGTTTCCTGGCGTATGTCTGCCTAACATTTAAGATGTGGCCCACTTAGCTGTATTGAATCATTTATCATCAAACAAGATTTGTCTATGATTTATGAATAGAGCAAGATACATAATGCAATGTTAATTAAAATTATAATAAAGCTGCCAGCAGCGTTGGATGGGTCCTTGTCCACCTGTGCATGTTGAAGGGAATGGCAATACGTCGATGTACTATCACCTGTTTGGCTAGAGGGTACCAGTACAAGGAGGATGTTGTGACAGTAGCATTTATTCATGGGATAAGTAAGAGTACTGCATTGACTTGCAACCAGTTGTTTTAGGCATATTTAAGTTGGTGACTGTTGTTTTAGACAACTGAGTGAAATGAAGAGCCTTTCATGTACATGTACCCCATCCCAGGATTAACCAGGAGTTGCCATTACCAGTGCCTTTTGCTTTTTGAACGTTCATGAAAGGTAAAGCAAAACCTGCTTTGCAACAGCATATTCAACAGCAGCAGCAACAGCAGTTCATTCTAGGCATTGTTATGGCCCCAATTTGTAATTAGATTTATAACACAACAGCACCAGCAAGGGATGACAAACACAGTTTTAACAACTAAAACACATTTAATTTTTAACGAAGACAAAGACTAATAACAACCTACAACTAAAGACCAAGATTGATTTATATACAAACAAAACAGAAATATTTACAGTCCCTTTTGTTGGGGTGGCTTGGTGATGTCCTGGGTAAAGAAAATGCTCAAACACAGGCAAAGAAATCCACAAAAGAAACGTCACAGGTCTTGAACAGAATGGCAGGTCTGGTCATCTTCTTGCAATTTCTCCTACTCTTTACTGTCTCAATTCTTTTCCTTATATACTCTTTTGCAGACCCCACCCACATTTAGACCTCTTTTTTTTAATTTTCTGAGACTTGCCCCAGACATGTCCAGGACATGTCTAAACATGACTCCAGTCTGAGCTTAACAAAAAAAAGGTAAATACTGCCATCTAGTGGCCTATATTCACATTACACCTCCATTGCAAAAGGGAAAAATTTTGACTCATAAAGGCAAAATTTTTCTTTTCAATACAAAATGGTTAAGTGAACACTTGTCTATCTATACATATCATACAATATTCAAACACATGATATATATATATACACATTCAAACACGGGATAAGCAATCAGCAATTACATTGTCTGTACCCTTCACATGCTTAATTTCCAAGTCAAACTCCTGTAGAATCAAACTCCAATTCAACAATCTCCGATTCTTGTTTTTCATCTTACTCAAAAACATTAACGGATTGTGGTCAGTGTACACAATCATTGGCTTTTGTCCTGTACAAACATAAACCTCAAAGTGTTGTAAAGAAAGGACCAGAGCCAACAGTTCCTTCTCTATTGTGGAATAGTTCCTTTGGTGGCGATTGAACTTCCTGGAGAAGTATGCCACGGGATGCTCAATGTCATCAGAGTCACTTCTCTGTAGGAGCACAGATCCACAAGCTTGGTCGCTAGCATCGACCGCGATGGAGAACGGTTTGTTGAAGTCAGGAGATTTGAGCACGGGGAAGTGACACAGCAGAGACTTCAGGTGATCGAAGGCTCTCTGGCATGCATCATCCCAGGTGAACTTTACGCCTTTCTTCAGTTGGTTAGTTAGACTGAGAGCAATCTCAGCAAAGTTCTTGCAGAACTTGCGGTAGTACCCGATCATTCCAAGGAAGCGGCGCAAAGCTTTTTTGTTGTCAGGAACTGGAAAGTCCATGATGGCTTGGACTTTAGCATTTATGGGTGCCACCTTACCCTGGCCTATGACGTAGCCAAGATAGGTGACAGTAGCACAACCAAAGTCACTCTTGCTCAGGTTAACAGTCAGGTTAGCCTGGGTCAGGCGCTGGAACAACGTCTCTACATCTTTTAGATGTTCTTCCCAGGAGTCACTCCATGTGATCAGGTCATCGATGTACGCACCCGTGTGTGGCAATCCGGCGATTGTAGACTGTATCATCCTTTGGAACGTGGCTGGGGCATTTTTCATGCCAAAGGGTAGGACTTCATACCGGTACAATCCAGATGGTGTGGCAAAAGCAGAGATGCTCTTGGCCCTCTCAGTTAAAGGCACACACCAATAACCCTTCAATAAATCAATCTTGGTCAGAAACTTTGCTTGCCCTACACTATCAATACAATCATCAATCCTAGGTATTGGAAACACATCAGTTCTAGTTACAGCATTGACTTTGCGATAATCTGTACAGAATCTAGTACTTCCATCAGGTTTTGGAACTAGCACACAGGGTGAACTCCAATCGGAGTTGGAGGGTCTGATAATATCATGTTTTAACATGTACTCAACCTCTTTCTCAGCAATCTTTCTCTTTTCAGGATTCATCCGGTATGGATGCTGTTTTATTGGTTTGGCATCACCAACATCTACATCATGAGAGGCTATAGTAACTCTCTTTGGAACATCAGGAAACAAATCCTCATATTTCTTGATCAACCTTTCAAACTGATCTCTCTGTGAGGGTTCTAAGTGCTGGAGTTTTACATCAAGATTTTGCAACACTTCAGTGTTTGACAATTTACATGAAAGAACTTCAGCTTTAATTCTTGGTTCATCATCTTGAAACTCCCCCTCATCTTCACACTTTTCGACCATTGGAGAATCTGAAGTGACAGCTGCAACCCTAGCATTTCTGTCATGATAAGGCTTTAGCATGTTAATATGACACAATTGTTTTGGTTTTCTCCTATCTGGAGTCTTCACAATGTAATTGAGATCATTGAGTTTTGTCAGAATTTCATAAGGACCATGAAATCTAGCCTGCAATGGATTGGACTGCAAGGGAAACAACACAAGGACCTTGTCTCCCGGTTTAAACTCACGGCTTCTAGCCTTATGATCATACCAAGTTTTCATTTTTCCCTGACTTGATTTCAAGTTCTCTTTGGCAAGGTCACAAGCTGCACGCAATCTTTCCTTGAACTTGCCAACATAGTCTAACAGACTGATATGCGGCTCTTTCTCTTGCCATTGTTCACTCAATAATAGCAAAGGTCCTCTCACTTCATGACCAAACACTAGCTCAAATGGACTGAATCCAGTAGACTCCTGCACTGCTTCTCTAGCTGCAAACAACAGCAAATGAACCCCTTCATCCCAGTCTTTCTCATGGTCATAACAATACGTCCTCATCATTGTCTTGAGAGTGGAATGAAACCGCTCTAAGGCACCCTGACTTTCTGGATGATAGGCACTAGAAAGAATCTGCTTTGCACCTAGTTCATACACAACCTGCTGAAACAATCCTGAAGTGAAATTGCTTCCCTGGTCTGACTGAATTTCCCTGGGAAGGCCAAACAACGTGAAGAACTTTATCAAAGCCTTCGAGATTGCAGTTGCCTTGATGTTACGTAGAGGTATGGCTTCGGGGAATCTGGTAGATGCACACATGATTGTCAACAAGTACTGATTTCCAGATCTAGTCTTGGGTAATGGACCAACGCAATCAACAATGACCCTAGAGAATGGCTCCCCAAATGCTGGGATAGGCTGCAATGGAGCTACAGGTGGGTCTAACTGGTGTTTTCCAACTACCTGACAAGTGTGACAGGTTTTGCAAAAGTTGGAAACGTCTTTCCGAAGCCCAGGCCAAAAGAAGTGTTTCATGATCTTATCAACAGTCTTGTGAACACCAAGATGACCTCCTAAAGGTAAACTATGAGCCATTGTTAAGATCTCATTCCTATAGACCTTCGGAACAACAATTTGCCTGACCACTGCCCAATCTGCATTGGCAGGGATATCAGGAGGGCGCCACTTCCGCATCAACACACCATCCTTGAGATAATACCCAACTGGAACTGCATCTATTTCTTTTTCAGGAAGGGCTCTCCTCTTTAGTACACAAATTTCAGGATCATTAGTTTGCTCCTCAATCAACCGCTTTCTGGACAGAGACAAGTCTCCAGACACATCAGAATCACCAGACCCATCCGGCTGGCTGAATAGAGAACTGAAAAAAGTATCTGATAAGTCCTCAAACGGAGAAACCATAGTAGGCCAATCAGAGTCATGAGGCAAACCACCTGAGTCCTGACTATTCAATGTGCTGGGTGGCACAACAACATCTTCTTCTTTAGGCTTCTTGACCATAGCACGAGTCACTGCGCAAGAAGGATACAGAGATGGGTCCTCATCCCCATCTTCAGTGCTCGGCTGTGAAGTAAGATGTACAGGGGGAACTACTTTGCCCCCAGCCAGGTCATTGCCTAGCAACAGAGAAACACCCTTTATAGGTAGACTTGACATAAGTCCCACCTTTACCTGTCCTGTAACTAAATCTGACTTCAAGAATATAGAGCGCAGGGGTACAGATACAGTCCTCCCTTCAATACCTTGTACAAGTATGAAATCCCCTGAAGCGGTCTCATCACGTAACTCCAAGGAGTCCATCAACAAAAGTGACTGAGAAGCTCCGGTATCCCTTAGGATATATATGGGGACAGGAGTAGTATGCTCATTCAGAGCCACAAATCCCTCTGACACAAATGGAAGAAATTCCTCCCTCACAAAGTCAGCTGTATTAGGCTTTTTAGCCCCACAAGAAGCAGGCAATTTAGCAGATTGGTTATCTACTACAGGGGTTTCTAACCTTGTTTTCACAAAGGCATTTGGTTTGGTATCCTTTTCTTTTTCTTTCTTAGCTTTAAGGAACCAACAGTTAGTTGTAACATGACCAGATTTCTTGCAATAACTGCAAACTAGACCACTTTTGTCACTGTCAGCTTTCACACTTTGATCAGACCTGTTACTGGATTTCTGAGCACCATCACCAGATTTGTCTTTGTCTTTGGGTGAGGAATCTTGGGTATCACCGTAACCCTTTTTCTGAAATTGGGACCATCTATTATTACTGCTAGACTGAAATTTGGACTTATGTGTGAGAACATATTCATCTGCAAATTTGGCAGCTGATTGCAAATTCAGTGCTTGCTTCTCATTAAGGTAGGTCTTAACATCATCTTTAACACAGTTCTTGAATTCTTCAACTAACACCATCTCTTTTAGTGAGTTGAAATCATCCTTGACCTCCATAGAAGTACACCAGCGCTCAAAGCAAACCTGCTTTTCATTAGCAAATTCAACATAAGTCTGATTTTCAGATTTCTTCAGACCTCTGAATTTCTGTCGGTAAGCCTCTGGAACCAACTCATAAGCTCTCAGAATAACCTTTTTGACAACCTCATAATCAGAGGAATCATCTGCAGACAAAGCCGAATAGGCTTGTTGAGCTTTACCCTTGAGGACAGTTTGCAACATCAGAGGCCAGTGTTCCTTTGGCCACTGGCAACTCTTTGCTACCTTTTCAAAACACTGGAAATAGTTGTCAACATCCTTTTCCGAAAATGGAGGCACCAGTTTTACCTCCTGGCTAGCACGAAATTTATTTTTAGTTTGAATTTTAATTTTTAGTTGCTCCATTTGGAGTCTTTCTTCTCTATCGAATTTCTCTAATTCAAAATCTCTCTGTCTCGCAAATTTTTCTAACTCAAATTCTCTTTGTTTTTCTTCTCTTGCTAATTTTTCTAACTCAAACTGCCTTTGTTTTTCTTTTTCTTCCCTCTCAAATTCTCTTTGTTTTTCTTTTTCCTCCCTTTCTTTTTCTCTTTCCTCCCTTTCAATCTCTAGCAGTTTTAATTTAAGTTCCATTTCTATATTTGGATTTTCCACTGGAAACTGTTCCAGATCTCCTGGTGCAAACACATTTTCATCAATGTAATATTCAACTATCTCTCTAGCCAGTCTTGCTTTTCGCATGGCTGGTTTTACCTCTGTCAGCTCTAAATGTCTGCAAATTTCTAGCAGTTCTGTCTTTTTAAAAGACTTCAAAACCCCTACGGTTGGTGATGCCAAGAAATCATCCATTGCTGTTGTCAATATATATCTAGGAAAATTCACAAAAACAATTTCACAATTTGGAATGTTAGATTTTCAATAAATTACTCACACAATGGTCTATCCCGGACCTTGAGCCCCCAATTTGTTATGGCCCCAATTTGTTATTACATTTATAACACAACAGCAACAGCAAGGGATGACAAACACAGTTTTAACAACTAAAACACATTTAATTTTTAACGAAGACAAAGACTAATAACAACCTACAACTAAAGACCAAGATTGATTTATATACAAACAAAACAGAAATATTTACAGTCCCTTTTGTTGGGGTGGCTTGGTGATGTCCTGGGTAAAGAAAATGCTCAAACACAGGCAAAGAAATCCACAAAAGAAACGTCACAGGTCTTGAACAGAATGGCAGGTCTGGTCATCTTCTTGCAATTTCTCCTACTCTTTACTGTCTCAATTCTTTTCCTTATATACTCTTTTGCAGACCCCACCCACATTTAGACCTCTTTTTTTTAATTTTCTGAGACTTGCCCCAGACATGTCCAGGACATGTCTAAACATGACTCCAGTCTGAGCTTCACAAAAAAAAGGTAAATACTGCCATCTAGTGGCCTATATTCACATTACAGCATGTAGGCAATTGTATTCCACGTTATTCACCTATTGTGGATACGTACGTTCAGTTTTGTAATGGTTATGTGCCAAATTTTTCTCGTAAAATGCTGTTGCAATGCAGGAAAAGGAAACCTTTTTTTCCTCCCTTCCCTTTTAACTTGAAGACTGTTTGCTTGTGATTGATGAGGATTGTAAGCAGTTTTCGCATAATCTTATTTTAACAACTATTAAATAATTTCCAGTCAATGGTAATAATTTGAAATACACGTGAATCTACGAAAATAATAGATTGTATATTTATTATTAACATTCATATTAATAATATATATAAAATAATAATTGATCTATGAAGTCTACATGTAGACAAAGTCAGTTTCCTAATGCAATAAATAAATCCTACTGCACATCCAAGAGTCCACGTACATCCTTATCGATTACAATTACATCTGTTTGTCCTCTAACTGCACCTGATCTTTGACATGAAAACCACACAGAATGCCTTCATGGTCGCTGAAGTATGTGGGCATCACTGAACATTCCACATCATACTGTGTCATTTTAACATAAACATGATCAATCAGCGTTCCATTCTCCGTCGTCTCTTAACGTGTAACATGCTGACTGAATCCTTTTTTTAGCATGTACTGACACAATGTTGTTGTTTTTAAAATGTTTTCATTAAAATCGCCCATTACTATAATTGTGCTTTGGATCGGATTAATTTTCCCAGATTTTCTTTGAATAGAGAAATTGGGTAAATCGGCGGACGGTAAATTACTGCCATTAAGACGTTAAATTGGTTACACTGGCACACCAAGCACTCCAGGTTAAAATCTGGTACCTGCAAAATGTCACAGTGTAAATTTTTCACATTGTACAAACCTACTCCACCATGTTCCAAATTCTGGAGTTCTGACAATTTGGGGTTACTGCTATTGTAACACAAACTGCGAGGACGACTCTGGAAACTGTAACCGTTGATTTGGACACAGTGTAATGGGGATTGAGTAGTGAGCCACGTTTCAGTGATTGCAATATAATGCGGCCGTAAATGATGCGTACAAGACATTAGATCGAACAAGTGGCGACCTAAATTTTGAACATTCATTAAATACACAGAGAAACTGTGTGGATTTAATGAAGGCTTCGGCTGCTTGGTAAGAAATTGGGGCATGCTCTCCATGGCCTCCTTAATGGTCCCTTTGCAATAAATGGCTTGCTCTTCAAAAACTCTAATGATTAGCCCAGTTAAAGCTGTAACGCGACTTAATGCTACGTACGCCTGCCCAGGAGCAAACACCTTCTTTAGAGAAACTACGGCCTCGTCCACAGTTAATCCCTGCACTTTATGAACAGTACACGCCCACGCTAACTTCAAAGGAAACTGACGACGAAACCCACCGCATTTTCGGGTCTTCTCTTCCTCCGGATCATTTGCAGTAGAAAACCTGCATTCTACCGCTGCATGTGCACGTTTTCTCCTCCTAATTGACCCAATTCGGTCATCATCAAATTTTACATAAACAGTCAGTGGAAATGTCTCATCCTGACCGAAATCCAACTGAGTAACTGTGCCACATGCTCCATTGACAAGACCATCTTCTACATCGATGTTCTTGCATAACATCACGCGCGCATTCCTGGCCAAACACAAACTGCTCGGTAAACATGTGTCCGCTGCATCACTGTGATGCCCTACCATCAGCTCTAATTTTCCTGTTTTTCTATTGTTTCTATAGTCTTTTGCTTCAATAACTACATGATCAGGACACATGGCGAAAAGCTGCTTTAGATTATGCTCGCTCACTTGCATATTGGTCGCAAATATATGCAAAGCTGAGCTCTCTTCACCTGTCTCGTGCAATTTTAATAATTCTATTTCGCTCTTCAATATGGGGGTGTCCTTCGAACGTACCCTTAAACGGTTTAGCAATTGTGCAAAAACGTTGTCTTTCTGCCTGACTACCGTTTGCAGTTCAACGACACTAAAATTGCACCACAGGTCCACAGCGACCTGACCGCTATACAGAGGCTTCCCTTTAACAGGAGGCAACTGTTAGAAGTCTCCAACAGCTATCACACTGACATTACCGAATGGGGAAAAGTCTCCTGTCTGCTTAACCTGCCTTAACCTGCTATGGACATAAGCCAACAGATTGTTATCAACCATGCTGATTTCATCTATAATGAGAATTTGGAGGTGGCTCAATTCAGCTCTCAGAGAATTGAGTTTCTCTTCACCCAAGGGGGTGTACGGTAAGGTAGCATGGATGCCGATGTTAAACCTGCGATGAATTGTTGCTGCATTCAAATTGTAAGCAGCTACACCTGTAGGAGCAGTTAACAAAATGCAAATATCATCTGGTTGACGACAAAGTGTTGACAACAGCCTCCCTGCTTCATATTGAATCGCTCTAATTAAATGACTTTTCCCCGTCCCTGCACCGCCTGTCACAAACACATGCAAAGGTTGTGGGTTCTTACCCATCACCTTTTGCAAGCACCATTGTCTAATCTTGTTAAAAACAGCCATTTGTGTCTCATTCAGGGACCTAACTAAAGCCAAACCCTCACTTCTAGACAGGATCCTCTCTCGCCTTTCCAACTGCGCAACCTGTCTGCTACCATCTACTAAATCTGGAACGTTGTCCATCTTGTCCCCCAGCTGCTCCTGTTCCACCTCTGCTCCTTGCTGCTGCCTTCTCTCCTCTAAACATTCTAGGCGCTCTACTTCCTGTTCAGGGCACAGCTCACCCCAAGCATCTTCTTCAATACCCTTGTGCTGCTCTGCCATCTCGCGCGCTCGATCCAAATGAGGACAATCTATTTCAAACTTTCCCCTATTTTCATCTACTACAGCCTGAACCGAGTGTAGCCATCACTGAAAGTAACCTTCCCGTCATTATAGATCTGTTCAAACAGCTCAAATCCTTCAGGTTTGAGGTCTAAGTCAGCTCTATAAGGGAGAAATAATTGCAGCAGACTTTGAAAATGAGCCTCCTCTTGTTTGTCCAAATTGAAGCGCATGTAACGCACAACTGCAAACTGAGAACGTGTTCTCCTCAAGATAAAACCCAAGTCATTTTTCAGTTTGATTCTATCATGAGACTTTTCGTTTTTGGAGAGAACGCGATACTGATACTGATGCAAATGTAGCCATGCACATGTCAGTGAACGCATCGTTGTCAGGCCTGTTCCTATACCTGTCCACCATGCTGGTCATCCACATGTCTTCTGTGCTAAGATTATGGGAAGATGCCTTTTGCCTCAAAACACTAAGCGGCAAACTCATCTTCACCAGGTTGTTCCCTGTTGGAACAAACACCACCTTTCTGGAACACTCCTTCAAATGCATGTTTGTTAGCCTATACACGGCCTCCTGGGCACAAACGTCCCTGTTATGCAAATACACACTGCCCAGCTTCTTTAAAGCATCTTTAGCAGAGAGGTTACCTTGCTTTGAGGCTTCTTTATGGGCATTATTCAATAATAGGCCAATTTCTCTCTCTGCTTTTGTTATATACGATATGATGTACAAGATTACAGCATAGGCGTCCGTGACAAAGCTAATGTCCATGTTAGCGTTCCAGCATTTTAACAATTGCTTGCTATATTGATTAATCCAAACTTCGTTAACCCCTCTCCTATAAACCACTTTATATTTTTTTTTCCATTGTCCTATAGGCCTCTTCGAAGGTTTCTTGATTAATATTAAGACTCATCAACAAGTCCTCTATATCTGAATATGGCACATCTGATTCTAAAGCTTCTTTAACGGATGTCAGAACGGACTCAGCAAAAGTCTTTGGCATTTTATCATCGTTAAAACACTTACATACTGGCTTGTTTTTTGGATCTGAATCTGCTGCCTTCGTCCAATCGATCATTTAACATGTTTTTATTTTTATTTAAACATTGTTATATCTCAGTTCAACCTCAACTGCATGGCTACTGGTACGGCTCGATGATTCAATTCCTGATAACTCAGGCAGATTTGCCACCAGTGGAGTTGGCAACCAGTGGGCCCCTGGTTTCCAACACCCTACCAATAGCAACAAAATTAATATCAAGGGCGGTACGGTCAGAAGCGCAGGCCCCTCTCACCATCAGCCATTCATTCACCAATCATACCCGTACCATCGAGCGTGCCATAGCCTGCAGAACTTAGGCATAAGACAGAATAATTCTCTAAATGAGTAACTACTGTGAGAATGTATACCAGTATAAAATATATAAGATGTATTGGCTTCTTTGTTTCCTTCCCTTTTAATTCACCCAGATCAGGTTTATCCAAATTCTACTACTATACGCTCTATTGGCGTCGTAGTGAAAAATCAAATTCTTAAATTAGACCATCTAACAGGATACATGACCATGAGGGGCACTGAAACCGTTTTTACCACTTGTACAGGTTGTCATGAAACGTCCAGCTATATTACATGTACTTGTAACACTTTGCAGCCATTCTCACAGAATGATGCTAAACTCATTAGCGTTCAATCTCTACATGGCCGTGCTGATGCAGTTCAGGTCTCCCACACGCAATGGTGCATCATCAGTGAAATGGACACCTTCACCTATGGAGGTCTGACCTGCCCTGCTGACCACACCTTTTGCCTAGAAGTCACAGAGGACTTCACGATGGGTCTGATCAACATCCTGGGAAGGGTCCCGCTGGAGGTGGATGTGTCACCATGGTGGGAGGACACATTCTATGGACAGGGTACCCGGGCCTTGACTGCCTTGATGCACCTTGTCCAACAGGTCGCCATGGAAACTGAGTACCATATCGAACAGGCACAGGTGGAGGTGAACCTGGCCCAACAAACGGCAACCATCCTGGCCAGCTCATCCACGCGTTTTGCCCAGGACGCATACACCTGGTGGGACTGGGTGTTCCGAGAGTGCGTCGTCGGCAGTGCCCTCATCTTCAGCTTCACCCCGATCCAGTGCTACTACTTCCGGCATCTGATCCGTTCCCTGCAGGCCTTGACACGGGCCACACTCATCCTAAGCCCACTGCAATTACCCTCAATTCCCAGTGGGTCAGGAACATTAGCAAAAGCCACACAGGGCAACTTCTGTGACCCCTTGGGACGGTAAGAGTCTGTCCTAGCAGGGTCAAAGGGGGGATTTGTAAGCGGGAAAGACAGAGAGGATTATCTGGCTGGATTATCTAGCGCCATAATCATTACGCCAACAGTTTGACCCTTGTTGAGATACATGCCCCATCATTACGCCAACAGTTTGACTGTTGTTGGGATACGTGCTCCAACATTTAGTGGATGACCCCAGGGTCATGGGAATGGACTCAACCAGACTCTCGGGCGCCAATCTCATCTTGCCACAGGGTTAATGGTTAATGCAGATGCCTGGGAATCTTCCAAAAAAACTACTGTCCGCAAGCCTTTGGCCAGCGACACTCATGCCGGACAACTCCACAGTGCCATCCAATGGACTCTGACATAACTGCACCCGTACAATTTCAATACATTACAGTTTAGGTAAATATTTCTAAAGACTTTTAATTTCCTGAGTAAAACACTAATCTCACTCACGATGTCACAGAATAATGTGTATTTTGCTACATTGAAGGTTAAGAGTGGAATAATAACCTTAATGCAGATTATTCTTGTAATTCGGTATTGTGTCGGACGTTTCATGACCAACTCTAACGCAAGTAGGTTGTGTTTGGTATCATTTTAATCCTCGTAATTTCTGAGATCTCATAGGGAATATTTCAAAGGAATTGGACTTGTGCCATACCCTCCTTCAATAACTTTAAGGGAAAATTATGCTTCAGTTTTCCTTGTGGTCATGTCTCCTCCCAAAGCCCCTCCGGAATGGGGGAGCATTCCTGGCTCTAATGACCCAAAACGACCTATGACCCCGCCATAGGACGCAGTCTGGAGTTTGGGCATAAAAGAGGGGGAAACAGAGAAGTCGAGGAAGCTTGTATTCATCCTTCCCGCATATACGTTGTGTATATGTGTAGTTTTGGGCTGCGCCAGGTATGAATTGACTTCTTTTCTTTTCTGTAACGATGTAATTAGGTCTTGTGATTTAAGCTTGTGCCTGCCTGGCGAAATAAATTGATATTTGCATCTGTGGTGTGTTTCTGACTTTGGACAAACATATACCTACCGGTTCGGACTCCTGGATCCCAGTTGAGTAACGTAGACCGTAATCGCGTGCCTGATCAACACGCTTGGTAGCTGCGTTATAAGGTGGATTTTCCATGCTGTGTATGACGCTATTGATATTGGCTTCGAGCAAGATTCCGTTTGTATTTTTAGGCGGAAATCTTAAAAGACGCAAGGCCTCTGAACGATGTGTTTCTGTTATGCCTTTGTAGTTGCTCGCTGTGGGCCCCGGTAATCCCTAGTCATAGCGAGGCTATGTCAAATTACTGGCTTAATAGGCTGCCAGCCTCTGAGTTCTTTCGCCGGATTGGATAGTTCAGATGGTTTTGGTCCGGCGGAGTAGGGTATAAACCTGTTATGGGTCCGATGCACAACAGAGCTCCAAATTGGGTAATAAATTGACGAATTAAAATCTGAACATATTTATGCAAACGCATGATAACCGCAAAAGATTGCAACCACAAATTTGTATCTTAAATTTGATATGGAGTCAGATATATTGTAACCACTAAGATATTAGGGTTGCAGCATCCGCTAGGCACGTCTCAGGCCATTTAAAAGCAGAACGTGAACGACGTCATCATGTGAGGCCTGGGGCAGGGGTCTAGTGCTGACGCTGTAGCCAGACCCCATTATTATAATGGAGACTGCGAGGACCATCTTTTAGCTGGCTGTTAAGGCAAACACGCTGAGACCTTCCGCCTCAGCTAGGACCCTCCTTGGCCTAGTTGCACGGTGTTTACAATATAAAATAAGCAAAGATTGTTGATTCAATAAATGGCGAGTTCTCCTCATGGCACCCACACTCTTTGCCAGCTTGGAACATACATGACTAATATGAGGTTTCCAGCAGATTTTTTCATCTATTTTCACACCTAAAAATGTAGTATGGTCCACTCTTTCAATGACTGCACTATTTATTATTATTTGGACTGGAATATCAATTTTACGTCTTCCAAATAACATAAGTTTTGTTTTGTCCAAATTTAGAGACAATTTATTTATATCAAACCAATTCTTCAATTTGTTCATTTCTTGTGTGATCGCTAGTAAAAGTTGCTGCAAATCCTCACCAGAACAGAAAATATTAGTATCATCAGCAAAAAGTACAAATTTCATAATTTTTGACACTTTACAGATGTCATTTATCTACATATTGAAGAGAACGGGCCCTAGTATTGACCCTTGAGGTACACCGAATGTGATGACCCTGCCAGTAGAAATAAAATTGTCAATTTGGACAAACTGAAACCTGCTATTAAGATAGCTTTTCAGCCATTTCAGTACAGTTCCTCTAATACCATACTTCTCCATCTTTTTTAACAGCACATCATGGTCTATTGTATCAAAGGCTTTGTTTAAGTCGATGAAGATTCCAATGGCAAACTTATTTTTATCAAGACAATTCTTTATTTCTTCTATTACATCAATTAATGCATATGAAGTTGATCTATTTCTTCTAAAACTAAACTGACTGTCAGTTAATAATTGATGCTTCTCAATGAAACGATCAAGTCTGGTAGAGAAGAGCTTCTCCAAAATCTTTGAAAATTGAGGGAGAAGAGAAACTGGCCTATAATTGGTAAAAAGATGTTATCCCCTGATTTATATAATGGTATTACTTTAGCAGTTTTCATTTTATTTGGAAATTTTCCGGATTGAAGAGACGTATTACAGATGTATGGAAGTGGTTTCAAGATTCCGTCAATGACCTGCTTTGTTATTGTCATATCTTTCCCATAAAAGTCCGTTGAGGTTTTGTTTTTACAATTCAATACAATATCTCTGACTTCATTTTCAACTACTGGATTGAGAAACATACTATTAGTATTTCTGTCAATTAGATCATCCAGTGACACATTATCAATTTTTCCCCTCTCAGAAATTTTTGTGCCAGTTCAGGTCCAACTCCAACAAAGAATCTATTAAAACAATCAACCACATCCTCCATGTTGCTAATAGGTTTATCATTATCTATAAAATAATCTGTAAATCTCACACCATTTGAACCATTTCTAATAATTGTGTTGAGCACCTTCCACATACCCTTAATATTGCTCTTATTGTTTTCGAGTAATTTGGTGTAATAATCTTTTTTACAATTCCTCAAAACACTATTTAATTTGTTTTTATATTTTTCATATTTTGCTTCGTCATCGGGAGTTCTAGATTTAATGAATTGTCTATATTTTTTGCATGCATTTATTAGCCCTTTGTTAGCCATGGATTATTTACGTGATTTTGTTTCGGATTATATATTTTAATTGGACAGTTTTTATCATAAAATTTTAAAAATATTTCTAAAAATGCATCACAAGCAAGATCGCTGTCTTTTTCTTGATATATTGGTTCCCAATTTTGAGAAATTAGATCAGATTTGAGTGCCTTTATTGAACCTTCCGTTCTAAATCTCAAATATTTGATGTTGTTTGAGTGGGTTACCTTTCTATAATTGACATCATACAATACAAAAACAGGAAGGTGATTGCTGGTATCATTAAGAAATAGCCCACTCACTGTACTGTTCTCCAAAATGTTAGTAAGTATATTTTCAATCAGCGTAGCACTGTGGGAGGTTATTCTGGTGGGTCTGGTTATTTTTGGAAATAGACTCATGCTGAACATTACTTCAATGAATCTTTCTGTCAATTAATGTTTTTTAACATTTAAAAGGTCAATATTATAATCCCCACATATGAGCAGGTCCTTCTGAGTATTTAAGGAAAACAATTTTTCCATCCACTCATGAAATACTTCAATATTTGAACCCGGAGCCCAGTAGATACAACCTACTATAATATTTTTCCTTTTGTTCATATTGAGTTCAAGTGTTACACATTCAAACACATCTTACACAAACAATGACATGTTTTCTAAAAATTTTTATCAACAGAAAGAGTGACACCACCTCCCCTTTTATTTTGTCTGTTCGTGTTAAACATTTCATAACCATGCATGTTAAAGTCTGTACCTTTTTCAGTATTTAATCAAGTCTCGGACATGGCTATTATATTGAATGGTGAATTGAATTGGTCTAGATAATCTTTGATGTAGTTAGAATACAGACTTCTGCTGTTAAAGTGGATAAATGAAATTTTATCTTCTGTTTGAAACATTCTATTAAATTTCATTTCAGTATAATAACTACAATCATTATTAATACTAACAAAGAAGTTAGAATCAGGATCAATTTCATTCACCATCTTTTGAAATTTATAATCAATATTCTCGAAAGTGTCAAACTCCAAGCTATCACAAGTCATGTTCATGGAAGTTTCCTTTTGGACTTCGTCCTCAATCGAGGACGAGAGGTTACCATCAACACCAGGCATGTAAAACAGATTCTGGTGGTTTGTAATAAGAAAAACAGTCAATAATGTTGGCGATGGAGCGAGAGCAACACACCAAACTGACAAATAGACGAAGAGACAGACGAACAGAGCACATAGACACAAACATACCGTACACACACACCCAAAAAAACAGAAATCTGGCTGTGTCATAAAACTATTGCACAGCTCTGCAAAGCTCATTAATATGAAAGTGTAGCAGAACTAGTCCAACACAACAAAACAGAGAGAGAGAGTGAGAGAGAAAAAAATTTACATTTAAATTTTCTATTAGATTGCTAAATTAGCTGGTCATTGACTCTTCGTGATTGTGATAAAATCAAGGTTTAATATGCATTTCTCTCATTCCACTGAATATTGAAATACTTCAGCTCTGCGTTTCGCGATAACTGAAGTTCGCGTTTTAAAATTTACGACACAATTTTCGGCAAATAAAGTACTCCAGCAGCATGAACGACAGAAGAGAACCATGACATCGGTTTGAGAAAATAAGTAGAAAAAGAAACAAAACACCACAGCTAGCAATAAAATTAAGTTACCAAAGGAGCAGTCAAAGATCGATCGAATCACAGGTCCAAATGAGACCTAAAAAAGCACAGGGAAAAGCAGAGAGTGATCATGAGGAATGTTTTTGATTTAGTCCGAGTTAGCATTAGCAAGCTAGGGAGAATCAACAGAGACCTCGCCAAGGAAAGTCTCAACCTCATCAGGGGAGTGGAAAAGTTTAGTCTTACCACCGTGGACCACTTTGAGCAAGCAGGGGAAGAGCATTGAATATTTTATGTCCATATCACGGAGCCTTTTCTTGAGCGTGTCGAACTCCCGGCGTTTCTGGACGAGAGCGGCGCTGAAGTCCGGGTAAATTTGAACTCTTGCACTGTTATATATAAGCTCCTGTTTTTCTCTGGTGAGCCTCATAATTTTCAGCTTGTCCTGGAAATGGCGGAGCTTAACCAGGATAGGTCTTGGTCTGGATCTGGGGTTCTGATTGCTGATGAATGTTGGTGAACGATGACATCGCTCAATAATAGGAGGAGAAGGAAAATTTACTTCACCGAGGAGTTGCGGGATCAGGCAGTTCATAAAGCCGAGGATATCCTTTCCCTCGGCTTTCTCAGGGACATTAATAATGCGCAGGTTGGAGGTCCGGCTCCGGTTCTCAGCCTCTTCAGCTCGGTCCTTCAGGTGAGCGTTGTCCTTCTCCAGAGATTTGACGCGTTTAATCAGGTTTTGGATATCCTCTTCATTTGTGCCAACTCTCTGCTCAAGTTCAGAGACTTGCTCTCCGAGAGTGGCTAGAGAGTTTTCTATTTTGTTGAGACTCACTTGGAGAATCTCAAACTTGGAGTCAATGTGTGAAATAAGTTTCAGCTTCGTCTTTTGTATTCCCTCCCAAATGGCTTGAGGGGTAATTCCTTCTTGATTCATTGTAGGGTCTGTCACTTCCACCCACTCACAATGAGGAAAGTAGAATAGTCCACACATCTTACACAGACAATGACATGTTTTCTAAAAATTTTTATCAACATAAAGAGTGACACCACCTCCCCTTTTATTTTGTCTGTTCGTGTTAAACATTTCATCACCATGCATGTTAAAGTCTGTACCTTTTTCAGTATTTAATCAAGTCTCGGACATGGCTATTATATTGAATGGTGAATTGAATTGGTCTAGATAATCTTTGATGTAGTTAGAATACAGACTTCTGCTGTTAAAGTGGATAAATGAAATTTTATCTTCTGTTTGAAACATTCTATTAAATTTCATTTCAGTATAATAACTACAATCATTATTAATACTTACAAAGAAGTTAGAATCAGGATCAATTTCATTCACCATGTTTTGAAATTTATAATCACTATTCTCGAAAGTGTCAAACTCCAAGCTATCACAAGTCATGTTCATGGAAGTTTCCTTTTGGACTTCGTCCTCAATCGAGGACGAGAGGTTACCATCAACACCAGGCATGTAGAACAGATTCTGGCGGTTTGTAATAAGAAAAACAGTCAATAATGTTGGCGATGGAGCGAGAGCAACACACCAAACTGACAAATAGACGAAGAGACAGACGAACAGAGCACATGGACAGAAACATACCGTACACACACACCAAAAAAAACAGAAATCTGGCTGTGTCATAAAACTATTGCACAGCTCTGCAAAGCTCATTAATATGAAAGTGTAGCAGAACTAGTCCAACACAACAAAACAGAGAGAGAGAGTGAGAGAGAAAAAACTTTATATTTAAATTTTCTATTAGATTGCTAAATTAGCTGGTCATTGACTCTTCGTGATTGTGATAAAATCGAGGTTAAATATGCATTTCTCTCATTCCACTGTATATTGAAATACTTCAGCTCTGCGTTTCGCGATAACCGAAGTTCGTGTTTTAAAATTTACGACACAATTTTCGGCAAATAAAGTACTCCAGCAGCATGAACGACAGAAGAGAACCATGACATCGGTTTGAGAAAATAAGTAGAAAAAGAAACAAAACACCACAGCTAGCAATAAAATTAAGTTACCAAAGGAGCAGTCAAAGATCGATCGAATCACAGGTCCAAATGAAACAAAAAAAGCACAGGGAAAAGCAGAAAGTGATCATGAGGAATGTTTTTGATTTAGTCCGAGTTAGCATTAGCAAGCTAGGGAGAATCAACAGAGACCTCGCCAAGGAAAGTCTCAACCTCATCAGGGGAGTGGAAAAGTTTAGTCTTACCACCGTGGACCACTTTGAGCAAGCAGGGGAAGAGCATTGAATATTTTATGTCCATATCACGGAGCCTTTTCTTGAGCGTGTCGAACTCCCGGCGTTTCTGGGCGAGAGCGGCGCTGAAGTCCGGGTAAATTTGAACTCTTGCACTGTTATATATAAGCTCCTGTTTTTCTCTGGTGAGCCTCATAATTTTCAGCTTGTCCTGGAAATGGCGGAGCTTAACCAGGATAGGTCTTGGTCTGGATCTGGGGTTCTGATTGCTGATGAATGTTGGTGAACGATGACATCGCTCAATAATAGGAGGAGAAGGAAAATTTACTTCACCGAGGAGTTGCGGGATCAGGCAGTTCATAAAGCCGAGGATATCCCTTCCCTCGGCTTTCTCAGGGACATTAATAATGCGCAGGTTGGAGGTCCGGCTCCGGTTCTCAGCCTCTTCAGCTCGGTCCTTCAGGTGAGCGTTGTCCTTCTCCAGAGATTTGACGCGTTTAATCAGGTTTTGGATATCCTCTTCATTTGTGCCAACTCTCTGCTCAAGTTCAGAGACTTGCTCTCCGAGAGTGGCTAGAGAGTTTTCTATTTTGTTGAGACTCACTTGGAGAATCTCAAACTTGGAGTCAATGTGTGAAATAAGTTTCAGCTTCGTCTTTTGTATTCCCTCTCAAATGGCTTGAGGGGTAATTCCTTCTTGATTCATTGTAGGGTCTGTCACTTCCACCCACTCACAATGAGGAAAGTAGAATAGTCCCAAAACTTCTCTCCTTGCTGGATAAATAATTTGATTTTAATCCCAGAGACTTCAGTCTTAGGTTCTGGCTTCTAAGCTGTAGAACATATCCAATGGACTCTTGCAGACAATTGTATGAGCCAGCAGACCTTAGCTTGTTACACACTCTCAGCACGGCGGCCATCTTATTAGGTGTTAGAATATCCAATATCCATCATAGCTAGCACATGTTATGGAAAGAAGAAAGGTAAGTGTATAATTGTGTGGATAATTCACATGGATTTCCACTCTCAGAGTTGCATTCCTTTATAACATTTTTAAGTAATGGCTCACCCCAAAATGAACATTTGTATCCTTCAAAATTAGACTAATGGTGAAATTAATCCACATTCAATAGATTTTTATTTGTAGATCCTGTACTGATCTCAGACTAAATTAATGGAAAAGATAGGAACTAGGCTTTTGGGCCTAAATTTGCTGGTTCTCATCTTTTCAATGTATTTTGGTATTGAGACCAGTACGGGATCTGCAGAACAGATGCTATGGAATGTGGATTAATGTTGTCATTGAGCTATTTTCAAAGTAAGAAAACAACTGAAATATCTTTATTATGATGAACTTTTTTACTATTATTTTAAGAGGACAGAATTATTAACTATTTGTCTCTCTCTTAAGATTCATGCCTGTGATGGAAGAGTCCAGCGATGTTGTAGGCAGTACTGCCCTAAACCGTGTGGATTGGCCACCATCAAAATATTTTGAGCAATACATTAACAACAAAGTCTTTGAGGATATATCCTTCCAAACAAACCAGAGACAGTTTCAGCTGACAGGCTCAAACCTAAATACAACACCTGAGGAGATTAAAACCTTCGTTTGAGTGTACATGGCATGTCTTGGATACCCAAAAATCAAAATGTACTGGGCCACAAAAACAAGAGTGCCAATAGTTGCTGAGTCCATGACGAGGGATCGCTTTTTCAAGATCAGATGTTCTCTCAAAATTACTAATGATCTTGATGTAACAGGAGAAGAGAAGAAGCAAAATGTGCTTTGGAGAGTCAGCCCACTTCTGAAGAAGTTGCAACAAGGCTGTCTAAACCTCTCCAGGCCAGGAAAAGTTTCTGTTGATGAACAAATGGTTCCCTTCACCGGTCGATGTCCAGTCCGTCAATTTTGTCCCGGCAAGCCAAATCCAACTGGATTAAAGGTGTTTGTACTTGCTAGTCCAAATGCAATCGTGTTGGATTTTGAAGTCTACCAAGGAAACAACACCTTCATTGTCAGAGACACAGGACTTGGAATAGGAGCAAATGCAGTTCTTTGCTCGACTGAGTCCATTCCCAGGGGAACTCACATGTACTTTGATAGGTATGTTGATGACAACCCTGGTGGTGTTGATATTAACAGATGAAACCTTATGGAACTTTTTCATCTATGTCTGTCTGTTTGTCTGTGTAGGTACTTCACCGCAATCAAACTACTGGATAAATTGCTGGAAAAGGGCTTGCCTGCAACTGGAACACTGATGAAAATTAGAGTCCCAATGGAATGCAACATTCCATCTGATAAAGAGTTGCTGAAAAAAGGGAGAGGATCCTCTGTCATGGTGACAAGGAAGCCTGCTGAGCTGGCTGTGACAAAATGGGTCAACAATAAACCTATGCTCATGGCATCCACAGTGCATGGAATAGAGCCCCAGGATACCACCACCAGATGGTCACATAAAGAAAAAAGGCATGTTCAAGTCTCAAGACCTGCAGTGGTGGCAGAGTACAACACCAACATGGGGGGTGTTGATATGTGTGAGAGAATGCTGAGCTTTTATGGAATGTCCAACCGCACTAGGAAATGGACTGTTCGCACAATCCTGCACTTCTTTGATCTGGCCAACACCGACTCCTGGTTACAGTACAAGGAAGACAGCCAGGCCTTGGCACGACCCATGAAGATAACCCTCCAATATCATAAGTTCAAACTGCTCTTGGGTAAGGAACTGATTGCCCAGGCACAGTCAGGCCAAACCGTTCCAATCGAATCAGATACCTCCAGTGATGAGTTCTGCACTCCATCACACAAGAGAAGGAGGCCCCAGCCAGATACAGAAGTGAGAAAGTATGGAGCTGTCCATTTACCACAGATGATGGGCGACCCGAATACTTCCAGGTGCATAGCAGAAGGATGCACTGGAAAAACCTACATCAAGTGCATCAAATGCAAGATCTACCTCTGCATTTCAAAGAAGAAGAACTGATTCATGGAGTACCATAAACCAAAAACAACCCAGAACTAACACATGAGGTGGCTTAGATTTGGGTTGGAGAAATAAATTATGTCATGGGGTACTCCAAGACTGGAGATGGGAACCACTGGCCATAAAGGACAATTCGTCATCTCTCTCAGCAAGGAAAACCTCTCACCAAAAACTAAAGTTCAGAGGAGTTCAGTTTAAAGTGTAAAACCCTAAATGTTGTCAGCTAAGATGTAAACATACAACTCTAAATGTGTTAATATTTACCATAACAGAGTCCCAATGTCCTCTCCAAAAGACATACTATAAAACAAAAATAAAAACATGTTTTGACATTATGTTGTTGTAGTGATGTTTTTTATACCCCAAAGACTAAGGTGGTGTGAAAATAAAGAAATTCAAAAACTTTTTTTTTCTCTGGGTCCCAGGAGGACATATGAATGCAAAAGTAACGTTAGCTTACATTAAATATTGATTTGCTTTGGCGGGGGTGATGTTGCCGGTCATCATTTCTACAAGCCTTTTTATATTTGATGATACAGTTTGCTCAATCCGTGCTACTATTTAAAACTTTAGTACGGTAAAATACGCAAAAAATTGGATTATTAAATATCATGGTATTTTTGGTGAGGATTTTGTGCTATTATTTTACACTCAAGTGCCGAAATAGGCTATGATATTTTTCCTGTTACAAACCTGTAATTTAGTAGCTTATATCCATTCCTATATCGAACATTACTCGCACCCCATCTCGGTAAAATTCATTTATGGAAAGAACTTAAATGTTTCACGATTTATATAGCTTACGGTTTCGTTTTAAAATGGTAATTGGCAATTTTTTACCAATTTTTCATAACAAAACGTTTTGCACCGTCTGTATTTGTTTTCATGATTTGTCATAACCATTCAAATGTTCAAATATAATGTTCGCAAAGCTTGGAACTAGAAAAGAATTGTGTACAATATGAATTTAGTTCGACCTAAACGACTCTTGAATGCACCATTAAAAAAAAAACAAGCAAAGTAAACTATTTGCGGAACCTTACACGGGCTATTTTTAGTAAGCTTACTATAAAACAATCAATAAGGAAAACGTAATTAATAGAAAGATCTGCTCAATATCTTATCTCTAAAGGACAATAACTTAAATGTCATTTAAAACTGGTAGGCTCTTTCGAAAACTGAATTCACGGAATTAAAACCGGATACACCTGGCACTGATTGAATACAGCTCAGTTTGTGTCACCTCTATTTATTACTCATTGTCACCCTAATAATCTCTTTAAGCTCACTGTAGCCTATTAAAGAATTAATGACCAGCTCAACGTGTGGCAGAAATCTTCTATAAAATGCCCAACCATAAACTGACATCACATTCACAACTATGGAACCTATCACGATATGACGCATTTCCCCACTGTTTAGGACGAAGATTGACTCCTTGGCTAGAGACAACCTCACACCTCTGCAGGTCCAAAAACCATAATTTTGGAGAATAACGTCATCATACGCTCACAGGCTATTAAGTTGTATATTGCCAATTTATTTATTTATATTGCGGTTGGCTTTTCAAAACCAATAAATCAATTGCGGCACACTTCGCTGAAGATCTACCCACAAACCTTCAGAATTGCAGACACAGTTCCTGCAATAAAAGACATATTTAAAATACCAAAAAATTCCCTCAAGAATACAATTGCTTATATTACACTGTGGAATTTGTCATAATATTTTTTTCCTTATTCATGCTAGGCATTTTAAACCGAGGAAATGATCAACCACACGCTTCCCAGAGGTCGCATAAGCTCTCACTTCCACTGCAAGAGAAAATAAGGAGATAAAATACATAACGGCAAACACAAACGTAATTTTAACAGTCAAAATGCCCTCTACTCTATAACGAACACACGGTACTACATTCAGTTCCGCGGAGCCACATGTGGTTATTCCTGGCGGTAAATTGTCCTGTGATAGGGCTCATTGATTAGATTGTGGTTAGAAATGGGCGAAAAGGGCGAAATGTCCGATGAAACCGGGCGTGAACTAACGCTGTCTCTTCTGTTTTAATGGCAACTGTACTGTACTTACAGCATGGCATTCTGCAACACTCGGTGAACTCTATCCACTACAGCAAAAAGAGCACACAAGGATAATATCATAAACCTGTACTTGCTTCTCTGTGACTACGTTTCTGATATGCTCCCCTCATTTTCCTAGGTTATGTGTCACTGTGCGTTGGGGTGGGTTCAGAGCGTATCGCGCCATTGTCCCATAGATTGCTTGCAAACAATGTCTGTAACGCATCAGACTTCAGTCGCACTCTAGAATTGGGATACCCGTTTTTGGCGCGCAGCACGGAATCCCTTTCGTACTGTGTCCTCTCAAAAGGTCTGGAGCAAAATGTTAAGGTGGCATTTGCCTTTCAGTTCTTCTCACCTCGAGCGCAACGGTGCTCCCATGTTCGCCGACACTGGGGATCTTTCGGGAATTCGAAAAAATAACATCTGTAATGACACACACTCGAATGCACAGCTAACACGATCAGTAATCGGCCGGTCAGCCTCTCGCTCTAACAAAGGAGACTAATATAGCTGCCCCGGGTCATCAATTAAGACCTCACTGACGTCAGGGCAGACAGGACAGGGCAGATTCTTGCATAAACGCTACAGGGCTCACTGTCGCGAACATTTGGTCCAAGAAAAAAATAATTTTGAAAACTATGTTTCCAAAACACGCACATTTTTTCTATACATATATTGGATTTTATGTATTAAATACAGTGTAGGAAAGTTGGCACAGAAATCCTTTAAGACATGTCAAACATGTCAAATGAACAAAAGATGGATCATGAAGGGTTCTAACATTAGGGAGTGATTGTCTTGTAAACCGGGAAATATTTATATGTGTTTTAATTTGGCATTTTTCATAATGACCCATTTGTCACAAAATTAAAACACCAGGAAAAAAAGAAATTTATCAAAGGAAAGACCCACAACAGGGTCACTAAAATGCTAAATCCACTTGAAACACTACATGTATTTTATGTTACCTGTATTTTAATCAAATTGAAGAAGAAAATGTAGTCTGAGCTCTCTCTTTAAAACTCGCGAGCGATTGGCTAATCGGCTGACACGTATGAGAAGTAAGTTGCACCGGAGCATGTACAGAAAATGACTTGTTTCACTCCTCATTTCAACAGCCAATTTGTGAAAGAAATACAAGTTATATTTATCTTATTTGAGATGAATATTCTTATTGATACACTTTCTACATACCCAATGAAATGATTTGACACAAACTGTCCAGATTCTGTGGATTTTTAACTTTTCCGCGAACAAAGCTCTGATCTCATCTGGGATTGCAAAATGAAAAGTTCGCATTGGTTCTAAATGGGTGTACGGTCGTTTTACGCGTTCTTGCATTCTACACTACACAAAATGAGTGAAAATTTTGGACTTCGAACAAAGAAGCGACTGAGAAACTCGACAACTTACCAAAGTTTTAGTAGTCCCTGGTGACTAGAATCACGATATAGAGGTCTGCGAGCCTGACGGGGGCCGACTGGGCCCAACAGCATGGACAGGTCATGGGCCGGGCTCGGGCACTTTTTAATAAAAGAAAATGAAGTTGTATGTGCCTCACTTATTTTTACACACACGCGCAGAAAAGGCTAGCCTGCATCAATTCCTATGGTGCTTTTCTAGGCCTACTCAAAAGACCCTTGAGAGTCAACACGCACAGGCACGCACACCTTGACGCCACAAGCTAAGTGACAAAAAAGGTCCAGAAAAACTGACAGAAGAGAGAAAAGCGGGTGAGTTTCTGAACAGGAAGTAAGAAAAAGAACAAAAGTCCACACACTGTTTAGATAGCTCCCAAGTGAGTTTATTTCCAACGTTTTGGCCAATGTGGCCTTCGTCAGGTGCACAGTGCGCAGACTTTTGTTCTTTTTTTCTACATTGTCCCTTTGAGTCGAGCACCTGTAACTTTTGGTCTGGACGTGCTTGCATTTTTCGGCTTTCTGAACAGGATGGACACTATAAAAAGCTCTCCCTTTGCTAGCTGTGATTTTAAAGTTCCAAATGAGTCCAGAAAAGCTGCATTGTGGAATAGTTTTGACATCATAATAAATGAAGCGAAGCAACCCATAGGACATGTACAGTGCAGAAGCTGCAGTACTATCCTTGCGGACGACAGCAAGAAAACCGGCTCATCTGCAAAGGCACATTGACCGTGGATGCGCCGTGACTAGTGCTAAAACAAGCCAAAAACAGCTATCAGTGTCTAGCTTTTCCTCAAGCCAGTGCCATCTGAAGTGAAATCCCAAGACACCGATAAGTGTGTGCATTACTGCTGTGAGGACATCAGACCATTTCGAACAGTGGCTGGACCAGGATTCACTAAATTAGCTCAGGAGCTAAGTAACATCGGTGCATCAAATAAACGTTTATCCATTGAAAAAGTACTGCCTGACCCTACGACTACATCTTGCCGATGTCACACTAAGGCAGCAACAGAAAGGGAGAAGCTGGTTGCAGAGATAAAAAAGGTACTGGGCTCCGTTAATGTTGGTATGACAACTGACTTGTGGTCGGATGACTATCGGAAAGTTAGTTACATGGCGATTACATGCCACTTTGTCACTCCAGATTACAAGTTGAAGTGTAGAGTACTCACCACTACTGTTGTGGTTTTCTTCAACATATTGAGGTTCCCCCATCCTCAAGCAATTGGAGAGAGACAGATTCTGAAAAGAAAAGTTAGGCTTTATTGTGTCATGTTGATAAATGTAAAGCTGAGTTCCTCCGGCGCAAGAAGAATTGAACTGCCGACTTTTACACCAGGTCTTATACCCTTAACTCCAGGCAAATATGGTTTTTCCTCTTCTCATTCTCGCACTACTATTGGACAGGCAACCTGAAACCCTGTTAGCTAATCCTTCAGGAATTCAAAGTAAAGACGCATGCACATAACTTCCACTAAGACATGTCCCGGCATGTACACAGGCACGAGATATACAGACAGGTCGAGAATGCAGCCAGATGAATATTTTAACCAGACAAAGAAAAAGATACCAGTGGATGTATTCGATGCGTATCAAATTATTACAAATAATTCAATTGATTATGTTTTCAGTAGCAACAATATTGATCAAAGCTACAGAAATCAAATACATCCTCTGATTATGTCTGATTATGTTTTTTTGAATCAACTAAACAGAAGCCTGCTTACTGATCAAAGCTACAGAAGCGTGCTGCTTATGTGTGTGTGTGAGCTGCTCATGCATGTGTGAACTGAATTGCTTGTATATGTGTGTCTGTCTGTGTATGAATTGCTTGTATGCATGTTTGTCTCTGTGTTTTATGTGTCTGTGTCTGTGTGTTTGCACTGCTCATCCCCTTCCTATCCGTATGTGCACTGCTCATCCCCTCCCTGTGCTTATGTGAATTACTTGTATGTGTGTGTGTTATGTTATGTGTTTGAGTCTTTCTGCTGCCTACATAATATGGTAATTGATTATGATTATTGATGGCTAAATATAATCTAAATCTAATTGTTAGTTTATTGATTATTAGTACAAGCAATTAAAAAATAATGATACTATATAATCAGTATTAGTGAATATAATGAATAAAGTTGAAATATAATCTTTAACACTACTATGCACCCTTCCAATGAGGCCAAAATAACTACTAATATTCGCACGGAACTGCAGCAGCAACTGGTGTCAGTCCTTGACTTTGATGCCTCCATTATGAATAAGGTCGTCTGGGTTACAGACCAGGGCTCCAATATTGTTGCTGTGCTGTCACCGTATCGGCTCCTTGACTCTCAAGATCACGTCTACAATACAGTCATGCGACATGCCCTCGACGTGACTGAGTTAGTTGAAACAGTTCCTGAGGTGGCGGAAACGCTACTGGCTGTAAAGACACATGTTAGGTACGTGAAACAAACTGGTCTGGCTAGCACAGTAAGCAGTTTCTCACTCTTGAGTCCGTCAAGGCAATATATCTTGAGCTAAGAGAGAAGCTGCAGAGTCGTGGAGAGATCCAGCGCGTCAATGATGTATCCCCTGATTTGTTGGACTTTCTGGTCGACTTTCTACGTCCCTTTTTCGAAGCCTAACAGGAGATGGAAGGTGATTGCTATCCAACTTTGAATC
This sequence comes from Gymnothorax reevesii, assembly GCA_029721435.1. Classification (NCBI taxonomy): domain Eukaryota; kingdom Metazoa; phylum Chordata; class Actinopteri; order Anguilliformes; family Muraenidae; genus Gymnothorax; species Gymnothorax reevesii. The sequence goes on from CM056575.1 coordinate 54,567,060, forward strand.
TGGTTGTGTTGTGGCACAGGAGGCTAACACGTCATTGCCAGCCGTTAACACTAACATCCCATACCAGACCAGCATCCGTGAGTGCCATCTGGAGTGGATAAGGAAGAAAGTTGAAATTTGTCCACTTCACAAACTTGCAATATTCCTCTCGCCCAAGTTCAGCCAGTTGCGGATGTTCAGTGACTCTGAAAGAGATGCCATCCACCAAGATACCAAATGCTGGGTCGCAAGATTCGGAGCAGATGACTATGCCCGTTTTGATGATCGCCCTAACACCACAGAGCCAGCGAGTGAGGCAGCCGCTGAAGCACCTGCAGCAAAAAAGAGAGCCTTGGCAGACTTGGAATCGGAAAGGGAGAACGTCGCCAGGGAGGATGATGACATGGTGGATAAAGTTCAAATATACCTCAACCTTAACCACTCAATGGAAGGTAATGACTAAGATTTACTTGGGTGGTGGAGACAACACGACAAATCCCTGCCTATGCTAGAGAGACTTGCGCGCTATGTGCCGAGCATACCTGCGACCATCAGCTCCAGCGAGCGAGCATTCAGCACCGCAGGGAGAGCACTGGAAGAAAGGAGAACAACGCTAAAGCCGTCAACGGTGGATGCCATTCTATTCCTGAACAGTGTACACAAATAAACAAGAGTGGAATGAACTGCAAGTGGCCTAGTTTTGTCTGGTTGTTTTGAAGAAAATTTGTTTTTGTGTTACTCATTGGATTTAGCCGGTTCGCGAAGATTTGTGCTTGAGCTGCTCATCATCGGATTTTGCCGGTTGGCAAAGATTTTTGTTAGTGTTGCTCATCAAACGGCCAGATGGTGAATCTCAGTTTACTGTGTTCCTCCTTCCCCAGTATGTTTAAGATATGTGGATACTGCATATTGTTTGATATTGTTAGCCGTTAAGCGAGAGAGACATTTCTCATTTTTGTTATTAGTACTTATATTTTGATACAGGGGCAGTATAGGCTAGGCTATTCATTCATTAAATTGTCAACTCGAGTTTGTTCCCGTTTCGTTCCCGTTCCCTGATTGATTTTCCAAGACTACAAAGCTACAATGTGAGTGCGTGTGTGTGATCAAGAGTGCGAGGGTGTGTTTGCGTTACATGTGCCATCACATTGTGATATTGACATCGGGCTTATGTCTGGTTTGGGCCGAGTAAATTTTCACTTGTCGGGTAAGGGTAGGGCCGACATTTCAGGCCCGCACAGCCCTCTATCACGATATGGCCAGTGCTTCAGAAACAAACGCAAATGCAAAATTTGAATGTCACTAACGACAACAAAGCAACGTAAACACAAGCTCAGTTGTCAGCTCGTCTTCACAGCACTCTTACATAGACATTTGCACCAAGGCCATACAGTGGGGCTGGGCCGTTGGGTACCCCAGCTGGGCCCGGTGGGGTAGCTGCTATGCAAGTGGGGAGTAAGCACGAGAACGGACCTCAGAGATGCCAAGTCTCACGCATTCAACGTGACAAGACGATCTGAAAAGTCTTTTACAATTCCATTACTTTCAATCTCTTAGTAAAGACAAGCATGAGAATTCCCGAGTCATTATTGATTTCCATGTCACGAGTGGCGAAATCCACCGCAATGCACGTGAAACTGCTTGACTTAATGCAAGATGACTTGCACAATGATTGCCACTAAGAGGCAAGAGACTTCACCTAATGTGTGAGACTTAGCATCTCTTTTTTGGGAAGTGATGTAAACTAATACCATCGTTTTGAGTCTTGTTACAGCCCACCACTACACACTTATTTACCATGTTGATAAATGTTATTTCACAATCAACAAAATCAAGGATTGATTGATTGAGGTCCTTGCAATGACTTTTTTGAGGGGTAGGGCTCAGGACCGTACAAACCAGTCAAATTTTAGTTTTCAAATAATGATGAAAAGTTACAGAAAGCATTTTGAAATGTGTGATGCATATAAATTTGCTGCATATGATCCATTTCTTCAAAAAATAGCCAAAAGATTTTCTGAGTGAACTTTTAAAGAAGACTCCTGCTTTGCCTTCCACTCATCTTGCTTTGCCTTCAGTTCTTTGTACTTCATGTCAACAGCTGCTTTATTTATGGGGTTCTTACAGGTTCTGGCGATGTCGCCATCATCTCCGCATCGGAAACAAAACCAGGCCTTGGGCTGGGCCCTGGTTGTGAACTTGGGAGTTGCATGGTGAACTTGGGTCTCCGCTTGGGGTGTGGGTGGACTCTGGTCGGCTTCAACTTCTGCAGCGTCATGTCGCCTCTCCCTTTTGGACTTTTTACTGTCAAGTTGCATTTGCAGCTTGTCTTCTCAGGCACTCAGTCTCAGATATAAGCTTGAAGCACATTGGCATTGCTGTCAGAGAGGCAGGAGAGGTTGGCTAATGGCTACTTCGTTTTGGAAGCCCTCAGATGGCGGTTCATGCAGTCTAGCTTCGCAGCCCTTTTGTCTTCTTCTGTTCTCAGCTGTAGCAAGAACTCAGCAAAATCGAGAGGTTCATCTGCTTTCAACTCTAGCTGGAGGACTAGGTTATGGTCCCAGCAGCTATGTTTGAATTGTTCATACAATCCAGGAGGGCATACTCCTCCTCTTTTCACTGCAGTGTTCAACAAAGTCTGTAACCTCTGCAAGTAGCTTGAAGCCTTTTCCCCTGGATCTTGGTTTGTGTTCAGAAATTTGGCAAAAATCTCTTCACCATCTTCTCCTAGGCCATAAGCAGACTCCAAACAGCCACATGTAATCTCTGGGATGAGCAGATGAACCTAATTGCCTCACAACATCTGAAGCTGGGGGGCAAAGCACTCCAATATCTTTTTTCGCTGTGCCTAGACTGACTCATGGTCATGGAACATAAGCTCGATATGACGTAGCCATGTTTCAAAGTCAGCTTCGCCTGGTGGCTTAGGAGCTTTGCCAGAGAAGGAGCGTAGTCTCCTCGACTGGTTCTGAGAAGTGGGTGTGTCATTCTTTATCACATGTTCGATGACAATGCACCTCACATCTAGCGGATTCAGTGCATTTTCATCTAGGTCGTCAGCTGAAGTGGGGACAGCTCTCTCCTTGCCTGCTGATCAGTGCTTGTTCTTTTCATTCTTGACAGTCTGTGAGGGCATGTGGACAGGCATAACAGATTCCAGGGGCAGGGCCGGCACTCAAAGGTCAGCAGCCTTCCTAGCTCTACAAGTCCTGTCTGTTCAGAGTCAGTGCTGCTACCGTTATCTGAGTTACTGGAGTCAGGAACAGTATGTCTGAGTGCTCCAATACTGTCTACATGCCATGTAACGGTTGTGTCACCAATGCTCTGTATTTCACCAGGCAAGTGGGTCAGATAAAAGAATAAGCAGTGTCTGACTCAAACTTGACTTTTGCTGTGCAGTTTCCCTCAATGTCTGTGTTTGACACCCTCACTACTTTAGGTACTGTGCCATATTTTTCAATAGTTTTAATAATGTCCCCATTCCTATTAGTGGCCGTGATGCCTGTGAGGACAACAGGCTGCTCTGGCTTACCGCCATATTGCTGTTCAACATTGACAACTTCCATGCCTTGCATGTATCTGTTTCAGCCAATACAATTAACAAAATTTCACATATATTTAAAAAAAAAAAAAAAAAAACAGTCGTACATCAGTATCAAAACAACACTCTGAATAGCAATTTGGAATAACGGACTCAGGCTGAATTCACTCCTGGCTGGTTCACCACGACTCTTGAGGTGTATATTAGAATAGAATGGCTAAATAAACCTCGAATTTCAACACTTACAGTATACATCAGGGCTAGGTTCGGCTCATGAAGTGAAATGGCAACGACCACAATTATATGAGAAAAGAGTAGTAACAACATTTATTCAACACTCCACAAGAACTGTGGATCAGATGTAGAAAAAATAAGTAAGCAGGAATAATATTTCCCCCCAATAGTCAGTCAGTACGAAAAGTTCAGTCAGTCAATAAAATCAATTGTTTCAGTTTAGTTCAATTCCTGTGTGTTCCAGAAAAAAAAAAATCCTAAGGCGCACTTTGCTTTGTTGAACAAAAGAAAGTAAACTACAAAGTTGAAGTTAAAGGCCTTGTTTTTTTTGTTGTAAATCACTACCCGGTCAGTGTGTAAAAAAACGTAGGAGATCTCATAAAAATGATCTGTAAATCCAAGGGCACGAGTACAGTCCATCGGCTCAAACAGGTTGATGGGCACTGCACAGCCACTCGCATGGATGTCCGGAATCCTGGAATCGCTGGCTCGCTGTTCAGTAACTCAACAGTGGTATACAATGTATACCAAGCTAAAAAAAACAATCTGCACACAACGGCGCAGAGCATCTCATTAGCACTGTACAACATTTTGATGTCACTCTCAATAAACATTCAACTTTGTGTATTGAAAATCACCATTATCATTTCAATAAGCACTTCACCTTATTACAGTGAAAATGAATGCATTGCTATGTCATTCAGTATTAACATGGATATTTGCCTTAGCGTGGCATAATATCAATTTCCACTGACTTGGAACAAAGTCAATGATAATATAAAAGCTGCAAGCAGCGTTGGACGGCGCGCGTCGAAACGGGGGCGAGACGCATTCGAGCGCCGTCGAGCATTGACATTCGTTGGACAGTACGAAACTGAGGAACATGTTTTATGTTGAGTTGAGTGCAAACCCCTTTACTGAAAGACTTTTTTTTTTTTGTAAAATGGAGCTATGACTCATGTGACAATTCTTTATACGTGTCAATTTTAAGTTTGAAAGGATAAAAAGAACATGGAAAACACGTCTCTAAGTTGTCAACACCCATGTTTTGCCGATTGTGTCCATGTGCCTCATTGGACATTTATACATACACAAGATGGCGAAGTTATTTTTCTGTTTTCGCTTTGGTTCAGCCCACGTGTCGTCCTCTCTAGTTTTCTTATATCTGCATGGTACAAAGTATTAAAATCAGGGGTGCTAATAATTGTGGCACACATGATTTGATGTAAAAGAATTCTTTCTTAATGTGGGATTTTTTTCTCAACTGAAATAAATGCACTTGAATTCAAGGTTGGATTTTCCTCTTTTTTTTCATCGTGGTCCTATATTATTTAGAAAGAAAACTGAATTTATTAGAAGCTAAAGAACACATCTTCCCTAGGGGTGCCAATAATTAAGGAGGGCAGTGTGACTGATGTTTTAAAGTTGTCTCAATAACAATATAAAAATACAGAACAGTCATAGTTTTAATAATGTAGGGAAACATATAATAATTAAATGATTATGGTAGAACAATGAAGCTTAGGTTTAAGTGTGATAGTCTTATGGAGTGAAAGAATATTTAGATAAGAGTATGGTTACCATTGTGTAACCTACTATAAAATGCATAAAAAATAAAATAAAGCTCTTTATTTTTTATGTAATGGGAGTATTTTTTAGCATGTAATGGTAAGATGACTTTCACTATTTTATAGTTTTTTAATGTAGCCCATTTTCCGTAAACCGTCTTTATTTAGAATTTGAATGCAAGCTGAATATGAATTCAAGGCGGGATCGCGCCAAAAACCTTGTTGCCCGTTATTCGGTTACGCATTGTGACGTCCTGCCAATATAAAAACCGCCAACTGTCAGTTCCACTAAGGTGTGTCTTTTCAGTCGGGCAGCGCTTACTAATATCACCTCCAATAAGTTAGCTGAGAAAAATAGATCACGTGAATGCTGTGGACAAGTCGGACTCATGGAGCGCACGGCTGCCAAGCAACTGCCAATCGGTTTTCACCGTTCACTTATGAGAGTCGTTAAAAAGACTCGACTCGTTCGCGAACGTCACATCTTCAGTCTTCAGTGAATAGGTGAGCTGGATTTATTTTTCTCCCGTTATTTTTTACGTAGGACTACATTTGTGCAGCAATGTTTTTGTTGTGTTTTTTAAAGTGTGATTTAGTATACTTGTTTAAATATTGCGGGACCAGCAGGATATTTCATTTGAGGGTGTTAAGTATAGTTTTTTTTTTTTTTCCTTTTTCATGAGATGGCTGCAATGTCACCCCAAAAAAGTGCCGAGGCGGAGGAGCTTAGGCGTGCGTTCCAACTGTTGGCAGTAAGTGCTTTGTGAGATACATTTGTTTGTTTATTTATATTTTGAGTGTAAAGTTGTTGTAGCTTCGGTTAGTGTTGTTTGGAAACATTGGTGTCGCAGTTAAACTTTTTTCTGGCTATAGGCATGATGCCTTTCTGGCACACAGTAGGCCTATCTTCGGCCAATGAATTTTCGTCTTTGTCATAAATTTGTGTAGTTTTCTCAAATAGTCATTAACCCAGTTAATGTCAAACCATTTACTTGATCATTAATAATTGTTTATTTAAAGGAGCGCTTTTAATAAAGGGTCTTGAGATAATTTGTTCAGCGCATGGGCGGATTTTGCGCGGCATTTTGTGCGGATCCCCCCCCCCATATTTCTGCAGAGTTTTCGAAGACATTGTTTTTTGCACATTACACGCAGGGCTAACACCTCAAAAATTTGACATGGCGGAAAAATGAAATTACCGGGGTGTCGTCCAAATTAATTAGTTGCCTCCTGACGCAGTTTGTGTAGGTCAGATGTGTGTAGTAACGAACAGCAGTCAACTTTAGTTTTTTCTTTTTCTTTTTTTGAGTAGTTGTACTTTACTTGAGTTTAGACTTTTACCTTTAGTCTACTGCATTTAAGATAAGAAGTATAGTTTAACTTCGTTATGTTGACACTTTGTGGTCACTTTGTTACTCGTTATAAATTAGAGGTAGATTTGGCGCGCTCAAGAACAACGGTGTTAGGCAGGGTATAGATGTTGATGCCTGCGGACTTGTAAATTTATGCACGCAGTTACAGTATTCTGTCACTAGATGGCAAACCAGGGTCAGTTATTGAATATTCATTAGCTCCGTTTTTGATATTTGGCAAAACACTAATTATGTTCTCATTCCATTTTGTGCGAGGAACCTGGAGAGATGTTACTCAAAATGTGAAAAGAAGTGAAAAACTTGACTTATACAAATAGCTGTATTATTTATTGTAATGTGTACTTCTGCAGTTGTTTACTAGTGTTCATATTTATGGGAATAATTGCCGTTTCATATCTTCATACAAGTGATATGCGTCTTGTTTTTGTATTTCAGTGTGAAATAGCAGATGAGGGAGTGCCACGGCGTGATGTCTATCGGGAGGCCGTAGGAGTTTTTGCAAGGAGCCTGGAGCTCCACGCAAAGTCAGAGAGGCTGCTACGTGCCTCCCAACAGAAGAATGCCCTCCACCTAAGGGAAATTGCGGAGCTAAAGAAGACGGTGGCAGAATTAAAGGAGCAGAAGGAGGTCGCTGCTGCGACCATAGCGTGTTATAAAGATGGTAAGTGTTAAAGGAATTTCAACATTATATTCCTCGTATCACCATCACATAAGAAACCCAGACTACTCAGGGAAAAAATCAGTCAGAGGCAGAGAAGTTAATATTCAAGCCAAAGTCAGTTTACTTTTCTGCAGCAAAGGATCCCCATACAAGTCAAGTCAAGATGGAGGATGATACAGTTAGTCTCTCTCTGGTTTTTGTAGGGGTACTCCATGACGTTCTCCTCCCCCCGCGCTGATTTACACATCATGATGTAATCTGGAGACCCCTCGCTGTCTTATGCCACCTACGTCACGCTGTCGTAAGGCTGCACACATACATCTCGTTGGGGAGGAGAGCACCTGTCTTCTCTATCAGCCCCGGCTCCAGTTTATCTTGTTATGCATTCCGGAGCTTTCTATAAACACAAACTTAGAGACAGAGAAAAACATCTTGTCCTTGGTACAGACATTCAGCTTTGCATGACTTTAGATAGGCTATATGTCATGACGCACTGGTACAGTTATGCAGGCCCCTGTTAAATCAGAAATATGCAAGCACACACACACTCTAGGCCTAAAAGGTTATGAAAGAAAGTAAAGTAGGAGCAAGCAAGGATAAACAATTAATAATAATTAAATCAATCAATAAAAAAATGATTCCACAGTAAGTGTCTTTCGTAATTGAATCAGTTATTAAACATGTCCTCTAAAAACAATTTTATGAAAATACTTCACCAAAGATAGATTAAATGTTATTATTTTGAAGTGTATCATTTATATACCATTAATTATCATTATCAAGTCTGATTAAAGTTTGTCAGAATTTTTGAATGATGGTGTAAAAATAATTTATGGTAATATGTTTGGGTATGCTAGCATTATAATGTTTGGGGAAAAACTCATTGTAGAAGTGATGTTTGCATTAATTCTTATTTTATTTTCAGACTACTGTGATGCCTCGACAGAAATGGAGGAGAAGGAGGAGGAGGATGAGAAATAGTTTTTAATTTTTTTTTACATTTTTTGGATTAATTTTGAAAATGTTTATGTTTTTAATAAAGATGTTGAAACTTTCCTGTGGTTTGTTTTCTGAATATGATTTGGGTTTTAATATAGTTACAGACATGCCAACCTTGAAGAAAATTTATGAGTACAACCTGACCCCACCCCCCCACCCTCCCCACCCTACTGGTAAATTAAATTGCATAAAGATACAATTTACTTCAAACAGCCAGCAAATTTATTATCAGAACAGGATGTAGTACTTTGCTTTTCTTAGTTACACATAAAATAACTGCGTAATCCATAGTCAATAATAACTGAAAATGTTGCCAGAAACAGAAAAGCAAGTCAACAGAGGACATTCATTGCAAATCAATCAATTATTTAATTTAAAAAATGGGCAAAAATACCAAAACAAATACAATTTGCCATGTATTAAACACTAGCACTGTTTAACTTTCCATCATTCTCATCTTATGGCCCTTTTCCACTACGCGGTACCGGCTCTACTCTACTCGCCTCTTTTGCTTTTCCATTAGAAAATAGTACCTACTGGTACCACCTTTTCTGGAACCCGCTCTCCCGGGGTTCCAAAAAAGCCAACTGGGTACTAGGTACTATAAAGTGATGTGACCCACGAAGGTCTACTGATTGGTCAGAGTGTATCGTCACTGCGATATACTACTCTGTCGTCGACCTCTCATTCAAGTTAGTTTGAGGAGTTTTAAGATTAGCGCAATTATAATAATCATCGAATTATACCGTTAAAGGCATCTTGTTCGATACACTGTTTCAAACACGGTTTCGCTTATTCATCAAAGCTACATTCATGAAATGTGTTTCACTTTGCTTGTGGCCCGTTCATGGCGAAATTAAGTGACGGTCTTGTGTCCAGTTATGTTCCCTAACTAATTCCCTTTAAGAAAGTTCTGCTATCAAGCCTCGTTTTAATAAAATCGCACAGAAAAAAAAAACATGACGGATGTCAACGAATCATTTTTCTCTTAAAGTTATCACGAATGAGATGACGCATAAGCGATTAATTCTGATGGCTGCCATGTCCTGCGATTTGCAACGAGGATCTCTGCTCTGCAATGATCCCTTAATTATCCCATACTTTAACAATTCGTTTGTTTTGCCGTGAACTTTAGAGTGAAATGTACATTCGCTTTCCATGCCTTTTACGGATTTCACTGCTTTGCGTTGTGGGGTGGCACGCAATTTTACGGGCAACTGAATTGGACACGACAATGTCAAATAGAAAATGCAATTCAATTCAGAAAATACAATACCGGATTTGAACACAAAAATCTTTCACAAAATCGATGGAATAAATGTAAACTTGATATAACTGTAGCTACATTGTGTGTCGTTTTGAGGATGACATCGCGGAAGTTTCGTGCTGCGCCACTATGATGACCAGCTTCACAGAGGCAGTACTATCCACTCAAGGCAAACAACCTCCCAGAAAAATATTCGGTACCGAGTAGAGTAGCGTAGAGCCCGTACCAAGTAGTGGAAAAGCGCCATTAGTAGTGCATTTGAAACAGCGTATCAAACGCTGCCTTTGGAGGCAGTCATGTGGAACATTACACAGAATGTATTTAGTATTAGTATTTCTGCGAACACAAACCCAAATAAAAGCGAAATTATCTCAAACTAAAGTAAATGGCGTTCACTTTTCGTGACAACGAGATTAATACGCAGTGAAACGGTATTATAATCGAACGTCAGCTCTTCAAGCAGCGCCAGGTATTCTACCGTAGGTATTCTACTAATCAAAATACAGGATTCACTGCATCCATAGTAGAATTTACCATTTCACCGATGTTTGAATTGGGTGTATTTTCAACATATGATTACCCAGAGGAGTGGCGAAAAGGGTTTGCAGCCTATAACTTGGGAATGAGACTAAACTCAATTCGAAGCGAGGTTTTTTCCGAGAGGGCCGTGGTTGGGAGGGCAGGTGAGGCACACGCGAGGCACACGCACTCTCTGATTGGTCGAAATATTTTCGTTATGCATACGCGCCTCTGCTCACCGGACATCAACTGATGAGTGTGTCAACTTAAACTGATGCATTAACTGAAACTGGAGAGATCCAGCGATATGCGTACTCAAATAGCATCAACTCGTACCAGCGTACTTTGATGTCAAAATGCGTACGTTGTACGCAAAATGCGTACATGTTGGCAGGTCTGTAGTTAAGAAAAGTAATTGGGGAATTGGGTACATAGTCTGCTTGCAGTTTCACATGTATAAACATTTATTCATATCTTGGAGAAGATCATTGCTTTTCTCAAAAAGCGAAGTGATAATTCCTTGAAATAGTTTTCTGCACAAAGGCTTTCCAAGAAGTTGGGCTCTAATTTCGTAGACCAGGCGTAGGCGCGGCGCAGGCGCGGCGCATAGGGGGTGCGCTGCGCCAACGGGGTGTGTCCAGGCGTATGTGGCAATTTCGTGCCCGGCGTAGCCTGGCGCAAGAACTCCTCTGTCCCGCCTCTGCCCCTCCTTCCAGCGCAAGTTGGCAAAGAAGGCGACACAGCCTAGTCAAATCTTGCTCAATGGCAAGAGAAACGATGGATAGCGCGTTCCCATGAATTACAAACTGTTGCTGCTTTAAATTTTGGGATTAACATGCATGGACAACAATGCAAGATACGTGACACATTTATTTTCAATATGCGATCTTAACTCAGCACGAGATCATAGCAATCAGGCTGTATTCCTTTTCCCCACTGAAGACGATAAAACCTAAGTGACAATAATAGTAGCCTTGTATTAAGCCGCTTGCACACTGGACGCGAAACGAATTTTTCGCTCGACAGATTGCGTCTTGTGCCCGAAAGTCTGACAGGGTTTTAATAAATCGTTGTGTCCGACAGTCTATTATTGTTTTTAATTTCTTCAAATCTGCGGACTCTTGTCGATATTAAACGTGAATGTTTTGATAAGAGGGCTCAGTTCTTTAAGATGAGTACCGAGAATTTCAATCAATGTTTCTGTTTAAGCTCTGCTCAGTAAAGCGAGTCGACACTGGCATGGGACAATGTACAATGCCTCCGTGTCTGACAGCTAAAAAAAAAAAAAAAAAGAGGACGATTGGAACAGATTGATACCGAAATAAAGAATAAAAAGAAACATTTTAACAACAGAACATCCAATGAACACTGGGATTTATTTTTTAGCGGGTCATCTTTGTTGGATATCCCGTTATAAATCTGTTCTCATTTCAATACTTTTACTTTTTGCTGGCTGGTGGACATGGAGTATTTTTGCATTTCGTGTCGGACAGTCTTAATCGTGCATGCGATAATTTCTTCACACTGTCAATGGTCATGGAATTGATTTGCTCACGCACTGTTTTATCTGAGCTGTGGAAATAAAGCGTGAATCTGTTCGGTCCATCTGACTAATTTTCAAAAGAAAGACCGAATAAAGACTGCTGGCTATCTTCAACGGAAGAAAACAGAAGAATAGGCTGAAAAGACCAAGAAAAGTCGATAGCTATCAATTTGCATTCTGTGAAGGTCGAAAACAAAAATGGCCAAGTTTCCACGTCACGGAATACTCGGAAAAATTAGAACTTTTATGACTTTCGGACACGGAGCTATATTAAAACCCTGTCCAATTATCGCGTCTTTGCATTGACTTTGTCTGTAATCAGTCGGGCGAAAGATTCGTTTCGCGTCCAGCGTGCAAGCGGCTTTAATGAGCATAGAACGCAAGCATTCGATATACAGTATATATACAGTTTGTGGTTGACTGAGAAAGATGTGAAGTCGTTAGTCTGCATCACAGATTCAGCTGTGTTGATTAAGCCCGGTCAAGTTTCCATTACGCGTGGCAACCGCCTTTAATCTGACATCAGGACAATCGATATAGATACTATAATTTATGTCCTTATTCAGATAGTTACATTAAATCGTGCTTCCTGTAATTATTTCTTGCATTGAAATGTGCCTGACATTCTGTAAACCTGCCTGTGAGATTTCGGTGACGTGTGCGCTCTCTGCGCCGGTCAGCCAAATTACCACTGCACGGAAATTAAACCAGGTTGGAGTTGGCGAGTTTTCTGCGCAACTCCAGCGGAGACTTTTTCTACGAAATTGTCACTGCGTCTTGATGAATATGTGACACCTCCCCCTACTACGCCGCCACACCCATCTCGGCGCACCTTGGTCTACCGAAGGCTGCGCGCCTCACGAAATTACCACTACGCGGGCTGCGCCCTACGAAATTACCACTGCGCGGGCTGCGCTTCGCTACGCCACCTGCGCTGCGCCAGGAAATTAGAGCCCGTTATGTTAAGATTTTTTTTAAGAACACAGCCTAGTGCCATCATGTGAGATGCATAGAGAAGTACCTATAGACAAAGGGTTAAGTGAAATTTGCATGAATTAAATGTAGGTGTAATGAGCATTTCTGATGGTCTTCAACTGTAGTAATTAAGTAGACTGTCAGTTATTCTACTAGTTTCAACAGAGCCGTTAGGTTTCCTGGCGTATGTCTGCCTAACATTTTAGATGTAGCCCACTTAGCTGTATTGAATCATTTATCATCAAACAAGATTTGTCTATGATTTATGAATAGAGCAAGATACATAATGCAATGTTAATTAAAATTATAATAAAGCTGCCAGCAGCGTTGGATGGGTCCTTGTCCACCTGTGCATGTTGAAGGGAATGGCAATACGTCGATGTACTATCACCTGTTTGGCTAGAGGGTACCAGTACAAGGAGGATGTTGTGACAGTAGCATTTATTCATGGGATAAGTAAGAGTACTGCATTGACTTGCAACCAGTTGTTTTAGGCATATTTAAGTTGGTGACTGTTGTTTTAGACAACTGAGTGAAATGAAGAGCCTTTCATGTACATGTACCCCATCCCAGGATTAACCAGGAGTTGCCATTACCAGTGCCTTTTGCTTTTTGAACGTTCATGAAAGGTAAAGCAAAACCTGCTTTGCAACAGCATATGAGCAACAGCAGTTCATTCTAGGCATGTAGGCAATTGTATTCCACGTTATTCACCTATTGTGGATAAGTACGTGCAGTTTTGTAATGGTTATGCGCCAAATTTTTCTCGTAAAATGCTGTTGCAATGCAGGAAAAGGAAACCTTTTTTTCCTCCCTTCCCTTTTAACTTGAAGACTGTTTGCTTGTGATTGATGAGGATTGTAAGCAGTTTTCGCATAATCTTATTTTAACAACTATTAAATAATTTCCAGTCAATGGTAATAATTTGAAATACACGTGAATCTACGAAAATAATAGATTGTATATTTATTATTAACATTCATATTAATAATATATATAAAATAATAATTGATCTATGAAGTCTACATGTAGACAAAGTCAGTTTCCTAATGCAATAAATAAATCCTACTGCACATCCAAGAGTCCACGTACATCCTTATCGATTACAATTACATCTGTTTGTCCTCTAACTGCACCTGATCTTTGACATGAAAACCACACAGAATGCCTTCATGGTCGCTGAAGTATGTGGGCATCACTGAACATTCCACATCATACTGTGTCGTTTTAACATAAACATGATCAATCAGCGTTCCATTCTCCGTCGTCTCTTAACGTGTAACATGCTGACTGAATCCTTTTTTTAGCATGTACTGACACAATGTTGTTGTTTTTAAAATGTTTTCATTAAAATCGCCCATTACTATAATCGTGCTTTGGATCGGATTAAGCCAATCAAGTATTTTTCCCAGATTTTCTTTGAATAGAGAAATTGGGTAAATCGGCGGACGGTAAATTACTGCCATTAAGACGTTAAATTGGTTACACTGGCACACCAAGCACTCCAGGTTAAAATCTGGTACCTGCAAAATGTCACAGTGTAAATTTTTCACATTGTACAAACCTACTCCACCATGTTATAAATTCTGGAGTTCTGACAATTTGGGGTTACTGCTATTGTAACACAAACTGCGAGGACGACTCTGGAAACTGTAACCGTTGATTTGGACACAGTGTAATGGGGATTGAGTAGTGAGCCACGTTTCAGTGATTGCAATATAATGCGGCCGTAAATGATGCGTACAAGACATTAGATCGAACAAGTGGCGACTCAAATTTTGAACATTCATTAAATACACAGAGAAACTGTGTGGATTTAATGAAGGCTTCGGCTGCTCGGTAAGAAATTGGGGCATGCTCTCCATGGCCTCCTTAATGGTCCCTTTGCAATAAATGGCTTGCTCTTCAAAAACTCTAATGATTAGCCCAGTTAAAGCTGTAACGCGACTTAATGCTACGTACGCCTGCCCAGGAGCAAACACCTTCTTTAGAGAAACTACGGCCTCGTCCACAGTTAATCCCTGCACTTTATGAACAGTACACGCCCACGCTAACTTCAAAGGAAACTGACGACGCAACCCACCGCGTTTTCGGGTCTTCTCTTCCTCCGGAATCAATTGCAGTAGAAAACCTGCATTCTACCGCTGCATGTGCACGTTTTCTCCTCCTAATTGACCCAATTCGGTCATCATCAAATTTTACATAAACAGTCAGTGGAAATGTCTCATCCTGACCGAAATCCAACTGAGTAACTGTGCCACATGCTCCATTGACCAGACCATCTTCTACATCGATGTTCTTGCATAACATCACGCGCGCATTCCTGGCCAAAGACAAACTGCTCGGTAAACATGTGTCCGCTGCATCACTGTGATGCCCTACCATCAGCTCTAATTTTCCTGTTTTTCCATTGTTTCTATAGTCTTTTGCTTCAATAACTACATGATCAGGACACATGGCGAAAAGCTGCTTTAGATTATGCTTGCTCACTTGCATATTGGTCGCAAATATATGCAAAGCTGAGCTCTCTTCACCTGTCTCGCGCAATTTTAATAATTCTATGTCGCTCTTCAATATGGGGGTGTCCTTCGAACGTACCCTTAAACGGTTTAGCAATTGTGCAAAAACGTTGTCTTTCTGCCTGACTACCGTTGGCAGTTCAACGACACTAAAATTGCACCACAAGTCCACAGCGACCTGACCGCTATACAAAGGCTTCCCTTTAACAGGAGGCAACTGATAGAAGTCTCCAACAGCTATCACACTGACATTACCGAATGGGGAAAAGTCTCCTGTCTGCTTAACCTGCCTTAACCTGCTATGGACATAAGCCAACAGATTGTGATCAACCATGCTGATTTCGTCTATAATGAGAATTTGGAGGTGGCTCAATTCAGCTCTCAGAGCATTGAGTTTCTCTTCACCCAAGGGGGTGTACGGTAAGGTAGCATGGATGCCGATGTTAAACCTGTGATGAATTGTTGCTGCATTCAAATTGTAAGCAGCTGCACCTGTAGGAGCAGTTAACAAAATGCAAATATCATCTGGTTGACGACAAAGTGTTGACAACAGCCTCCCTGCTTCATATTGAATCGCTCTAATTAAATGACTTTTCCTCGTCCCTGCACCGCCTGTCACAAACACATGCGAAGGTTGTGGGTTCTTACCCATCACCTTTTGCAAGCACCATTGTCTAATCTTGTTAAAAACAGCCATTTGTGTCTCATTCAGGGACCTAACTAAAGCCAAACCCTCACTTCTAGACAGGATCCTCTCTCGCCTTTCCAACTGCGCAACCTGTCTGCTACCATCTACTAAATCTGGAACGTTGTCCATCGTGTCCCCCAGCTGCTCCTGTTCCACCTCTGCTCCTTGCTGCTGCCTTCTCTCCTCTAAACATTCTAGGCGCTCTACTTCCTGTTCAGGGCACAGCTCACCCCAAGCATCTTCCTCAATACCCTTGTGCTGCTCTGCCATCTCGCGCGCTCGATCCAAATGAGGACAATCTATTTCAAACTTTGCCCTATTTTCATCTACTACAGCCTGAACCGAGTGTACGGAGCCATCACTGAAAGTTACCTTCCCGTCATTATAGAACTGTTCAAACAGCTCAAATCCTTCAGGTTTGGGTCTAAGTCAGCTCTATAAGGGAGAAATAATTGCAGCAGACTTTGAAAATGAGCCTCCTCTTGTTTGTCCAAATTGAAGCGCATGTAACGCACAACTGCAAACTGAGAACGTGTTCTCCTCAAGATAAAACCCAAGTCATTTTTCAGTTTGATTCTATCATGAGACTTTTCGTTTTTGGAGAGAACGTGATACTGATACTGATGCAAATGTAGCCATGCACATGTCAGTGAACGCATCGTTGTCAGGCCTGTTCCTATACCTGTCCACCATGCTGGTCATCCACATGTCTTCTGTGCTAAGATTATGGGAAGATGCCTTTTGCCTCAAAACACTAAGCGGCAAACTCATCTTCACCAGGTTGTTCCCTGTTGGAACAAGCACCACCTTTCTGGAACACTCCTTCAAATGCATGTTTGTTAGCCTATACACGGCCTCCTGGGCACAAACGTCCCTGTTATGCAAATACACACTGCCCAGCTTCTTTAAAGCATCTTTAGCAGAGAGGTTACCTTGCTTTGAGGCTTCTTTATGGGCATTATTCAATAATAGGCCAATTTCTCTCTCTGCTTTTGTTATATACGATATGATGTACACGATTACAGCATAGGCGTCCGTGACAAAGCTAATGTCCATGTTAGCGTTCCAGCATTTTAACAATTACTTGCTATATTGATTAATCCAAACTTCGTTAACCCCTCTCCTATAAACCACTTTATATTTTTTTTCCATTGTCCTATAGGCCTCTTCGAAGATTTCTTGATTAATATTAAGACTCATAAACAAGTCCTCTACATCTGAATATGGCACATCTGATTCTAAAGCTTCTTTAACGGATGTCAGAACGGACTCAGCAAAAGTCTTTGGCATTTTATCATCGTTAAAACACTTACATACTGGCTTGTTTTTTGGATCTGAATCTGCTGCCTTCGTCCAGTCGCATTTGCATTCTTTAATTTTACATAAAAATGTTCGTGCAGAGACTGGTTTTGGGAAATTGAAACGACATGTAGTGTTTTTTTTCTTGCAAGACTTTGAATGATGTTTGGAATGCATTTGAACTGATGACACCATGTCCAATAATGTGTCATCATCTGAGGGTAACTCACAAGTGACGTATTTATCAATGAATTCAACCACTTCCTCATCTTCATTCCTGTCAATTTGGGGAGCACCCTCAATCCAAAATAAAGCGTGAACATGAGGAGAACCACGCTGCTGGAATTCGATTCCATAAAAGTAATCTATGATTTTACCGATTGGTTGCAAAGGAGACATGAGAACAGTTTTCAAAAAGCAATGCCATCTGTAATCGAACATTCGCGCAGCTGTAACTGGATTACCGCGCAGCAACTCACACCTGTCTGCCCACTCCAAATCATCCACAGTCTGTGCTCTGCCTTCCTGTCTCAGGATGCTGGTCAGGAGATTCTGCCAGCGCAGATCTGCAGACGAAAATGAGCAAAACCAGGTGGGAATCCCCAATTGGCGAACACAAGCAAAAACATCCTTCTGAACGGACTGCCAAAAAGCTGGGGTACCTCTAATAGGTCTAAGAAACCTAAAACCATCATCAAATTCTAACAACTGCTTTAAAGAGTCATCATCTTGCAATATGTTTTGACTAATGTTTTGCGGTTTCTGACCCCCTTTACCCTTACGCAATGCTACAGAAACATTGGATATCATCATATCCAGCTCAGACATGTACTGAGCATAAAAGACATACTCCACATTGCGCGCAAAACACCCATCAACATTCATGATCCTATTATTAAAATAACGGCACAATGTTAAACGAAGCGAACGAGTGTCGTGGAAAGTATTCCCACCCAGAGGAAACAACACAGGGAAACATTTAGCTTCATTGCTGTGGTCTGTAAGCATCCGAACTGGACTATTACCCTCCGCTGGTGCAATATTTACAACATCCATGTATTGGTCTAACATTTCCTGACCTATATCTACTGGCATTAGACAAGTGTCCTGAAACATACAGTGTTGCTGTCTGTCATGCAACATTTCATCTTGTGCCATGTCTGATGTATCCTCTACATCAACACCTTCTGTATCTGTAACCTGGCCATCTGCCTGAACAGTCAGCTTGTCCTTAACCTGTTCTTCTTGACATAATTCAGCTCTCACAGCTTCATGCTCTCTAGAGGATTCAGCCTCTTCCTCATCCGTCTGCCTCCTAAACTCGTTTACCCACTCTTCATTAAACTCGATGTCCCTGTAATAAACATTTGTCCTTCTTAAATATTCTACTGCCTGTCTTACACGAGAAGTGTCCACAAACTGATATTCATAATGCCCTTTGTATGTCAATTTACGCTTTAACTTAACTTGCACCAAAGATCCTTCCATACTAGTACGTGGCAATGCATTTACACTCTGTACAATGTTCGCTGGAACACAGGTTACCGGCCCATGGATTCCGCCTTGACCCCCTCTGGGCAAACATAGCATCTTCATGAACGGAATATGCAGGGCTATCAAATGCTGTTCTACACTATTTAAGCATCCCAGTTCGGGTGGAATGGGATCAAGCTCCAAGTTATTAATCCAGCATTCAGCTGGAATCTGACCTCTGCTAATCTTGTGATGACATGTATAACAAATCCATAGCTGACCTCTAGATATAACCACCTGACATGGCACATAACGCTCCTCATTACATTTATGCAAATAAGCCTCATTAATACAAGTCTCTGCAATACTTGCCATTGCCAAATTTGAGCGATAAACTTCTTTGTCGCAACGAAGCACCTGAGATCTGAACAACAACCAACAACAAACACAACACACAAAATCTGGTCCATCTCTGACCTGCTCTAAAAATTGATCCATCACATAAGCAAAGTCTTTGGATTCATCCTTTTTCTGTTTTCGACTCAACATGACCCTAGCAATAACTTGCTGCTTATGTTCTAAACTATCGTGATATTTCCTTCTACTCCCTTCTTTAACCTTCTCCCTGTGCTGGATGTTTTGTCTGTATTTAATCACACTATTAGTTTTAACCCTCTCTCTGTGCTGGATGTTTAGTCTGTATTTAACCACACTATTAGTTTTAACCTTCTCCCTGTGCTGGATGTTTTGTCTGTATTTAACCACACTATTAGTTTTAACCCTCTCTCTGTGCTGGATGTTTTGTCTGTATTTAACCACACTGTTAGTTTTAACCCTCTCCCTGTGCTGGATGTTTTGTCTGTATTTAACCACACTATTAGTTTTAACCCTCTCCCTGTGCTGGATGTTGTGTCTGTATTTAACTACACTCTTGGTTTTAACTCTTTCCCTATGTTGGATGTCACTTTGATATTTTTGCATACTCCTGGCTTTACTCTCAGTTTTAACTCTCTCCCTGTGCTGGATATTGTCTTGATAATTCTTCACAGTCTTTGCTTTACTTCTTGCTTTAATCATCTCCCTGTGCTTGATATTTTTCATGTATTTATTTGCCCTCATCAATTTTATCTTTTCCCTGAACATTACATTACCATGATACATCTTTCTAAACCTTAAATGATGTTCTTCCTTAAGCAAATTATTCAGTTTTTCTTGTGTCCTTTTTTTCTGCATCAAATATTTTGATTTTACAGACTTTCTACATGGCATTTGCTCAGTAGCAGCCTTCAACACATCACCACAATCACCTACACCTTTATCAAAATCTACCACCTCATCATTAAATTCAATTGTTGTCTTGTCACTAGCAAAGTCATGCATTACCCTAGACCTAATGTCGTAACTTGTTGCTACAACTTTACAGTAATTATAACAGCTCCTCAATCCAGGCTTACAAACACAAACAACAGTCTTAAAATGCTTCCCCATGATATTCTCTCAGTAAATGCATTCGCCTGACGAATACTTGCTGCTACTGCTGTACTTAAGCCAACGTCCATCATAAAAAGTAAAGACATCAACCCCTAACCAATCTGCAGCAACCTGAATTTCTACTTCTGTAGCCCAAGTGTTCACAGCTCTCATCTTGGACACCTGAAGGTATTCCAACACAGAGGAATATGGACTCCTCAAAAGACTTTGATATTTATCGCAATTCTTTTCCAACTCTTTACATAGAGCCAATCTAATCTTGCGATGATGCTTCTGTGAGCCACTCATAGCTTGAGAAATAGCTCTGAAAAAGCAGTTCCCATCAGCCACAATCATCTCATTTTTACATGGAGCACCCAACGCCCCAACCTCTGCAGACAGTTGACCACCAATCTTCACAAAGTCAACATTCAACTTTTCACTAAGAGCTTGGCAAACATCTACACCCAGGGGACAAAAGATTAGCTCCTCATTGCTCACAGCATTAATAAACTCTACATCACAGTCAACCTCACCAATATCAAAAATCTTTGACTTTTTTGAATTGTATATACTAGAAGAGGTTTTACGCTTCCTGCCATCAGTAACAGAAGATTCTGTTGATGAACCACTGCTTACCTCGCTGGAAATACCTTGTACAGAAATGCCAGACAAAAGTGGACTCACAGCAACATTCGCACCACATTCAGACACACACCTAACTTTTGAAACATCATTTCCTTTTCCCTCAGTAATGTCACTACACTCTGCAACTGTAACAGTGCTGTCCACTGAAACAAAGCGCTCTGGACCTGCACCCCCAGTGACACGAACACCACAGAGCTCAAAGGGCTTCTCCCTTGAAGACAAACATTCTGCCAGTTGACAGATGTAGTGATGCAGGTCACCAACACAAGCAAAATGAAGAACCACACTTGTGCCATTAGCATCCAACATACCCATGTTACTGCGCGAGTGACTATCAACTACAGTGAACTGTCCACCCTCACAGATGATGGCACAAGTGTTTGCACACAGTGTCAACAAACACATGCTGTACTGGCAGAAGATCCTCTCAAGACCATTTTGCAGACTGATGTAAACACCGTTGTCAATGTGTTCACCTTCAGTCACGCCTACTTCTCCCAAAACTGTATCACCATGACTAAACCCAAATACCTGTTCATCTATCTCCAATTGCTCTAACAAATCTGGGACAGAAAGCAAATTTGTCTCATGAGTGAAAATATTCAACTTGCGCATTTCTGTGTAAAATTCATCACCTAAAACCAACACGCGATCTAAGTCAGGCCTCTCCCATGAGAACACACTCTTCAGCATGTGTTTGGCCAAGCTGACCAAAGCTATAGCCATACACTGCAATCCTGCATACTGAAAACGCTCATTCCCCTGGTGAAACGATCCACGCACTACTTTCACCAACTTTAACCCCTTCTTGGCCTCTGCTGTCACAGCATTACTCTGAGAATCTAAGGGAGCTACACAATCAGGAAGACACACATCAAGAACACAATAATCAAAACCAGGAGCAGCATCAGAAACAGCAGGAGGAGCAGCATCAGAAACAGCAGGAGGAGCAGCATCAGAAACAGCAGGAGCAGCAGCATCAGAAACAGCAGGAGCAGCATCAGAAACAGCAGCAGCATCAGAAACAGAGGCAGCCTTAGCTTTGACGATCTTCTGCGGCAGCAGCTGGGAAGCCTCCTGGACAGCAGACTCCATCAGCACAGCAGGGCTCACTGCAGCAGCCTCCTCCCCCACCTCCTCTGACAGTGCAGCCGCAGACATCTCCACGCACTCCTCTGCCGACACCTCCTCCTGACCAAAAGACAATTACGTGAAAAACAAAGCTTTACTATTTGAAAAAAAACAAAAAAAAAACACTTAGAACAAATGTTGCCACCTGTCTCCAACATTAAATCACATTACACTTAACTATCACACACCTGCTGCACAGGGGAGCTGGTCCCGGAGACGGAAAAATGGAAAGGACAAAATCATTGAAATGCTGCACTCCTTTTTTCTAGCTCTGTGTGTTGTGAACTTATACTAAGAACATTTCCATGTCAGTGACATACTGAAATAGTACCAACCTGCCGCTGTCGTCCTCTGCGCCTGGTGGCAACACCTCTGCGTTGACGCTCCACACGGGAAGCCTGGAGAGAGAAAAAAAAAATTTACCAATTGCCTTCCTGTTTTTCTTTTTTCTGGACAATGATACGTATAATCTGAGTGAAAGTTACCCGGCCGGCTGAAGGAGAGGCAGTGCAGTCAGATCCAGAAGGAGAAACGATCTCCAGGGCTTCCAACACGGCGCTGCTGAACCACACTGGGTTGGGCGAGATGACGGACGACTCCAATGCAGACGTTCCAGCCTTGAAAAAACAAGCAAATAAAAAAAGCTCAGAATAATTTAATAAGAAAAAGGTCAGATTTTCTTTTTGCCAAAATGAATGGTCAAACTACAACACATTACCTTGGCTCCCTGACGTACAACGGTCCACTCCAATGGGTCACTGCGACGCGGCACGAGGGGGGGGCCCGTCACAACCAGCCTGGGGGGCGTCCTGCTGCTGGGCGATGTCCGGGGAGACACCTGGGGCCTGGGAGGAGGAGGAGCCAACTGGTGCATTGCAGCCACCCACAGAAGCTGAGCCAGGATAGGGGATCCAATGGTGTCGCTGAGGTGCACCTGAAAAGCAGTCAACACACCATACATTTAACTATATATTTGATACGAGGAAAACCTTCAAGTCCAAACATCACGTCAAAAAAACAGTTAGCATTACTTACGCCATCATGGCACCACAGCTGCAATCGCTGCAGAGGGAAGTGCTCAGCCACAGACACGTACGGGAGACCTGAAAAAAAATTACATTGATGTATCTTAACATTTTTATATGAGAAACATTTGAGTCAGACAGCACATTCAATTACTTGTATGGCAGCAGATGTCTAAAACCAATGTACCCATGCGAGCTGCAACACGATGGTACTCCTGACGAAACAACTCCTGCAGGTACGGCTCCACGTTCAGGCGAGGGGGGAAGTCCAGCACGAACACCTACACACAGAGAGAGAGAAAACAAAGTTATCCTCTTCAAAAGAAGGAAGCAAGAAAATACAAGCTGCTCACAACAGCAGTCAACAGCAATTGCATAGTACTCACCTTGGTCCAGCGACTGCAAACAGCGCTCAGGAGCGCACTGAAGTCCAGCGACGCCTCACCGATGGTCCTGCTGGCTGTGAGGTTGTTGCTTGGGGCACACACGCAGACCACATCAGGAGTCCATGGAAGAGCAGCATGCAACACCTCCGTCCTCAGCTCAGAAGCCTCTGCACCTGGAACAGACAGAAAAGCAAAAGACAGGGGTCCCTCCGGCATGTCCACAAAACCGTCCACCATGGCTCGCAGGTGAGAGTCTCCAACGACGAACACCAGCTGCAAGAACAGATACACTGCATTAGATCACAGACCAACCACAAATACCAACTACCTGTACACTCTGCATTACTAAACGCAATTACCTGCTTATCTGGATGCTGAGCAGGAGTGACCAACTTGAAGGATCGCTGAGTCAGGTGTGAAGTTGGCCATCTCCGCACACGATGGCGGAAACCAGTACCGCGACCTTTGAAATTGAAATCCAACTTATGAATGTCATCCAAAAAAAATAACATATTTAAAGTCTGCAACTTGAACATTAAAAAAATTCAAACAAGAGTTCGTCACTATCCCCCGCTGGGACGGACGGACATACGTACGGGAGCAGCTGGATACTATATCCCCTGCTTAGCGCTAAACGCACAGCGGGGGTAAAAAAAAATGTAAGCAATTAAACTGATATTTACGAGCAACAAACTCGGGGACAGGCAACTGGGGAGTCCAAGGCTGCTGCAATGCCATCCTCTGCTTCAAAGCTTGAGCGCGTCGGTAAGCCTTTCCACGTGGCATCTAAATTCAAAGAACAAAATTATTCAAATTTGACAGAACAATAATGAATGCATGCCAAACATACTCATCCTTTTGCCAGGCAAAGTTTCACCACAACATTCAAATACACAAATTTTTAAACTTACCTTGACAGTCAGACTTAGCCAACTACTGTAAAACTTGTGTGTTCACAGGTGTGTGTGAGTGTGCAAGTGTCTGTGGAGATGTGTGGGTGTGCAGGTGAGTTAATGAGCAGAGTAGATGAGTAATTATCAGTTACGTGTGTATTAACCAAGTGAATATATAAGTGAGGAAAAATGTGCAAGGCGAATTGAATCCGTGGATCAGATATGTACAGAAGATCGCAAGAAGATCGTTTTTGACAACAGTCAAAGCAGGAGAGCATCAAAATTCACAGGCAGCAGAGAGGGATATCTGTAGATAAAAGGAACACCTTAATTATGGCAATACAATCATGTACAAAGTTTATACAAAGAAACTTTTGTCAATCAGAAGAGAAGATATTCCAAAACATCTAGGATTCACAAATGCACCACTGTAGCAAATTATCATTTAAAAATGTTGTCCCATCACGCAAAATCCATACGAAATGTTTGCTTTCCAAGACACATAATGGCTGAATTTTTTCATCTCAACCATGCTGACACACATACACATGCATGCACATCAAATAAACCCATTTGCACAGAAATTAGACACACACCACTATACAACATAACATCTTGAGTACAAAGTGGTTTTCATTTGTCAAGTAAGGAATAGCACTCATGTCAAAAAACATGAATAACCAACAATCTTAGTTTACATTTGCATGTTCAAGTCACAATAAAGGACTACAAACATTTCGGAACCCAGCTATCAACATTAACTAGGCTAAAAAAACCTTACGCAAAGCCACACAATCAAGCTATATGAAGCCCCTCGCTGTCAGAACATAAAACCAAAATCAGACTGCTAATTATTCGATGCACTGATTTACTATTCCTTTCTCCAATTGGAAATTGTAAGTTAGTAACGTTAGACACTTCCCATACCACAATTCCCCTCAATGCACACAAAATGGCCGACACATCACGTGATTGCTGGCTATAACACTTATTTCTAACAAACGATAGCACCTCTGAAATAAATTACAACATCATTTAAAATCGTTCCGGAAAAAAACCAAAAAAATTCAATACTGGATACATAACAGGAAAAAATGCTGGTTAGCTAACGTTAGTAGAATGCAATCGCTAGTTAGGCCTGCTACACTCGTTCAATGCAAACAAAGGCATCGGCCGCCATCTTGATTGCTGGCTGTAATTCTTATTTTCAACAAAGGTTAGTAGCAATAAAACCTCTGAAATAAATTAGAGCATCATTTAAAATCGTTCCAGAAAAAAACCCGAAAAATTCAATACTGGGTACATAATTCTTTCCAAGGTATTTATTTTAAAAAGCTAACTGGCCGATAGATTAAACGAGTCACTTACCAACTCAAAGATTTACTTCTCGATCTTTCTTAGAGTAAAATCCACCACCAAAATTAATTTCCACTGAGTTGGCAGTTACAAACCATATCTAGTTAACCTTACTCAAGTGAACAAAACTAATCAGACCGAAAATTAACCATATATACGACACAGTCTCAACTAATCAACTAACGTTACCGTGAAGAAACAAAAGGCCATCCTGTGGCGAATTGGTGTTTTTCGACACCGATTGACCTGAAAAACAACGCTACGGCCCGCAAATGCGATAATTTAAAGACAAACGGAAACTTTAACTTACAACACCACCGTAACAAACTCTCCGCAGCGCTGTGAGATAACATTATGGAAAACAATTACGACTAAACTGTAGCAAAAATCTGAGGAGCGAACAAGCGTAGTTCTTACCTCAATGCATCAGCTTGTCTGAAGAAATCAAAATGGCGTTCAGCTTTATACGAAGTGGCAAAGTCCCGCCCTTTCCGCTGACCTTTATGCGACATATAATTTTTCTCAGATTTTGTCGTACTCAATGGCGTTAGAAAAACTATTTTTCGATCCCCTTTGCAATACACCATGAATTACATATATGATGTTTGTTGATTTGAAATGCAATTTTGCAAGTCAATAAAATAGCAGTTTATTCTCTTCCGGGGTCACGCTCACGAGAATTCCGGGTACGTGTCCTTGCGGTGCCGAGAAATGCACCTCCGCCTTGAAACGGACCCCATTACGTCACTCTGTTCGAAATCTATGATCGACTGAGTTTTCCCTTAAATATATATATTTAGAACACTAGATTGCTTATGTCTTCATATTAACATTATCCAAAGTGAAGCACCCGGCCGCCATATTGATACACCCATCTGCTTCATAAAAATGAATGGTTTCCTAAGAGGCCAATTTCAAAGAACTCCATACAAGCGAGAAAATGCCGAGATGTGCAGCTGCCTTTTGTGGCAATATTTATTGAAGAACTGTACCGTTTCATGCGTTAGTTAACGTAGAAACGCAAAGTTGTCAGAACGGACCGCTGACTGAAAGCGAATGCAAGCGACTGATATCGGTCACCGGCAAGCTACCTTGGCTTCGCTGGGACTGCATTGACTTCCCAGATAGCAAGCTCCTCCGCTCCGGATCTGCCCCGGCTCAAGCAGATCCGGAGTGGAGGAGCTTGCTATCTGGGTTAGTGGTAAATAAAATTGAAAGCTGGCTAACAAGCTAGCTAGCTACTTGTAATTGACATTCAACGAAAATACTTCTTACCCGCATAATATATAAAACATTGGACCAGTCGCTTTGTCTGTTTTATACAGAGCTCCAAAAGACAACGAGGGGTAAAAAGCTTCACTAGCTCATGTTCACTGAACACCGACAAAAGTTTCATACACTGCAACCTTTTATGTTGAGTTGAGTGCAAACCCCTTTACTGAAAGAGATTTTTCTTTTGGAAAATGGAGCTATGAGCCATGGGACCTGGTCAAAGTATCTGAAGCAGATTTTATCACTGCTGTGTATTGTGGAATCTTCCCCCATGCATGAACTTAGTGAAGGGATATGAGCCGTGTGACCCTACTGCCACCCGGTGGACAGAGTCTGTAGCAGCACAAAGAAAAAGAATGAGAGTCAATAATAAGCAAGAAATTAATAAATGCTTCTTCAACGTAAATCCTAGAAAGCTGACATTTTGGGAGCATGTTTCCTGAACACAGACAAAAGTTTCATATGCTGCAACTTTTGGTGAATTCAGAAGTTCGTCACTCTATATTTTTCAAAATATGAATATTTATAACATGTTAATATCTCGGCAAATATTCATTGAAATATTACCATGCTTGGCACATTGTTTTTCCATATAGAGATGATGAAGTATACCAAAGATCATTTTGATTCAATTAACAGTTTGTCCACAGCAAGAAAAAATGTATTACTGTACAGTGTATTATGTACATAATATTATTTATCTCAAGAAGTCTTTCATGGATTTTCACGAAATCAAGTCACAGTACAGGGCATAGAACAGCAATAATGGGTGATTTTTTTCAGAATTTTCAGACATTGCGACAGGCCGTGGTGTAAGCAAAAAAGCCATTTTGGAGGATTTAGGTGGCGCTAGAGAGCCATTTTGTGCCTTTGGTGGAGTATTTTGAGATAAGAAATATGCTTGTAGCCTCTAAGAATTTACTGCTAAATTTTGTTTGTTTTTGAGCATGTTTAATTGGTTAAAATAATGTTGGAAATTGCGTATGCATCGAAAAAAGGCAGTGAAAGTGGCTGCGGACCCCATCTTAGAGGCCTCATAAAATCCAAACCGTAGGACTTTTGACAAAGTTGTACAGTAGTTTTCATCGGAAGAGTGTGCTTTGTCATCTATTAGCTTTTGGGGTTGACACGAGAGGAGTTCGCGTTTGTTCGAGGGCAAATTTTGGCCAAATTTAGGGGAAAATGCAAATTTTGATATGCAAATTGCGGACTTCCTGTTTGATTTAGGTAATAGGTGTCGATTGTTGATTTTTAGGCCTTGATGAGATGAACAATATAGTGTTGGTTGCATCTCTCTATGACTTTCCTACCGGGCGTGGTGGCCCTCTAAAGGCCAGTAAAAAGTGCCTTGGTGGCGCTAGAGAGCCATTTTATGACCTATGGGAAGAATTTTTCATTTTATCAAATTTTTCGCCAGACATGACGAGCGTGCCGATTTTGGTGAGTTTTTGAGTATGTTTAGGGGGTCAAATTTAAGCTCAAAGAGGCGTAAGAAGAAAGAATAAAGAATAAGAAGAAACACAGCAAAAACAATAGGGTCCTCTCCGAGGCCTTGCAGGCCTGGAGGCTCGGACCCTAATAATAGATCAGTGCGAAGTAGTCTTTTGCACATGAAACTAGACGTTTTAAATTGAAAAGATAGAAATATTCATCTTGTAATAACATTACATGTATGACTTACATGAAAGACATTAATAAAGATCTTTAGTGTAGCTAAAACATTAGCCCAATAGATTTTCCTCGTAGCTGAATGAACATAGAACGAATATAAGCGCACACTTATCTGATTAAAATGATGTTCTAATCCCGAACACCAATAAAGTACAATGGCATTCCTAATTAGAAAGCAAGATCTCACACCAGTAAGAACAGTAACTTCTCAATCGGAACAAGGGCTAAACATGACGTCTCTATCATCTCCGATTGTTTTTTTTTTTTTAAAGTAAGTAACAAGACTATGAACATAAAAGGCACAAAATACAAACTTTGGTCGTCACATCTTGACGTTATGAATCAAGCTACAATCGGCTAGCAGCATGCTAGTGCGAGCACATTGTAATCATTCTCACTGGAGATTCTTTCAAGTTTATTCTGATGGATGATGTGAACCGCAACTTTAGCAAAATAAATAGCTTCTCAGAACATTCAAAGGCAAATCATTTTGATTAGGATTGGTCATCATAAGCATCTAGGGGATGTTTTCACTTATTCAAAATGGTATTCAGGCAAATTCTGATCATTTGTATGGAAGGAAGGAAAAAAAACTAAGAAAGAAAGTTGATTTTCTCTTATGTTCATTTGCCATCACTGTCACGGTTCTGCTCACGCGTTCTCCGGCCCCTCATTGGCTGAACCTTTATGGGGGATGGAAAGATAGCGACCTTTCAGTTTTATTATTGTTTGGTCACTTTCATATGGGAAGATATGGAGGGAGAGGGTAGAAAGAAATAACATTTAAAAATTGAAAGACCGATTTAATATAATGTCTGTTGATTTTCTGTGCGCAATTTAACACTGTTCTATTTGAAGGTGAAGTGGGGCAGAGGTTACAATATTATTACATTTGAATTTTAATTAAAAGTGCGGGAGAGGAATATTTGGGGTGAGGGGGTGTTATGGTATCCGCAGCTCTACCTCATGTTAGTGAGTCACATAAATTCCTGAGAATCAATGAAGAGTTCTGACAATTTCAGAAAACATGAGGCTGTCCAAACACTGGACACCCCAGAATTTTTGCAAAGCAGGCTACCCTACAGCCAACCACAATAATTTCCTCTTGTCACAGTTTTTCTGTGCTGAGTTAGAATCCTGACCATCTCTCTGGGGTCATCAAATACAAACAGGAAAAAAGTGGTTGGAAGCAGTGGGGTGTTATTTAAAATAAAATGCTTTATCAGTGTCATGCTGAAATCTGTGCCACATTAATTACATATAATTACAGTAATGTTTGGTAATTATATTATTAGGATGAAGGGGGTTATTTAAAGCATGTAATTAATTTTCCTTATCTTTATACACTGCTGATTTTACCAGCAGTCTCATCTGCCCAGTGGCTTGTCCTTGCTTGCACCCTGCTAATCTTCCCATCATGCCTCACGTTTCAAAGTTCTTTCCAATCACGCGATTCCAACCTCACTCTTGTAAGACATAGACTAATAAGTTTGTACAATGTGAAGGATTTCAGAAAAAGATTTTTTAAGCGATTAAGATTGTCTTTCAGAGATTTAAGTGTCTACTTTTTCCACTCTGGCACTCTTTAGATTCCTGGGTCCCTAGTCCCTTCACCACGCACAGGCACAGGCACAGAAACAAACACACACACACACAAACAAATCACGGTACTTTTAATCTCCTTGTACTGCCTCCCATGAGGTTTTTTCCCTTGTAGCTCACTTTTGAAAATACTGGACGAGCTGACCATGCTTTCTAAACATGGCAAGGCAGATAAAAACAGCTTGTCAGGCCATGTAGTAGAGGTAAGAATGCATGGGATGATCAGGTCCAGACTAAAAGCGGAGCTGGAGAATCTCTAGGTCTGGCATGAGAATTTCCAGTCCCGGAGAGAAACTCTGTGCAGGCTTTCTTGGTCTCCTTTCAATCAGCAGGAAATAAATGCTTGGAGAACTAGGCTTGAGAACTCAGTTGCCAATCAGTGACTTAAATGAAACATTTGGAAACACACACACACACACACACACGCACACACACACACACACACAAAAAGCTGGAGTTGCCCATCTCTGTACCCTTTTTCCTTTATTTACCCTCGCATTTGTTTGTGCTTTTATGTCCTGTACTGAGCCACAGTGAGATATCACATTTTTGTACAATTCTGCAAATCCTTGTTGCAATCCTGTGGATAGTGATCTCTGTGCACCTGAAATAGAGTACACAAAGCTTTAGGAGACATCTTCATTTTTATCCTCATTCATAACCTAGCTGCAGGAAAATCCAAATCAGTTCAGGATATTAATTAAATACCAATGAATTCACGAGGGAAATCCGCAGGGAATGTAGACTGAACGTGACACCGTAATTTAAATTCTTCTCTTGATTTGATAATGCTACCAACACTCTTTGAATGGTGCAAAGATACAAACCCCAATTCCAATGAAGTTGGGACATTGTGTAAAACGTGAATTAGAACATAATATAATGATTTGCAAATCCTTTTTGACATATTCATTTGAGTACACTACAAAGCCAAGATATTTAAAGGAGTAGACAGCACCTGGACAAAGTATATTTCAGCGGAAAGTAGAATACTTTAAGTGTCTAAAATGCATATTTTAATTTGGTAATGATCCTGTGCGACGCATTTTTAAACCAGCGAGTCTTCAAATTGGCTTCAATACCAGGGGGCCTACATTTTTACTTGGGGAATCTTCTGATTTTGAATTCAATCTTCGGAAACCTCACTTTTAAGAATACTTAATAACCTTAACCTCTCGTAGTTTTCTTTTCCCGATAAACCACAGTTGCTCAGGCTAATTGGTAAAAACCGACGACAATCTGATTTACTTTTGATAGCATTGTTGTGTATTGCACCACAATGACAAGTCTTCTGCGCATAAATGACAACGTAAAATATCAATATGCATTCATAATTTCAACGCTCGTTAAGTGGCAAAGATTTGCGGAAATTAGTTTGCGTGTCTGCGGGAATCCATTCTTTATTATGAATGTTGTCACGGCTAAAGGGTGCAGTGAGGTTGCACAGCTGTGTGACAATCTCAAGGACGGCGAAAATGAATGCTGTGAAGTCAGCAAAAGTTTTGGATTTACAATGCCATATGAATTATATAGACGCAGAGATGCCAACATTTGGAAATGGCAAAGAGGAGTATGTGACCACACAGCGGAGGGTACACCTTCCAAGAAAATTTTACTAATTTTGGTCTCAAATAAGCTATTTTGTGGCAATTTTTTTTGTTTTTATTCACTTAATTTTCCCCCCTCTCAAACAACCATTTTGAAAGTCAGATTATTCTTTTCCTATTGTTGTTATCAAACCCATTTATATCAACAATGACCAAAATCATCATTTCAAATTTTTAATTGACCTCCAAAATTGAATCTCTTGAATCATTCTAGAGTTCACTAATAATTTTTTTTTGCACAAAGAGTCTTTGACGTCTCAAAGAAAGTAATGGAGAGTGCAGTTGTTAAGCATTTCTAAAAGATCACGTCTTTCAAAAAGAATGCTGATAGGCATTCAAATACAGTATTTACAATACAAGACAATGTTGACTTGATAATCGTGAATCAGTATACCTTTACAGCTTTTCACAAAAATGTAACATCTTTCCAAAATATAAAACATTTCAAAATGTACTGAGGAACAGCACACTTGTACATGTTTTCAAAAAAATATCAAATCTCTTAAAGGGGACCTATGATGCTGATCCTTCTTTTCACACTCATTAATAATGTTATGATGTTAGTTGTCCATACTCAACCTCTGAAAACATAAGATACAGAGGTTTTGCTGTAACATGATTATGTGAACATGATTTCCTCTCTAAACAGCTCTTCCCGAGATCTTTGCGAGATCTGGGCAAAACCTGACGTCAGGTTGTGCCGTCCAATTAGTACAGACCTAGCCAGAGCCAATCATGGCACTGGACCTGCCCACACCGGATACTATTCTAGCAGGCACTACAGTGGCAGATCATACTATGCCGTAGTAGCGTCAACACTTTTGGAAATACAAAAGAATAACCGGAGATCATTTGAGGTGCAGTTTTGTCAGCATCTCTCCCAAAGCTGCTTGTCCGTTTACTTTTGGACGCAAAGGAAAACACTTACTTCCAAAAGAGGATGCTACCAGAAATCAGTGGGTAGCTTTTGCTGGCAGCAAACAGCCACGGCCAAAGGGAACGTTAGCTGCTTGTGCTCAGCATTTCATCAAAGACAGCTTTATCAATAAAGGATCATTTGACACAGGTTAAGCATTTCAACTGCTTCTCAAACCTGAAGCAGCTGCATCAATCAAGCGCTTGGAGCCACAAGCTCTAAGTAACGATATAACAGCAAATAATTTAAGTGAAGCTAACGTGTTATGGGTGGCTACTGGCCAGCAGGACCGCTAGCGATAGTTAGCACTAACAACTGGCCTCAAATGCAGGCTTTGTAAAATATCTGAAGAAAAAGCCTATATCGGTCGCGACTGTCCCTGACTCACAGACACAGAAGCTGTAAGTTGCTGTTACTGCATAAGCCAGCCTTACATGATAGCCAGTTGATTGTGGCTGTAGCACAGCGGCTAACATAGCCAAGTTACTGTTGCTAATGCTTGTGTCCTAAATATGCAAGAGTGATATCAGGGGAAATTCTACAGAAGGTGTGTGAACTTAAACCTCATTTGAAGCTAACTTTTAATACTTGTTTGTAATTTGGGTGCTCGGTACAACTGTTCATAGTAACAGAACTTGCTATTTGTAAAACCTGCATTGCATGAGTTTGTCTTTGTGGTTATGACCGCTCGGTTACCAGCTACTGCATGTTAGTTTGTGTGCTGCCGTGCTAATTAAAAATGCTCCTGGTTAACTAATATGCAGTAATTCTGATCGGTATGCTTGTGTTACTTCGGTTAGCATCAATGAGGCAGTCTATCATAACGTTGCCCGATTGTATGAACAGTTAGTGATGGCTTATCTTATCCATGACCAGGATCAACCGGATACTTCACAAATGTCTGAGCAAGCTCTCTGCTACCGTGAAAGCAATGCGAAACGCAGAAGCTCTACTATGGCTGGTATAGCAAATGATTTCTCTGCACTACCTTGACATAATTTCACCCCCCTTTAGAAATTGTTGTAGCTAATAAAAAGCTGAAAAAGGTGGAGATTAAATAGATAATTTTTCCTGTAGAAGTGATCGACTCGCTAGCTCCACATAAGCAACTTGTCTGTGCTAACGGAACTTACGGTCTGCAAAACCTGTATTATGTTTATAACATAACCGAGCTCTCTCTAGCTGTCACCTTTCTATCCACAAAGCTGCTTTCACATCAGACACTAAATAAATTTTTTGCGGGACAGATTAGACTACATTCTAAGTCAATGCAAAGACATTACACGCATTATGGGAGCGTTAAGCAGCTTTCACACCAGACGTGAAACAAATTTTTCGCACGACTGATTACATTCAAAGTCAATGCAAAAATGTGAATACAGGCGTTATACGCATGTCAAGCCGCATTCACCTTGGACCCGAAACAAATTTTTCCACGAAAATTAGCTACATTCAAAGTCAATGCAAAGAGGCGTTATGGGCGCGTTAAGCAGCTTTCACACCAGACACAAAACTAATTTTTCACGCTACAGGTAACATTTAAAGTCAATGCAAAGACACAAATATGTGCGTTATGGGCGCATTAGGCAGCTTTCACACCAGACGCGAAACAAATTTTTCCCACGACAGATTACATTCAAAGTCATGACCGCTCATCAGCTACTGCATGTTAGTCCGCATGCTCTACTAATTAAAAATGCTCCTGGTTAACCTATATGAAGCAATTATGATCAGTATGCTTGTGTTTCTTTGGTAAGCATCAATGTGACGGTTTCATTCATCACTACAATTGAAGCTAACTGGAGAGATTATGTATGTGTCTGACGAGTTGTGCTGCAGTTAGAGCAGACATAGGTTTTGCAGAGCTCAGGGCGCCTTTTTGGGTGCTTCGGAAATGATCGCTTCACTTATCTATGACCGGGGTCAGCCTGATACATCTCCAATGTCTGAGCAACCTCTCTGATGCTACCGATGAAAGCAATAGGGAAGCGCACAGGCTATAACGTGTCCGGTATAACAAACGATTTCTCTGGATTGCCATTGTAATGTGGAAAAAAAAGAGAAGCCACTGTATGGCAGTAATGACTTTTTTTTGTTAAGCCAGTCTGGAGCTAGGTTTGGGCATGTCCTGGGCATGTGAGAGGGGACAGTCCCTGAGAATTAAAAAAAAGTCTAAAAGGTGGGAGGGGGCTGGAAAAGAGTATTTATAAGGAGAAAAATTGAGAGAGTAAAGTAGTAGGAGAAATTGCAAGGAGAAGGATACATTTGACCAGACCTGTTATTCTTTTCAAGACCTGTGAAGCTTTTTGTGGATTTTTGCCTGTGTCAGAGCATTTTCCTGTCCCAGAACATCGCACAAAGAAACCCCATCTCTGTTTTTTTATATCAATCTTGGTCAGTGCTTTATTTTATTAAATCTGTTAAAGTTTTAAAATTTTGTCTGTAATCCCTTGCTGTCTTTCACGTCATAACAAATTGGGGCCATCGCACCATCAATTGAGTATTAAATTCTTCCCTGTTAAAGGGAATTTGCGAGCTCCACATAAGCAACGGTTCACCCAAACTGAACTGACCGTCTGTAAAACCTGTATTACATTTATGACATCAGCGTAGCTCTTTCTAGCTCTCGGCACTATCCATAACGCGCTCATTTTCCGCAAGGAAAAGCTGGTCATTCCGAAGCAGTAAGTAAATCATTACCACGGGCAATTTCCGAAAAGGCCATTTAGCCTGAAGCTTTCACCCCTTCGTCATATACCACCGCTGAAGCTGTTCGTTTCCCCATGCTAACAACACACCACAGCTATGCACATGAAGCAGCAGGTCCTAATACACACCGAAGCAGTCCATAAGCTGTTGGTCCACTTTTAGCTGCTCCTTACTGTCTTTCCTTCTGAACTCAGACCAACCGGATTTCTACGGCCTCCGGTCTACACTTGGGCCTGTTGACCCATTCTATATATGTCTATATGGGGTGGATTCTAGTTTTCCCTGCATACTGGCTATACAGTAGAAATACCGCTGTACTCACCAACTGTTGCCATAGCAAACTGTAGCTGATTGCAAATTCGTGCTTGAGCTACCATACTTTCGCACTTTGTCTATTAGAACTAGTTCATTTCATTAGATCTATACACATATCCTGCCTTAGACTGCAGAATTTCCCCGCCGATTCTTTATCAGTTGGCAAACGCATCTCACGTTTCACTCTGGGGAGACTGACCTGGAAAACTGCATTCTGCAACCTTGACCTGCCTTGATTCGCCCTCCACTGAGCTGGCCAGTCAGAAGAAAGTAGGCACACGGGGAGTGGAGGCCATAGCGGAAGAGTCACCCCAATGAGGCGTTTCAGGCAGAGACTACAATGGACTGCAAATGGGGTTTTTTGAGAATGGCAGGATGAGCTAAATAAGGACCCTGTTTTGGACTTTGAATGGTCAGGAGTACTCTAGGGGAGTCCAAGATCAAAATATAAATTTGGAAATACAGCAAAATAGGTCTCCTTTAAATAGGATTTAAGTTAGTATCAACATCACAAAGTAATGTTCATCTTTGTATTGTTTTCCCTCAAGTAGCCTAGATCACATTGAAATAATAGGTGCGGAACTATTCCAAAAAATGGCGACTTAGGTGCTTTTCCACTACACTGTACTGGCTCTACTCTCCTCGCCTTTTTTGCCTTTCCATTAGGAAAAAGTACCCGGTACTTAGTACTGGTAGGTACTTTTTCTGGTACCAGCTCTCGAGGGGTTCCAAAAAACAGCCGACCAGGTACTAGTAGGTACTTAAATGTGATGTGCAATAAATATTGCAACCCACTGATTGGTCAGAGAGAATCATCTCTGTAAAAGACTACTCACTTCTGCATTATCGCTAGGAAACTGGCTTCACTTGCCATCATTGAACCAGGTTTTCAAATTGTGTTTTTAAAACGTGTATCATTTTAGGCAGCTTGACAAATATACTGTGCATTGCCTTACCTTCAAGCGAGGTTGTGTTTGTTCACTAAATGCGTTTCTTTGTCTGTGACCCTGTACTGAAAAAATGGGGAATGGCATGTCTTTGATATTACATAAATGAAGTTATTAAATGCAAAACAACTAATTTACATACTCTGAACACAATATAATCAAGAAAATTACACTTGTTCATGGAGAATGCTGAATAAATTAGTATCTATCGTGTTGCTTAAATTAGATGCGATTGTGTTTGGTGCCCACCGGAAACAGAACATATTGCGCCAGGAAGTGTAATTGACCACGCAAATTGCATGGGATGAGTCCGCCACGTTTTCCAGCTAATTCTGACCTCAGTCTCCCCTGACAAGGACCAAACAGATTTTCTGAAAAAGTAAGTTTATCTAATTTATTTTCAGATCATTGTCAAGTGTGGGACATTTGTAGAATGCCATTTTCTTGTAGTATGTCACGATTATAACAGTCTGGCGGCTTGTCTGTGTGTCTAATGTTACGTAGCTACATATAGGCGATCTGTGCTTTTTAGCTAGTTTTCTAACACCAGCACAACCCGCTGAAATATCATGGCGGCAGATGGTTCCAAGTTTAATACGTATTTTTGTGTATTAAATGATGATATGTTGTCCACCTTAAAGGGATAGTTCGCTTCTTTTGAAGTGAGGTTGTATGAGCTACCAATTGCCACTACTTACATTAGATCCAGTAGAAAGCTCTCTGATCTCCACCAGGTAGCCACACCAGGGCATAGTGCAGGGTGGAAATTTTGGCGATACACGGTCGTGAACGGAAACACAGAAACAGCACATTTTCGCGCCCTAAAAGAGGTCCTACCGGAAAATACATTTCAATTGTATGCTATTTAAAAAATAAAAAAAAAAACAGCACTTTAGCTGCTCAGAAGAAAAAAAAAAAAAAAAAAAAAAAAAAACGCAGTTGCTGTTGAACAAACTGACGTATTCCTGCGCGAGGTGCATTATAGTTCATTGTACGCTGTAGCGCAGCTGTTTGGGTCGCAGTAAAGCTGCTTGCACAAGTGCTTGTATTCACGTCTTCGCGTTGTCTTTGAATGTAATCAGTGTGCAAAAAACTGGTTTTGCGTCCGGTGTGCAAGCGGCTTTACTGGTTGCGAGGTCGGACGGCCGTTTAACTTGTGCAAATATTTCAAAAATGGTCCGTGTGTGTCGCTTTCTTGGACGTGAAAGCAAAGCTGTATCCTGGTGCACTTACAGCTTCCACCGCATTCTTCTGCGGAATATTGGACTTGTAGCTGTGGCTAGTTGCCACGTATATTGATACGCCACCCGTATCCCTAGAAGCACTCCATGTTTGCAGTATTCATTATTCCAAAGAGGATTTCGTTTGGCTACATTCAGGGAAATCTCAATGGTGTAATGTACCGATCAGGAACCAGTCGCGAGAACCAGGAAATGCAGTAGAGCTGGTTTTACTGGCAAAGGAGGAGAAGCCCCGCAGGGCAGAAAGCAACAGTTCAGAGTCCACAATCCAAAATTCAAAATCCAGTTGGGCAAAAATAGCATCAAAAACCAGGGCAGCAATCACAGTAATCATAGTCAGACAGAAATGGGTCTGGTACACAGGAATAGTACTATCAGAGAGACAAGCCAGAATCCACAGGACGTAATCCGAATCGTTACCAGGGCAGCAAACAGAGATCTCGTAGTCGGGCAGAAAAGTGGTCAAAACACACAGATGCAACAATAATCTAAAAACACAAAGGCAAAAATCGAAAGTCGGACAATCCAGTCAGAAAGATAAACACTGAGAAATCAAGGCGAGAAACGTGGCACGAGAAAACTAGGGAGAACGATCTGACAAGAGAGGGAACCAAACAGACATCTTATATACACATCCGGGGTAAACGCATGACCAGGGAAAACAGGTGCAATCAATGGTAACAATGATCAGGGAGAGACACATGAGGAATAAAGTAATTCCATGAATTTGGCTGTAGCCAAAACGCAGACAGGGATCACAAGACAAACCTAAGTACAAAACAACAGCTCCGGTTAAGGAGTGCTAAAGTGCCAAGATAAAAGAAAAGGAAAGCACAAAGTATAAGTGGAAATCCACAGACACTTGCAGCAGAGATAATTAGGGATAGGCAAGGAGGCGGAGATTAGAATTGAGCGACTGCTGAGAGATCGTTAGTCAATTACTATGTGCAGCTAAACAATCCCGAGTGCATGTTACAAAAAAATATACAAGATTAGTGTGGTTAGTAATTAGCAAAAACAATAAACTGTTAGCATGTGTCAGTAAGACAGTAAAAGAGAGAGGAAGGAAGAACACGAGATAATGAAAGAAGATTGAAACCCAGAAACCAATAAATCACCCGAATGAGTGGCACGCAAGACAAGGGACCGTGAGCAAAGATACACACAAGACAAGACAGGGGAGACAAAGTGCAAAGCATGGAAATGAAAACATGGCATGGAAAACTGATACATGGCAATGAAATGAAAACATGGCAAGGGGACTATGGAAACTAAACCATGAAAATAAACCAGAAATCTATATCACCAAAAACACAATACATAAACTTAAGAATGGTCAGACAAAGCAGTGGTCACTAAATACCAGAATCAATCATCATGGCAAGGCCAGGCACAGAACTTAAACTAGGCATGGACATAAATCATGGGACAAGGCATGGCAAAGACGGAATCACAACAACTGGAGGCAGCGCTGGACAACTCTTCTGAACGGAGTTCAGTGCAACCACGGCAAACAATCAGTCGACTACCCCGCTGACTGTTAGTAAGTATACAACAATAATAGCATTTCTACTACTTTAAAATGACATATTGCGGGTTATGGGTGACTCGGCCACAAGTCATTTTCAGCAGAACTCCAAGCAGCCGACTGAATGCCACTGGCGTTGAGACAGAAGGACACAAAAGCAAACAATCGTTTAAGTTCAATCCAAAACATGATTGAGCCTCTGGGCTCTACATTTTAAGCTAGTTTTTCTAGAAATAAATCCATAACGCGAGCTGGATACTACAAACTGTGCTGTCGACAAAATGATAATAATCTTCATTTGGCTTTATGGCAAATGATGCATCCAGACATTTCTCAAAAAAACTAGTACATACAACATCGACCTTTA
Organism: Gymnothorax reevesii; assembly: GCA_029721435.1. NCBI lineage: Eukaryota > Metazoa > Chordata > Actinopteri > Anguilliformes > Muraenidae > Gymnothorax > Gymnothorax reevesii. Next base: position 54,606,782 of record CM056575.1, read on the forward strand.
TCATGGTATAGAGTTGAATCCGAAAACTGAAACCTATTTTTAACCAAATCTATGGCATTATTTCCCAATATTGGCATATGTTTGCCTCTCACAAATTTTTGTCGACTAGTTTGTTATTCAGGTAAAAGTTTATCCAGATGGCAATCATGTTCAAACCTGAACATGTTCCACTCTGAGCAAATGGAATTTTCGTAATGTAAATATTCACATTTCTTGTTACTTCAATCTGACATTCCTTATATGTTTTAGTGAACTAATTCTGACAAGCAATTATTATTACCAACTGGAAGAAGATAAGTGCTAAATTGAGCGTGGGTTCATGGCATTCAAGTCGTATTTTACTGTATGAGCCAAAATAAGGTTGCATCCAGGTGTGTTGATGTGAATTCATAGTGGCTGTATGGGATAAGTTTTTAACCATTCCACACCCTGAATTACATTGCAACCAGCATGCCGAAGTTGGATCTGATCATGTTGTAAAACATGTAATATTCACTTAGCCACAAGTCACCCAGGACCACAAATTGACAGTCTTTAGCATGGTAAACTGGCCCTATCAAGTTAGGAATTCAACTATTTGTCATCGAAGTGGTATTGGACATCTATCGATCAAGTTCCCATTTGTCTAAAGTAGCAGCCAGATAATTAGACTGGAGGATGGCATTAATACCCCTTAAAGTCCGTGTAAAGTCATAATAAATATGTCTCCTGAGTTTCTCTCAGCAGAGAAAAGTGTGTTATTAACCACCCAGCAAAATTTGAATGATCATAAAATTCGCCAAGTATTAAAAATTAGGTTTCAAAAACCTGAAAGATGAAGGAGTTATATCTCCTCTAAGGTGCTGGGGGCGTGTCCCCTGGGGGTCCTGAAACGACGCCCACTCTCAATTGTCACCTGTCAATCAAATATCACCACTACAAAGTGAAAAATGGATGCTAATGCATGTAGCAGCTTCATTGGGGGTCACACAGTCCTACATGTTTTAACTACCAGAGCCAGGCTCCAGTTCAGAGGACAGAATCAGCCACGGTCTGCAACAGAATGGTATCGGTCTTTTTATCCTATTTGCGAAAGTTAGCAATTCGTATTACTGACTAGCTAAGCTAGCATAACACTGATAACACCACAAGTCCGGCCAGGATGGACTAATGAGAGGACTAACCACTGCTCAGTTTTTACTATTCGCCACTGCTCAATTTCTGAGGCGTCAACTCAATAGAAACGCGTTTGTCTTGTAGGTTATTTAACTATTTCACCTTGCCATGGTTGGTGGCACACATTTAGCGGAAACCTCACATGCAATTGTCAGAACCGATATGCCTGCTTTTTAACCAAGTCGCAGTTCTGAGAGGAAATCCGTTATTATGTGAGCATTTAAGTTATCAAGCGATCTACAAGCAGACTGTACCTAACTCAGGGTACACTGATAAGAGCACTGCTAAGTTAGCTAGCTTGGTAATTCGCTGCTGGGTGAAGTAAAGTGACTTATAATCATAATTTACAAGACGGCTAAATTTATGAGGGAAATTATGCCTGTATATAACAGATAGTGCAAAGTAACCTGACCGTCGCACTTTGCCATCACTAAAAATAAGATTGATCGGGCAGGTTTTTTTTTTTTTCCCCAAAATTAAACGTTGTCTTGTTGAATATATTGAGATTGACACTCATGGCTTCTCGGTCGTGTTGACAGCTGTCAATGCTGATGCGGCTGACGCTTTCATTGGGCGTTTAAGGTGTCAAGGCAACATTCGGAGTTTGACGCGACGCTTCGTGGCCAGTGGGCGTTGGGCTTAAATGTTGCGTCCCGTATTTAACCGATACGGTACGCGATTTGTTCCGTATTTTCATAAATGTCCAATACACATGTCTGTCACACACACATCAGCACTAAATCTAAAAATAATGAACAACATAAAACACAGGAAATACTAAGGCCAGCAAAATTGTCGTGGCGCTGATCTACGCAGCGCCTGTGTGTCTGTGCCTGGCTGCCTGCCTGTGTTGCTGTCACGGTTACCTAGAGACGGACACCACACACCGGCGCTGCTCGCAACCCCCGCGGCTTTTAAAAATTCCTGATGCTGTCGTCCGTTGGAAATTTAAATAAACAGACAGAGCCACTACCCTGCACACTGTGGCATCCAGGAAAGATGCACGAACGAGGAGGAGACATGACTAGTTAGTTTGCTAGCTAGCTGCAAACTATTGTCAGTTGATGCTTTTTGAGACTTGAGAAGGAGCAGGAATACTACAGAGGCTTATGCGCTGAAAGTATTTATACTGCTTCAGCACCAGGGGTGGGGTTCTACAAATCACTGCCGTGATTGTTCATAATTTGTTCATAATATACATAAGCATGTTTTCTGATTAAAATGAAAAAATAAAAAACTGAGAATAAAAAACTGAGATCCTGTGATGCCCCTCCCAGCATGATGCCCCTGTGTATGCACACCAGTCATAATATGGGTAATCCTGCCTTGCCAGGAGTAGTTGTAACTGCCAGGATATCATCTGTGAATGACGAGGAGGGAAATGGTCGAGAGTGCGTCATAGAGAAAAGATTTGCAGCTGCTTTGCTGAAGTTGGACCTTTTGGTTCATGTGCTAAGCACAGCGATCGATAAGTTTTTTGGGGAGCTCCATTCTTTGGTTTGTTCCGCATGTGTTTCATTGTCTTGTGACACTGTGATAGACATCTTTAGTCAGAGAAATCTCCCTGTTGATGAACTTATAATTAGAGAAACTGCTAGTGCAATTTAGTCTGGCAATCCTGTGCAAAGGTCCATAAAAAGAGGTGGTCCTCTAAGTACCGCACACAAGTGTAAGCAGTATTATAAGAACTTCAGTGTTGTGGAGCCCATTGAATACTTTCTTGATGCTAAAAACAAATGCAATGTTCAGTATGTACCAATATTGAAGTCCCTACTGGGCCTGTTGAGTAGAAAGGACATCATTGATAAAGTTGTTGAGGGCTGTCAAAAAGCAGGGAACACATTCTGCAGGGTCATATCAGAATAAGTCTTCAAATGATGGTTCCCTATTTAAGGAGAATGGTTTCCTTATTGGTGACGTGCCAAGGATAATCCTAAATTTTTATGTGGATGACTTTGAAACATGTAATCCCCTTGGGACATCACAAGAGGCACAAGCTTTATGCTGTTTTTTGGGTATTGGCTAACTTGTCGCCAGGGTCTCATTCCTCATTATCGTTGATTTACTTGTCAATTTTGTGCAAAAATGATGACATTAAAACCTATGGTCATGCGAAAATCTTTCAACCTCTGCTGTTAGATCTGAAAACTCTGGAGGAGCTGGGTGTTTATGTCCCTTTGTTAGGTGAGTCAACTTAAAGTACAGTTCTCAGTATAGTGGCTGACAACCTAGGAGCACATAGTGTTGCAGGATTTATGGAAATTTTTTCGGTGGAATATTTTTTCAGATGTAAAGAGCACCAATATTCAATCACATTTTGTTGCATCTAGTACGTTCCCTCTCAGAAACAAGGAGCTTCATCAGGCCCATGTCAAACACGCTCAAGATACAGGTATTGGTTGTTGTGGAGTGAAAAAGGAATGGTGGCATTCCTCCCCACCCCCCCCCACCCCGGCAGCAGCGGATTTCTGATAACTCAGCCTAACTTTCTCGTTTTAAGCTTGCTACCAGTAACAGCCTTCAATATGGCTGCGTCATTATCTATGGCTACATACAACAGCCATGGATTGAGTGCGGATGGACTGCAATACATACATAAACTCCTGGAGTATAATGATTTCGTTTTCGTACAAGAGCACTGGCTTTTTGACGCCACCCTTGATAAACTGGTAACGGGTTGTCCTGGTGCACTTCTCCGTGGCAAATCTAGCATGGATGATACAGTGCTTTTAGTCGGCAGACCTTATGGTGGAGTGGCGATATTGTGGAAGAAGTCTTTAAGATGTCCAGTTATTCCTATTTCTATTGAGTCTTGCCGTGCATGCAAAGTTGTTCTTAAATTAGGAAATCGTAGCATTATGCTAAGAAATGTTTATATGCCATGCGATACGGACAGCAACCTGGTTAACGTGGGTGAATTTAATGATGTGTTATCTGAAATATCCAATGTTTGTCAGTAGTCGGATATAGATCATGTTATTGTTGGTGGAGATTTTAACACTGATTTAAGTAGAATGGCGTAACTCCATTGTGATGCCTTGATTAATTTCATGGACTGAAAATTTTTTAAGTGTGGCACTGATCACATTTTAAGTGACGTAGACTATACATTCACCAGTAAAATTAATGGCAAGCAGTCTACTTTAGATAATTTTCTTGTGACTTACAATATGTTTGGATTAATAACTAAATAGCATAGTTTACACGATGGTGATAATCTATCTGATCACGGTGTAGTTGTGTTGTATTTGGACATGTATGTTGAGTATTTGTCAGATCATATTGGTGAAAATTCCCATGAGTCTTCGCCTTGCTGGCAAAGAGCGGATCATGGTGTTTTATATAATTACAAATGTTGCTTGGACAATCTGCTGGACAACGTGCCACTCAATGATGAACTAGTTAAATGTTCTGAACTTTTTTGTACTTCACACTACAATGCAATTGAGAATTTATATGATGAAGTTGTTAGTTGTTGCATGGAAGCTGCATCTCTATGTATACCTTGTACTGGGCATAGAATCGCCGGTGATGTAATTCCTGTTTGGAACAGTATAGTTGCTGAACATAAAGATAAAGCGATTTTTTGGAATAGCAGATGGAAGCAATGTGGCTCCCCCAATCAGGGCCCTGTGTAGGAATGTCGCAGAGTTCGTTGTGCAAAATATCATTATGCTGTTCGTGCTGCTAAGAAACATGCAGAGTCTGTGAAAGCAAGTAATCTAGCTAATGAATTGCTTGAGAAACGTACTGCTAATTTTTAGAGAGAAATTAATAAAATTAAAGGTTAATCTACTCAGCTTTCTAACATGGTGGACAGTGTTGTTGGTGAAAAGAACATCAGTAAATTATTTGCTGACAAATCCAGTGGGGGAAATAAGTATTTGACCCCTCGCTGATTTTGCAGGTTTGCCCACTTACAAAGACTGCAACAATGTATAATTTTAATCATACATACTTTCTAACAGTGCGAGACAGAATCACAAATAAAATTCCAGAAAATCACATCATATGAATTGATAACCGTCTGATGAGGAAAAAGAAGTATTTGACCCCCTACCAAACAGCAAGTATTCTGGGTCCCACAAGCCAGTTAGTCTTTCTTTAAGACACACCCCCAATCACAACTAATTATTTACATCAAATACACCTGACTCACCTCATTACCAGTGTAAAAGACACCTGTCTACTCCCAAACAACCAGATTCCAACATCTCCACCATGGGCAAGACCAAAGAGCTGTCTGAGGACATCAGGTACAAGATTGTTGACCTACACAAGGCTGGGATGGGCTTCAAGAGAATCGGAAAGCAACTTTGAGAGAAAAGATCAACTGTCGGTGCAGTTAACAGGAAATGGAAGAAGTACCACACTGCCGCCAACCTCCCTCGGTCTGGGCCTCCATGCAAGGTCTCGCCTCGTGAGATGTTCCTGATCATGCAAACGGTGAGGAATCACAAGGGGGGAACTGGTTAATGAACTGAAGGCAGCTGGGACCACAGTTACAAAAGAAACAGTTGGTAACACACAACGCGGTCATGGATTGAAATCCTGCAGCGCACGCAAGGTCTCCCTGCTCAAGAAGGCACATGTACAGGCCCGCCTGAAGTTCGCCATTGACCACCTGGATGACTCAGAAGAGGCCTGGAAGAAGGTGATGTAGTCAGATGAGACCAAAATGGAACTTTTTGGGCTCAACTCAACTCGCCGTGTTTGGAGGGCAAAGAACACGGAGTACAACCCAAAGAACACTATCCCCACCGTCAAGCACAGTGGTGCTTTTCAGCCAAGGGGACGGCACAACTCCAATGCATTGAGGGGATGATGGACAGGGCCATATACTGTGGAATTCTGGACCAACAGCCCCTTCCCTCTGTGAGAGAGCTGAACATGGATAGAGGATGGGTGTTTCAGCATGACAACTACCTTCAGCACACCGCTAAAGCAATAAAAGAGTGGCTGAAGAAGAAGTACATCAAGGGTCTGGGGTGGCTTAGCCTGTCTCCAGACCTGTATCCAATTGAAAATCTTTGGAGGGAGCTTAAAATTCGGGTTGCAAGGCCACAGCCTTCGGACCTGAATGATTTGGAGGCTGTCTGCAGGGAGGAGTGGGCCAAAATCCCTGCCAAAATGTGCATAAACCTTGTCAACAACTATAAAAATTGTTTGACATCTGTGCTGGCCAATAATGACTTTTCTTCAAAATATGAACATCCTGTATGTCCAGGGGGTCAAATACTTATACGGAGTACAAATGAAAATGCACCACTTGAAAAAAGTTAATATTTAAGTTTAAATGAACTTCAATATAACTTTTATACAACAACAACACTACAGTGACGTCACCCGACATGCCAAGTGCAAGAAATGCGAGAATTTCAAGTTAACTGTAACGCTAGGCAATTTTTTGCAAATATGCAACATCTTGCACGCTCACCACGGGAAAAATGAATTTCACTCGAGAATTTGTGCATTCATTGCCTTTAAAAGCATGTGAATCCAAATAAAATTTCACTTCTTCACTGACACTTGTGAAACATCGACACTATGCCGCGACTTACAGCCCCTGAACGGGAACGTGCCATAGGCATGCTTCAAATTGGCGCCAGCACCAGGAAAATTGCCAGACGACTACACTACGCACACACAACGATCGCAAGACTCCATCACAGGTTTCTGCAAATGGGGAGCACTCGGGACCATCCTCGACCAGGTCAACAACGTGTGACAACGGCACGTCAGGACTGTCAGATCGTACGGGATCATGTCCGAGACCGAACACTACCAGCGACAAGAACGGCTGCTCAAGTCCAAGGACGACGTGGATTCATTCACTTCAACACCATACGAAACCGTCTGCGAGCTGCAGGCCTGCGTGCACGACGTCCTTATTTCGGCCCCATATTAACGGATCGTCACCGAAACCAGCATCTACAGTGGGCAAACAGGCACCAGAATTGCAACTACGACAATGGCACGGTGTCATCTTTTCTGACGAGTCACGATTTCACTTAAGGAACGCAGATGGCCGTATACGTGTTTGGCGGAGACGTAGTGAACGTTATAATGCCGATTGTGTCGTTCAAACGGACCGTTGGGGTGGTGGCAGCGTTATGGTGTGGGGTGGAATAAGCTACCATCACAGAATCCCTCTCCATATCTGCAGAGCAAGGGTGAACGGCGTCTATAACCGGGACCAGGTGCTGCAGAACCATGTTGTGCCGTTCTTCAACCAACACCACGATGTCCACACGTTCCAACAGGACAAGGCTAGGGCACACACTGCAATGGTGTCCATGCAGTACCTTGCACAGCAGAACATCCCCATGCTTCAGTGGCCAGCTCTGTCACCCGACCTCTCCCCTATCGAGCACTCATGGGATGAAATTGGACGACGTCTTTCACGTCGATGCCAGATGGACAACATCCGAGAACTTGAGGTTGCCCTTGTTCAGGAGTGGAATGCTATCCCTCAGAACACTATCCAGAGACTGATCAACTCCATGCGACAACGATGCACTGCAAATGGCAGTCACACCCGCTATTGACTTTCCGGTTTGACCCCGACACCAGTTAAACCTCTCTCGCGCATTAACATTATCGTGAATGAAATTGAATGATGTTTACATGTCTTCTTAAATCATTCACTATCTCAAATGCGTCATACGTATATACTTCACATATCAATCCGTGGAGCTATTCCAGATTTTGTGAGTAGTGCGTTTTCATTTGTACTCAGTATATTTTTGACCAAAAATATGCAAATAAATTCCTAAAATGCATACAATGTCTTATTCTACTTTTTTGGTGATATTCTGTCTCTCACTGTTAAAATAAACTTAAAATTATAGACCGTTGCACTCTCTGTAAGTGGGCAAACCTGCAAAATCAGCAAGGGGTCAAATACTTATTTCCCCCACTGTATCAACAGTTATATAATTCTCTGTCTTATAAGCATGAAAATATGTTGAGAGTAACTCGTGTTATAAACGATCTAATATGTTGCCACTGTCTCAATGTTGATGAGTTTTTTACGTGTCCTCATGAAGTGTCAACACAAAATGTCCGTGATGCCATTGGTAAACTTAAACCAGGTAAGACCGATGGTAATTTTCAGTTGAACAGCTATCACCTTATACATGGCACGGGAAAACTTCAGTTTTTTATTGCTGAATGTTTTTCAGCCATGTTGTCACATGGATATGTTCCCCCGTTCTATGGTGTCAAGCACAATAATACCTATTTCGAAGAATAGCAGAATGTCATTAAATGATTCAGAGAATTATCGCGGTATTGCCCTTGGTAGCATATTTGGTAAAATACGTGATCATATTATCTTACAGTCATACAGACAGGTGTTGAAATCTTCGGACAACCAGTTCGGTTTTAAATCAAAGCATTCTACTGGTCAATGTACCTTTGTGCTGAATGAAACAATATAGTATTTTGTTAATGGGGGTGGATCGGTTTATGTTATGTTGTTAGACGCGAGTAAAGCTTTTGATCGTGTTAACTACATCAAAATGTTTGATGTCCTAATGAAAAAAGGTTCATGTCCTCTTGTATGTAGGCTTCTAGCAGTTTTATACTCACATCGGACTTCTCAAGTGAGATGGGGTAAAACAATGTCACCCCACTTTCCGATTTCTAATGGAGTAAAGCAAGGGGGTGTGCTATCGCCTTTTCTTTTAAAGCAAGGGGGTGTGCTATCGCCTTTTCTTTTAATTAATATCTGCGAGTTGCGAAAGGGTTGTTATGTAGGTCGAACGTTTATGGGGGCTTTCTGTTATGCAGATGATGTTGCTTTAGTGGCACCTACGCAATGTTCTCTGAAAGCAATGCTTGATCTACGTAAGGACTTTTCTTAGGAATATCAGGTAAAATTCAACCCGGCTAATGTTAAACTACTTGTTTTTAACTGCGATCATGCTGATATCAAAATACTTTTTGATGGCGTGATAATTACTCCATTTGATAGGGATACACATCTTGGTAATGTCATTAGTACAAATAAAATGACTAATGCGGTTGAAAGCTGAACAGCTGATTTTATTTGGTGGGTAAATGTGGTGTTATCCTTGTTTAAGTTTACGTCACATGCAACTAGGTACAAGTCATTCAAGTGTTTTTGCATGTCGCTATACGGCAGTGTGCTGTGGGATTTCTCCCGGCCTGTCATTAATACTTTTTTTGTTGCCTGGAGGAAGTCTATAAGACGCCTATTTGGTCTGCCATACAAAACACATTGGGGTCTATTCTCCCATTAGCGCGTAAGTCTTTTTTTACGCGCTTCGAGTTAAGCGCTTTTGAGTTACGCGTATTCTCCCCTACTCGCTTCGATCACGCCCACAGCGCTTAACTTCAGAATGTAGGCGGCCTTAAGAAAGAGGTGTGACTGATCCAAAAGAGAGGCAGACTCTGTACAAAGCTCATTGATTATGGATATCAGGAAAACATGGAAAAAGGATTTTCTGATTAACCATGAAAACGCATTTGTGGTCCATGGAAAACGCAAACCAGACTTTAAATTTGAATATCGTCGGCCTGCCGATGAAACCTCGTATCTCCAAACTGATAAGAAACGAAAACTCGAATGTCCACTATTCTTACATGCAAAATTAAACATTTTTATTTTAAACTATATTTATCCATTTATATTATTATAATTATTATTATTATTTTTTTTATATTTATTTTTTATTTTCCTGAGAAGTTTGTCATTGTGAAGATACGAGGTTTTATATGCCGCTGTAATAGTAGGCCGTACCAATTTCAAGACGTAATTCAGACATCTCTTTATTTATAATAATAGGGGATATAGCATTGGGCTCCGTCCACACGGACACATAAAATTGCGGCGGCGGGGAATATGTTAGTGACAAAAACTTGTTATTTCTTACTCTAGCCACCATGGCATTAAAGCTATGCATACAAACAAATTGCCGCGATAATGAAATAATAAATAAAGAATTTAGCGCTTCTCGATCAGCGCAATCAGATCATTGAAAATGTGCCCCTCCTACACCAGCCTGTTTGTTCCGTGGAAGACAGGAAAGAAGACAAAGGGAACATTCTAGTCACACAAAGACAATCAAGGACAGTTTTTATGATCTCATTTTGAAATTGCGCACTTGAAAACTACTCCGATGTCAGGTTTGCAACTAAAGGACATGGAAACGCTTTAACAAGGATTCTTACCCCGCACGCGGTCATCTCCCCGCCCCGAAACTGCCTCAGTAATGACGGAATTCCATATCCATAGCCTATCATCCCATTTGATTTGAGCGACACATTCACTTGAACTTGTGCCTAATACTTTATTATAATCAATTATCCCTTTTACTGATAATGATTCTTCCCATGTCGGCTATTCTTTAAAAGCTAAAATTGATTAACAAATGGATTGTGCTTTGGTATTTGCCAGGGTAGAAAATCAATCCCCTCACTTGTGAGAATATCACAACTTTTTAGATTATCACGAACATACAGGGCAGTCGCATTTGTTAATAGAAAATGGAAGACAATGACGGCGACGTCGAGCCAAAGCCGAAAACCAAATTTCACAGATGTTGGTGTTGTATGGCAGGCAAGCAATGAAGGCTGATCCGAGGAACTAAGCTGCGAATCGTTCTGGATGTGGCTTCGGTGGGGAGATGTAAACCGATATATGCGTGTTCGTCTTCGAGCTCGGCGCGCTCCTCTTACTCTTTCCCAATCACGCAAGAGTGCAAGCAAATAAAGGACTGGCATTTTGGCTTTAGATTTTGAAACCATGGTAGAATGATGGTCTTATGTATACTCCATCCATCCATCCATTTTCTATACCCGCTTATTCCTCACTAGGGTCACGGGGCGAGCTGGAGCCTATCCCAGCTGACTACGGGCAAAGGCAGGGACCCACCTTGAACAGCTTGCCAATCCATCGCAGGGCGCACACACCATTCACACACCATTCGCTCTCTTATGTATACTCGTATTAATTAATTGCGTTTGTAATTTAACTGATTGGAGAAGAGGCTGATGCGTAATATCATGTGATGATTTTGTTTGATAAATTATCATGGCTTTGAGAAATGTAGTTTAGAAATAAGGAAGAACAATCGAATATTAAATGTCTCAACCTTTACGATGTTAAATAAAATAAAAGTAATGTTAAAATTCGGCCTATAACCGACATTAAACGCAATATTCAATTTCGCCTAATTTTGGCGCTTGACCTTAATACAGCCCTCAAAAGCGCTTAACAGAAAAAGCGCGTAAGCCAGCGGGAGAATACGCGTAAGTCTTATTTGCATGAGAAACGCCCGGAAACGCCCCGATTTTGGCCTTGCTCCGCCCCAAGCGCGTAAGTGCCTTCAAGGCGCGTAATGCACAGACTTAAGTCGAGGGGAGAATACGCGTAGGCTGAAAAGCGCGTAGCTACGCGGTTTTTTCGACTTAAGCGCATGGGAGAATAGACCCCATTGTGATTTATTGCCGTTAATATGTGATGATATACCCATTGAGCTACAAGTCCACATGAGGTTTTTAAGGTTTATTTTGTGTAACATTAGGTCTGAGAACAGCTGCATTAGATTATCAACGCTTCACTGTATACACGGAAGTCAATCCAATGTGTCCAACAGTTTGAATTATGTTTGTAGGAAATATGATTTGTGTACATATGACATTCGGTTTTTTTCGTTTAAGAATCTAAGGAACAGATTAAATCAGCAAATATCACCCCTCACCATGGAAACACTCATTGCTGCATGCACTATATCTGATATTCTTTCTATGAAAGAGCACACTTATGGCACGTTTTTTAATACATCAAAGCTGAACTGTATGTTGGAGTTTGCCTGCACTCATTGATGTTCTCCTTGTCTAACATGAATGTATGATTTGTACCTCGAGTATGAAATAAACTATTATTATTATTGATGCATCTTCACAAAAAATCTCTCATTTTCATGTCATCTTTGGCTACCCACCTGATCTTGCCCATTATGTTTTTGAGGGTATAATCCCAGTAGAGCTAGCTCATTGCCTAACAGTACTTGTATCCAAGAAGTTTTTTACATAAGCTGACCTAAATAAAGCCATTCTGAGGTTTCCTTACAAATTTTTGGTGTCACAAACTTTCTCCAGCAGAAAAACAGTGGGCAGAAATGCTCATGAAAACTGGACTTTACTCCGGTTCTTGCCTTTTTTGGTTGGATCATTTGTTCCTGAAGATGAGCCTGCGTGTCTTGCGCTCATGGATCTTCAGGACATCACCAAGCTAGTTGTTGCCCCAGTGCATAATGATGACTCGCTGGCTTTTTTAGAAAGTAATATCATGGAGCACAGGCAGAGATACAAAGAGTTGTTCCCTGACACCAGGCTGCTACCAACGCACCACTTTCTAGCACACTACCACCAGATGATTAGACTTTTTGGCCCTCTTGTTAGGCAGTGGACAGTGCGCTACGAGGCTAAGCATAGTTTGAGTTCCTTAACCTTACTTCAGTTTCAGAAGTAGAAGACAAAGGTACTCTTAAAGTCATTGATATTTTAGGCCCGCCGCTGTGCAGAATGATGAGAGGTCTTCTGCTCTCAATCTAGTCCTAGAATCCTAAGCATTCAGCCCTTCCACTCTAAATGACAGTTCGTTCTATCAGATAGTTCTGTGGATACAGATATACTTTCATCATGTGAGTCCACAAGCTCACGTTCCTCTTAGCCTGCTGTTTTTCATGTGCTAAAGTTCTCCTGCGATGCTCAGTTAAAACTTCAGCAGGCAAGTTTAGCTAACATACAAAACGGCATTGTACTTATTCCAGATCCCAAGTTGAAATCAGCCCTCCTTGATGGTTTAGTGCAAGAAATTGTGCAGTATAAAGTCTATGTCAGTGATAAGGAAAAGAAACAGGTAGCCAGGAGTCTTATAGAGAGGTATCCATGTTCAACTGAGAAGGGTCCTGCACTGGATGCGGTGGATGGAAGACCAGTTTAAAATATAAGCTATCTAACTACTGCACACATCTGCGAAAACTGGGTTGCCCAGAAGTGACAGTGAACTCTTTAAAAAACAAACATGCAGGAAAGCGAAGTGCAGCGTTTGGTGTCAAAAAGGCCAAGAGAGCAGAGGTCAATTTTTTCACAACATATGCAGCAACAGAAACTGAGGAGAGCATGGAGGCCATGCAGAAAGCTCTGCTCCTGTATGTAAAGATAAGGAACGACCAAGAGATTATGAAACAAAAGATGGAAAAGACGTTTGCGCATAGAAAACATGAAGTTGTTCCTGACGAACCAATGGTGGAGGATTTCATGGCAAGGTGGCCTGCAAAGTTTGACGTCAGTGAAGTAAGGCTTATCTCATGCCAAGTTTTTTCATCATGGATCTCCTATCGATGAAAGGAATGTCTTTGATGCATTGACAAACTGCTAATGTGCCCTATTGAATATCATCAGTCTGTCATATTAGGGCTGGGCGACATATTAAGATTAAGATGCATTGGTACTTTTTCATATGCGATATAAGATGAAACAACATCTTTTATATTGATATAGCTTATTTTTCATTAAAATTGTCATTGTCGTGAGCTGCCGGATAGCTCACTCGGTCAAGCATCGCGTTGCGAAGCAGAAGTGACTATCACGTCAGGGGTTCGAACCCTGCTTCGTACCAGCCGGCAGTGGTCGGCAGCTTTCTCAGAGTAGGGCACAATTGGCTATTGCACTACAAGGTTGCAAATTAGGAAGGGACTGTTGGGAAGGGAATATAATAGTTGCCTTGTTCATTGCTCAAGCGCCTCCCGTTGGCCAGACAGGCGTTCATCAGGAAAATTCTAAGCCTGGTCATGTCCGGGCATCCTCCACCCTCGTTCTGAACTTGCAAAGATTCAACCAATGAGTGTATAAGAAGCAGTGGCTGACAGGTGCATGCTTCGGAGGAGAGCCATGAACTGTCTCCACTCTCCTGAATTGGCAGCAAGGGGTCGCATACGAGCAAGCCTTGTACATAGTTCACCAATTGGGCATTCCAGATTTGGGTGGGTTTGGAGATGCCAAATTTATTTAAAAAAAAAAATTTTGTCGTAGTCGCAATTTTTTTTCCATTTCTCCTCTCCCTGCCTGCCTCTCACACAACTTCGCGGAGAACAAGCCAGCCCGCCCCTCCTGTCCTGAAGCGGACATCGTGGACAGAGACATGAGAGAAGTTGTAGAGAAACTAGTTTGTGAAAGGAAACTTAGCAGCACACTGTTTTGTCGATTGTTCAGATGCCAAATTCAAATTGGACCAGAAAAAATTTATTCTGCTGAGAATGCCAAAAAAATCCCAACCACTGGGTCGAGCATGACTTATCTCTTCCAACATTTGAAACGGCAACATAAAATACATTAGGAAGAGAGTGTGCTGCAACCTTTTCCGTGAAATCTGTACCGACAGTCCTGAAACAAACTACGTTTCAGAATTTACTCACTCGTGCTGTCCCTTATGAAAGAAATGGCGACAAGTGGTGCAACATAACGAAAGGAGTGGCATACCACATCACCAAAGATACAGTCCCTATTGCAATTGTGGAGCCAGTCGGCTTTACACAGCTGCTAAAAACCATTGGCACCTGATACCTGGTTGTACAAGAGAAGTATTGTCAAAAATGTATTCAGAAACGAGATTGTCGATGCACTTTTACGCTGATATGTTTACCTTTACCTTTTCATCTTTGAGCCACCAGGCAAAGGGTTTTCAGTTGCAGTGGGAACATCGTAACCTGCGGAAGGCCATCCCTGAAACCCGACAATTTTGACAGGCTTGTTTTTCTAGCACTAAATTTGTAAGATGAACGGTAGTTGGCTTATTCTGCCATCATGTTTCATCTCGTTTTCTCCCAGGAGCGATGGGAGACGTACTGTTTTTGTATGGTTTCCCATCCACGTTTGCATTGGTGTTCCCACTGTTTCTGGGCTGTAACTCGGAAACTATTTAACATATTGACATCAAACCTTGCACACTCAACATTGTATGTAGATGTGCCTTTTACTGTCCATGAACATCAATGAGGGTTGGGGTGGGGGGGGAGTTATTTGTGATTTGCACCAAGATGAATGTTGCACTGATTAAGACATTGAGATTTGCTGCTTTTGTACAGTCTGTTTACTTGTTTGGTTATTTACAAAACACCAAGATGTGTACGTGGAAGAACGCACAGCAGGAAGCACTTTGTTTGGTGAAGAAAATGCTGTCTACCTCGGCCTCTACCTCAATTGGATGAGGGCGTCATACTTGAGGGCCTCTTAATTCCTGCAAATCAAAACGTTTGCGAAAAGTAACACTTCAATAGCATAACACATGGAGCCTAGTATAAAATCTTAAAAGATTCCATGGTGGAATTTTGAAAGAAATGGCTGTCAAATTTGGTACTGTTTAATGTGTGAATGCAGAAAATGGAATGGGGGTCCATACTTGAGGGCCTGTGGTTCTTGCAAATGAAGTAGTTAGAAAAAAGTAACATTGCTTACTATAGGTCATGTATCATAGTATTAACTCACTGAATATGAAAAGATTTGCTGCCAAACTTATTGAATAAATGGCCATCAAATCAGGAACTATTGTAATGTGTGAATGGAGAGGACTGATTGGGGTACCATTTTTGAGAGCCTGTAATTCCTGTAAATTAAAAGGTTTGTGAAAAATAACAATTCCTGACCATACTACATGCACTCATATAAATTGACTGAATATGAAGAGATTCTATGATGGAATTATGAAAAAAATGGGCATCAATGTCGGAACTGTTGCAGTGTGCGAAAGGAGATGATTGAATGTGGGGCCACGTTTTGATGGCCATTTATTAAAAAATTTCCACCACAGAATCTCTTCATATTTGGTGGGCTTATACTAGGGTCCATGTAATTTTATATGCAAGTGTTATTTTTCACAAACGAATTGATTTGCAGGATCTACACCCCCTTAAGTATGAATCCCCCCATTCCAATTGTCTGCATTCGCACATTGCACAGTACAAATTTTAATAGCCATTTATTAATAAATTTCACCACAGAATCTCTATGTATTTTCTGGGCTTATAGAAGGATCCATTTATTATGAAAAGCAAGTGTTACTTTTCACAAACTGTCTGATTTGTAAGAACTACACCCCCTTAAGTATGACACCCCCCCAAACAATTGTCTGCATTCGCACATTGTACAGTTCGAACTTTGATTGCCACTTATTAAAAAATTCCACGACAGAATCTCTTCATATTTTGTGGGCTTATAGAGGGATCTAATGATATACAAATGATGCTTTCACAAACTTTTTGATTCGCAGGAACTAGAGGTCCTCAAGTATGACACCCCTCATTCAATTGCCTGCAATCCCACATTGCACAGTACTAACTTTGATTGCCATTTATTAAAATATTCCATCACAGAATCTCTTCATATTTTGTGGGCTTATAGAAGGGTCTATGTATAATGATATGCAAGATATACTTTTCACAAACTATTCGATTTGCAGGAACTACAGGCCCTCAAAAATGCATACGAACTGCAACTTGCTATCTTGTCACGATTTTTTACTTTGGCTGTGGGAACGTGTGTAGCCACCGAAATAGATATCACATCTTCATCAAGCTGAAGAATGTTTTGGCCGAAGAAAAAAATAGGTTGGCTTGCCTCTACATTTGAATATGTACACATCCCACTGTACTACAGACACAACCCGCATACTAGGCCTACTCGGTTCGATGCCATTTGAATCAATCGCAAATTTATATGATGTTAAAATTATTTTAAAAATTTTCATTGATAAATCAGAGTTTTAGGACATTAATGTGGAGAACTGATTTTCTATGAAAATTTTGAAGTAACACGCCAAAATCGGAGTGGTCGGCATCTCTGTAAATGTAGTCAATGGGAATTCACATTTCATTACCATTTCTAATTATCGGTCATGTATTGGTCTTGGTCACTCAGTCGATAAATTATTTGATCGTTAATCAGGCCAGCTTAATTAAAATCAGCTTGCAGGTAGCCAAGCCATGAAGGGAGAGCTTACTGAAAGCTTTGAACTACCCCATGGCCCGGATGAAAGGAAAGGGAACAACTGACGTCACGTAAGAAAATAACTGATGCACAAGCACCGCGGCACTGGCGTTTGATTGGATAATGCGTTCAAAATGCACACTCACCCACTATATAGGGCACTTTGTAGTGAATTTTCTACAAAACCCAAAACCAGTGAAGTTGGCACGTTGTGTAAATCGTAAATAAAAACAGAATACAATGATTTGCAAATCCTTTTCAACCTATATTCAATTGAATACACTGCAAAGACAAGTTACTTAATATTCGAACAGGTAAACTTTGTAATTTTTTGCAAATATTAAATCATTTGGAATTTGATGCCTGCAACATGTTTCAAAAAAGCTGGCACAAGTGGCAAAAAAGACTGAGAGAGTTGAGGAATGCTCATCAAACACTTATTTGGAACATCCCACAGGTGAACGGGCTAATTGGGAACAGGTGGGTGCCATGATTGGGTACAAAAGCAGCTTCCCTGAAATGCTCAGTCATTCACAAAGAAGGATGGGGCGAGGGTCACCACTTAGAGAACAAATGCGTGAGCTGATTGTCGAACAGTTTAAAAACAACATTCCTCAACGAGCTGTAGAACCTGAAAGTTTGATTTGGCCCCCAAATATGTTGAAAATTATAGTGTTGGAACACATGCTCATTACACGGGTAAAATCTGAATGTTTGGGTGATCTGACACAATCCAGAGCCAGCAGTAAACTTTTATAATCCTACAGCCTGCTGGTGAGAGTGGCATCCTTTGTTCTGTTCACAGCAGGAAGCCAGAGCCATTACGTCCAGGCTGCCCAGTGTTTCTCAGGGTTGTATCACAGTCCCCATTGAAGTTAAAGCCTAGTTGCATTATTCTGCTTAAAACAATCTAAATCTCTGTCAAATTCATAATATGTATATGTTCAAAATCCTATAAAAGAACCACTTATATATTTACAACACAATTGGACTATAATACTCCATTTTAAGGCTTTTCCATGACAACTGCATCATTTTAGCACATATTCCTATCATATGTGGTCTTTTTATTCTTGGGGGAAATCAAAGGAATTGAATGAAACATGTTTCATTTCCCTTGAGATTGTTTCACTCTCTTTCTGGAAAGCTCCTGAAAAGCTGATTAGACTTTGCGAGGGCAATTGCCCTGGTGGTAACACCTTCGCGAGGGCAACTCTGATTCGGCCTTTACCTTGTTCGGAGGTGTAGTTTTGAAATCTTTAAAGGTAAGAGATCCTAACCAGGCGGGGCTCTTCTTTTCTCTCTCATCTTTATCATCTGACGCGCGTAGGTAAGTGGGGGAAGTCACATGTTGCCTTGTTCAGGAGCGAGGGGGCATCTGAGTTCTCCCCGACCACGTGGGGCGACTTTAGCTCCGCATGGCCATTCATCTTTCCCAGGTATGAAAATATTCTAAATTATGGGTAACTGGTAATTGGCTTAGCGTTTATTTGTTTGATCCAAGTTGTGCCTACCTGGTAATTAAATTATTGTTATTCCTTTTTCAGCTTGCATTATTTTCCTTGATTTGTAACACTCGTATATTCTAGCTTTGTGACGACCGGGGATTTAAGGGGAAACTCCTACCAAGACATGTGTAGGTAACAATACTTCTAAGTTAGATTTGAGATTACGTCCTACCCCTTAAGGGTTTGTGTAATACAGGTCCTTGGGATCTAGCTATTCAACGGTACCCTTGGGCGTATATTTTATTTATAAGCCGGTACCGGGTTACTCTCTATATAAGGGGCCCTTAAAAGTTTACATAAATCTGGGTTCGTGATACGTTCATGCTCAGTGCTATTTTGTTTAGGCCTCGATGCTGCTATCATGGTTATCTCTTCTATCCAATGGATTTATTGTCGAATTGATTCCAGGACAGTTGCGTTTAATTGACCCTGGGGACATATTTACTGAGCAATGATGGCAGCGCAAGCCATCATTTTGTTTAGGCCTCGATGCTGCTATCATGGTAGTCTCTTCTATCCAATGGATTTATCGTCGAATTGATTCCAGGACAGTTGCGTTTAATTGACCCTGGGGACGTATTTACTGAGCAATGATGGCTTGCGCTGCCATATCTGATGGCAGATTTGTCTCGAGATTCACGCATGCTGCCCCAAAGCTATCAATTCTTATTCTAATTTGGAGTCAAACACTTAACGAGGATACGACTAAATTTGGTATGCTAACTGTTTAATGGAGTCAGATTGATTGTAACCGTTGCGTTTCTATGCCCCATCCTTGGACGGTGAAAAATGTCCATTAGATTGAGATTCACACCAGCCAGGAAAGTGCTCGAATTGAAGTTAGTCAATAAGAACACGTGAGTCCTTCACTCACAGTAATGTCCGTCGTTGGTATTTTTTTGTGAGGTCTTACAGAGCTATTGCAAGACATTCAGGGATTTCATCATCTACGGTCCGTAATATCATCAAAAGGTCCAGAGAATCTGGAGGAATCACTGCACTTAAGCGAAGTGCCGAAAACCAACATTGAATGCCCGTGACCTTCGATCCCTCAGGCAGTACTGCATCAAAAACCGACATCAGTGTGTAAAGGACATCACCACATGGGCTCAGGAACACTACAGAAAACCACTGTCAGTAACTACAGTTCGTCGCTACATCTGCAAAGTGCAAGTTAAAACTACAATGCAAAGCGAAAGCCATTTATCAACAGCACCCAGAAACGCCGCTGGCTTCACTGGGCCCAAGCTCATCTAAAATGGATTGATGCAAAGTGGAAAAGTGTTCTGTGGTCTGATGAGTCCACATTTCAAATTGTTTTTGGAAACTGTGGATGTCGTGTCCTCCGGACCAAAGAGGAAAAGAACCATCTGGACTGTTATTGGCGCAAAGTACAAAAATCAAGATCTGTGATGGTACGGGGCTGTATTAGTGCCCAAGGCATGGGCAACTTACACATATGTGAAGGCACCATTAATTCTGAAAAGTACATACAGGTTTTGGAGCAACATATGTTGCCATCCAAGCAACGTCTTTTTCATGGATTACCCTGCTTATTTCAGCAAGACAATGCCAAGCCACATTCTGCACGTCTTACAACAGCATGGCTCCGTAGTAAAAGAGTGCGGGTACTAGACTGGCCTGCCTGTAGTCCAGATCTATCTCCCATTGAAAATGTGTGGCGCATTATGAAGCGTAAAATACGACAACGGAGACCCCGGACTGTTGAACAACTTATGCTGTACATCAAGCAAGAATGGGAAAGAGTTCCACCTGAAAAGTTCCCAAACATTTACTGAGTGTCATTAAAAGGACAGGCGATGTACACTGTGGTAAAAAGGCCCCTGTGCCAACTTTTTTGCAATGTGTTGCTGCCTTTAAATTCTAAGGTGATGATTATTTGCATGAAAAAAAAAAATTTTCTCAGTTTGAACATTAAACATCTTGTTTTTGCAGTGTATTCAACTGAATATACATTTGCAAATCATTGTATTCTGTTTTTATCTACGATTTACATAACGTGCCAACTTCACTGGTTTTGGGTTTTGTATATTGAAAAAAATATTGAGAGTGAGTGAGCGAATGGACAATTGTGCATTCCGAACGCAGCCTTAGATTCCCAAAGTAAAAATGTCTGCCCCCTGGTATTGACGCCGATTTGAAGACTTTTCAGTTTAAAAATGCGTTGCACTGGATCAAGAAAGGATTCTAATCAATTCCATAATTCAAAGTAGATTTTCACTCAATGAAAAAATGAAGATAAGTTAGGCAGAGGATGGTGACAACGTACAGAAACACAGATGAAAACAGCCCAGGAAAACGTTATGGTGAAGGCGCACCAGAGACACAAACACAGCTCAGCAAAACATGGTGACGGTGCACCGGCAGAGGCACATAAAGAGGCAAAGAGCCAGTAGAGCTAACAGCATAGCTGGCTACCTCATCTTCCTGTCCTGCCTGACTGCTGCTAGCGCCTTCATTCTCGCTGTCTGTCTTTTCGACATTTCTATAACATATCGATAACATTACAGGACCGAACCGTAATCACCACATAAGCGGTAGGCTACGTAGTGTAGAAGAATATAGCGCCAGAATTCAAAATCACTTCGTGACAGATGACGTAAATGACAATCATTGGCCTTTATGTTAGGCTTCAATTTATTGGCTTAAAAAATAAAATTGGCTTAAAATTGGCTTAAAATTTATTATCCCATCCCCAAAAACAATAAAAAAACCCCTTTGAAATATTAATTTTTTTCACACCTTCAAAAAAAATTGTACGCACAGTGAGTACAGGATTCTGGCTGGCAGTGCCATTAAGTTACCCATGCTATGGGCTCTAACACATGCCAGTACCATCACAGATGCTGGCCTTTGAACTTTGCGCTGATGCAAATCTGGATGGTCCTTTTCCTCTAGCCAAGAAGACACGTGTCCATGATTTTCTGAAAGAATTTGAAAAGTGGACTTGTCAGACTACAGCACACTTTTCCACTTTGTGTCTGTCCATCTGAGATGAGCTCGAGCCAGGTGAACCCGCAGCATTTCTGGGTGTTGTTGATATATGGCTTTTGCTAAGCATGTGTAGCATGTAGGGGCGAGAATCAGCGGCGGCTCGTCGGCAACAAAAGGAAGCCAGAACCTCACCCTTCAAAGCTTAATGACTTCAACATTTCGTAGTTCACTTTTCTATATCAGCAGTTGCTCATACGAATTGGTTGGAGGACAATCAAATCTATTTTCGATAGCAAATGACGACGCAAATTATCAACATGTCTTTATTAATTAGTTTGCGAGGCTTCTTTCACAAGAAGCCACGACAGTCCATTTTCTACAATCTTAATACAGAAGAAAAGAATGCGATGATTCGCAGCTTATTGCTTAATGAGCCTCACTAATCAATTTGCGCATCTATGCCGTTTCGTGAGCTTCTTGAGCGCGGAATTTATAGCGTAGGCCTATGGTAATTTATGTCGTAATTTATGTGTGAAAGAAAACCCCTCATAATTTCGTGGTGCAATGTATAACAATGTTATTGAAAATAAATTTGACTCAACTGACTGTTCTTCTAACAATTCGGATGAGCAACTGCTGATCAAGCAAAGTAAACTAAGAAAGGTTTAAGTCATTAAGTTTTGAAGGGCGAGGTTTTGGCTTAACTTTGTCACGGCCGACGACCCTCCACTGTTTAAATGAATGATTGAAAACAGGTGATGAACAATCATTAACATTAAGGGATAGTTTGGGCTTCCCCTGTTGCCAATTCACAAGCCGCCACTGGTGAGAATAGGGTAGTTCTGTCATTAGTTTCCCTTTTATATTTTTTTCCCCCTCCTATGTGCTGTTTTTAACACGGACGTGATTGGTCAGAAATTAGGCGCTGGCATCTGTATAGGCACCTTGAAAGGACCTGGGGTCCTTTCGCCAGGTAGCTTCCTCTGGTGTTGGCTCTGAGCTGTGTGGTTGGCAGCGTTTGGCTGGCGTTTTCACAATGAGGTATGCCTGCGGTTTCTTTCTCTTTTCGTGGGGGTAGCCTACATTGGGTATATTACTGAGCACTAAAATTTAAGCTGTATTGTCAGCTTAGGAAGGAGTATCCGGGAGCTTCGTTCCCCACGCGTGCGGCATTATCCACTACTTCTATGCAGGAATGTTGATGCTGTTTGTCAAGGTATGCTAACGTTGTATGCCGCAGTATGGATTTGTTATACGTTTATTTGCTGGTTTGTAATATCCCTTATCTCTCTACTTAGCCGGCATTTGCCTGAGTAGAGCGACTGTTGACGGATGCATGACGGTCTATGCGTATTCATGGTGTGCAACAAGTGGCGGCCTGAGTAGTGGGGTTGTCTCCGGAGCCTTTCAGACTGTGTGTGTGTAACGTAATATAGCCACAGGTATGTTGCAAATCACAGGGGAAATAGTGTTGTTGTTTTAATACATCCTCTTTTATGCACTATATTACTACCTCCGGGGGGTATTGGTTATTATTTACATGGGGCATGAACCAACTTTATCATGAAGTTGCCTAATATTTGGCATGGATGTTTTACTTTTGTAGTAAATGGGTGTTTTAAACACTGACTGTGCAATGACTGACTGTGTATAATAACTGTTACATGTTTGGGTTTTTTTTTTCCTTTTTGCTTCTCTGTTCAGATTCCTATGATGCGCTGCTCAGCTGCTTTTCTCTTTTAAGTCATTTTCTACTGAATGCACAAAGTGTGTGTGAGTGTATGGCGCTAGCTGCTACTGCTGTATTTTGATTCTCCATCTCTGTAGTGATCCCCCCCCCCCTCCCCCTCCCCCTCCCCCTGTCTTGGTGGCCAGAGGAATGAGTAACTGACGTGCACAGTGAGCTGCAGGCTGAGGGGGGTTATTTCTTTTTTTGTCTGTTTCTCCCCTTGCCATATCCCCTTTAGAACCCGGTTCTGGCCCAGCCATGCTAGCTATTAGGGACTGCATATGCAGGGCACGCAGTCTCCTCCTGTTACCAGTCACTTGAGTGTTACATTGTGAGTGTGAGTTCTACCTGTTCCGGTGTGTTTAACTCTTCACTGTGTGGTACCATAAGGGTTTGCTCTCCCCCTTCATGTGTAATAGGGGTTGCCGTGTGTGAATACTCTGGACTATTTGTGTTTTGCTCTAGGGGTTAATTTCCCTTCACGTGTGTATATGGAGACTGGCCCTTAGTGTGGCCATTGTTTTGCATGTAGGCCGGTAACTGGGCCGGGTATTGCGGGGGCTCTTTCCCCCAGCATATTTGTTTATTTGTGTCTTAACCTATTGCAACACTTCGTATGGGTTTTAATGTATATTTAATAAAAATTGTATTTTTTTACATTTTTTTAAACTTCTTGCCTGATGGATACTTGGGACAGAGTTCCCCTTGCTTTGAGGGTATAAAGTTAAGGGGTGGCGTAGTCTACTGCAGGGGGCGCTACAACTTAGTAGTCTACTGTAGGGGGCGCTACACATGGTAGAGTTTTAACATGCACTTAAAGATGTAGCGACAAACTGTGTTAACTGACAATGGTTTTCCGAAGTGTTCCTGAGCCCATATGGTAATATCCTTAATAGAATGATGTTGCTTTTTAATGCAGCGCCGCCCGAGGGAACCACAGTCATGGCAGGGTTTCTGCAGGTATCAGGAAATCTCATTTAA
Source organism: Gymnothorax reevesii (assembly GCA_029721435.1). Taxonomy (NCBI): domain Eukaryota; kingdom Metazoa; phylum Chordata; class Actinopteri; order Anguilliformes; family Muraenidae; genus Gymnothorax; species Gymnothorax reevesii. The sequence goes on from CM056575.1 coordinate 54,631,127, forward strand.
TGCTTTTTCATGCCACTTTTCATGCCACTTTAAACTAATTTCATGCCCATGTCCAACTGCAGATACTTTCACACACACAAATTGTAAGTGTTAAACAATGCATATTTTTAATATTTGAAAATCCAAATGTAACTTAAACGCAACAAAGTGCTTCACAAAATAAGAAACCAAAGGAAATTTGGTCATTTGGTTAGGACATTTAACAAACTTTTCACAGAGCAGCTCGTGACTCTGCCCTGCAGATCGCAAAACAATATGCACCGATAATTCAAAGTAATGAGCATACTGCATAAATGGCAGTAGGCAAATTCAGAAGCATAAACACCCACACTCACACAAACTCATCCAGATCACAGGAATGAAAAATTAGAGTATAATCATGAAAAAAACTACACATCTCCTCATTATTTCTAAATGTCAAAACCCTCCTCCTCCTCTTCACACACAAAATCCAGGTGAGGAAAATCCACCCAAGGGAAGACTTAGTGCATATGCCTTAGTTCTTCTCCTTTTTGCTCCAACTCTGTCTCAACGCTTTTCAGTTCGAGGCATTTGTCTTTGTGTCTCCTCCTTAGAGTATTTGACTTGGTGATCATTTGAGCCATGAGTGACCCTGCTTTGCTTTCGGCTTTCTCAGCAAGGTCATCAGCATCCTTCTGAAGACTGGCGCACACCTCGGTCAACACAGCCTTTTTCTTTTTCAGTGCTTCCAGCTCGTCCTCCAGTGCTTTTCTTTTAAGTCCACGCATTGCACCCTCTCGCTCCCTCCTTTCTTCATTGAGGTGCATCCTGTATTTTGTTCTGGCCAAGGCTACAAAGGCCAGTAGTTCTTTTGTGAGGGACATTTTGAGAACACCCCCACAAGCTCTAACGTGGTCACAGACTAGTCTCTGGGCCTCAACATTTTTTCCAGTTGTGTTGCAGGTCTCCACCTCCCTGTTCAGAGAAACCTCTCTCCACTGTACTGCCGTACAATTTAAGAACGCAGTAACTCAAAATTTTTCGAAAATGAGTTAAGACTGGAAATGGTCTTTAGAGTACCCCCTTTATCTTCTGACAAAGTTTTGTGGCCCAACTCAGTCCCATTTTAGAGAAACAACATGTGGAATTTGCAGTAACTACAAAAATCCCCACATCTTTCAAAATAAGAACGCAGTAAAACAGTTTACTGCGTTCTATGTTTTTTATAGGTTATGTCTTCACGATAAAACGCAGTAAGTGGTTTTACTGCGTTCTTAGTTTGAATGACGTTCTATTTTGATGTTACTGTAGCTTGCCGTAAAGTACAAAGTATCGTTGCAATTGTTTTCCCGCGACATACTGCGCTCACTCTACCTTATAAAGACCGATACTTGTTACGTGATACCAACTTGA